>CM076576.1:527448598-528048598 GCA_034641835.2 Pinus albicaulis | reverse complement strand
TGGTAGGCTTAACCATCGCTTGAATTAGTTGGTTAACCATATAGCATATGCATGGTCTCGTATTCACTAAATACATTAGTGAACCCACTAAATGTTGATAGAAAGTAGCATCCACTACCTCTCCATATGTAGCATCCTCTTTCCTCCAGTTTCCTAGAAGAGGAGTATCCATGGGTTTGCAACCCTCCATGTGAAACTTACCCAGTATCTCCCTTGCATACTTTCCTTGAGACATAAAATTTTCACCATCTCGCTGCCATATTTCCAATCCAAGGAAATAATGAAGGAGGCCCATATCCTTCATCTTGAACTCCTTTGCAAGGTCTTCTTTGCATGAGTGTATCAACTGCTCATCGCCATTCATTATTAAATCATCAACATAAAGAAAAATGATTAAAATATCACCCTCCACGACAATTTGGTATAGGTTTTCATCTGCCTCACTCTTGGTGAAGCCTAATCTGGTGAAATAGTTTTCTATCTAAGTGTACTAAGCACAGGGTGCTTGCCTCAGCCCATACAGTGATATTTTGAATCGACACACATGTGACTCACTACTGAAGATCTCAAATCCTTCAAGTTTCTCTATGTAAACCTCTTCCTCAATGATCCCAATGAGAAACACAGTCTTCACATCCATCTAATGAATGTGCCAGCCCATCAGCGCTGAGAGAGCAAGGATGCTCCTTATGGAAGAATACCTTGCGACAGGTGCAAAGGTTTATTCATAATCAATCCCCTCAATCTGTGTGAAGCCCTGGGCCACAAATATAGCCTTGTATTTATCAACACTCCCATCAACAGCTTTATTTACCTTGTAGATCCATCTCAAACCTACCATTGATTTATCAACCGGCCTTGGAACAATTTCCCAAGCACTGTTTCTAAAAATGGAGTCCAAGTCCTCCATTGTTGCATCTACCCATGTGGGCTCCTGCACTACTTCCAGAAATGAAGATGGCTTAGTCACAATACATTTTCTCATGAGAGCCATGTATCCAGTAAATCGTTCAGGAGACTGTCTTTTTCTGCGCGGTGAAGTAGGGGCTCATACATTTTGCGCAGCATCAAGTCTCAGCGTATCAGCTTATGTGGTACGCCTTCTGCCTGTTCTGATTTTTGGCTCTGTGTGAGTTGACTCCTCCACTCCATGAACCTCCTCTTGTGGCTGATCCACATCTAGAGACTCATCTTTGGGAACCACTAGTTCCCCCTCCGCATGCAAGTCTAGCTCCCTCTCAAGAAACAACCCCATGGCTTTCCCCTCATTGAATTTTATATCCCGTCACATAACAGTCATCTTAGTGTTAGGCAAATACACATGATAATTATGGGGTGTTTTTGTGTACCCCACAAATATCCCAACTTCAACAGTCGGCTCCAGCTTCTTCCTAGCGTTCTTGGTCACATGCACATAAACAGATGAGCCAAAAATCTTAAAGTGAGAAACATCTGGTTTCTTACCAGTGAAAGCTTCTTCATGTGTACTCATGCCAAGTACTCTATGAGGACAATGGTTTTACACATAAACCGCATTGTTGCATGCTTCTGCCCACAAATGCATTGGTAGGCACTGATCATGCAACATCGCTCGTGTTTCACCCATGATTGTTCTATTCTTCCTCTCCGCGACCCCATTTTGTTGTCGGTTATGAGGCGTTATGAGTTCTCTTCGAATTATTTCTTTTCTATAGAAGTCTTTGAATTTGTTAGAGATGTATTCTCCACAATTATCGCTCCTCAGAGCCTTTACTTGCTTCCCCGACTCTTTCTCCACTAATGCCTTAAACTCACAGAAATTTGAGAATGTTTGATCCTTCTTCTGCATGAAGAAGATCCAGCATTTACGAGAAAATTCATCAACAAAAATAACATAATACATATGTTTTTCTATTTAAGCAACCAAGAATGGTCCACACATGCCTGTGTGAAATCTCTCCAGGATCACCAAAGCATGATTCTCCTTTTCGTGAAAGGTGGAATTTACATACTTCCCCATGGTGCAACCCTTGCACTGATCTAACTGAGCAAGTGTTCCCATTGAACGTCCAGTGGATATTTTTTGCATGACTTTCAAGGCTCCATGATGAATATGGCCCAATCGCTTGTGCCATAATTCGCCCTCATCCTAGCTCACCATTTTTTCTGCCTTGCTCATCATGGCAGCACAGCCATCTACCTCCAGCTTGTAGACATTCTTAACTCGAATGCCTATCCTCTTGGCTTGAACCATTGTTTTATGTCGCAGTAAATCTTTTCCATCGCTGAAAACAACGTCATAACCTCTATCCTCCAACATTGCGACTGAGACCAAGTTTTTCTTAAAACCTGGAACATGCATAACATCTTTCAATTGAAATGTTTTACTTGACTCCCTCTCAAAGGTAATGGTAGCAATTCCAGTCGCATTGTATCATCCATCGTCACCTATCTCTATATGCATCTGGAGATCTTCCCCTTCAAGTCACTGAAAAGCTCCTTATCTCCCGTCATGTGGAAGGAAGTGCCACTATCCAGATACTACGTTGATCCCAGTGCACTTGACACCATGCATGCGATCAAAGGGAAATCAAGTTCAAATTGCGAGGCAAGGGCCTCATCAACGGCAGCTCTAGCAACCTTCTTGTTCTTCTTATTCTGCGGACAGTTAGTAGTGAGATGCCCATGTTCGTGATAGTGAAAACACTTCACCTTGGACAAATCCAACTTCCTGCCTTTAGACTTGGATTTTGAATGGAATTTCTTCCCCTTCCCTTTCCTTTCCTTGGCACCCAAAGCATAATCCTCTTCATCATCATGCTTCAATGAATAGTCATCTTTGGTGTTCCGCCTGAACTCCTCCTACACTAGATCCGACCACAGTCGTTCCCTATCCGGCAGTTTTCCCATCTGTTGACAGAGCCTTCATAAATGCGCCAACTCTTAGAAAGTCCCAAGAGAGCCAAGCTCACCAAATCATCATCAGAAAAAGTGATTCCCACACTCCCCAGTTCATCCCAACATTGGATAAAATTCCTGAGATACTTTGGAATATTATCGCCCTTTTCCATCTTGATCTTCCTGAGTTTATCTTTCAGCGCCAATTTCCTATGGTCACTGCTGCTTTGGAAAAGATCCGTCAAATCCTTCCACATAGAATATGGTGTGGCTTTCCCATGAAGGTTTGAGACAATGTGGTCTCGTACACCTTCCAACAGAATCCTCCTTGCCTTTTCCACTTTCTTTTTCCATGCATCAAGTAATGCAGCATTCGTCGAAGTGGGCTTAGGAACATCATTGTCGACAAATTCCTTCAAACCATTATCTTCGAGCACCACCTCCATCCTGTCCTTCCAGGAAAAGTAGTTCGAGATTCCCTCGAGTGCATACTCTAGCCGCAAGCCATTTAAATCCATTTCTATGTTTACTCAACTGTAGCACCAAGAAAATATTTCTACAAATTCGAACTGTTTCCACCAACAAACTCAGCTCCTGCTTCAAAATTGCAATCTTCTGAGCTTTGATACCATGTAGAAATTTTAATAAAAATTATTTATTGCATGGATTCTCCTGATCTAGCAATTATATGCCATTTTTAAATACAGAATCGCTTCTACAAAAATCTTGCGGAATTTAAAACACAATCACCAATTGCAATATCAAGAAGAGAGATCAATCGCACATAACACAGATGTTTTTACCGGGAAAGAATAGATCTAAAAACCCCACTATCATATATTATGTATATATCATGGATCATGAAATAATATTATACACAACTCTAATCCAAGAGCTCTCAATACAATATACAATCATCTCACACTGTCATACAAAAATTGGCAAATTCATGTGCCAATTTACTGCCTCCAGACAACCTTCCTCCACTGCGCAATCCCAGCTGTTAGAAATCCCTAAATGAATGGAATCATTCTTGCCTTGATTGTGCAATCCTCATGGGAACATCCAATGTGTGTGTGGTTGCATGATTGCACCCACTAATGTCACAACTAATAGTAAAATTGTCCCTTTCACCTACATCTCTACTGGGTCTCCACTAGATCTAACATGCATGTAGTTAACAGTAGTAGACCCTTAGTTGCATGTGAGACCACTGATTGTGAATTAATTAATAATTAATTCACTAATCTATCACTAGTGTATCTTCAGTTACAACTAGCACAACTGAGTTTAACTCACTTAACTAAGTTAAACTACTTTACAACTCACATAGCTACACATCCAACTCTGTTACAACTTCAAATCAATCAGTTACAACTAATTTCACTTTCATGTCCCACCAACCAACCTAATTTGAACTCTAATTTCCTATAGATAACTTATTTTCCACTTTAGTTAACTATTTCCATGTTCTCATTGAGAATAGATTATTGTTTATTGTCCAACTATATTAAGGGATAATAATAGTCGGCATGCATCTAGAAATAGACATGCGATCTATAAATAGAACTCGCACATACATCTATAAATAGAATTTTCTCATAATCTATAAATAGACCTCATCTATAAATAGAATTTTCTCATGCATCTAAAACTAGACTTCCACCTAAAAATAGCCTGAGGCTCCATCCTAGTGTAGGTGCATAATTTTCACTAGGATTATCTTGTTGAATCTCAACAACATTTAATTTCTGAATTGTTTTTCTTTTAATATATTAAATAGTACTCTGATCCAAAATTTTCCTTTTGTGAAAATTTATTTTTTATGCAAGTGTGGTGAGATTTATTTCATCCAATATCTTTTAAATTCATTTATTTTCAATGTCATATAATTTTTGGGTTATTGTAAGAACCCATGTTACTAATATGTGTGTGGAGATAGGGACTATCAATCAACCAGATGGACTTGAAGATGATAACAAGTATGAAGGACCTCTCTCAAGCCCTAGCAGTCGCTCGGATCTTGATATCTACCTCTGAGGAAGAGAAATTCTTGACAATAGTTAAGAACTTGTCCATTTCTCCACCACTACAAGAGGATTTGGAAATATCTTTTGATTTCCCTTACCAATCATCTAAGGAGACGAATGAATCATGCACTATAATCAATGGAGGACATCCACTGGAACCTAAGATCGAGGAGTTATTGACATGTCTATCAGAAGATCTAGAATGTAATCAAGAGACTACTCACCCTAAGGAGGACAATCGGCGTGACATGGAAGAAGAGGATGTGCAACATGGGCCAAATCAAGAAATGGACCAAGACCACAATGATTACATCGAACATTGGTTTCAAACAACGACTCAAGTAGGGCTGAATTATTCTCTTCTAAAACTCTTGTTGTCATCTCATTTACATTTGTTGATTTTTCATTCTCATGCACATTTCCAAGTTTATATGTTAAAGCTAAGCATGAATATATATTTGCACCTAATCCGCACATGGCTACATTGGAATTAATCCTATACTTAAAAAGGAATCTTCTACTTTTTAGGGTAGGGTAGGGTAGAAGAATAAATTAATGCTATGAATGAAATATGCTACAATAATGCTATTAGGGGTTTGATTTTTAAAGTATGGCCACTGAAAGTGATTTTGATCCACCTTAGTTGTTAACGCACACATCTGTGACAAATCTTGTTGAGTATGATTCACTCTAATACTTCACGATTTTACAAAAATAACCATGATTAATCATTCTAATAAGTTGTCATCTGACATATATATTTTCAATTTCCCTTAGAGGTACTATTGGAGAACCCCCTATGGTGAACCACTCTTATAAAGGTAATAATGAGCTATTCATGAGAACACTAGCATTATTAACTCAAGGAATCTTTCAGTCATTATCTGGGATATTTTCAATAAGTCTTTAGGGTAGAGGAACTAGCCAGTAATGATTATTCATTAAAAAAAAAAGCATGCCATCCCATACTCTTAAGGAGTAGATCTGTCTCCCCGCTTATTAAGTAACCTTTAAGGTTAATCATAATCAGAGCTTACAAAATATTTACACAAGGCCCGACATATGTTTTGCAGTTAATCAGTTGAGTCATTTTATGGTGAAGCCTACCAAGCTTCGCTGGAAAGCAGAAAATCATGTGCTCATATACCTCAAAGGCATAATTGATATGGGTTATGGTACAGGAGGATAGATGGTGTGAAGCTCCAAGGCTTCACTCATACAAATTGGGCAGAGAGTCCATCAAACAAGAAGACTACTTCAGGATCTATCTTCAATGTTAGGTATACAACGATTTCATGGTATAATAGTAAAAAAAGGTATGTGGCACTCAATGCAGCAGAGGCCGAGTATATGGCTACAAGTCAAGCAACATGCGAGGCCATATGGATGAGGAAAATTCTTGTCGGTCTTTTCAGTTAGGATATGGATCCAATAGTAATTGATTGTGATAATCAGTTTTGTCTCAAACTCTCTGAGAATCTAGTATTTCATGACAGGTCCAAGCACATTGATATCATGTACCATCACTTGAGATATTATGTGCATTAGACAATCATGATGTTGCAGTACATTCCCGCTAAGGAGCAGGATGCAGATATTTTGACAAAGACATTGTCAAGAGGCAAATTTGAGTTCCACGGGTGCAGGATAGGGGTGGTGCATAACCTTTTTCTTGATAAGAGGGTGTGTTAGAAATGTAGCAATAAAATATTCATTTGACTACTGCCTTAGTCAAATGGAGAAATTTTATTTTTCATATCGGCAGGATGACCTGGATTTCAATTAGCTTGAGTGACATGGCCTTGTCACATAGTTAGATCAACAAATTCGAGTTTGTAGGCTTGGAATAGAGTTGTGCATGTAGTGATTGCTAAAATTTAGAAATCTATTTCAGTTATTTTCACTTGAACTCAGTTAACCAAGCTCTAATCACTAAGTAAGTCAGTTGAGTAGTAGAAATGTTGTTAACTCACTGATCTCTCAGTTAAACTAGTCAATCAACTAAAGATATACCAGACATGCATGGAATTTGAATTGCTTAGATTGAGTGGAGGAAAAGGCACAATGCAATTATCAATTGTATATTAGTTGAGTGTACAAGATTGTTAATTAAGTGGGTGATCAATTCCCTTGGAATTTCACAAGGAAATATGGAATTCCCCTATTATTTAGGAGCTCAATTTTACCTGAATTGTGCAAGGAAATAGGAGGAAGTTGGAGGCTTGAATTGGGTGTGTTGGCTAGAGTAGGATAGTTAGCAGGAGAACAAGTTTACAGTGCATGGTGCACTTCATATTTTAACCAATTCATTGTAATAGTTTCTCATTCACATCTGATTAATGAAAAGCAATGGAGAGGTTTTTCCCAGTTAGGTTTCCCTGTAAAATCATTGTGTTCCTATGTTTTGATGGTTACATGTCATTGCATGTGTTTCTATCTTGTGATTTTCTATTCCGCAGATTATAGAATAAATTTGTATCTCTTAATTTCAATTCAATTTCATTAATAGTAGCAAATTTCTTACCATTTCTACACTATACAACACTTCAATTTCACTAAACTTGTTAATTAAATTGTCCCAAAAACTATATATATAACATTAATAATAAAAATAGTTGCTTGATTGTTAAGTTCGACATGTAAATAATTAGCAACAAAATGTTTAAGAACCAATTTACAATAAGGCTAATTAAATGAAATATTTTTTACCGTTATTTAGAATATAGTATTGTTATGCTGACTTAAACTATAATGCAACTGCATGTAACTTCATGTAACTACTAAAAAAAATAGTTTAACCATATGTTTTTTTTTTTTTTAATTATTAATGAGATGCATGGACTCTATGGATATGTTTGTAAATGGCACACTATATATATTATGTAGTATTCACTTATATAATGTATTGTCTACATTGTTTCACTTTTGTATTTTTTTTTTTTAATCAAATATTGCCAAACCTATAACTATTTGGACAATTTAATATAGTTTTTTGTTTCTTTAATTAATTTTTAAATTCTAAATGATCAATTTTTCTAATTATTATTTTTGTATATGGTTTTACTCTTCTATCAAAGATGGTAAAAGTTATAATTATTTGAATAAATTGTAATACAATTTTTGTTTTTAATCTATTTTTTAAAAATTATAAATTAAATTATAATTATTAAAAAAAAAAACTAACTACTTTGCATTTATTATTTTTATCTTTCTATCTTGATTAGTGCTAAGAAGAAAATGAATATTGCAAAGATAATAACTAATTCTCATGAGCTTTCAAATGAAATTGCCCATTTGTTTGTTCCCAAATACCTTGGGATGAAAGAATCTATCAACCTTACGATACTAAAAGGGTTGAAGATGAAAAGTACTTTCTCTTGGCTTGCCCTGCTCTTACTTGCATCTATTCCCATTTCCAAAACAATTCCCCGCTGCCAACCTTCTTGACTTGCTCAGTGAGTAAAACTATAGTTATCGAAGAAAACTTATTTCTCTCGTATTTAATCATAGAAATAATGATATTAAAAAATATCAATTAATCTCGTTCTTTCGGTCTAATAAATCATCATCATATATGAAATATATCATCATTTAAAATTTTACTTTTTAATTTTATTAAAACATCATAAGTATCACTATCCATTAATTAAAAAAAAAAAAAAATTAATTACAACTTACACCTTATTTACACCACAACAACAACAAAATTAAACTACATATATTTTCAATTATTTTTTAATTAAAAAATAATTTTTACATTAATAGATGTTTCCTCTACCAAGTTGGGGTGAACCAACACTGTTCACCCCGGTCAATAACAGCACTTTATTTCCATTGTCCTTCTTTCAATCAAATCTTGACACGTTGACTTATTCATTTCTGATGACGTGAAGAAATTGGAGGAATTTATGATAGATGGTTATCAAGGCTTATCATTACCAAATTGCATTTGTCATTTTCAAAGTTTGAGGAACTTAGTTTTGGGCAGTTGTCACCAATTAGGGGTTGTTGAGCAATCTGTGGAGAAGAGAAACAAAGATGGGTGCAAACTAGACATTTGCTCGCTTCTTCCCACGGTAACATGTATGTTTTTCTCAATATTATATTTTGAATCATATTTAATTTTTGTTTTTCTCAATATTATATTTTGAATCATATTTAATTTTCTTCATTGATTGGTTTCATGTATTGATCAATGCCTTGAGGAATGAGTTAAGAATTTATATTTCCATGGAGTGGCTTGGAATAAATAAAATGTTTTTCTGCAAAGAAAATGTGATGCATCATATTCATGTTTCTACAATGATTTGTACTCATTAATCTCTTATTTGATCCATTGTTGCATTACTTTTGGTGTAGAGGTGTGTTGGCACACATTGACTGCTCAGTAAAAATTTACAATGAGAAGTCCAACTATCACAACAGATCGACTTCTTTATCTTTGTCTTCTTCTCTTCCCCAAATTTTGTACAATTATGTAATTTAGAGAATATAAACAAAAAAATGAATTATTTGACTCGTATTCCCTTCATATAATATTCATACATGAATATAATATTGTAAAAATTTTGGTGGTAGTCAATTGCTCGGTTGATAGTTTCCTTTTTTGTGTTGTTATAAAGCATCATATTATTCATATCTTATATAGAAGTTGAAGAAAAATCAGAGTTGAATTTTCTGGAAAATATATTTTTCAATGTATGTGAATGAGTGAATTTATTTATGTTTCATTTAGTTTCAATGTCACTTGTACCATAAATTAAAGAACTATATATGAAAGTTGAAGTTGTTGTAGTTGTTGTTATCGTTGTTCTTAATTTTGCCAATGTATTTTTATTAGGATAATAAGATGAGCATCTACAAGGAGAGTCTTATAAGCATGGAGTTATTAATTATGATAGAATAACTAAAAATGATGATTAATTGACTCATTTCACCTGCATTATAGGGAGTGAAAGGAATTCTAGACATGAAGTTCTCTAAACTCATATCTATTTAGGCATAATAGAATACTTCCAAAATTAAACAAGGTCGGTCAAAAAATATTAATGATCACCTATGTTTCTAGTGATGACATCACTGTCATTAAACATTTATCGATAAGTGGAATCTACCACCCTACACTTCTCACTGACCCATTTCACATTGTGCTCAGAATCCAAGAAATCAAATCCCTAAGTTGCTCACGAATCACATTGCACCATTCATTAAAATACAACTTCGTTGAATTTTTGTCCTTTCCATTGTACAACCACACCTCTTCTATGGTTCCATAGTTGGTCAGTCCATGCTCACTATACTAAAATTTCAAAAAACAAAGGTCGCAGGTTAGAATCCCCAATGAGGACTTTCTTTTATTTACAGGGTTGAAGTGAACTTACTTGGTGAGAAGCTCCTACAACTGGTTGAAATACTCATTGTAGCATAAGGTTTGGTCATAGATGGATTCATGACAGTTCAATGGGGAAAGGTCGAGAACCAACCCTTTTTTATGTCCTCTACTGATTCAGGAGGATCCAGAAAATTTCTCAAAAATCAAAGTCATCATATGGAAATGAAACTAGTACCATATCGTAGTGCTCGTCTCCTTGATTCGACCAGTGTGAACGGAACTCAAATCTGAGTTTGTATGCTCAAATTATAGCTGGTTAAATTTCTAGTAAAACTTGGCAAAGTGGTAGTCTTAACGAGGCAAAAATTTGGCAACGACCCAATGCACGGAATCCGGCCACTGGAACTGGTGAATTATTTTCCTACTTAATTTGCCTAGTGACCCTTATTTTTTTGTGGAAAAATTTGCACTATTTTTTTATTAAAAAACAATATATATATATATATATATATATATATATATATATATATATGTGCTTGGGGTGTGGGGGGGTGCTACGCCACGCCACCCCCAATGGTTAATTATATTGCATTTAAAATTGGGTGGGTGAGCCACCCTCAACGGATCCTTGGCTTATTTTGAACCACATATATTCAGCATAATATAAAAATGTGTTAGGGCCACATGCACCACGAACCCCACCCTTACAGTTAACGTTGTAGAGGTCGGCGGAGTTTGAACCTGCCCGACCCACGTGGGTTGGCCCCCAACGGGCTGCCCCAAAAACATGATATTATAACCGCCAGCAAACAATATCAAATTGTTGGTTAAAACAAATATGCCAAGAATGGGGTTGGTAGGGTTTGAACCTCGTCCACCCCCACACCATCCGCCAATGGTTACCAATGGGTCATGGCCTAAAATTTGTTAACTCCACCCAAAAACTTATTAATAAGCCACTCAAATGAATTATTAATAAGCCACTCAAATGAATTTAGTGGGCGAGCAGAGCGATGGAAGAGCATTGGAACCCTGAGCGACCCAAGGGTGTGGAACCCTAAGCAAGGGTATCATTTAGATGCTTAAAATATTCCCTTAAAGGGCCAAAGGTTCCAGTGTCAGAATTTGACAAATTTATAGTCATTTTTTCACAATTCTGCGACACGAATCTAGTGGTGACGTCCATTTCTCCATCCAAGCTCTCCATTTTAAGGCCATCATCCAAATTGGAGGTATAAGGGTCATTTTTGTAAATTTTCTTGTAACTAATTTCTTTGATGGAAATTAATGAAAGAAGGCCTCCTCACTGTTCAACAGGGCCCGGAGACATAGCCCACATTGGCTGAACTCCATAATCAAATCATTTTTTCTTTGATCTCATGTTTTCTTATATTTTTGTGCTTCTTTTCATGTAGTTTTAAGTTACTTGGTTAATATGCTATTTTTTCGATGTGAATTGCATGAATGAATGCTAACCAAGAACAAGCTCCAAAAATTTGAAGGAAAACTCAAATCCTTTGATCCTGAAGAGGGGTGTACACTACGAAGATGGAACATGGAAAATGAGGATGCACGAGCAGAAGAAGAGTGAAATTATCGCAAGATCTTCTTCAACATGGCAGATAAAGTTGACAATTTTTTTGCAGAATATGAAAAGACAATCAAGCATGAGAAAAAAGAGCCCAAGGATCATGCATCAGTACACCATGAAGGTGGAGGAGAAGCTCCTCCCAGCCACTAGTGAAAGGTCTTCTTCTTCTTCCTCTTCTCATCATTCTAACATGGATCATAGACATACATCTAAGAACCCATTTTTTAAGCTAGATGTAAAGTTTGATTCGCCCACATATAATGGAGAATGTAATGCAGAGAAACTTAACAATTTGATTATACAAATCAAGGTGTATTGCTGGATTCAGCAGATCTAGGAGGATGAGGAAAAGATCCATTTAGCATCCCTTCGTTTGAGTGGCACCGCTCTCTTTTGGTGGGAGAGCAAGTTGCGGAAAGGTAATAAAAACTTGGGTAATCTTCTTGCTTCTTCGTACAATTTTGTTTCTTCATTAAAATATTAGTTTTATCCTTTGGGTTATCGAAAAAAGGAATTAATGGAATGGAAATATTTAAGACAAGGAAAGGGTCAAAATGTACAAATATTCATAGAAGAGTTTAGGAAACAAGCATTGAATTTGGGAATTCCACTTGATTCACCCAAAACTATAACAAATTATATTGATGTTTTACATAGTTACATCAGACATTATTTGTTATTATTTGATCCTACTACTATTGATGAGGCCAGTTTGAAGGCCATTCACCTTGAAATCAAAAGAAATAATGACAAAGAAGATCAATCAAATAAATAGTCTTTCAAACCTCATAATGGAAAGTTCAAAGGAAAAGGCAAGGGAAATGACAAGAAGGCAGCTACAACCAAGAATGAGGAAGGAGCGAAGCCATCTTACACACATTGCAAAAAGGAATTCCATCACGATGAACATTATTGGAATTTGCATCCGGAGTTGAAGCCAAAGAGATTTGGTGGAAAGGGAAAGAAAAATATGATGGCAACAACGCAACAAGACCTTGGATATGATTCTAGTGATGAGACATTGATCACAGCAGTGGTCACATAAGGTATTATTTCTCTTTATCCTAATGAAAGTTTTGAATTACATGCAAGTACAAGTTCTTTGAATGATTTTTTTTTAATGAATGAAAGAGGACCGAATTGTTCCACATTAGAGTTGTAATGAAGCATAATAAAGTGGAAACCTTGTTTGATCCAGCTTCACAAGTAAAATTTATTTCAGATTCCTTGGTTAAGAAATTGGGATTAGAAACCAAGCCTCATCTGAAACCTTACCCTCTTGGTTGGGTGTGTAATAAATCAAAATTACATGTAACGAAACAGTGTAAGGATAGATTTGTGATTGTGTCCAAACTAGTAGATGTGGTTGATCTTGATGTTATACCCTTGGATATATGTGGTATTTTATTGGGGAGTATGTATCTGTATGATAGGAAAGCAGATTTCTTTCGCCATGAAAACATGTATCATCACACGAAAGATCAGGTGGAATACATTGTTAGATCTCATGATTCTGCTCATCTCTTCTTCCAATTTGTATGGGTCCACTTTTGGCTTCCCACATCCATTGTGCTTAATCGAGACTCTCGCTTTATTTGATAGTTTTAGACAATTTTGTGGATAATGATGGACACCAAGCTGAAGAGGAGCACAAAATTTCATCTGCAGACCAGAGGACAAGCAAATATTTTCAACCGCACAGTGATATACTTACTCTGAGGCTATTGCGCCAAGCATCCCAAGTTGTGGGACGACCAGCTTCCTTATGTGCAGCATACATACAACTGAGCATTGCATTCATCCACTCAGAGCTCACTGTTTGAGACATGATTTTATTATTTGCAAAAGGATCTCTTATACATGGTATTTGGGAGAGATGAAGATTCCAGTGGGTAAGATGACAGGGACAAAGTGCGGAAGTTCATTCAATGGATACAGATGATTCATCAAGTAATTCAGGAGCAATTGGAGAAAATTCAAGCTCAATACAAAGCTCAACATGACAAGCACCGAGTCGATCACCAATTCCATGTTGGGGACAAAGTGTGGCTCCACATCAACAAGGACTGAATGAAATGGGAAGGAAAGAAGTTGATACCAATCCAATATGGCCCATTCACCATACTAGAGAACATTGGAGACAATTTTTTTCGTCTCAATTTGCCAGCATACATACAAAGGTACTTAGTGGTGAACGTTGAAAACTTGAAGATTTATGAGCCTCTTTTGATCATGGAAACCGAAGAGGTTGGACAGTTTCCTACAATGGATGATTTTTCACCTGAATTGGAAAAGCTACCAGAGTAAATCATTCTCAATAGGAAGATCAAGACTTCACGACAGGGATAAGTGGAATATCTTCATGTTGGCTTCAAAGGAATGCATCCAAGTAAGGCTTGATGGATGGAAAAGGAGAAAGTGAGGGATAAATTCCTTCACTTTCAAATTGATTGATAAAGCTTTTGGCAGTCCAAAATCTCCTCAGTGGGGAGGAATTATCCGAAAGGATCCAAAAATACAAGTGTCCTTGAAAATAGCTCAAAAATAAAATTCATCAGATGGAAGTGAAACTAGGACCAGATCGTAGTGCTCGTCAGCCTGATTCCAACAGTGTGAACGATACTCAAATCCAATTTCATATTCTCAAGTTATAGTTGGTCAAACTTGGCCAAGTGGTAGCCTTAACGAGGCAACAATTTGGTAGCAGCCTGGCACATGGAATCCGGCCACCAGAATGAGTGAATTTATCACCTACTTAATTTCCCTAGTGACCCTTATTTTTTGGTGGAAACATTTTCAATATTTTTTTATTAAAAAACATATATATATATATATATATATATATTTGGAGGTTGGGGGGGTGCCAACCCCCCAATGGTCTGAATTATATTATATTTAAAATGGGGTGGGAGGGTCACCCCTAGCATGTTAATTTTTGAAACTAGAGTAAAATTCCACTTTGGAAAGCTCAAATGGTTAAGCCTATAATTGCAATATATTCCTCTTTGCAAGAGGACCAAAATCGACCTATAGATCGCCCCAATCGGTTAAGCAAAAGTTAAGTTATGAATTATTTTATTTACTAATTAAATGGAATGGGTCTGCCTCATCACATGTGGATTTGGTCAAAGCCCCAATCATTCCCTCACAAAGGCTATAAATAGAAGCGACCTCAATATCATTCTCACACATTCGCTCATGATATTTTCTTCTTGCACTTTTTTCTTTGGATCGTATTTTCTATTTTAGCTCGCACAAGTTCGTCAGGAGAACCTCGCAAGGTTCGGGATCACAGGCGAGAGGCTCGATCTGATCTAGGTCATTGAGCTAGGTTCGTGGGAACAATACTACAGTTTTCGGGCTAAGTACATCAAGGTAGGGGCTAAGCTGCTACAATCGTGTGCTAACAGAGTTAAGGTCGCGGCTAGGGTTTTTGAGCCAGATTAGGTTGATCTGGACCAGGGCCGTGGGAACAGAGTGTTCAGGTTGGAGCCAAGAAAGCTTCAGCCACGGGCTGAGCATGTTGAAGTCATGGCTAAGGGATTTTCTGGTCAGATCTCAGTTGGGTCACTTTCATTTTCTTGCGCGGTACCTTCATACATTTTTCGTTTAGTCACAATTTCTTCATAATAGTCTATGATAGCATCCTAGATTTAGATCTAGGACTTGGAAGTTGATATCACTTGGCTATAGTGATCTATTGGATTCATGCTCTTGATGTTATAGATCCGCAAATCTATAGATATGATCTATTTGTTTCTACTACATATATGTATTGGGCTCATTGTACTCTCTGCTAAAAAATTTCTATGACGAGCTATTGAAGAAGAATATTTGGAAGGGTTTCCCCCATAGTGGGTATTTTCCGTAGTCTTGGACCAATTTTTTGTCTCTTATGGTTGTGTTATTTTCTACTTTTTCACTGCATGCATTGTTCTATCTTCAGTTACAGTTTATGATTATTTACACTACTTGTAATTGGATGCATTGTTTATGGAGAAGTAATTTGGGCTAAAGTAATTGACACGACATATAAAAATATGAAAAATTAACATAGTATCAAAGCTGAGGTGAAGGAAAAGCCCAAGAGAAGACAAGATGTGAAGCCCTCATTATCAGAAAGCAGATCTACAAGCCAAATTCAATATATCTTCCTCTACCTTCAAGGAGCAAGAGAATTTGGGTGATGCATCAAAATTTGTTGCATGGAAAGTCAGATTGGAGATCATAGCCGACAAAAATTATGTGTTGGAACATATTCAAGGAAGGACGCCCTAGCCTCCAGAAAATACCTTCACTTCTATCAAGAACGGAAACAAGAAATGTGAGTCCAAATCAAAGCAAATTATAGTTGATGGTTTACAATATAATTTACTTGCATATGTTGGGAATTTAAGAAAGTCTAAAGACATGTATGAAAAGATAGTAGGTATGTATGAATTCAACAATATGAATGAGATTATCACCTTGAAAGATCAACTCAAGGAAATGAATATGAACAAAGGTGAAATTTTTCGGTCCTACATAATGAGGATTTCTCATCTTAGAGAAAAATTGCGAAGGGCTAGAGAGAATGTGCCTGACACAGAGCTAGTGGTTGTGACTCTTAGATATCTCCCTTCTATTTGGGAAACATTCATTACTATGTTCAGCAACAACAACGTTCTCCCGACATTTGATGAAATCATTGGAAAATTCACTCAAGAACAATCAAGAATGATGGTAAGAGGAAGAATTCAAAAGCAAGAAGATGGAGATCTTGTTGCATATATATCCCATAAAAAAAGGGAAGAGTTAAAAAGGATGCCCTTCAAGAATACCTCCTCCTCAAAGCTCAAAAGGAAGGAATGACAGATCATTATCCCATATTGAATTCTTTAACTGCAACAAGAAAGGTCATTATGCATGTTATTGTCCCGAGAAGAGAAATATGCCACGATACAACACCAGATGCATCTACAATGATAAGAGAAAAATAGACAATCAGAGGAACAACCACAAAAGAAGATATGAAAAGCGAATAGATTTTTCAAGTGACCATGAAGAATAACATCCTCCTCAAAGGAAGTCAAGGGCTCCTGGGTATGAAAGTAATGTTGTGAATAAATTTGAATATATTCTCATTTCTGCACTTACTAGTTCTTCTCCATCGGATTCATGGGATAGCTGGTTGGTTGACAGTGTCGGGGTTAGACCCTAATCCTCAGTCACCCCATACCCAGGAGGCCGCAGGTCGGGCGTCGGGGGCTAGGGCCTAACTCTGGCCTAAGCCACAGTTAAAATAACCGACATACCACAGTTCGGTGGCAATTAGAACCTCGACGGTAAAACATAACACAACCAACATACCATAGTTCAGTCAACAGTTGGCACGAAATTTTAAACCTAGCCCTATTTAGTATATAAAACAACCATAGTTTCAGAGCATGGTTAAAACCGTTTGGTGGGATTTAAAACCAACCAGATCCTACGGCAGAGGTCTAGCCACATGGCCCCATCTTATCCGCTCATGGGGGTTACTAGGAAATTAAAATTTGCAACAATCTGCACCAAATCCAATGTGAATCTCGTCGGCGCAGGGTGAATTTGTTGCTCTGCAGTGCTAAAAAGGTAGATTCATAGGATGGTTAGTAGGAGAGTGCAGTTTGTACATCAGCTAGCAACAAAACTTTGCCAAAGCACAACTTATTCAGTTTTTGGCCAATTTGAGCCCAACAGGATCCCAACTAGGGGTTTTTTACTGTTCTAGAGGCATTATAAATATTATTTTTACATTTTGAGCACTTCAAATCCATGCAAACACATATTTGAGCAATTAATGAAAGAGGCCCAACATTGGAACATAAATTTTAACTTGCAAATTTCATCTAACCTTCAATTTTTCAAATACAGATCAGTTTGGTATCAAAGTTTTGGTTCTTTGGTTGTATTGAAGGTTTAATTCTATTGAAAGTGTTTTATGATGCTTACAAGGTTGAATCTCAAAAGAGAAGAATGAAATATTGTGGGAACATGTCCTCAAGCTATTTCAAGGAGAGCACATCTACCTCAAGTTTAACCACAAGTGTCACCCAAGGCTTCACTAGTCATGGCTCATGAAGGAGGCCCTGAAAATATTTTTTAGGATGAGAATACTTTCAAAAAACATTCTTTGAAATGACAGAAATGGTGAAATTTCTTTATGAGGAGATAAATTCAAGGTTGCAAGGTGAGAGCTCAAATCCTCCAAAGGGAAATGGAGGAAATGGAGACAAACATCCAAAATGGAATGGGGGAAATGGTGACAAACCACCTCTATCTCAAACTTTCTCCTCAACTTCATCTTCACCTCCATCTTCACCATCATCATCTTCTACATCAACCCCTTCACAAACAACTCCACATTCTCCAAAGGGACATGGTAAAACTCCATTTCTAAAACTTGACATAAATATTGAACCTCCTATGTATAATGGAGAGGTAAATGCTAAGAAATTAGATAATTGGGTTTGTCATCTTGAAGTGCATTGTAGGATAAAAAGGATCAAAGATGATGAGACCAAGATTCAGCTTGCTTCTTTAAGGTTGGAAACTGCAACACTCATTTGGTGGGAAGCCAAAACCCAAGAGGATCTCAAGAAAATAAGTAAGATCATAAGTTCTTGGAATGATTTGTGGCTTCATTAAGAAGAAAATTTTATCCTTTAGCATACATGCAAAAATGTATAATGGATTGGAAAAATTTTAGGCAAGCAAAGGGTCAAAGTGTGCAAAGTTACACCCAAGAGTCTAGAAGGAGAGCATTGATTTCAGGTGTAGATTTATCCTCTCAAGACACTTTACTCAAATACATTGGAGGTTTACATAGCTACTTGAGACACAAAATTCTCATGTTTAACCCTACAAATCTAGATGAAGTTTGTGTACAGAAAATACATTTAGAATCAAGAGGGAAGAATGTTCCACAAGAGGGCAGCAAAAAGCCATTCAAGAGTAGAGACAAAGGAAATGGAAAATTCAAAGGAAAAGGGAAAAATAATGCTTCCATCAAGAAAGAGGGATAAAAAATCATATGCAAACATTGTTCAAAAGAAGGCCATGATGAAGACCATTGTTGGAAACTTCATCCTGAGATGAGACCCAAAAATTTTAACAACAAAGGAAAACAAAAGACTGTTGCAACTACACAACATGATTTAGGATTTGAATATGGAGATGAAACAAAGATCACAGCCATGGTATTGAAAGGTAATGACTCTATTGCAAGTACTAGTTCTTCTAGTAACATCAATGAAACTCAAAATGATAATGAAATAATAGAGCTTTTCCATATTAGATTTATCTCAAAACATAACAAAATAAACACTCTATTTGATAGTAGATCACAAGAAATCCTTTCCAAAACCATTGGCAAGAAATTGAATATGGAAACCATTCCTCATCCTAAACCTTATCCTTTAGGTTGGGTATGTGACAATGCAAAATTGCAAGTGAATAGAAAATGCAAACAAAAATTTGCCATCACTGCAAACTTCATTGATGAGGTAGAACTTGACGTAGTTCCATTAGACATATGTGGTATTGTTTTGGGAAGCTCATATCTTTATGATAGTAGATCCATCTTTCATCTCCATGAGAACAAGTATCATTTGTTTAAAGATGGTATTGAGTACATTGTTAGAGCACATTGCAAGAAACTAGATCTATCACTTGTGAATGCTGGAAAAATGAAGAGGCTTATTAATTCTAGCAATAATTTTGTACTTTTGATGATCAAGCCCAAGAATTATGTTGAGAATAAATCCTTCCAAGGTTGTGATGAAAAGTTAAAGTCTGATTTGATTGATGTTGTTAACAACTATGGTGATATGTTTCAGGATCCTAAGGGACTGCCTCCTAAAAGAGGAATCCAATGTGAGATATATTTGTAGAAATATTGTCCTCTTCCAAACATTGGCATGTATAGGATGTCAATGATGTAAAATGCATAATTTAAGAAAAAAATCACAGAGTTGCTTGATAAATGGGTCATTGGACCAAGCACATCTCCATGCGGGTCACATATTGTTTTAGTTCCAAAGAAGGATGGTACATGATGCATGTGTGTGGACTTAAGAGCATTGAACAAAATTACGATAAAGAACCATTACCCTCTTCCTAGAATTGATGATTTACTTGATAAATTGAATGATGGTATTATTTCACTAAGTTGGACTTGAGGAGTGGCTATCATCATATTAGGATTTTTTAAGGAGAAATTTGGAAGACAGCCTTCAAAACAAAGCAAGGTTTGTTTGAGTTGTTGGATATGCCATTTATGCTTTGTAATGCTCCTGCAACATTCATTCAGGTTATGAATGATATTTTAAGGCCTTTTCTAGATGATTTTGTGATAGTCTACTCAGACGACATATTGATTTTCAGCAAGTCTCGTGAAGAACATGTCATGCATGTCAAGCAAGTATTAAATGTCTTAAAGAAGGAAAAAAAATTGTAAATATGTCTAAATGTGAATTTGGGAAAACTTCTTTAGTCATACTTTTGGAGGGGGTGAGTTGAAGATAGATCCCTCAAAGGTCGAAGTCATATTGAATTGGCCAAAACCCAAGACTGTGATATAGGTTAGAAGTTTCTTGGGAGAAACCTAATATTGGAGAAAGTTTATTTCTAACTTTTCTTCCATTTCAGCTCCATTACATGCATTTACAAGTGTTCAACAGGTTTTTCAATGGGGAGGAAAACAACAAAAAACTTTTGATGCATTGAAAGAGAGAATCATTTCAGCACCCGTACTTGCACTTCCAGAATTGAGACAATAATTTGAGATACAAATTGATGCAAGTGACTATGTCATGGGTGCAGTCTTTATGCAACATGGTAAGCCCATTTGTTTTCATTCTGAAACTTTTAATGGTGTAGTGATTAACTATCCCACACATGACAAAGAATTTTATGCATTGGTGCAAAGTGTGAAAAATTGGAAACATTACTTGATGGGTAAGGAAGCAATCATTCACATTGATCATCAACCATTGCAATACTTGCAATCACAAACAAAGGTACAACAAGTGAGGCACTTCAGATGGATGGGTTTCTTACAAAAATTCCACTTGGTGATAAGGTATAAGAAATGTATCTATAACAAGGTTGTTTATATGATTTCTAGGCCAATTGTTAGTGCATCCATTATTCTTAAGCATAATTCTATCATGCATGAGATATATGTTGAACAATATGATTTAGATGATGATTTTAAGGATGTATATGTGACTTTGTGTCAAAGTAACCAAGTAGAGGAATTAGATTATCATGTTCATGATAACTTGTTGTATCATCTTGGAAAGTTATGTATTCCACAGGGAGAAATATTGAACATCATAAGGGAAGCGCATACTTCTCTTATTGTTGGTAATTTCAGTGTAGGTAAGACAATGACACAATTACAGGGGTATTTTTACTGACCTCGTGCACTTGAAAGCGTGACACGATTTGTAGGAGGATGTTCTTTATGTGTTGTTAGTAAGCCTACCAACATACAGTTGGGATTGTACAATCCACTTTTTATACCTTCTCGTGCATGGTAAAGTGTTTCTATGGATTTTGTAAGAGGTCTACCTATGTCTAGGATAGGTCAAGATTATCTTTATGTAGTTGTGGATAGGTTCAAAAAAATGTGTATTTTGATGCCTTGTAAGAAGTAGGTTATAGCTAAACAGACTGCACAATTGTTCTTTCAAAATTTATGGGTACATTTTGGGTTGCCCACATCCATGTTAGTAATCTAGATTATCACTTTGTCAGGAACTTTTGGTCAAGCTTCTGGGGACTCATGGATGCCAAATTGAAAAAGAGCATGGAATTCCACCCGCAAGCAAATGGCCAAAAAAAGTGGTGAAAAAAACAGCGATACATATTCTTCATGGTTATTTCAGTAAGAATCCTAAGTTGTGGGATGATTATTTGCACTAAATTAAGCATGCTTACAAATGGGACAAGCATTCATTGACTCAAACATCGCCATTTGAGGCGTGTTTTGGATACTTACCAAAATATCCTTTAGAGTTTATCTTTGGGAAATATGTCGCTATTGATGGACATAGTGACATAGATAAGGCCAAGAGATTCATTGAACAATTTTAATTGGTACATCAGGCAGCTTAAGAATAGTTGGAAAAGAGTCAAGCCAAGTACAAGACAAGACATGATAATCATCATGTGTATCACAGTTTTCAAGTGGGATATGAAGTTTGGCTTCACATTATTAAGGAAAGACTCCAAGGAGAAGGTAAAAAATTGATACCAAACATATAGGGTCCATTCAATATTTTAGAAAATATTGGTAATAATGCCTTCAGGTTAGATTTGCCTTCATATATGAAATTCTATGCAGTTTTTAATGTTGAGAATTTGAGATTGTATGAGCTTCCTTTTATTGAATATTAAGGAGAGAATGTTTAGATTCCTTCAATTGAATATTTATCTCCTGAATATCTTGGAGAATTGCAGCAAGACATCATCCTTGACAGGAAAACAGGACTTCAAAACAAGGGAATGTGGAGTACCTTCATGTGGGGCTGAAAGGGATAAATACAAGAAAATCCAAATGGATCGAGATTGGAAGGGTGAGGTAACTGTACCCTCATCTGTTTTTGATTGAAAATGATCTTTTGGAGGTCCAAAAGTTTCTAGTGGGGAGTAATGATCCAGTGGATCACTAAAGTGCTCAAAATTTAAAGTGTTCAAAAGTGCTCGAAACCAGATCCAAGACGTAGATATTTTTTCCCTGAATCCAATGCAACTTGAATCATTAAAAACTGATATCATATGCTCTTTGCATCACATTCTGATCATTTTCCTAAACAGTTAAAAAAAATTGCAGGTTGGTCAGGTACGCCGACTGGGCAGGGTGACTAGGCAGACTGGCTGTATTTTTAGGACCAATGGAATCTCGCCAACTTTCCTCGTCTTATTGGTCAAAATTTTGTTCATTTTTTTTGGTTGTTGGTTTGTGTATGTGGTCCAATGAATGGTAGCCACGTGGGCCAATGGATAGCCACCACATGGCCTCCCAACATTGGTGAAATTTTTTTTTATGGCTGAATTGACCTCTAGAGGTTCGAACGTACGACCTGCAGAGTAGAAACATAGAGCCTACCACTCTGCCATGGGTGGTTCTTAACATCTATAGGGGTGGGGTTCTGTTATTTTTTATCTATTGAATGGTTGGTGGACGGGGTCGAGGTTAGACCCTGGACCCCGGTCACCCCATACCCACGAGACCACAAGTCAGGCGCCGGGGGCTAGGGCCTAACCCCAGCCCAAGCCATGATTAAAAAAACCACCATACCACAGTTCGGTGGTGGTTAGAACCTCAGCGGTAAACCATAATGCAAACACCATACCACATTTAAGTCAACAGTCGGAGAGATTTATGGCAATGGCATGCAGTTCAAACCTTACCACAATTTAACCATGGTACACAGAATGGGTAAACAGTTGGCGTAGAATTTCAAACACGGCCCTGGTTCGTATATAAAACAACCATAGTTTCATAGCATGGTTACAACCATTTGGCGAGATTTAAAGCCAATCGAATCCTACGGCGGAGGTCTAGCCATGTGGCCCCATCTTATCCGCTCACGGGGGTCACTGGGAAATTAAAACTGGAGACAATTTACATCCAATCTAGGGCAAGGAAAATTTTTGCTCTGCGGTGCCTAAAAATGTGGATTCATAGGATGGTTAGCAGGAGAGTGCAGTTTGTAGATCAGTTAGTAGAAAAACTTCACTAGAGCATAACTTCTTCATTTTTTGGCCAATTTAAGCCCAACAAGAGTCGAGCTATGGGTTTTTGACTATTCTGGAGTCATTAGAGACATTATTTTTGAATTTTGAGCATGTAAAAACATATTTGAGCACTTAATGAAAGAGGATCAACATTGGAAGCTGGACCAGGAGATGTATCCTAGGATGGGTGAACTCCTTCATCATTTTTTTGTCTTTTGTTATTTTTTATGTTATCATTTTATATGTTTATATTTTGCAAAACTGAGTTTAAAACACTTAATTTATGTGATTTTTCAACTTGCCTAATTCCCTAAAAGGCATAAAATTTAACTTTCAAATTTCATCAAACCTTAAAGTTTTTAAATACGTATCATTAGATTGATGTCTTCTTGTCATGAGTGAATTTAAAACTTGGGTAATGTATCATGTTATGATAGGATGATGAAGAAGGATATGGAGAAGGAGACCATGCTAGAAGACACCTATATAACTTCAAGTACAAGTTCATCAATCAAGAGGAAGCAAAGGGACATTAGTTTGTGAAAACAACTCAAGATATAATAACATTGAAGACTCCTCATTTCTAAGCCATATGGAGGTGGAATAAGAGATCATCTTCAAGAAGATACAAATCAAGTAGCAAAAAATAATGGCTCGACATCACCATGTCATCATGCATTCCATGTCATCATTTTCATGCCATGTCATGTAATGAGTCCTCATGTGCCACATCATTTTGTGGTTTATGTAAATTCTTATTTGAAAATGTATTGTAAAGTGAGAATCCAAAGAACATGTACAGAATGTAAAGAGTTGTAAATTCATAGGGAATTCAAACAGTCAAGAGGGTAGTCCAAGAGCTGCAAGGAAGGTGAAGGACCACCTCATTTGTTATATATACACCATAATTTTACAAATAAAGGAATTTTCATCTTGGCTCCTCCCATAAGGCATCAGAGAGACAAGTTAGTACTTTTGAGGAGCAAGTAGTGGCTCCAACGCTCCACTATTGGAGAAAGTGATGTTCATTGTGTTCATGCATCTTGGGACTTTTACTTAATATTTGAAGCCTGATTTTCAGCATGTTCTTCATGCATGGATTATGAATATTTCTAAGATTTTTCTATAAATGTTTATGATTCATGTTTTCTTTCATCAGAACTAAATTAGTTGAACTATTTCGGTTAGTTTAATTCTTATCATATTGATAATGTGTTGTAGTGGTTGTAATGATCGTCACATATTTGTGGACTATTCTGCTAGATTTTAGGTGAATATTTCTTGTTTGTGTGCGTCTGTGATAGGGTGGTACTATTACCTCTCTCTTATAGGCTCACTTTATTTCCCCTCAGCAGTAGAAGAACCTTGATGCACCTACATCCGAACATTCACCAGCCACACTCGCTTTTCAAAGGCACATATGTGATTCTCTCTCTTGCTAACAGCTAAATACAAGGAAAATATTTAAGTAGACGGTAACTGGGCCATATTATGGATGGGGCTCCTATACCAAAAGGTGTGAGGTCTAATTGGGACAACATATTAGTTAAATTTTGATAGTGAAAACTATCTTATATTTGTACATCAAATAATATTACATATAAAACATCTAGTGTTATCTCAAGATAGGTAAAGTAACTTGGACACACAATCACTTGGTTGAGAGAACATCTCAACTAGACACCAACCTAGGAAACATCTAGATCTTAACAACTCCTAACTAATAGGAACAGAATCCTTTACATAGAAAGAGTCACAATTGAGACAAGTAGGAATTATATTTTCCAAGTCACCCCCTTAATGACTACTTGTCTTCATATGAATCTACAAAGTCTAAGTGTGTTCCAATCATGAAAAAATCATATGTCGGCATCCATATAAAGGAACAACCATATATTGGAATGCATGGCTACCAACCGTTGCAACCACTAGTCTACTAGGATGTCCTTCATATACATGTTTCTATCAACCATTATCTGCATACATGTACGTGTACCTGCTATTGAACTCATCCATGGTAAACACACACAAATAGGAAAGAATAGACAAAAATGGAAAAGATAAGCATGAGTTGCATTATTATTCAAAAATATGCATATATATAATACATTAGGTGACCCTTGGTTTCACATTCCAAGTGGTATATTAGACTCCTTTTGTCCATTCGCCTTCTACACCTACCCATAGAGGATTAGGTGTCCAACATTCCCCCCCTTAATCCAACGGGGTATGTGTGAGTCCAAGAAGAGAGTTGTAATACAAATCTGCAAATTATGCATGGAATTACTTAGGCTGAATGAGCTCTCTGAAATTTTGGCATAAAGAGGTGGTTCAAGGATGACCACCAACACTCGAACGCTTAGTGCAATTCCCCCCAGAACTCTTCCAAATTTGGAAAGAAGTTGAGGTCTTCTGCTAGAGGAATTTCTCCTCATATTTTGAAGAGGGAGACCTTCAACCTAGAAGAAGGGAGGTCTACAACCTGTGATGGTTTAAGGATGACCACCAACTCTGGAATGCTTGATGCATTTCCCGGAACTATACCAAAACTGGCAAGAAGTTGAAGTCCTCTGCTAGAAGAAGTGTCCTGAATTATTTGAAGAGGAAGAATATCAACCTCACATAGATGGTTTAAGGCTGACCACCAACCAAAGGAATTCTCATGGGCATATGTGTCTCTTGCTACACCTTTGAATCTGGAATGACAGGTTGTGGCTCAACCTCGCTTGAACTTCTATGTCTTTGGCTACAACTCTAAATATGGAATGAGAGGTTGTAGCTCAGGCTCGCTTGATGTGGCTTCAAAGCTTGTAGATGACCACCATTTTCCCCCCTATCAGGTACAAGGTTAGAGGATGGTTAAAACTAAACTTCAAGAGTGTTCAATACTCTAGAACAAGTTCTGACATATGACTTAAACATATTCTTAGTTGTTGATGCCCATTGCCAAAAAGTGATCCATCCAAGATGAATATTTGTTCTTGTAGGAGGCTTGTTTCTAAAGCATCTGTGTGAAGAATTAATGCGTCGACCATAGTTCTTACATGGGTGAAGATCGAAATAGTGATATTTCGTATGGCCAACTCGATCACAGTGTTCGAATTTTACAATCTGTTGTTGCTGCTATGGAAGAGGAGAAAAATATAGAACAGTTGTAGGTGAGTTATCATGAAGAAATCCGAAACTCTGAAATTTGATGGGCTTGGAGTAGTCTGGAATATGAAAGGACAACTCCTTTTCATATCCAAGACCTGTTATGTGCTTGTTATGGACAAGCTCTTCCCAAGGTTTTATGATGGGCTTGGGAAGTGCAGGCTGGATGTTTGCTTCTGCTTCAAAATCTTCTCTTGTACTGGACTTAATGATATAAATAGGTTATTTTTGTTGATGAAATTTTGTCTCCTTGTTCTGAACAAAAACAAGTTCAGAATGACAACTCTTTTGTTGAAGCTCATCTTGCTGAAGCTCTAACTCAAGCTGAAAAAATTCAATCTTGTCGAGTGCATCATGTAAACAAGTTCTAATATCATATAGGCAATTCTTGTTTATTTTCACTGTATCATAATCAGTGGAATGTATTAGAGTATTAAGGAACTCTAATACCCTAGTAATTCTCGTCATTTTCTTTATCAAATAAGACTTATCTATGAACAAAATTTTCTCACAACAAGCTTAATACAAAAGGGAAGTGCTCTAGTATACTTTTTGTTTTTGAAATTTTGAATACCATGCATTGCTCATCAAATCCAACCACGTTGATCCAAAGCTCATATTTTTCAAAACACCTTAATACATGCAAAAAGGAAATTTCCCAATTTAAAACTAACCAAACTAGGCACTATCAGTAACTCTTTACCAATCCCTCTCTTTTTTTTAATTTTGCCCAAAATCAATTAATCAAGCCCATGATGTATAATCATATATATATACCATTGAATCTTTTATTCAAATTTGTTCAGGCTAGAGGAAAGTCCCCATGGCTTAATTGAGCTTGAGGGTCCCCATGGCATAATCAAAACCTATTGAATGAATAATTATATGTAATCAAAACCTAAACCGAAAATAGCTTCAGATGTAAAAGCTGAAAACCCTAGCCAATAATATGCATCCCCTCTTAACATGATTTTGGACCAAAAGGAGATTTTGGAAATGGACTCATATGTTGCGAGGGCATCCATGAGTAATAAGAAGCCATACAGGGCTCTCACACCTATTTCAAAACTTTCCTAGAATCAATCAAGCAAGCCTTGGATGTGAACTCCTGGGCTTCAAAGTTGTTCAGGCCAGAGGAAATATTTTAATCAAAGTTGGACAGCACACAGGTGTGGAGAGATGAGGGGTGTGGGAGTGGTGAGCGGGGGGCTGCGAGAAGGGGAGAGCAGGGAGGTGAGGGATCGAGGGGTGCAGAAGTGAGGGGATGCAAGAGTGGTGAGGGGAAGGGGGACGGGGGAGTTGTGCGAGCCAGTGAGATGGATTTGCATGGAGTAGTTGGGGAGGGAGCAGCGTGGAAGGTACAGTGGTAAGGTGAGCGGGGGGCTACGGGGAGGGGAGGTGAGCAGGGGAGGGGAGAGTGGTAAGGTGAGCGGGGGGCTGCGGGGAGGGGAGGTGAGCGAGGATGGGAGAGGGATGCGGGAGGGAGAGTAGTGAGGGGGACGGGGAGTGAGAGGAGGGGAGTGGAGGTGAGGGTATCAGAGTGATCTAGGTGGCTCCAGCAACACACACAAGACAAATTGGGCTTATGGAAGCTCAAAAATAAATTGTTTGGATTAATTTCGAACCAAAACTAGAGCATATATCTCGTCGTCTTGATCACAGTGGTGTGAACAGTTCATCAAACCAAGCTCGTATGCAAAAGTTAGAGCTGGTCAAAGTTTCAGGTTGACTTGGTGACTTGGCAGGCTTAAGGAAGGCACAAATTTGACCTTTTCCAGCCATTGGATTCCGACCAGATTTTGGGGAAAATTTGTGGCCTATTTAAATTGACTCCTACTGCCATTTTCGAAATTGGCTAATTATTTTTAACAAAACAAAAATTATTTTAAAAAAAAGGGGATGGTGGGCCACCACCACCACCCTCGCCACCCCACCCGACCGCATGTCACAACAAATTTAAAAAAAAAAATATATATATATATATATATATATATATATATATATATATATATATATATATATATATATATATATATATATATATATATATATATATATATATGGGTTGGCGAGCCATGACCCCCTCTGGACCCCACAGAGCCTCCACCTTAAAGGGTACATTTAACATATATCATATATATGTTAAAACGTATATAATATATATGTTGAAACATATATATAATATATGTTAAAACATACATACATATATATATCTATATATATATATATATATATATATATATATATATATATATATGTTAAACATATATGATTCGTTGCACAAATAGCTCGCGGGGAGTTCGGGCGAGCTGCCCAATGCGGGACCAGCCCCCAAACATTGAATTATTCGGTTTTGAAAAAAATGAATTCAGATTCCATGGGGGAGGTGGGATTTGACCACCCAATATATATAATATATGTTAACACATACATATATATATATATATATATAGATGTTAAACATATATGATTCGTTGCACAAATAGCCCGCGGGGAGTTCGGTCGGGCTGCCCAATGCGAGACCAGCCCCCAAACATTTAATTATTCGGTTTTGAAAAAAATGAATTCAGATTCCATGGGGGAGGTGGGATTTGACCACCCAACCTCTCTTAACAAATTTTCATTTTTTACCACTTAGCCAACAGCATGTTTTGTAAATTCCGCCCAGAATTTATTACTTAAACCCGTCATTTGCAAGTGCACCCATGCCATGGAGGATCAAAGCGCATACGCAGTTCGAGGTGGGAACAGATTTCAATGCAGGTGGAACCATGAGAAGCCTAGAAACAGGGAGTGAAACCATGAGCCTTGAAATTTTCCCAGGGAGGTAATTTTTCTTTATTTCAGAAAATAGTCAAGTTTATAGTCATTTTTTATGGTTTTTCGTAGGGAATGA
This sequence comes from Pinus albicaulis, assembly GCA_034641835.2. NCBI lineage: Eukaryota > Viridiplantae > Streptophyta > Pinopsida > Pinales > Pinaceae > Pinus > Pinus albicaulis. Next base: position 528,018,953 of record CM076576.1, on the reverse strand, counting down.
AATGGCAAGGTTGGATTCACCTTTTCAGTTGCAAATTTCTTGTCCACCCATGAAGCATATTGGAGGAATCTAGGGGGAATCCAAAAGATTCATTTTTGCACCAGATCTTCACTTTCTCATAATTCATAAAATGGACAGTTGATTTTGCACTATTCAATGTCACAAATCTAATGACATATTTAGATTTTCCATCTAAGCTTTATATTTTTCAGCCACTTTTTGAAGTGGAGTTGCAGGTGTCATTTTCTAGCGAGTGATCAGTCGATTTAACACATTTCGACGCCACGATTGTGATGGTGATTTCAGATCCAGTAGCACAGCAGCCCATTATTCAGTCATCTTCAGCATGAGGTATATGATGTGTTGATTTCATGTACTTATTTGTCCCTGAGATGCATAGTGTTGTACAGATCCCTGTTGATGTATGAGTCATGGGATCTTGTTTTGTTTATGTACTTTCCGTCATGTACTTTTATTATTTTTTAGATCCCTTTGGTGCCATGTTGGCAGGATACTCATTGTCACATGTATGTCGTTTGAGATCCCTTGTTTTCCATGTTGGCGGGATACTCATAGCCTTTATGTGTAAGCTATTGTCATACTGATAGGAATTTTTTTTGTGAATGAGATTTTTGGTAGTGGAACATCTCTTAGGGAGGTCTAGCCACTCCTGCATGAGGGAATTTTCCTTGTATGTCAGAGAAAACACATCCATGTACATCTTCACTCCTTACAAAAGTTAATGAAGCGGCCTACACCATCTTGACATTGAGGCCTGGAGATGTAGTTTCTCCTCGACGAACTTCGTTATCAAACAACGTGTTCTTATGATTTCTGATCTTGACATGCTATGTTCCTCTTCTTTACAATATGCAGTTGTCCATTTATGCTCGTTAACACTTTTGATAAATTTTAATCCTAACACATCATCTAAAGTAAAAGGTCTTGGTTAAGGGTATTTAGGAATTTATCAGGATCACAGAGGTGAGGGTAGTGAAGTGGTGAGGGAGAGGGGTAGCGTAGGTGAGAGTAACGGAGGAGGTGTGGAGAGTGAAGGAGTGAGGTGTGTGTGGGAGGAGACAAGTGTGTGTGGGAGCCGAGCAAGTAGGAGGGAGGAGGGGACAGTGCGCGAGTGTGGAGAGCGCACGAAGGAAGAACGGGGGTGCGCTCAGTCTCAGTAGTAGTTTGATCCCCGGTATTGGCTAGAGCTCTCGTAGCGCTGACACCGCCTTGCTCTCCCTCAACTCCGGTTACTATTGAGGAAGGGGCCAGTATAGCCCACTGCCCTTCACGGCCATTTACTTCTTTGGAGTTATGTCACACTGGGAAATCAGGATTATCGAACCAGTGAGAAGAAAACTAATTTTTCTGTTGCTTCAAACTTGAAGATAAAGAAAACACTACTTGGCATTGCTAGGTATGAAACCACAGTAGCACAGCATGAGAGTTTCTGAATTGTTTTCAGAATTGTACATGCCGACGCTATTCAAGGAGAGGCTAGGGAGGTGTGACAAAATATTATACATAAAGGCCACACAATTAGGCCGCTCATGTGAGACGTAGTAGATCGATTAGCTCTGATACCATGTTGAACTCAGCCATGGTAAACACACACAAATAGGTTAGAATAGACAACAATGGAAAATATAAGCATGAGTTGCATTATTATTCACAAATATGCATATATATAATACATTAGGTGACCCTTGGTTTCACATTCCAAATGGTCTCTTGGAATCCTTTTGTCCATTCACCTTCTACACCTACCCATAGAGGATTAGGTGTCCAACACCTGCAAATCCCCCTCCAACATCATCATCATGGATTTTATCAAATTACCCATAACCATGCTTTGGGTTTTATTGGATTACCCTCAACCATGCACACAAGGGCTCTCAGCCACCAAGGCTCAACTCAGCCACCAAGGCTCAAGACAGCCACCAAGGCTCAACTCAACCATTTCCAGGGTTTTCTCGGTTGACCCTAAACCATGCCTATAGGAATCCCTATCCACTTCACTCTCACACGTGGTTTTCGGCTTAGCACAAACATGCACTTACATACACCATCACAAGTGTTTTTTGGCTTACCACAAACCTGCAATTACAAAGTGGTTTTAAGACTACCATGAACTTCATGGGGGTATACATGCCTCATAAGGCTTACATTACACACTCTAACTCTTGGAGTTACCATGTACATTTACCAGATACATACTTTACAAATACCACTACAAAACATCATAGACTTTCTTACAATTAATATTTGTGACTCATAATACAACATAATATTGAGTCTTTCATATTTCAACACACAATCCTTTACCTTATTTGTCCATTTATTACTGCTCCTTTACCTCCCCTTTTGAAATTGTTCATATCATCCACAACTTTTTCTTTGGCATATTTAGTATCACTATCTAATAGTTATCTTGGATTTCCATATTCACATAAGTGATTTGTTAGAGTAGCCAATTCTAAAAAAATCACTACACCTCATATTGAGTTGGCTAGACCCAATATATTAATCAATTCCAAGAATGCTCTATTATGTCTAAACAACATGTTATTCTTTACAAACAATTGAGAAACAAATTTCATTTTATCATGACCAAAGATTTCTATGATTACCATCAGGAAATTTTTAAGGATTCATGGGAGCTTGTATCTGAGCTTCTCCAATTTCCATCATAATATCAGCCTAATCCATGGACCCAATGGATCCAGAAGACTCCGTCTTGGCCATTACAACGCCAAGCAACATTTCGCAACACATCCGTGATCTCGAGCACATTGGGCTCTTTTTCTTGTTAGATCAAGGGTGGCTATAGAGAGGCCCACACTCCTCCAAAGCTCTCAATGGGCCCTGGGCTTGCCGTACTACACAAACCCGTGACAGGCAAAAAACAACACATTCGATTGGCCTTCGCAGAGCTCGAAAACTCAACAGATCACTACCAAGTTCAGCTTCATGCCCAAGTTGACTTCAAATATTCACAAGATCACAAGATTTATTTATGCTTGATAAAATCATAAATCAAAATGGAGGTGCATGTAACAGAAGTAGGATACAACAACAAGAAAATTGGACACAATGACACAAACGAATTTTAATAGTGCATTTCCCAACAACAATCAAATGTTCATACTCCACTGACACCAGCCAACGTCAAATGCATAAATCGGTTAAAGGCATTCCTCAATAGCTCCATATTTGGTTGCTTCGTTTCGACTATTGAGAATCATAATTTTGTGCCTACGGTTCCACTGCCTACTCACAGAATGTGGTCTCCAAACAACACCATTCATAACTAGATCGTTGGAAATCCATAACAGCTGCTACCTCTAGATATTTTGGATTTTGTCAGCATCAAAGTAGTCGAGCAACACATGGAGGCTGAGGACACTACCTCTTCCCAGAAATTCAGCGGAAGCACTCAGTAGTTCCTCTAGTGTGTACATTTGGACACCACCTCTGCCGAAAAAAATGAGCAAAGGCCCCCTCTCTGTGAGATCCTACGCTATTCTCAGCGCCGTCCTGGTTAGCAACAGCCACCAATCCAAGTCCCTTTCTCCGTCTAGTTTCGGCCTCATGCCAAGTACGATGGGTGCCAATAGGAGCACCGCTCCTCCAATACACCTCGGCCCAAAACGAATGGACAAACTAAAACACTATAGATATATTTTCTTATTTCCTCGCTAGAGGACCAAGGCCCATCTCTGATACCAAGTAAAATTAAATTTTGATAGTACAAACTATTTTATATTTTTATATTAAATAATGTTACATATAAATATATCTAGTGTTGTTAAATTAATTTGAACACATATACTGGTTGAGAGAATATCTCAACCATATATCAATCTAGGAAACATTTAGATTTTAACACCTCCTAATTAATAGAAATAGACTATTTTACATAATAATAATAATAAAACCACAACCGAAACAAATAAAAATTACATTTTCTAAATATGTAAAAAAAAACCCTTTGAATATTAATAGGTTCAGCATTATCAACGCTATAATAAATATAAATAAATAAACAAACAAACAAATACTTTTGTTTTGTTATAGAGTAATAATCTATTTATGGTATTTTAAATTTTTTTAACCATACCATAATTTATTGGAATTGTTTTTAGTAATATAGATATTTTGTAAAGTTATATAGGAATAGGTTCATATATTGGCTCCAACATTTCGTTACAAATATAATGGAACAATTTTTTTTTACTATGTTCAATTCTACAATGAATAAACTAACAATCAACCTATTTATGCCATTTTTTTGTAATGTGTATTCTTCATATTAAATACTTTATGCTGGTACATTCGGTACTTAATTAGAACCGTGTTTTTAATGAAAATATAACTTTGAAGAGAAAGATTGAATAAAATATATTATTTTTATTTTAAAATTATAAATTATAAAATATTAATATATATATTCAATATTTTTTTTTTAAATTAAAAATTATTAAAATCATAAACATTTATATAAAATTACTAAATTAAAGCAATTTTTTCCTCCATAACCAAAATAATATGCTTTACCATCGTTCTCAAAAGAAACTTATCTTTTATTCATTGATCCAACTATCCACAATATAATTCCTATAAAACATGTCAAGAAAGATGAGGTAATTACATTAAAAAAATTAATGAACTAACTTCCTTTATATCATATACAAAATTAGAATAACTATTACTATGAGATTTATAATCATAACATTTTTCTTATCTTATATTTTTAATCGTTAAACAAACAATACTAACAATATAAAGAAGTATAATAACTGCCATAATTAAAGTAATGTCAAAACAATTATCTTTAACTGGTTAACATAAATGATGGGAAAAAATACTTAATAATTATATTACAATATTTTTTCTTGTAAACAACTCTTAACTAACACATCTCCAATACACATAAAATGATAATACATATAAGACATTATTGTGATGAACGCATATACATGAGATAATATTTTGATAGTGAAATGAGGACAAAAGAAAAAGAAAAAGGAAATGGAAATTTTAAAAGTTTTTTTCACATATAAAATATATATTGAATTTGGTTATGTTATAAGTTATTAGTATATTTAGTTTTTGGGTTTTTGGATATATTTTTGGTGTTATAATGCCATTTGATAGGTACAATTTTGGGCTTCACTTAAATTACTCCAACAAGTTATAAATTCATTATAAATAAATAATATGGAGATTCTATATGACATTAATGTTGATTTATTAAGGTTTTCATTGTGGCATCTTCTAGAAGAAATGATTATTGACATGCACTTTCAAAAATGATAACATGTATAAGATATTGTTATCATGAAATCATATACTTATATATGAGATAGTATTTCTATAATGAAATAGGCACATCTAAGAAACAAAAGAAAATGCAAATCATAGGTGTTTCTCTTAAGTTTAAAAGACATATTGGCCCCTACTAAGTCGTAATTTATTCAGATATTTGGCTTGTAAGTTGTTGGATATACCCTTGGTGTTTTAGTGGTAGCTAATAACTTTGACACTTACCTTATTCAAATTATTTAAGTAAATTACAAATTCACCATATTATATATATATTCATGGAGATTTTTGTTGCAACATCTTTTGGAAGAAATTAATATTGAAACACACCTTCACAATGCATTCAAGAAAGATGGTAAAATTAATATTGAAACACACCTCCACAGTGCATTCAAGAAAGATGGTTTAACATCATCAAATTACGAAACGATGATTAAATTTATCTCATTACCATGTAAGAAAGATGGTTAAGACTAACAAATTACTAAATGGTTCAAATATTAACAATGTGGAAAGTAGTTTATAGTAATTTTAATAAGCTAATAATTTTATATGGTAAATAGATTTAGTGGAAGAAATATCTCTAATGATTATATCGATGAGATGAGTTAAATTATCTATTTAAGGTATGTTGATAATGGGAGGTTTTAGCTTATAGTTTCAAATTCATTTGATTTTCTTGACATTATCGGTTGTTATTGTGGTTGGTGATTGGGATTCTTTTCATTTGGGTATTTTGGGGAAGATAGTGGAATTTATGAGGGTTTTATGCGGGTGAAACTTGATATAGAGAATGCATTCGTGCGGTATTAATAATACTCGGAATTTGTTTCTACCTCCTAAATTTAATTGTAATACATGTCATTGACATAAGAGTCTTGTCCAAAAAATATTATTTGTAATCTCCAGTCATGTGTCATTACTTTCCTCGAGCATAAGAGCATGACTAGCCTATGTTTACTACAACCAGACCACACATCTTCATTTAAGGTCTACCAACAACTTCACCTTCATGTATAGTGTGTTATATGTACAACAAAATTCAAAATGGCCAAATTCATCAAACATTAGGCACATGTCCAACCATGGCCTTAAAACATCCTAGCAATACTTAGCCAATATATCAACAACACAACCAAACAAAACGCATCACAAGGAACATAACACTCACCATGTAAAGAAACAATAATACACAAGTATAAGCAACACCCAAGGCACATGCCTTACATTTATTTATATGAGGAATGTTACAATGTAAAACAAAGGAGTACAACAAACTACTTGCATCTCATATAAACCATAATTAATAAAGGTACAACTTCTTTCAAGGATTATTTATCCAACCCCTAAAACAATTAAAAACTTGCCTTTTTAAAGTCATGTATTCATATTTTGTTCACTTGGAAAAAGCTAAACTCGTCCTTATATGCCAACACTAAACTTTCCACAACCAAAAAACACTATGCACTTTGTGTGTCTCTTCTTCAATTCCTTAGCACTTTTGAGGAGTCATCCTTTTATAATAGATTTAATTGACATTTATCTTCTTCTTAGGCATTGTGAAAGCCACTCCAACTCCAAGTGGACCCAAATTCTATTCATCAATTTTCATGTCCTTTTGTGCCTTTTCTGTCTATTTTCCATGTCCAATATGTTCACCCAACAAGAGTACCCAAGTGCACCAAGCAAGTTCACCAAGTGTCTCCCATGCACCCAATGATTGCATCCAACAAGTACGATTGGTAGATACATCTGAAGATAAATCATCTATCGACTATGGGACACCCAACCCTTTGATTCCATTTGTTCAAGTCGTGTGCCAAAGGCATACCAACTCATATAACATCAATATAGAACAACTCACCAATTTATCCAGTCATCAAGCAGGCAATGTCTAACATTACAACCTTCTATAGCAAACATATTTTCCCACTTAGGTGGTGCACCTATTTCCATCCATAGGCAAATACCTTACATCCTCCTCCAATAAATTTGTTGTTGTTTGAGTAATATCTAACTAGCACTTCCTTAAGTGCCTTAAGCTTCTTCTTTTTTAACTCTTTAATCATGTCTTCGTATTGTCATAACACCTCTTTCCTTTCCCAACTATTCTTCCCTTCAAGTTATTTTCTCTAAATGAAAAATTAATATTTCCTTTGATTCTCGCTTAAATGGATAGTCCTATGTGCAAGTTTCTTTTCCACTTCCAAATCTAATCTATCTATAATTAATGTGGGTGTTCTAGGATCACATACAACAATATTATGAGACTTCACCTGACTTATATGGAAAGCCAAATGGTGAGTTCGCATGTGTTTTGGTAACAGTCTCCAATATTGAAGTGAAATTTCCAGTCTTCTCATGTACCTTGAATGGTCCTTCAAACCTCCACAACAAAGCACCAAACATGCCATTTGGTTGTTTAAACTACTCTTTTCCCAACATAGTAAGACCAAGTTTCCAACTTGAAATTCTACCTCCCTTCTACAATGATTTTCTCAATGCTTCATCCTTTCTACTACATTCATCATATTGACATGAACGATCTCCAATCTATCTTTCCATCCCTTCATGAACCTAAAAACTAATGGGTTGTACCCATGGTATCCTTGTAGAACTGTGTGGGGTACCAATAGTTGTTGTATATTTACCAACTCAAATACATTGTATCCCACAACTCTTCTGCATGTAGCATCCAACAACTCTGGCTAGTTCAATTGGTCTGCATGAACAAAATCTCTTAGGTAATATTCCAAAATTCCATTGATATATTTTGTGTTTCCATTAGTCTACAAATGATAATTTCAACTCATCAATGGCTTGGTTCCAACAAGGTTCAACAAATCTACCAAAACTTCCTAATGAACCTTATATCTCTATCCAACAGAATTCCCAATGGTAAACCCCAGTCACAACATGCTCAAACAAAAAATTTGCAACCTATTTTGTTACACAAGGTACCCTCATTGGAATCAAGATTTCATACTTGAAAAATTGGTCAACTGCAACCAAAATCCCATTAGAACCTTTTCAAACTAGAATTTGAGTAATAAATTCCATAAGAAACTTTCCCAATGTATCTCTAGAACTAGAAAAATGTTGGAGTAGACTGGCCTACATTCTAGTGTTTACCTTGTCTTGTTGGCATACAAGACATATTTGGATGTATTCTTCCACATGTGTCCTCATATATTCCTAGTATAATATTGTTCCAACATTGGTGTCCTTCACTATCATAGTTGACTTGCCCAAAGAAAATAACGACACTCCTTCAAGAATTCCTTCTAAAGGTTAGATAACTTAGGCACGTTGATGTAATTACCAAACTACAAAAAAACATTGTCCATCCAAAACTTTCATCTTTTTTCCTCCTTCACCTACTTCATGATGTTCAAAGTTGTGGGATTCTTATGCAATCCCTATTTGTTATCTTCTTACAAATATATGAAAACTCGCATCTAAGTACCCATAAACACCATCCTCCTCTAGGGTTTCAATTTGTGCCTTCTCACTCAGGGTGTCCAGTACTACATTCAATTTTAATGTGTTATGGTTTGATCCTAACCCATTTATTAATTTAATAGGCCCAAGGGGCCCCGTAAGAGTCATGATTAGTTATTTTAATAAATAAATCATGTAAGCAGTTAACCACATTAAAGATGATTGTAAGTGGTTGATCTGCATTATAAAAAAGGGACCATGAGTAGTTAGGGTTGTGTATCTCATGTAACTATATATAGTCTAAGATAGTAAGGGAATACTTGTCTTGTGTTGTTTTAATGGAACACTGCTCTACTAGAGGTTGCCCCCTCGAAGAGGCAAGTGAATAATATTGTTCCAAATCTTAATAGAATATTTTCATCTCTATCATAACATTGTGTTATTTTCTATGGCATCTTTGTCATTTTTTGCACTTTTAATATTTTCTGCAGGTTAAGCATACTACAAGTGGTATCATAGCACTTTCTTGGGCCATCCACACCACCAATTTTAGCTAAACGAAATATTAGGCTAGAGATGTGTTCAAGCATCTTTAAACTATAGAGGTGTCATTACACACATCAACATGTGGTTGGGGAAGCATACACGCAGGAACTACAAGAGGTGGTCGTGTTGGTTGGACTCCCTTATAACCCTTATTGGTACCCCTTCTAGTAGTAGCACATCAAACAACACATGTACACATACTACTCTTCCACATACCTCAAGTATATCGGAAGTCCCCCAAGGTTACCCCGAAACCAACCTTAGATAACTCACTAGTCGTCTTGTTGTTACGGTACAATGAGAAATGCACTAATGTTAGTCGGGTAGTACAGCTAAGGGCACGATCGATCCTCCTTAGTTGGTGCTCTGAAATATTGGGTTGAGTACTAATGTTGGACCCCTATTGTATATCATGATCTATAGCACCTAAAACTCCTTGCTACCATATTTCCCTCACTTCCTATTGTTGGTCATCACATTCCTACACATTTTTCAGTATCCAGAAGTTGGGGTTTATGTTGTCGCAGTATTGATCAATTGGGACAACTAAATTCCTACAAATTTTGCAGTATCGAGAAGTTGGGGTTTCTGCCACCACAATATCGATTAGTTGGGACTTCCAAATTCCTACACATTTTGCAGTATCGATATTTTGGGATTTTGGTTGTCGTACTATTGATCATCTACGAGTAATACTCCTTTTAGAGTAAAAAAAAAATTTGGTGGTCCCAAAATTCTGCTTGCAAGAGACCTAGCCCACAGGATTTAGGACAATGATCCAAGTTCCTCAGCTACTAGATTTACCCATGATATTTTACTTCTCAACTATGAAGCTGACTGAAGAATAGAATGCTCAGTTGTTAGATATGAATGCACCATCGAAGTCATGGCATCGAATAGCATGAAATTGACTATCCACACTCTGAAATTTGACACCGTCATTCCAATCTGGAAAATGGCCAAAAAAATGAGACCTATGTTGCAGAAACTGACATTGTCATCAGATTCTCATCGCCGAGAGGTGTAAAATCCATATAAAATTTGTCCAATTTGGGCACCGGACAATTCTCACCCCTCTATAAATGTTGCTCAGATCATGGTTCCACCGCCCCCTTGGATGGCTCAGGGTTCCATCTGCAATAAAAATAAAAATAAAAATTGCCTCGAAATATGCACCCCTCCTTTGTTCCCTGGTCGAATGACAATGAAAAGGTGTTTAAATAGTATTTGTGCCAGCAGAGTTCACAAGAAAGGTCGTTAGCCTAATGGTTAAGGGTGGAAGCAACAAGGCGAAGGTCGGGGGTTCTGACCCCAACCAAATTGGAATTTTTTCTTTTTTCTTTTTTCTTTTTTTTTTCTTTTTTTTTCTTTTTTTCTTTTTCTTTTTTTTTTAAACTTGGGTGTGGTAATACATAACTATTGTATGGTGTTTGTATTAAATGGGTGTGTTGTTATATTGTTGGTTTTTTTTTTTGTTTGAGTTTGTTTGGTGAACATACCATATAAGGTTGCTGCACACCGGCCCCACTGGCCTTGTGCAGCGTCAAATTTTTGTGGGCAGGGTCCTCGGTCAACCAAGCCCTGACCCATTCACACATTAAGGTTTATATGTTGTTGTTTTAATACAAGATGGGCGGGGTCCGCTCCAAGCGGCTCCAACCCAACCAACCACTATATCTATGCATTGTATATTTGATATGTGAGTTACACCATGGGGTTCGGCAAGGTTCATGGCCCACTGACCCAATTTAATATATTTTTTTGTTGTATGGTTCACGTGGTGGGGTGGCGGGGGTGGTGGCCCGCCACCCCAATTTTTATATATATTTTTGTTATTTTTAATAAAAACGACCATTTTTTTTATTTTAATGAAAAATAAGGGTCATTGGGAAAATTAACAAGGCCACAATTTCACCCGTTTTCGGAAGCTGGGTTCCCTGTCAGTGGACAGTGAATTTGTGGGACACTTAAACCTAATCCCCTACCCAACTTTGACTCGCTTTAACTTCTCCATAGGGGCTCGAATTGGAGATTCGTTCGCACCGTTGGAATCAGGGTGACGAGTACTTCAATCTGAACCTAGTTCGAGAGCCATCCGACCACTTTTTCTTTTGACCTATCATCAGCCCTCTTGGTGTCTTGAGGGTGTCTAGATCCACCTAGATCAATCCTCCCCACTGAACATCTTTTGGTCCAACAAAGCATGAACATAATCTGCAGCCTCTTTGTACCTTGTATGCACCACACGTGTCCTAAAAGGTCACCCTTCATTCTCCTTCACCTTTGTCCTTTGGAGCCATAAGCGATTAGCCGACACTTGCATCCTATGCAAACCTGTAGTACAATATTTTCCAACTTACATTCTTAACTAAGTGATCAATCTATGACCCAAGCATTCCACACACTTGCCACGATTTTATAACCATACTTCATGGTCAAGTTTACATCAAATGGAATCAATACCCCAGCTATCAATACAAGGCAAAAAACATAATTGTTGCTTCATAAGTGATGGAAAACACATCATCACTTTTATATTTTAAACTACAACATATGCTTTACAAAGTAAGGCCAAACACACTACCAAACCCAGAAAAAACCATCTCTCACTTATCAAATTGAATGGGTCATCTCTCTGTAGCACATTTTCTCGTCGAACAATTGTTTCAATTAGTTCTTGTATTGACGCTTTGTCCTTAAGGTATTTCTCTAGATGAATCCTCCAACAGGTGGCTCTTTGATGGCCACTTTTTCTGCAATGAATGCAATGAGTTTTTATCCTCCAAATGTGCTTTACCTTCTTCTTTTCCTGTTGTGGAGAAGGCATTTCACGCCTCATCCTCTTTTGTGCCACCATTATTTGTCAACACTTATAAAAGGCATGGTTATGTAATCCACAAAAACTACATGTTTTCTGATGCCACGATCTATGTTCATTGTTAGCGACATGTTTGTAATCGAAATGAACATTATAATACCGAGACTTGTTATACCTCTCTTGGTTGTCTCTGGTGTGATCATGGTGACAAGAGCTTGCCTCAACTCTTTCTCTGTAATGTGTGTTTTCATAGGATGATGGTGAAGTGTTCCCATCAAACTCTTTCTCCAATGGTTTCAACTGTGCATTGGAATTTTCTAACACTTTCGAGCATTATCCTTCAGTGTATCCCAAACCATCTAATCGAGGTCTCTGCACAACCTCCAATGGCTAAATCATGCCTTGGCCATTAACCCCAAGCCCTCCTCCTTTGTATCCCATCTTGGTAAGGAGTCCCATGCCAGTTCCTGTAAGGGGTATCTCCACATTTCCCACAGAAATGATATCATGTGAAGATGAAACTAAAGAAACATAAACATTGTTTACCTCGGATGTTGATTCAGAAGTAGATGATGATGCCTTCTTCAAGCCTTTTTTGTGCTTCAACTCCTTCAAGGCCTCTTCCACGGTTTTTAGTTCAAGTTGTAGTCTCTATTTCTCTGCTTTCTCTTCTTGTAGAAGCCTCCTTAATTTAGCATCCTTTGCTTGAAGGCTCCAATGGTTGCGCTTCAGTTCTTCCAAGGCTGCCTCTGCTGCTTGCAACTGAAGTTTCACTCTCTTCTTATCCTCTTTCTCCTCTCGTAGAAGTACTTTCAACTCAACTTTATCTTCTTGAAGGCTATAGTTGATTTCCTAATTCGAATGATAAGAATACAATGACAGCGAGAAACATTCACTGCAAGATGTGGATGAAGCATCGCTTTCTGCTTCTTCTTTCTCCCGTCTCTAGTAATATGCATACATCATGTCCACCATCTTGTACATCTTGAGCATGGCCTCATACATATATTTTCCATCCTCCATTGTTGCACTTTCAATCGTTGTTCACGCTCATAATTCGCATCAGCAAGAAGACTGCTCTAATACCACGTGATCCGGGTCTGTCAGCTACCATATTTACCAATGATCTTTTACTTCTCAACTCTGAAGTTAACTGAAGAATAGAATGTTCATCTTCTCGATCTGAATGCGCCATCAAAATCGTGGCATCGAATGGCATGAAAGCGACTATCCACACTCTGAAATCTGACACCATCATTCCAATCTGGAAAGTGGCCGAAAAATCAAGACCTTTGTTGTAGAAATTGACATCATCATCATATTCCCATCGCTGAGAGGTGTAAAATCTATATAAAATTAGTCCAATTTGGACACCAGACAATTATGGCACCTCCGAAAATGTGTCTCAGATCATGGTTCCACTTCCCCCCTAGATGGCTTGGGGTTCCACTTGCAATAAAAAAATAAATCTACCTCGAACTTCACACTCCTCCTTCGTTCCTTGGTCGAATGAAAATGAAAAGGAATTTAAATATTATATGTGTCGGTGGAGTTCACAAGAAAGGCCATTGGCCTAATGGTTAAGGGTGCAAGCGACAAGGTGGAGGTCGGGGGTTCCAACCTCACCGAACCCACCCGAATTGGTATTTAACGTTGTTTTTTTTTTTTTTAATAACTTAGGCATGCATGTTAATACATAATCGTTGTATGGTGTTTTTATTAAATGGGCGTGTTGTTATAGTGTTGGTTTTTTTTTTTTTGAGTTTGTTTGGCAAACATGCCATATAATTTCGTCGCATTGGACTGGGCTAACGGTCCCGTCGGCCCTGGGTTCAAACCCCACCAGCCTTGTGCCATTTCAAGGTTTTGTGAGCGGGGTCATCGGTCAACCAGGCGCCGACCCATCCACACATTAAATTTTATATGTCGTTGTTTTAATACATGGTGGGCAGGGTCCGCTCCACGCGGCCCTGACCCAACCCACCATCATATATATATGCGTTGTATATTTGATATGTGGGTTACACCATGGGGTTCGAGAGGGGTCATGGCCTGCCAACCCAAGTTAATATATTTTTTTGTTGTATGTTTCACATGGTGGGGTGGGGGGGTGGTGGCCCACCACCCCCATTTTTATATTTTTTTTGTTATTTTTAATAATAACGGTCATTTTTTATTTTAACGAAAATAAGGGTCATTGGGAAAATTAACGAGGCCATAATTTTGCCCATTTTTGGGAGTTGGGTTCCCTACTTTTTTACTGTGAATTTGTGGGATACTTAAACCTCTCCCACTACCCAGCTTTGACCAAAACTTTGACTCGCTCTAACTTCTCCATACGGGCTCAGAATAGAGATCCATCCGCACTGTTGGAATCAGGGCGACGATTAATTCAATTTGAACCTAGTTCAAGAGCCATCTAACCACTTTGAATTTTGACCTGTCATCAACCCTCTTGGTCTCGTAAGGGTGTCTAGAGCCACATGAATCAGACATCAAGTTGATCACAATGATGCCATCCACCAGTAAGTGTCCATTTTTCCCATGGTCCCAAATTTTTCAAAAGTGCTTTCAAGTGACCTACATCAACAAAATCCTTATGTCACACCCATTACAGGAATACTAATTTTAATTAACCTAAAATTTTGACCTACGAAATTGTATGGTAACTACGAGGGTTGAAGCTATGGAAAACCTTGAGAAAAAAATGGTAGACCTAGAAGCAAGCATCACCACCAAAGTCCATGATGTAATTGCAAGGGCCCTGGAACCCATATAGAAATTCATCAAGGCTAAATACCCCATGGGGGAGGGGAACCATGTTGATGCCCACATGTAAGGAGAATCTAGCCACCATTAATATCATGGGTATCATCATTTCCACACATGTCACCATATTCTAGCAATAAGGCACCCAAGATTGACATGCACAAATTTGACAGTTCTAGCCCAGCAGTGTGGGTGGCACAAATGTAACAATATTTTTAACTCAACAATATTTGGGATGATGAAACCAAACTACATGTGGGAGTTCTTTACTTGGACCAAGAACACAATCAGTATTGGAAATGGCATTAGCATTTCTATGCGGGAAATCCAACTTGGAATATGTTCTCTAAAGGAATTTGTTCTTGTTCTCACAGGGACTCTCACTTTCTGGGTCACCTTACGAAGCTCAAACAAATTGGTATATAAAGAGAATTCATCACAACATTTGAAAAATTGGACATCCAAACTGAGGGTCTATGGGACGTCGTCTATATGGAATTCTTCATCCGCGGCCTGAAGGAAGCATCCAGGCACATGTTAGAATGCATAAACCTGCTACTTTGTTGGAATATTTCCAAAAAGCTTTAGATGCATAAGCAGATATTAATTACCAATCCAATCATCCTTCATTCACATTAAAGGCATGTCCCACCCCTATTAGTGGCCCCACCCAAACCCTTAATTTTCAAAATTTATCGCCAGTGTAAATGGATGAAAGGAGAGGATAAGGATTGTGTTACTATTGTGATGACAAATATTCATCATGCCACAAATCAAGGAACAAAAATTCTTCTAGATTTATGCTACTGAAAATA
Organism: Pinus albicaulis; assembly: GCA_034641835.2. Classification (NCBI taxonomy): domain Eukaryota; kingdom Viridiplantae; phylum Streptophyta; class Pinopsida; order Pinales; family Pinaceae; genus Pinus; species Pinus albicaulis. The sequence continues at coordinate 528,003,239 of CM076576.1, read as the reverse complement.
GCCCATTTGAGGGGTCTCGCTAGCTAACATGCCTCGGGAGGAGGACTTGAAACCTTAAATGGCCACTGAAGAAGTAACATATACTACAAAAACACTAGATGAACTAATTATCTCATTCCATGTTCTAGCTGACATTTCTTCTCCACAAATGCTTAAAATCATAGGCTTTCTTAAGCATAGGTGAGTGGTGGTGTTGATTGATAATGGTATCACACATAATTTTTTCCATAAACGAGTAGTTGAGGTTGTTCATTGTTTTGTGAGGGAAGTATCCATTTTTCTAATCCTCATAGCTAATTGGGGGACCATGAAATGAAAAGGAAGTTGTGAAACCATTAAGCTTCCGATGGCATATTATCACCTTAAAACCCACATGTTTTCCATTGAGATGGGAGGCTCTGAAATTATACTCGGATCCGAATGGGTCGGAACACTAGGGCCCATTACCATGGACTTCCAGGAGCTATATATGAGCTTCAAGTAGAATGGACACACTCATATGCTCTGGGGGCTCCAAGAAAGTGCTTCTATTATCATTAGCTTGCATAAAATGGAGAATTTTTTAATAAAGGGACACCATGGGGTAGTTTCTCAATTTAATTCAATCCAAACCATTGAATCAAACCCTGCCAACATTCATCCATATTTGCAAAAGTTTTTGGGTCACCACCAACAGGTGTTTGTAAAACCCATGGAACTACCCCCTGCTCGAGGTGATCATGATCATAGCAACCCTTTGATTTTGAGTATCCAACTGCCAAATTTTTTCCCCTATAAGTATCCATTCTCACAAAAGAATTATAATAAAAAATATATTCAGGAGCTACTATTCGCAGGCGATATTCATCCCAGCACCAACCCTTATTCATCCCCAGTGGTCATGGTCTTGAAGGAATATTGGGAGTGGCACATGTGTCCCAACTTTAGGGCCCTCAATAAGCTCACCATAAAGGATAAGTTTCATATTCCAATAGTCGATGATCTCCTTGATGAACTCCATGGTGCCCAATTCTTTAACAAGCTTGATCTTTTTTTTGGCTATCAACAAATCAGAATGAAAGTATCAAACATTCCCTAGACAACTTTCATAATCCATGAAGATCACTATGAATTTTTTATTATGCCCTTTGGTCTTTGTAATGCCCCATCCACCTTTAAAAGTTTCATGAATCACCTTCTCAAGCCATATCTCATAAATTTTTTCCTGCCCTTTTTTTATGATATACTCATCTATAGAAAAACATGGGAAATACATCTTCAACGTGATGACAAGGTATTGCAACTTTTAAAGGATAATAAATTATTTGTTAAATTTTCTAAGTGTTCTTTTGGGATGGAAGTGGTGGATTACTTGGGACAAATTGTGGGTCGTGAAGGAGTACAAGTGGATCCAAAAAATATTCAGGCAATGCAAGATTAGCCACAACCTTAGAGCTTGAAAAGTCTACAGGGGTTGTTGATCCTAATGGGATACTATCCAAATTTGTCAAAAATTATGGATGCATTTCCAGACCCCTTACAAACATTCTTAAGAAAATTCATTCCTCTAGATAGAAGCAGCTCAACAGGCCTTCCTGGATCTCAAACAGGCCATGTGTTCCACCCCAATATTGGCCCTCCTGGATTTTACAAAACCTTTTGTGATTGAATGTGATGCCTCGGGACCGACATTGGAGCAGTATTAACACAAGAAGGTCAACCAATATCTCTCTCAAGCCAACTAAGTGACAAGAATTTGGGTCAATCTACTTATGAGAAGGAAATGGTGGACATCCTACATGTATTAGAAACTTGGAAACCATAACTTCTTGGCTGATGTTTTCATATCTACATTGAACATCATAGTCTAAATTATTTCTTGGAGAAACACTTATCCTCTCTGTAACAAAATAAATGGATTACCAAAATTTTTGGCTATGACTATGATATATTCTATAAGAAGGGTCAAGACAATGTTTTGGTCAATGCCTTGTCTTGATCATTTAAGGAGGATGACACCCTCTTATCCCTATATTTGGCCATACCATCTTGGATTGAGAAGGCGCGCAACAAATGGCTTTCCCATCCATCACTTTCTTAACTAATCCAAAGGTTACAAATAAATCCTAAACCCCCAATGGGTTACAGTTGGCAGGAATATATTCGTCAATATAAGGATCGTGTGGTTCTCTCCCACAATTCCCCTCTTAAACCACGCTGCCTATTGGAGTTGCACTCCTCAACCTTTGAATTACATTCGGTATTTCATAATACTTATGCTCATGCACGTCATTATTTCTTTTGTAAGGGATGAAACATTACATTCTTACATTTGTAGTTGAATGTGATTTCTGCCAGCGCAATGAAGGGGAAATTGAGAATACACCAGGAACCTTACAACCATTTTCTCTACCTACTTCTATATGGATGGATGTCTCCATGGAATTCATTATATGCCTCCCTAAATTAGGAAAAAATTCAGTCATCATGGTGGTACTTGATCTAGTCTCCAAACACGTCCATTTTTGTGCCTTACTGCACCTGTTCAATACAACTTTGGTGGCTCAAGTCTTCATGGATCAAATTTTCAAACTACATGGCATGCCTACTTATATTGTGTTTGATTGAGATCCCACCTTTGCTATCAATTTTTCATAGGATTTTTTCAAGTTACACAGCAAGAAACTCCAAATGAGTATAGCATATGACCCTCAAACAGATGGTCAAACTAAAGTGGTAAACAAATGTTAGGAGACCTACCTTCAGTGCTTTTCTTAGGAAAAACAACATAAATGGGTGTATTGGTTACCTTTAGCAGAATGGAGGTATAATACTAATCATCATGAAGCAACCAAGATGACATCATATGATGTGGTGTATGGCCAACTTCTTATCTTCCAGGATCTTCCAAAGTGTAGGTAGTTGATAAGATTCTTCAAAACTGAGTCACCACTCTCGCTCTTTTGAAGATAATATCCATCAAGCACAAAATTGAATGAAGCAATGAGTTGGCCAACATCACTTTGAATGGTATTTTCAAGTGGGTGACCAAGTGTTTCTTTGACTCCAACCTTATAAGCATATGTCTCTTAAGGAAAAGGGATTCTAAAACTTAGCTCCAAAATTTTATGGGCCTTATCATTTTATTCATTGTATTGGCTCCATAGTCTATAAACTAGCCCTGTCGACCACTTCAAAAATACATATATCTTCCATGTATCTTGCCTCAAAAAATTAGTAGGTCACAATGGAAAGGTTCAGACCATACTACCTAAATTGGACGAGGAAGGTTTTCATTGGCTCCAACTGGAACGGGTCCTGGATTCAAGGAAATGACATATTCACAGTCGCACTAAAGTCTTCATCCAGTGGAAAGCCACCTTACCAAAAATGTGACATGGGAATCAGCAACTATTCTCCATTTTTGTAACTCTACCCTTGAGGGAAAGTTTCTTTCCAAGGGGGGGGCGAGGGGGGGGGGGGCGCATGTTAGGGTCTTACCCTAACCCCTTTATTAATGTAATAGGCCCAAGGGACCCTGTAAGAGTCGTTATTGGTTAGTTTAATAAATAAAGATTACAAACATTTAACCACATTAACGATGATTGTAAGTGGTTGAGCTGCATTATAAAAAAGGGACCACAAATAGTTTTTTTTTTTGGTAAGTTGTGCTAATCTATTAATTTCAAAAACATAAAAGTACATAGCTTATAGGAAGGGTTGGTGAGCTACACTTAACCAATCCCTGCCTTTCTTACACTATTTATGGGTTGTCATGGGGGAGGGGGCTGGCCCAGACAAAAATTGTGAGCATGAATTACTTTGTGTGCAGTAGCGCTAATACATTTAGGAGCATAGGAGTGAGACATGACAGTAAATACCTACGGGCACAGATGACAAAAAGAAAAATAAGAATGAACATTTATGCATACATTATTCATCCTCGTCATCACTGCGGTGGGGCAAGCAGGGGCCTGCGCGACAGCCGCTTCCACTGCAGCTTCCACTTCAACAGCAGTAAATTTGGGGAGATTTGAAGGAGCACAGAGGATGGGGGAGTTTGGATCTACTCCTTCAGGAACCTTCATCCAAACGTCGCCGAAATCCATGATCCAAATCTCTGTGTCTTCATCAGCCTACGCAAGACTGTTCGGGGGTGCTGGAATGCTCTGTGGAGAGGGAGCTCTGGGGGTGGAGGTGGACCTCCTCGCACCATGACTTCCCCTTTGCGCAGGGCTCCTGGGGGAGTCTGTGTGCTGCTAAGGAACTGAATGATGGCTAACTGGGGAGTTTGATGAGGATCCTTCAATCCATTCGAGGCGGTCATCCTCGTCGCAATGATAGTGGCCCAAAAGAGCCCCTTACTGTCCACCACGAATTGTGCGTTGGCGCAACCTAGGTTCCATTGTGCACTTCGAAGGGGTAGCAGGGGAAATGCAAGGGCAGGAGAAGTTGTAGAGGCTGGGGCATGGGTGCGGAGGATGCAATGCATCAAGCAGAAGGGGGCTGCACAGCTCCACACCAGGACATAGACTTCCCAGCTGATTGGAATCAGCGAGCATCCATATCAGAAGAGCTAAATTCAGTGGATTTTAGATAAGGGCAGGAAGGAGTTGAGAGTGGGAGGATATATAGGATCGCAGATGAGGAATGTCAGAGAGGCAACGAGTGATCTTCGCACGGTTCTATTGTGGATCTCAATCAGTTGAGCAGGCGCAGAGGAGTAGGCGTCGTTGCATTGCTAATTATGCTTTATGGTCATTAATGGAGGTAAGGTTGAGGTGATTGTTACACCATTTTTTGGTCATCTGACCTATTATCATTAAATGGACCCAAGTACATCGTGTAAGACCAATTTTACCCTAAGTAAAATTGCTTTCACTATGAAAATAAGTAAACCACCTTTATTAAGTTGTTTACGGTCTAAACATGAAACCCCATGAGAAAATATTAAATAAATCTACATTTGTTTGATTTTCCTCAAGGAACAATTAGGTTAAATAGAGTTACCACATTCCTGGTTATATTTAACCTAAAACAAGGAAATTAATTAGATAAATCATTATTTATCTTATTATTTTCTAAGAATAATTATTTAAACCTTATTTAAATAATATTCTTTGTTAAATATGACTAAATCACCCTTAAATAATTAAATAAATCATTGTTTATTTGATTATTACTCAACCACATCCTTAAAATGATAAATAAATCATTTATTTATTTATTATTTACAAATAAAGGGATTTGACCCAAGTCAAATTCCTTTTCCCTCCAACAAATATAGTAAAATATTCCATAAAAGTTGGATCTTGATTTGGTTAATAATATTTTAATTATGCACCAATATCTAGACTAACTCAATATTTTGTTATAAATAGAAGGGTTTTCCCATTCATTTACGACCTTTTTTTGCCTAAAGATCACTCTAGATCTATACCTTTGGTCTGACTTTGATCCACCATCATAGTCATATTTTTCTACCATTTTTGTATGGGTTTTCTACACCATCAAGAGAGAGGAGTTTTAGATCTGAAGTGCTGAGGACTTACAAGAACCCATCCCATTGAGGAGAACCGGTAACACCCTTCTGTGTTTTGCTCCCAGGTGCCATTAATACAAAATTCATTCAACATGTTCTTGTCTTGTCTATTGGATGCATGGAGTAAATCTTGTTTTTTCTACTGCTTAATGTCTTCTAATGCATAGATCTAGATTTTTGCAGCATTTATCTTGATCACCTAAATTCATATCTAAGGATATTAGCAAACCATCTTTGTTCTTAGGGTTGTTTGTTATGCACAGCTAAAGTGGTTTTTTTTCATACGCTTGGAATTAAGATTCATACTAACAACTGGTGACTCCACACGGGTTTACGATTACGACCTCTGTCATTTTTTTGATCCTTGCATATCCAACTGCTTCAAACCCTAGGATTTCTCTTCAGCCTCTTGTTTTCACTTTTCTTGATGTTTTTTTTAACCTATAAAACCCTAAAACATTAAAAATTCTAACTTATGTGTGTTTTCAAACCTATTGCGCAGGTGACGGACATCAGTTGCAGCTGAGACAACACTTTTTTCTGAAATATACCGCTGAGAGTGCCGGAAGTGAAAGTCGCACTTTTTGGCCCAAAAACTGCGACCTGGACCCTCAGGATGCACTCAAATTTAAGGCTACGAATTCGGACTTTTTGCATAGTGATTTCTCAAAGTTTTCAAGACTCCTCCACTTCTTGTGGAAGAGTTTTTGATGTTGCAAGTTGTCTGAAATTTCAGAGTCTTCAGCTATTTTTCAGATCAGATACCTCACCTTCAGATCCACTTCAGATCAGCTTGTTATCCATCCAAATCACCTCATTTAGCTTTGTTTGGGTTTTCCTCTAGGGTTCACTCCATTTCCGTCCAGGAGATAGCCTTTCGCCACCTCATTTACAGCAACTTTTCCTCTGATTTGTTGTTGTTTTCTGCACCACTTTCCAACATATTTTTCCTTTAGATCCCTGTCCCTCCTGACCTTAGATCTATTGGCTATTTTAGTGTGTTTTGATTATTTTTTTACTCACATACTGACTAGTTTTTTAGAGTCCCGCCTCCTTGGGTTTAGATTATTGCATTATTAGTTGTTTATTTTATGTTTTTGCAAGCTTCTATAATGTCATTTGTAGGTTTATTTGCAACTATACAGCACACTTTTTCTTTTTCTCTACAAACATCTAGGTTTAAAAATTAAAATTTACACACTTCACACACACAGCCTAAGAGAAAAAGGGCTTGGTTAACACCGCCAAGCACAGACTCTAAAACATTGAAATCAATTGATCCTGCACCTCTCTGCCCTTGTTTTGATATTGTAATCAATTGATCATGCACATCCCTGCCCTTGTTGGTCTCTTTTTCCTTTGTGTCATGTTTTTTTCATCATCATTGCGCCACCAAGGTGTTTATCCCAGAGACTTCTTGGCCTTCATCCTCAATTTCCAATAGGAAGACCTACTCCTCCATGTAGGATTTCAGTTAGTCCTCCACCGAGTCTGTACTCCGACTCTTCTTCTGGTCCTTTGGGTTCTCCTTCTCGTTCTGCCTTCGGTTCTCCCCCTGTCACCTTCACCATGTCTAGTGTAGAACCTAATGTTGGTGGTAACCCTGGCCCTCATGCTGGGAATACCACTAGTGGGACTGTAATGGACACTACCCTGGCTGCGCCCTTGCTCCCCTTCATGGCAGGCCTCAGCCTCCCCAATTTTGACCAGTTGATAAATTACCCTATACACCATGACGCTAGTTGGTCTGCTATGCCGATGAAGCTCCCTTCCGACATCCCAAATTTTGAAGGCCTTGCTGGAGAAGATCCTACAAATCATGTTTGATCTTTCCACATGTGGTGTTCGTCTAACTCCATTACCGATGACTCTGTCCGTCTTTGGTTGTTCCAATGTACACTTACAGGTGAAGATTCTAAGTGGTATGTTGATCAGGCCCCTTCCTCTCATACCACCTTTGCGACTATTGCCTGGGATTTTTTGTCTTACTTCTAGCTCCCCCTTCGTTATGACGCTGGTAACGAACTCTTGAATTATTTCCTTCAATCGTCTGCGACACGCCTATCCGACCATGTCCAGGAATGGCGAAGAAGAAAGAGCCTATGTCGAGCCCCTATCTTCAAAGACTATGTCTACATGGATTGGTTCCTTATATCTCTTTTGCCACCTATCAGGAAAGATGTCGCATCGCACTTTCCTCAAACCAAAGAATCCGCTCTCCAAATTGCGTTAAAATATTACCTGATCTACACTCAGTCGGGTTATGTTTATACCGTTCTACCTGATCTTCCAGAACCCGATGGTGCAAACGCATCGGTGGCATCTCACGCCACCGACGGTATCATTGGAGCTCTCTCTAATCCATATGCTCAACCTCCCATGGGCTATGGCTTTCCTCAAGGGGGGCCAGCACCTCCTGCACTTTTCCCCCTCCCGGTAGCACGTATCCGCGATATGGCATGCCTCCTCTTTTTTTCCAACCTCCTGTTTACCACACTATTACCCAACCTCCTTATTATCCATATCCACAGCCTGGTGCTCCATATCCTCTAGCATTAGCACCACCTCCTCCCTTAAATTCTCAACCCCCGCAACAACAACGACCGCCCCCTCAGGGGAAGGTGTATTCAAGCAGGGCACAACTAATCCTCCTCCCTCCAAAAAGAAGAGGAAAGGCACTCAAAATCAGTCTGCTCCTAGTAATCTTGGACCTAATCCTCAAAATAATGCTCCTAACACTACTAACCAGCAACAGGGCACCTAGCCCAAGCAGGATAGGTATGTTCGCACGAACAATCCTTTTTATTGTTGTGGTGTTTATGGTCATTACACACATGATTGTCCTATTTTATCACAGATGCAGTAGCTATGGGAGTCTCAAGAAACATTTCAAGGATAACAAGCCTCCCCTTCCATCTCTCCTATTGCTGCACCTAGTCAACTGGCTATGCTTACGGATCCTTTCCCTCAGCAAGGATTTGTGGCTACCCAACCACCAGAAGGTCAGGTGGCCACTCAACCTATTCCATCTAGTACCTCCGATTACCAAATTATCATGATGAAATTTGATCAACCTCTAACCGTAGACATCAATCTTTAGACTCGATCCCGTCAGTACAACAAGCCTCCGCTACGTCTGTCCCTGAGCCGCCTCCTTCTGTCTCTACAGAGCCTCTTTCAACACCTAATGGTCCCTTTCATATCCCTCAGCCTAAGTCAGAGGTTCATACCAAGATCCCTAAGGGACCACTCTGCCAAAATGCTGCTTCTGGCAAAGCTACCCATTCGAATAACATAGTAGATGATTTGGCACAATCTCCTACTGCCATTTCAACGTTGGAACTCCTCTAGTTGTGCCTTCACAACAAAAATCTCTACCATCTGCCATGGGCATTGTAGATCCTTCCGATGATCGATTGATTGTCTTTGATGTTGACCAATCAGAACATCCTCCTCTCCCTGCTTTCGTTGCCTTCCAAATCCCAGTCAAGATCCGGAACGCCAACGTTTCCCAGTGCATTATTGATGAGGGGGAATCCACCTGTGCGATGTCCGCTTCGGTTTGGAAGCAACTCGAATCACCTGAGTTGGCTCCTTCCATGATCACTCTCCAAGTGTGGGATGGCCACTCCTCCCAACACATTGGCTTATTTCACAATTTTCCTATTACTCTTGCAGGCAACATTGTTTGCGTCGACGTAGAAGTCATAGATGCTCCCTTAGATTACAACATTCTATTGGTTCATAGCTACACTTATTTGATGTTTACTGTCTTTTCTGCGGTCCACCACAAGAATTCATTCCCTCATAACGGAAAGATAGTCACCATTGACCAGTTGACATATTACGAACCGAAATCTTAGACCTCCCCTGAGTCTACCATCTCTTTGGTGGCCAACAAGCAAACCGTCGATCCTTTGACCAGTGTCTCACCCAGAGTCTACAAAGATTCCTCATTGCTTGGTACATTCCCTAGTCTTCCTCCTCCCCTCTCTGATCCCAGCTCATCAAATGTTTGCATGATGCAATCGTCTCGATCTGCTCTCAAGCATCCCGCCTTGGCTAGTCAGCAGCCTCCTCGCCCTCTATAGCCTACTCCTATCCCTTCGATTCAGCCTTCTGGACCTCCTCCTCCTGGCTCTTCAGCTAGTATCCATGAGCCTCTCTACCCTCCTGGAACGATTCCTCCAAGCCTTAACCATTTAGGATCCATATCGTCTAGCCATTACCCCTCCGGTCAGATACCGTTCCTAGCTCCCCGTTACACATTATTTTTTCACCATGACATTTTACTATCTATATAGGTTCATAAATACCTATATAATGCTCCCTTAGAAGTCTACAACCCTAAAGTTCCTAAACCAAGTCCTGAATTTGGAGAAAAGCTTGTAAAAATCATAAAAATATTGGTACCGCACTTTTCCTTAGCATTACCTACGGCACCACACCCTTTTTCTCTAAAAATTGCGGAGCCAACCGCACGTTTTCTTCATTAAAAGTGCAGACCCCTGTAAAAGGTAAATTGAAGGTGAAAGTAAATTCTAGAAGCTCAACTAGTCGAATATTCTCCAAGCTAGAATCTTCTAGAAGGCATTATCCAGTCAAAGTCTTACTCCCTCCATTTATCATGAACATTCATTCCTTCATAAAAGGAGCCGATTCCTTGGATTTTGGAACTTAATCCCTTGATAAGGGGACTCTATCCCTTCTATTATGGAGTTGTAACCACTTTCCTTCTCCTATAAATTGAAGCTTTGGTTCAGTCTCAAGGGTACATGCTCATATATGTAAAAACTCCTCTATGCATTTTATATACACTTAGTACTTTCTTTGTACTTAGTAGCTACGATAGAGAAGGGAATTATTGAAGAAAAATACTCTTTGCTAACTGCGAGAATGATTACATACTCATAGTCAAGCTGGTTCAAAGAGTGGAAGGGCTTGTCAGACCAAAGGAAAATGCTTTTTCTGGACCCCGGAAGGATCTGTACGACATCAAGGCAAACGCGGTTGTAATATTCCTTCTTTTATTTAAAGATAATACAATTGGATTATGTTTTCTCAATAAGTTTTTTATTTGTTTACTTGAATGACTTATTTTTTAAATTCCTTGATCATTAAGATAGATTTGTGATTGTGAATTAGTATATGTTGCAGGTGCTTTTGATTCTCTTCCATGTCTTTGTTTGCAGGTCTTTAGAGGTGACTTCTTGGAGCGAAGGGAAAGAAGAATTCAACTAGCATTGGATCATAGGTAGGCCCTTTCTTCATCATAGAAAATTATAAATTACATATAATCTAGAGAAATAAGTTTACATTTGTCCTGTTTGTTTCTAGCTATCCTCGTGATACTAGGGAGATCTTTTTTGTTCGCAAGAACAATTTATCCACCTAACAAAACGGCGACTCCACTGGGGAATAGAACTTAGTTTTCTTTTTCTTTGAGTTTGACTTTTGAAAGTATTTTTTTGATCTTGATTATTTTGCACTGGTTTGGGTAAATTAGCCTTAGAATCCCTGAAAAGTTTGATTTAGAATTTTTTATTTTTCTTTATGTTTTCTGGTCTCTGCCCCTTTTCTTTGAAAACAATGTGGTCACCTTCATAGTTTCTTTGTGTAAACAGTGCAGTACCGCACCTTTTTACACTGAAACCTGCGGACCCTGGAAAAATTTTGAAAAACTCAAAATTCTCTTTTCTAATACCAGCTTACAAGATTCTCTGTGATTACCTAGACTTGTATTTACTGTCAAAATCCTCTTGTGAAAGTTTCTTCTAGAATTCCTAAAGTTTTGAGTGATTTTCTAAATATTTGTATTTTATAAGTGATTTTTGCTTTGTCTTTCGGTTGCTCAAGAATCAGAAACCTTGATATAGCTTAGATCACTGGTATTTCATTGTTTTCTTGCTAAGCCTTTGACTTTATAGCAGAACTTGCTTTTATGAGAATTAGATTTAATTTTTATTTGCAAATCTTAAGAGACTTTTAGTTTAATAAGTTATGAATTTCACTTTAAAACCACCATTGGATGATTTTGATGTCTTGTTGGGATAAGCAAAGGATTTCTTGGTTAGATTACAAACTGAGCAAAACATCCTCAAAAAAATTTTAGAGTTTTTAGTCTTAAATTTTAAATCTTTAGAGTTTTTAGAGTTCAAAATTAGTGTTTTTAGTTTTGAATTTTGATTTCTAAGTAATCATATTTTTCTTTTGGAAACTATTTATTTTTAGTTTAAGACTTGAATGATTAAAAGGAATTATTTTTTAAGCAATTAACCATTGAGTTCTCATGAAAAAGATTTATTTTCATATATTCTTGTTTTAAAAGGAAGGATTGATTTTTTTTTAAAAGCAATTGAATATCTCAACTCTTTCTTTTAGATAGGTTTCATTGAAAAGGAATGAATTGTTTCTCATATAGATGAATTTTAGTGTTTTTTGGAGTAGGGTCATTATACATCATTGAAGTTTCACTTTCATACCCATTGTCTTAAGAAACAGCATAATAAAATTAATGCTTAATTAAAATCTATTTAGAAATTTTTTATTTCCTAAGGCTCTTTCCACCAACATAGCTTAGGCTAGTGTCTTGGAATAGGTTTTAGTTAACTCTCCAAGACAATAAAACAAACAAGTAGTCGATCTTGCGGTAGGAAAATTCCAATAGTAGCATGTATGCTCTGGGAAGCTCCTCCTAAAGGAGTTAAGCACAAGATCATATCCAAACCAGTGAGGTAATCAATCCTTCCTCATTGGGAACGATAGAAGATATACATATATTAACAATGGTAAACCTCAAATTGACCATTGTCAAGGAGCCTTGGGGTCACTTTTTGGTAAACCTTGGATTATGTCAAGGAGCCTTCAGGGGGATTGAGCTTTGTTACTCCGCCCTTGCGTGTGTATCACATCGTAGACCGTTCCCCCAAGTATATTTGTTCATGTTGGTGACCTTAGTGGCCATAAACTATAGGATTCTTTCCCAAGGTTACGGTGGAGGGAAGATCCCACTGTACCTGGAACAGACGTCGGCTAGACTAACTTGGACTCTCCGGAGGGTTATCTTCACTCGAGATGGGTTAAGTGGAAAAAATTGCACCAGTCTGTTTCATTAAGCAGGTTCTCGGGGTAACTGTTCCAACCACCATTTCTACATTAAAATACTACGATGTTGGATTTTATCACCAACTAATGTTTTTAGTGCAGGAATCTACTGTTTTTGTGTGGTTTGATCTCTTAGATTTTACAGGCGAGTGATCATTTGTTTGTTTCTTAGCGACCTTAGGGATTTTTGATTGAAATTTTCTTTGATTGTGTGTGTTAAAATTTTTAATCATGGCTGAATTACCGAGACGGTCACGCAGAACCCAAGGGAAACCCCCTAAGTACACACACCTATCCAACTAGAAGGACTTAAATCTCTGATACCAAATGTTATCAGTAGAACTGAATTAACGGAACAAGGAGAATCATCTATAATCATTCATCCTACTTTTGAGGTAGATCAATCGCAAGTAGCAAAACATATTCCACAAACGGTTTCAATTTCCAAATTAACCGAAGTTGCTTCTGCAACAAGTGAATTATCACCTGAAGAACCTGAAATTTCTGAACCGGAAACTGAGCCTGCTACATCAGAACCTACTTTAGAATTCACTACTCCAATTCCTGATTATCCTGATTCACCCAGAGTGATGAATCGGATCACAGAAGGTCTTCCTCCTGGTCTTATTAGTATTGAATAAATAATTGATACAAAAGAAGAAGTAATTCTCCCTTCATCTTAGGAAAATTTAGAACTTAGACAACGTGAATCAATTTTTTATAGTCCTTTTAGAAAATACGCTTGGTATTCTTCATTGACATATTTTTGTAGAACGTAGGTATTCAGTATTCACCACCCCGAATACCTTTTTACTCTACACCAATAGTTTATAGACCTCAGATAAACATGTCAGGTGAGTCATCTATGTTTTCTGAATCGCCAGAAACATTTCTCTATTATGGTCTGTTTATTCTTGCTGGTTATCAGTCACTCTCTAGTACATACTCAGGAGCATCTCCTTTTCCGAGAAAACCAATGTCATCATCTGGTTTGAATGAATCAAATACTCGAACTTTGAACAATGAGCAAGTTTATATGATGTCTGGAAATATTTTGAACCCCACATGTCAAGGTAGTAATACACAGCTTGGGGGGAAACCTCAAAATAGCCAAATACAGCCTGGGGGGCAACCTCAAAATAGCCAAATACAGCCTGGGGGGCAACCCCAGGGACAGTACACACCTCAGGGTCAGTATCAACCTCAGGGACAGTACATACCCCAAGGTCAGTATCAACCTTAGGGACAATACATACCTCAAGGTCAATACCAACCCTAGGGACAGTACATTCCTCAAGGTCAATATCAACCTCAAGGGTAGTGTCATGTTCAAGGATTGCAACCTCCTTTAGCACAGCAGTTCTATCCAAAACATCCAATGTTACAAGGAGGTGGAAATTATCCAGTTAATTATCAGCCATCTATTCAACCCAGTTATGGGCCATCTTATGTACAACCTCCAATGGGATCTTCATATCCCGGAATGGTGTGGGATCCATCCCAAGTTCAACAGAATATACAACCAAATATGCAAGTACCTTATTATCAAGCATGACAACTTGTTGGTTATAATCAACCCCAACAACCAGTCCAGCCTTCAATTCTAACATCAACATCTGGTCTTGTTCAGCAACCGAGTCCGAGTACACCTACTACTCCACCAAAAATAGCTATTCAAAGTTTTATTCAACCTATCACACCTATTCCTACAGTGTCTACAGTTCATGTTACATCTACCCCTCAAACATCGATACATATTCCTCAGTTTCTATTCTGCAGTTTGGACCAACGATTCAGACTACTGTTCAGATACCCGCAGGAAAATCTGGTACAAGTACAGTTATAACGATTCAACCTCAATTTACTTATCAACAATATCAGGGGTTGTACCAATATGGACCTATTCCACAAACTCCAGTCTACCCGCAACAACCGTACCCTGGATATACATATCAAACACCTGTTCAACCTCAGTATGGTCCGGTTATTCCTGGTTATCCAAGAGGTAATATGATTCCAAATGCACAACCTATTCTAGTTTATCCTGGATATCCTCCTCTTGGGACTGGTTTACTCTCACAAGGTTATCCACAAGATCCTACCCATTGATTTTCGTTCATAGAAACTTTGGATTTACCAGATTTATCTCACCTTACGAATGATCCTATCTACTATCATCCATATTTGCCACCAATACCTCATAAGTTGCCTAGTGATATCCCAAAATCTGAAGGAAAATCAGGAGAGGATCCTTCCAACCATGTTATGACTTACCACCTTTAGTGCACATCTAACTCTTTAATCGATGATTTTGTTAGACTTAGACTTTTTCAGAGAACGTTAATAGGATTAGCTGCTAAGTGGTACATTGAACTACCACGAGGCTCATTTTATAACTTTAACGCCTTAGCAAATGCCTTCTTAACTCATTTTTAGTTGCCAATCAGATACAACAATGGCACGGAATTATTAACTTCGCTAAAACAATCTACATTTACATATATATCAGATCATATTCATGAATGGAGACGTACAAGAAGTTTGGTAAAAGTTTTTATCCCATATCAAATATTGGCAGAATGGTTTGTTAAATCATTACTACCAAAAATCACTGAAGATGTAGCCAAAGCAGGAGTTTTCACGGAAGAACAAGTTATTGCTCAAGCTCAATATCTAGACTTGGTATATACACAGTAAGGTATTCTGTACAAGAAAATCCCTGATTTACCACGACCTTGTCAGTTAACTGCAACTCCTTCAGGGTCTCATGCCGCTGATGGTGTAATCGGTTCGGTTACTAAAATCAAGAATAAGAAGAAATCTTCAAAGGTTACTTCTCCTATAATAACTTTACCTGATTCACCAAAAGGAGAATCTTCCTTGGAAGCTACTGCCGATATTCACAATGTAGATTCATCTACTAAGTCGAAATCAATAAAAAAGAAAAAGGGGAAGAAAAAGAATAAACAGACCTCATCTCCTAAAGAAAAAACTAATAAAATTGAATCAACTGATGACAAACAGAAACCTCGTTATCCTTGTCTTAGCTGTGACGAGCATCATTTCACCAAGGAATGTCCACATAGGGAAGAAGTTGCTAATTTCGTCAAAGGTTCACCCACTCCTGTTGTCTTGAAGGATCCCTTTCCAATTCAAGATAGTAAAATGATTGGATCTTCTTCTACTCCATTAGCAAATATTTTTATGGTTGCAACTCGATCACAAGATTATGGTAGTAAAAATCCCGTTACTGGTAAAGAAGTAGAAAATTATAATTATTCACCCACTGCATCTACTTCGGTTTCCGATCTGCTTCACATCGAGAAATCAAATCTTGAATTAGTAATCAAACCACCTCCTAAAGGTGTACTTCATAAATCAGCTTTCAATCCACATGCGAGAGCTACTCAGAATTACAACATTGTCGAAGATTTAGCAATTTCCCCTTCGGTAATGTCGGCTTTGGAAGTGCTGCAATCATGTCCAGCACAAAGAAAATTACTATTGTCAATTTTAGGAGCCGTAGATCTACAGGATTCGAACCTTATGATCTTTGATTTAGAAAATTTTACACCTTGCCTACCCAATCAAATGGCTTTCCAGATTCCAGTGTTAGTCAAAAATACACGTTGCTTTCATACTATGATTGATAAAGCGGCATCTACGTGTATCATGTCGTTAAGTTGTTGGAAATCGCTTGGTTCTCTGACGCTTAACCAATCTCCAACCATCCTCAAAGCTTTTGATGGAAGAGGATTCCATCCATATGGTATTTTACAGGATCTACCTATAGAGGTTGAAGGAAAAACTATTAGTCTAGATGTGGAAGTAGTTGATGCCCCTCTAGATTAAAACCTTCCCCTGGGTTGAAATTGGTCTTATGCTATGACTGCTGTCGTGTCTTCCATCTTTTGAATAATCATGTTTCATCATAAATGAAAGATTGTGAAAGTCGACCAGTTCTCATATTATTCGTCTGATCCAACTTCCACGGATAGTATTCTGCATGTTGGAAAAACAACTATCCCTTATAAGGATATAGGAGTAGGCTTGATTAAAGATTCCACTTTATTGGGAACTTTTTCTTTGCCTCCACCTAACATACCACGTACTATAGCTAATATCAATATGATTACATCAAGCACTATTCCATTTGATGACCCTTGGATAGTGCCTTTAGAGTCAGAACTGGATTCATTTGAAGGCACGATTCCTTTGAATCCATTTGAATTAGCATATCAAGCAGTACAGTCATTTTCTAATACACATTCAATTGATTCTGACCTTATGAATGTGGTCAATGAAGAATCATTTTCACCTTCAAGTTTAGCTATAACATCAATTCCGGATCCTTTTCAAGAAGTGTTTTATATTGATGAAAACATTCGTGAATTTTTGTCCATAGATGATTTACCATGGGATGATCTCCATCATAGTTCATCATTTTTACCTAAGCTTGATAGATTTGAAGATAATTTTTCATCTATTTTTACAATTGACTATGTCAAGGAACCCCAGAATTCGATATTGATCACAAATTCAGATTCTGAAGTAAATTTAGGTAATATTTATTCAACGATTCCTATTGACATATCAGTAAAACCAGGAATTATTGAAAACATTCATATAGGTGCCTCTTGTACAAAAGATGAAATTGTTACATATAAGGCCCTATTTCAAAAATTTCGCAACATCTTTGCCTAGTCTTATGAAGAAATGCTAGGAATTGATCCCAAAATTGTTGTTCATGAAATAAAAACATACCTGGATGCTAAACCTATCAAACAAATATTACGTCAGATACATCCACGGAAAGTTGCTGCAATCAAAGTTGAAGTTGAAAAATTACTTCGAGTAGGATTTATTTATCCAATCCCTCTCACGGATTGGGTATCTAATATTGTTCCTGTTAATAAAAAACAAGGAACAATCAAAGTATGTATCGATTATAGGGACATAAATAAAGCTTGTCCAAAAGACAATTATCCAACCCCTTATATCGATCAAATCATTGATGATTGTGTCGGAAGCGTAATTTTTTCATTTATGGATGGATTTTCCGGTTATAATCAAATAAACATACTCCCTACTAATCAACCAAAGACAGCATTCATTTTTCCATGGGGAATCTTCGCTTATCATAAATTACCATTTGGACTAAAGAATGTTGGGGCAACTTTTCAAAGGGCTATGTCCTATGCTTTTCATGACATTAAACACATTGTGCAACCTTATCTCGATGATCTACCTGTTCATTCCTTACATAGAAAAGATCATCCAACTCACTTAAGAGTGATTTTTATTAGATGTAGATATTATAAGATTCACTTAAATCCGCACAAATGTTTTTTTTGTGTACAATATGGTCGATTACTAGGATTTATCATTTCAAAACAAGGCATTTGTGTCGATCCTTCAAAGGTTGAGGTTATCATCAGTTTACCTCCTCCTCCCACACTCCGCCAACTCCAAAGTTTGCAAGGGAAAGAAAACTTTCTACGTAGATTCATTCCTAACTATGCTAAGTTAACCAAAGGTTTTACAAGGTTTTTGAAACAGAATATTCTTTTCATTTGGGACGAGATCGCTGATAGATATTTTGATGCTTTGAAACACGCATTGACCCATGCACCGTTATTGCATCCACCCAATTACAACCATTATTACTTTTTATACTTAGCAGCCTCTAATTCCACGATTAGAATGGTATTAGTTCAGGAATATAAATTTCACAACGAACATGTGATTTACTATCTTAGTCACAATTTGAATCCGACTGAAATAAAATACTCACATGTGGAGAAATTGGCCGTGGCAGCTGTTCAAGTTGTCCAAATATTTCGTCATTACATACTGTTACAAAAAACAATAGTGATCTCTGATTGTAACCCTATGATGTATATTTTAACCAAACAATTACTAGGGGGCAAATACTCTAAATGGATAGTAATCCTTCAAGAGTTTGATTTAGAATTTGAAAAATATAAATCAAAGAAATCGCTAGTGTTCGTCGAACTGATGTGTGACTTCCAAAATACTGAGACAGAAACTGTGGTAGAACATTTGATCGCCGATGAATCTTTGTTTCTTATCAGTACTATTGATCCATGGTATGAAGATATCATCATCTATCTCCAAAACCAAAAATTTTGGCCTGAACTCTCGTGTTCACATAGACGAAAAATCTGTTTCCAATCCCAGCAATATATTATTTTTAGCGATACTCTTTATCGTCGAGGTGAGGACTCTGTTTTTCGGTGATGTCTTACTCATGAAGAGGCTGAAAAAGTTTTAAATGATTGCCACTCTGGAGCATGTGGCGGTCATATTTCTAGGTATGCCACAGCCCAAAAGATATTGTGCGCTGGTTATTTTTGGCCATCATTATTCAAAGACTGTATTTTAGCGGTCCAAAAATGCCACAACTATCAGATTTTTTATCGAAAGATGCGTGCACCACCCACTTCTCTTCACCCTATAATTGTTGTCAGTCCTTTTGAAAAATGGGGCATTGACTTCATTACATGCAACCCTCACTCGGACAGGGGGCATGTGTATATTATTCTCGCAGTAGATTATTTTACCAAATGGGCTGAGGTGATGCCTACATTTGCAGCAGATGGAAAAACTGCAGCTACTTTTGTATTCAATCACGTGATTGCTCGATTTGGTGTACCCCAAGCTATCATTACTGATCATGGGAGCCATTTTCAAAACATTATGATAACTGAACTGACTGATAAACTTGGCCTGCGCCATGACAATTCTACTCCATATTACCCGCAGGCTAATGGTCATGTCGAAGCTGTAAATAAATTTTTAACCACTATGATCAAATGGATAATTGGAATTCATAAATCGAATTGGCATACTATGTTTTCTCAGCACTTTAGGCACACCGAACCTCAACAAAAACCACAACAGGTTTCACTCATTTTCAGCTAGTTTACGGTTTAGAAGATGTGTTACCAATTGAATGTGAAATACCATCACTCAAATTAGCCATAGAATTACTACCAGCTACCTCTGAGGAGGAAAAATGCTTTTTATACTTAGCTCAATTAGATGAGACTCGGTGCACCGCTACATTAGCTACCAAGGCTCATAAAAAATGAATGAAAGCTTAGTATGATAGGAGTGTTTCACCTCGTGTTTTTTTAGAGGGTGACCTAGTATTGGTATACGACCGAGCTAATGATAAACTAGGAGCTGGGAAATTTGAACCCATGTGGCACGGTCCTTATATTGTCAAGCGTGTGCTTGAAAAAGGGGCCTATGAATTGACTGATTATGATGGGCTCTCTTTAGACAAACCAAAAAATGGGATTTTTCTGAAGAGATATTATGCTTAAATATTGTGTGGAGATTTTACTTGTCTTTTAGTTATTTTCGTAGCTCATGTGCCTTAGATTAGAAGAGTGTGCCTTGTTTAAAGTTTATTTTTATCCCTACTTATCTAGATTACTCTTGATATTGCAGATGTCAACATCCCTTCAAACATATATTGGTTTTGCTGATGGTGCTTTTTGTAGTACACGGAACATTTCTTCCGTAGCCTGGGTTATTTATTCACCCACTGATGAGTTAATATCTATGCATGGGGTAAGCCTTGGTCAAACAATGAATAATATTGTAGAATATAGCGCAGTAATTGAGTTATTATCTGAATCCATTTCATTTAGAATTCAACGTTTGATCGTTAGGTTAGATTCTAAACTCATTGTATTACATTTAAATCGAGTATACGCAATTAAAAATCCAGTATTATTAAGACTATTTTTGAACGTACGTCTCTTGGAACAAGAGTTTGATTACATTGAATACCAACACATTCCAAAAAATTTAAACACATTGGCCGATGCATTAGCTACTACTGTTATAAACAGATATTTGCAACATTAAAGTAGTAAATCAAAGCAACATTCGATAAACATGTTGAACAGATAGCCAGAAATAGTAAGTAATATCATAGAGTAGTGTTTTCAAAAAATGTTACATCGTCCTCAATTATAGGTTTAAAACACCTTATAATCGGTAAAAATAGTGATGAAAAAAATAAAAATGTCATAGTCTACATAATCATCCACTATCCGTGGTGGTGATCATGATAGTACACAACAGCTCTCGCTACTCTATTCAGGAATCTCCTAAACTGACCAGGAACACCAATAACATATCTCTGAAGACGAAGAGGGACATCATCTATCGAAGTCTCTGGGATATCTAAGGTCAATCCTTCTAGGTTGTGTTCTAAGTCAGTGAGAATCTCAGCCGCTTGATCCTATGGTGGTGTAACGGGCTCTCTTTGCTTCCTATCGAAGCGACGGAGCTTGGCTGGCCTGCGTGGACCAACATCTGCATTTTAAAAAAAAATTGTCATTAGTATTGGCCAATTTAAACAAAAACAAATAAAAATTAGAATTTAGAACATGTCAAAATTATTATTACCTGAGTCATCCCACTGTGTTCCTGGAGGAAGGGACATCTCTCGATCACCAAGAAAGTCTATCCCGGCATATGGGAAATGTAATGTTCCAAAATTTTCCGACAATATTTTGGAACATCATTTTTTGCTGATTTCACCTAGGAGGAGAATAAATGGGTAAGGAGGCCCATTCATAGTAATAATCTCAATAAAATCCCTCATAGTATGAAAGGGGATCATCATTTGAGCTAGTTTTCACACCCTCATGTATGAACAGGGTTATTTGCAAGTGGACAAGGTCAAGTTTGACCAAGTCAACAACGTTGGGCCAAGAGGTGGAGCACACTTAGAGAAGTAGTGCAATATGAATGAGGAGAGGTTTATTTGGTGGAAGAAACCCTAAAAAGAGTGGGACCCATGGAGAGAGGCTTTCACTTTTTTAAAAGGAGGGCAAGGCAACCATTGTTTCTCATGCTTGTATTATTCATCTCATTGTCTATTCAGACAATTGTGCATTCTTTGTTGTTTATCAAGAGTTTCTGGGGGAATTCCTATTTAGGATTCCTTCTCCTTCTTGAGAGGCCTATGGAGGGATTTTAATTCATTTTCCTCACATCCAGGCTTGAGGCCAAGCATCCTCCATCAAGACAGCGTTATTTCTGCAGCAGAATAATACTGTGTTGCTGGGTGTTGCAGTGAGGGTTCACTACACCACCTCCATCAGCTATTTTTCAGAGGAGGAAACTCTCTTCCCTTTGGGAGATCAGACTGGAGGAATTCTGGAGCTTATTGCAGAATTTGGAATCAAGGCCAACTCATTCCCTAGCCCTACAGCGCAGTTTCATCCAATGAATGTGTTATTTTAGTGGAGCATTTGCAGTGGGGCTTTGCAGATATCTCTGGAGGGTGAGATCTTAGGTGAGACCTGGATCAGACTTTCATCCTAGAGATCCATTGGAGGCGATCTTGTCATTTGTTGCAGCATCTTCAATCTTCTCCATCCAGTTCTATTTATGAGTTGCAGCTGTTGCCTAGCAACTCTGACATTTCTGCAGATTTGCCATTTGCCCATGTATTGCATCCAATCCTTCTAAGGATTGTGCATTATTGTTGTATTAGTGTTTTCAGGGGTAGAGAGCTTGCTCCACCTCATTTCTTTGAGCTGATAGTGTCATACCATCATATTCCCATTTTTTATTATGCAGTATCTCCTATCAACTGTGTTATTTTAGCCAAGGCTCTCTTTTATATAGCAGTGTTTCCATTTGTCATGTATATGTCACATTGAGGCTTCCATTGCCTATATGGAGTGATTGATTCCTCCACACATTGTATACATTTGATGCTATATCATATATTTGTTGGTTATACATCTTTTCATGTGGTTACAGCTATAGAATAACGTTTTCCCTCCATTTCTTGTTCAAGAATTGTTGCAGTCCCTCATTGGGAATTTTCTGAGTACATCTAAGTGTGGGAGATCTGTTTAACCACCTTAGAAGGATTTATTTGGTCCTAACTCTTGGATTTTGGTCTTAGACACATTTTTCTAAGGGATCCAGGTCTTGGTATCAAATCATGCAGCCTCCATTTCTGGAAAATGCGTTTTCCAGTCATGGATTGCTAGTTGTTCCATATTTGGAATATTACAGTGGTATCAGAGCATGATCTCTAGCTCAGTCGGTGGATCCCAGCCATCATGCTATTAAGGAGAGAGAAGATGAAGACTCCATTTCATGGAGAGAAAAAGGGAGATAAGCTTACAAAGCTTCTTCCAAAATCTGTACAGAACATTCATGAAGAATTTGAGAAGCTAATGAGGGAGATTTGTACAGGATCTCCAAGAGGGTTTGAAACTGAGTCAAACTCTAGATTTTCTTGTAGGGGATGTGAGCATGCAGCTACACCCTATGATATAAAGCACATTCACATGGCCAGTTTTTCCATGAGAGAAGAAGAAGAAGAAGAAATTCTGAAGAGAGGAGCTCTTAGAGGTTTCTTGCACGAATATGAATCTCAAACTCAGAAGTTTAGAGATCATATTACTTTTCTGGAGTTTTTCAAGATCATGGCGAGGAGGAGAAAGTAGCATAATGAGGATAGATTTCTTCTATCTATGTTTGATGGTTCCCCTAATTGTTCATCCAGGGCTTGGATAGAAGAGCTAGACACCTTTTTACAGCAGCATCAGATTTCCGAAGATGAAGCCATCAGAGTAGCAGCGCTGCACTTGGGAGGTAAGGTCTATGCATGGTGGTTATTTGAGTCATTTACTTTGAAAAATGAAAATACCACTTCCTATGCAATGTTCATTAGAACTTTGATGAAGAGATTTGGTAGGAGAAATTTTGAAACACATGTGGAGGAAACAAACACATTCAAACAAACAAAACCCTTGCATTTGATGGAGGAAACCATAGACTCAAAAAAATTTCAGAGGACCATGAAGGAGGCTGATATCTTGCATGATGCTTTATTGGAGGCAATATATTCATTTTTGGCACAAGGAGGCAAAGAGATCCTTTTTCAAAAATAGGATCCAATCATTGGAGGGTTGCCCACTCATATTGAGGAAGCTGAGGGCAACAGCGCTGTCATTTCTAGAGTTAATCTAGTACCTCATGAAGAGGAAGGAGGAGCTCTTGCTCCAACTAGAGGGATTCTTGCAGCTTTGCAAGGAAGTCGTCAGGATCTCATACATGGAGGTCCAAGCACAATCAATGAATGAGCAGCATGATTGTGCAGCATTACAGCTGAAAGGAGGACGAAGGGAGGAAGAGCAGCATCATGTGATCAGAATCACACATCCTTCTCTATTTCAAAGAGCTAGTGCAAAGAGGAGGTAGACTGTATTGCACTGTGAGAGCAAGGGCAAGGTTGCCCAAACATATGTGCAGTCCACTCTTAACATTGATGTCTCACTACATAGAGGCATTCCACCAAGGAGGCCACCTGATCTATCATTGATGAGAGACATTTTGTCTTTGGATTCACCGCTCTTGTATTTTGGAGAGGTGAAGAGTTCGGAGGAGAAATTTGGCATGGGGGATGTCAAATTAGCAGACAGTAGCATGATTAGATCTACACATGCCAGATCACCAGCACTGTCTCTGAGGAGGATTGATACTTACTAGAGATCTCAGCTCTTAGTTGAGTACTCCAAGGATCTTGGTGCATGCATGACTTTTGATGACTCAGAGGGAGATGACAGATACATAGTGGATGATATGGTCATATATTCACATGGAAAAGTCTTCTTGACTAGATATTCTAGTCTCAAGGAGAAGTTGTTGCATGCAGCACATGAGGACTTCTTTTCCATGCATTTTGATGCATATCTTACCTTGGCAGAGGAGTTCATTTGGGAGGGCATTCAGCAAGGCATATTTCAGCATATGGAGAGATGCATAGCCCAGATGATGATGATGAGGATATCACAACCACATTCCTACTCATTGAGAGTAAAGGAGCACTTTCAGTTGAGCCAGTTCATCTCAAGTCTTCGAGTACATGATGGAGAATGTACAATTTCATCTTATATTTTTTACTTCCTGTCTTTTTATGAGAAGCACATTGTACCAATGAGGATTATTCCTTCTTGCATATTCTATAATTATGTATTTGAAGCCAATTTTAGCTTTGATATTGGCTATCTCATTGGTGGTTTGTGTGAGAGGCCACATGATTCTTGGTGTGCACCATTGGCACCAAATTGTACTTTCATATTTCCATCTTGTAAAATGATTGTGGCAGCAAACAAGTGGCTGGGAGAGCACTTTTTATTGTTTGATTTGATGCAGGCAAAGGTTGCACTACGTTGGTTCCATGGGAGGGACCTTGATCCACTTTCCGGTTGTCATTTGGAAACTTGTTCTTATTGTACTATGCTTCCATGTATTGCTGACATGTTTATGTTTATGGGGAGCTTTATTTGGAGAGTGGGCTTGAGATTGAGGATGCCCATTAGGAGCATAATTCTCCTTATTATACATGTTGTACATTTCAGGAGAAACCATGGGCCAACCATGAGGGCCACATTGCATTTCTTTTCTTCTTGTGGGAAGGACCACTTGAAGAACTTGAGGAGGCACTCCATGGATCATGAGGAGGTGAAGGAGTTAGCACAGTCAACTCTTTTCCCTTTGAGGATGAGGGGAGAATCATCTATGAGCCACTCCATTTATATGAGAAAAAAATATGGTAAGAGTATTGTTGACTTGCATATTTATTTATCTCTATGTATGCATCTCTTAACCATATATATGCAGGGATTTGCTCAAAGGAAGGATATTATTCCTTCTAGATTTGATGGTCTGCATGAGGCCATTGTGGATGATCACTCCCTAAGAGGATATGGGGAGGATATTTCTTGTGGATAACATACTCACATTGCACCTTACATCATTCACCTTCTCCAGGAGATTGGGGTTTCAAGAAAATGGTGGGGAGGCCACCCATCATTTTATTTTCTATGGCAGTGGAGAGTCAAACTGTGTTGGCTACATTTGAGGGACCATTGTCCTTCTCCTTTAATTCACATGGCGGCCAGCATGATTCTCCTTATTGTTCCCTTGGTTGATATTGCTGGAGCTTTTCTTGGGAGCATTATTAGAGGAGAGACACATTGGGTGGATGTGTCCTTGGAGGGAGAAAACTCCCACACACTTTGCACTACATGTTCTAGAGGGAGCATGGGAGATTGTATGGCCACTACAACAACTCATTTATTTCCTTATGAGGTGATACATATGAGGAATATGATTCCATATGATGATTACTTCCAACTCATCACATATGAGATGATTTGGGCCAACATGTTTCATAACACTGGAGGAGAGATCCTTAGAGGTCTAATCTCCATCTTGCCACTTGAGGGCAATATCATTTTAGCCCAGGATCATCATGCACTCTACACTTATCCTAAGTGGAGAGGAGGATAGTGTGGGGTAGGCTATTTTGTCTACCATGATCAGATTTGCAGCCCACCTACATTTCCGGAGCCACATGTGGAATATGAATTTTAGGAGTTGCCATGTTGGGAGGTAACTCATTTTGCATGGATGATTGCTTGGGGGATGGAGGATCCACATAAGGGAGATACCCCTCAAACACTTCATAGACTCCATGCCTTGAGAGGAGGCTTTCCATTTATATCCTTGCAATTTCTTGAGGACAAGCAACATTTGGGAGGGGAGGACTGTAATGTTCCAAAATTTTCCGACAATAATTAGGAACATTAATTTTTGTTGATTTCACCTAGGAGGAGAATAAATGGGTAAGGAGGCCCATGCATAGTAATAATCTCAATAAAATCCCTCATAATATGAAAGGGGATCATCATTTGAGCTGGTTTTCATACCCTCATGTGTGAACAGGGTTATTTGCAAGTGGACAAGGTCAAGTTTGACCAAGTCACCAGCGTTGGGCCAAGAGGTGGAGCACACTGAGAGAAGCAGCGTATTATGAATGAGGAGAGGGTTATTTGGTGGAAGAAACCCTAAAAAGAGTGGGACCCATGGAGAGAGGCTTTCACTTATTTAAAAGGAGGGAAAGGCAACCATTGTTTCTCATGCTTGTATTATTCATCTCATTGTCTATTCAGACAATTTTGCATTCTTTGTTGTTTAGCAAGAGTTTCCTGGGGAATTCCTATTTAGGATTCCTTCTACTTCTTGAGAGGCCTCTAGAGGGATTTTACTTCATTTTCCTCACATCCAGTCTTGAGGCCAAGAATCCTCCATCAAGACAGTGTTATTTATGCAACAGAATAATATTGTGTTGCTGGGTGTTGCAGTGAGGGTTCACTACACCACCTCCATCAGCTATTTTTCAGAGGAGGAAATACTCTTCCCTTTGGGAGATCAGATTGGAGGCATTCCAGAGCTTATTGTAGAATTTTTCATCAAGGCCAACTCATTCCCTAGCCCTACAGCGCAGTTTCATCTAGCGACTACGTTATTTTAGTGGAGCATTTGTAGTGGGGCTTTGCAGATATCTTTGGAGGGTGAGATCTTAGGTGAGAGGATCAGCCTTTCATCCTAGAGATCCATGGGAGGAGATCTTGTCATTTTTTGTAGGATCTTTAGTATTCTCCATCCAGTTCTATTTCTTAATTGCAGCTGCTTCCCAGAAACTCTGGCATTTCTGCAGATTTTCCATTTGTACATGTATTGCAGCCAATCCTTCTAAGGATTGTGAAATGTTTTTGTATTAGTGTTTTCAGGGGTAGAGAGCTTGCTCCCCCTCATTTATTTGAGCTGATATTGTCATATCATTATATTCCCATTTTTTATTATGCAGTATCTCCTATAAACTGCTTTATTTTAGCCAGAGCTCTCTTTTATATAGCAGTGTTTCCATTTGTCATGTATATGTCACATTGAGGCTTCCATTGCCTAGCTGGAGCGATTGATTCCTCCACACATTGTATACATTTTCTGCTATATCATATATTTTTTGGCTACACATCTCTTCATGTGGTTTCAGCTATAGAATAACGTTTTGCCTCCATTTCATGTTCAAGAATTGTTACAATCCCTCATCGGGAATTTTCTGAGGACATCTAAGTGTGGGAGATATGTTTAACCACCTTAGAAGGATTTATTTGGTCCCAACTCCTAGATTTTGATCTTAGACACATTGGTCTAAGGGATCCAGGTCTTGGTATCAAATCCTACTGCCTCCATTTCTGGAAAATGCGTTTTCCAACCATGGATTGCTAGTTGTTCTAGATTTGGAATATTACAGGAAATCTTCTATGGCGAAGATTTGGTTCTCCAACCAATGGAAATAAGCTGGTGTGAAACGAACAATCTCACCTCCCTCACTATGACAGGCTATCAATGCAACCCATCGAACCATCTGAGGCTCCTTGACTCTACCATGATCAACTGAGATAAGTTGTGGGGCAAGTGAAGGAATTCTCTCCAGAGCAAATGTGACAACAATAGCTCCATACCCAAAGTTTTTCAACTTTGAGTTCTTTTCCTTGGTCAATTGGCCTTTTATGTTGGCCAATACTACCTCACACCAATTAAAAATGGTGCCTCTGAAACAATCAACAGCAGTCTGCATCTGGGATGTAGTAGCAACGTGTGGAGCCGCGGTCCCACACAACCGGGTTATAGTAAATGCAACCACTTTGAGTTTATGACAGATGATTGTTTTTATATCAATGCGTTTATCTTTGGGATCCACTTCCTCATTGCCGAACTCTTGCTAAAGGCTAGTGACAGATTGGACACCTTCCCTAGCCCCGAACAAAGAGATTGGTTCACCTCTCTTTGATAAACCAGTAAGAAAATATATATCTTCCAGCTCAATTTTGAGCCAGTGATCTCCAATTATGAAGCACTGTTCCCGGACGTCCCATTTGTTTACTAGCTAGGTAAGTAAGTCTACTTGGGCCCTCATACCCTGAATAGCCCAGAATTTATATAAAACACATTCCCTCAATACACGTGATGTGGGCGGATGTACCATTGAGGCCTCATCAACCTCTTCATGTTCGCGTTCCCTCCACTCAAGAATTGTACATATTCTGCCATAGGAAAATTGGAAGATTAGAAACAATTTGAGTAAAAAAATTTGGTTTATTTTGGGAGAATCAATCATTTTATTTTCTTTACGGCGCCTCCGCACCTTTTGCACAAAAAAGTGCATGGGTCTGCACGCGTCCTATGCATAAAGTGTGGGACGACAACAATTTTCTCTTTGAAAAATTTTCGGGGTTCATAGGTGTCATGTGTATTACCTGCGGACCCCCGTGAACGAATTTTTGAACATATTTTTCTCCTAAAAATGAATTTAAAAACCTAAATTAAGAAAGTGAACGGACAAAAATGAAGGCAAGGATAATGTGGATTACCTAGAGCTGACGATTTTTTATTCCGATGGTCGAACCTTCCGTAATATCCTCCGGAACGCTCTTCACCAAAAGCCCTCAATTTTCCCTCTAGAATGAAATGGTAAAAATGACTTAGAAAACTCCTTTTTATAAGATTTTTTGAATAAATGAAATATAATTTTGTTTATTTTCCACTTTGAAAAGTTGTTTTCTGAATTATTTTTATTAATCATAAACAGGTATGTTTAATTTTTTATTTTTTGTGCAGAATACAGGATTTTTCGAGTAAAATGATCATTTTGACGAAGGAGTATACTTTTTATCACTTTTTCGAACTCGATAAAAATTATGAAAAAGCGAAACTTATGAGTACATTTTTATCCCTTTTTTGAACTTGTTAAAACTTACGAAAAAGAGAAAACCATGAGTACATTTTTATCCCTTTTTCGAACTCGTTAAAACTTATGAAAAAGTGAAATCTTGAGTTCTCTTTAAAGCCCTTTTCAAACTCTTCAAACATGAAAAGGTTGCCTAGTACTTGACTATTCGAACTCGTTAAAGGAAATGAACAGTCATCCCTTCAGTATAAATTTACCCCTTTTCCGGACTGAAGTGGACTATTTATGAAAAAGAAATATGTTGACTAATCATGGTCAATAGAGTTCTCTCTTATATTATTTTATCCTTTTTCGGGCTCGAGAGACTAAATTTATGAAAAAGTACACCCACGAAGTTTTCTTAAGTTTTTCTTCTGACTCTCTAAAACTGAAAAACACCGAGTTTCTCCTATACTGGACTCGTTAAAATTTAACAGTAAAGGACCTGTCAATTATAAACAGGAACAAACCACTCCTTCTTAGGGTTCGATTTAAAACTAATTTGGACTCATCTGAAGGATGAGCCTACACAAACAAGCAAATGTTATCCTCCTCAAGCTTGTCAAAAATAAAGAGGTACTTGTCAGAAATTGTGGGGGAAAAAGAGAGAAAATGGATCCAATTGTCAAACTTTGAATAAAAGAGTATACCACTCTTGAACACGACATTTTTTGTCACACTTCTACCTAGGTTGGGAAAATCCTTTTCCTATCAGTTAATCAAACCAATTGAAAGTTTTCAGCCAATTTCTGGGTATTAGCTCTAGGTCAATTGTTACCAAACCATCTGCAGTTTCGTTATGTGTTCAAGAGAGAGTTCAAACAAACCATTCATCTGCAAACATATATCTCCATTCGTGTTGGCCATCCCTGAGTCAGTCCTTGCACAATATTTCTACAAAACTTGATCTAATGGTTTTGTGTCGTGGGCTTTCCTACGATGGGTCACTTTCATTCGAGACAACTCATCATCTAGGAAGTTGATCTAGAATCCTTCAGTACCTTGGAATCTGCATGCCCTAATGGCAGGTTTCTCGCCTTCGATGATAGGTTGAATCATTAACCTTCAATCGAATGATTCTGTGAAATGTTCGACTTCAAATCACAAATTCACATTTCATAGATTATCTTGAGTACTTTGAGAGACATTGTCATTATTGATGTTTTCTCTCACACTTGTTAATAGTTCACATCATTGACTGGTAATCAAGTGGTTTCTACCATGTTCTACTTTGACACAATTAATCACATGGATAGAATCGTACTAGTTCGAGAAGCAGAAGTCAAGACCTTGGATCTAGTTTCCACCATCCAAGTTG
Organism: Pinus albicaulis; assembly: GCA_034641835.2. NCBI lineage: Eukaryota > Viridiplantae > Streptophyta > Pinopsida > Pinales > Pinaceae > Pinus > Pinus albicaulis. The sequence continues at coordinate 527,972,648 of CM076576.1, read as the reverse complement.
TGAGGAGTTTTATTATTCATTATCCAGTAGACTATTCATGACAGATGGTTGCGTCCATACTGTGTCTACTATTGATGTAATACTAGAATCATTTATATATCAAAACTTTTTAGTTAATTTTGATTTAGATAGTTTTTGCTCTGAGTATAGGAATGCTTACCTCAGTGATGATATATATATATATATATATATATATATATGTTTGCATTGAATGTTTTTACAAGTTCCAACCGGTGTCCACAAGCCAATCCTCGAAATGATAAAGCACTTCACTCTTTGAATTATCTCAGGGTTCGCGCTTTAGGGGGCAATCTGTTACACATTATTTTGTCACCATGGCATTTTACTGTCTATATGGGTTCATCAATACCTATATAATGCTCCCTTAGAAGTCTACAACCCTAAATTTCCTAAACCAAGTCCTGAATTTGGAGAAAAGCTTGTAAAAATCATAAAAATATGGGTACCGCACTTTTCCTTAGCATTACCTTCGGCACCGCACCCTTTTGCTCTAAAAATTGCGGAGCCGACCACACGTTTTCTTCATTAAAAGTGTGGACCCCTGTAAAAGGTAAATTGAAGGTGAAATTAAATTCTAGAAGCCCAGCTAGTCAAATATTCTCCCAGCTAGAAGCTTCTAGAAGGCATTATCCAGTCGAAGCCTTACTCCCTCCATTTATCATGAACATTCATTCCTTCATAAAAGGAGCCTATTCCTTAGATTTTGGAACTTAATCCCTTGATAAGGGGACTCTATCCCTTCTATTTTGGAGCTGTAACCACTTTTGTTCTCTTATAAATTGAAGCTTTGGTTCAGTCTCAAGGGTACATGCTCATATATGTAAAAAATTCTCTATGCATTTTGTATACACTTAGTACTTGCTTTGTACCTAGTAGCTACGCTAGAGAAGGGAATTGCTGAAGAAAAATACTCTTTGCTAACTGCGAGAACGATTACATACTCATAGTCAGGCTGGTTCAAAGAGTCGAAGGGCTTGTTAGACCAAAGGAAAACGCTTGTTTCGGACCCCGGAAGGATCTGTATGAAATCAAGGCAAACGCGGTTGTAAGATTCCTTATTTTATTTAAAGATAATACAATTGGTTTCTGTTTTCTCAATAAGTTGTTTATGTGTTTACTTGAATGACTTATTTTTTAAATTCCTTGATCATTAAGATAGATTTGTGATTTGTGAATTAGTATATGTTGCAGGTGCTTTTGATTCTCTTCAATGTCTTTGCTTGCAGGTCTTTAGAGGTGACTTATTGGAGGGATGGGAAAGAAGAATTCAACTAGCATTGGATCACAGGTAGGTCGTTTCTTTATCATAGAAAATTCTAAATTACATATAATCTAGAGAAAGCAGTTTACATTTGTCCTGTTTGTTTCTAGCTATCCTTGTGATACTAGGGAGATATTTCTTGTCCGCAAGAACTATTTATCCGCCTAACACTCCCCCACCATGATTTTATATGGCACCTATCATGGCCACCCTCTCTCTTCCAAACCTGGCCCTTGGGATTCCCGTCTGGTACCTTGATACTCCAGGCGCTACCCCACCTGGTCAGCCCAAACCTTATCTTGTTTTGACCCTAGTTCAACTGGTCCCCATGACTTCTCCCATTGCAACAGTGCCTCAACCACCTCAACAAGAACCACCTCCTGTTGCGACCCCTTTGGATAAGAAGGGCAAAGCTCGCAAGAGGGCCTCCAAGGACAAGGCTGCCCCGACAAACCCTGCACCTCCCCCACCCACAAATTCCTGTGCTTTGTGTGATGACGTTGGCCATGCAACCCATAACTATCTTGAACTGCCCCGTATCAAGCCCATGGTTAAAGTTGTGTTCCCTAAGTCTGCGGTCCCTGAAGCCTCTGTTTCTTCCTCGACTGCAGTCAAGAATCCTAAAAATATTCACACCAACCAACCTTGTGATTTGTGTGAACTCCATGGCCATTATTCCCACTGTTTTCCCTGCCTTACACATTACCGCGCCTCTTTAGAGGTAGTCTAGGAGTACGATATTGAACATAACCAATCTGCCTCTCTTGTACTTGCGCAGTATCCTGCAGACTTGACTGAGGATTTACCCGCTCCTATTGACATTCCCTCTCCTGATGTCGAGATGATAGAGCCTGCAGCCACCATCCTCTACCTATCATCATCCATGAGACCCTCGGCGGAAGCTCCCTCTGAATCTTCCCCTATTGTTTCACTTGACCTCCCTTTAGAAATCACCCTGGGATCAACATCAGTAGATCCATTATATGCTTGTTCTTACGTCATCCCCCATGATGATGCGCATGTGAACCTTTCTTCTCATGATGATGAGTCAGGTAGCTTCTTCGCGTCATGTGGTCTCCCTTCCTCCATTCACTCCATCTTATATTATCATGATGACATCATGGAAGCCATGTCCACCCCTGACTTCATCCTTTCCACCCATAAACGGGATGGCACCATCCATGCCTATGGTGACTTTCGCAGCCTCAGCACAAGCTACACCTCCGGTAGCTGTTGTGTAACCAGCTTCAAAAATAGAAGAAAAGAGATATCAACGCCTTAGCAATAAGCCACTTCGAGGGGGAAACCTCCAATACATTACATAAATTAACAATTCTTGTATGATACAATTTACAAAACCTCCTTTCTATATATAGGAGTCCATGGGGCCATAATGTAATCCTAGTGGGCCACAATGTAATCCTAGCTGACCTAACAATAATAATTTAAGGGCACAATAATAACAAAATGGGGGTTACATGGGTTCAATAATAACAATAAGGGGGTTACACTAACAATAATAAGGGACTATACTAGTGATATAGGGACCTAACATGCCCCTCTCCTTCAAAAAAGTGTTGTCCTCAACGCTTGAGTAGCTCCGGGTGCTTCTGTATAAAATTCTCATCCTCCCATGTAGAATCTTCTGTGGGTAAGTTCTTCCACTTGATGAGATACTCTGAAATTGATCGATTCCGTAGTTGTCGAATTCTTTTTTCCATGACTAGTTCTTGTTTCCATGACCGCTTCAGGTTCCAATATGATTTTTCCTTCCTCATCAAGTTCTGGAAATATTGTTTGAACCGGAAGATTTTCACCTATAACCTTCTTTAAGAATGAAACATGGAAAACTCGATGCACTTGTGAAAAAGCAGGAAGCTCAAATTTGTATGCCATAGTACCAATATTTTGCAACACCTTGTAAGGACCATAGTACTTTGGTGATAATTTATTATCCTTCTTAACTTGCTTGAGGGACATTTGTTTGTATGGTTGTAGCCGTACAAATACCCAGTCTCCTACATCAAAACTTCTCTCGCTACGATGTTGATCTACTTGTTGTTTCATTTGATTTTGTGCCAAATTCATGTTATCCTTTAAGAGTTGGAGAACTTCCTGTTGATGCTCGATGTGATCTTCCATTGCTTGAACCTTCAAATTTTCTCTTAAATATGATGTGATGGATGGTGGATGATATCCATAAAGTGCCATAAATGGGGTCATTTTTGCTGCAGTATGGAAGGAAGTGTTATACCACCATTCAGCGAGAGGTAACCACTTGACCCATTGTGTTTGTTTATCAGATACAAAACAAAGAAGATATCCTTCCAAAAATTTATTCACTCTCTCAGTTTGACCATCGGATTGAGGATGATAAGATGAGCTATGTGCTAATTGAGTACCTAAACAAGAAAATAACTCCGTCCAAAAATTTCCAGTAAAAATGGGATCTCTATCGCTCACAATAACCTTTGGGTTTCCATGTAGCTTTTGAATTGTGTCCATAAATGTAGTAGTGATTGTACTTGCTTTAAATGGATAAGATAATGTACAAAAGTGTGCATACTTGGTAAGTCTATCAACTACCACCATGATGACACTCTTTCCCTTGGACTTAGGTAAACCTGTGATAAAATCCATTAAAATATCCTCCAAACATTAACTTGGAATGGATAAAGGTTGTAGAAGTCCTCGGGTCTTAATTGTCTCAAATTTATTCTACTGGAAAACCAAACATTCCACCACAAACTTTTGAATATCAGATTTAAGGCCATCCCAAAAAAATTCTTTCTTCACCCTGTGGTAAGTTTTTAAAAATCTTGAGTGTCCTCCTAAAGGAGAAGTGTGCAATTCCAAAAGAAACTTTTGTTTTAGTTGGGAATTCTTGCAAATATATAAGCGATCTTTGTACCATAAGGAATCATTTTTCCAACTAAATTTATCAGATGTACTAGGATCTTGTTGCAAATTTTGAATGAGTGTCCATAAATCTTTTTTCTTCTTCCATTCATCTCTTGTTTCGGTTATCCAATCTGGTTGGATAATAGAAATGGCACAAAGCAATGCTTCCACCTCTTCATTCTTTCTTGAGAGTGCATCTGCAACAACATTAAGTTTTCCTTTCTTGTAGATTATTTCAAAGTCATAACCCAACATCTTTGTGACCATTTTTGCTGCTCTTATAAAGATAGCCCTTGTTCCAAAAAGTGTTTAAGACTATCATGATCAGTTTTTACCTTGAAGTGTCTTCCCATTAGGTAAGTTCACCATTTCTTTAGTGCATGCAGTATTGATAACATTTCCTTCTCATAAATAGGTTTTTGTAAATACTTTCCTTTGATTGGGATGACTTTCTCAAAAGCAATGGGTCTTCCTCTTCCGCATTAAAATAGCACCAATTCCATTTCCCGAGGCATCACATTCCACAATAAAGGTTTTTGTGAAGTCTCGGCGTAGTTAAGACCGTGCTGTGGGCACATTGCCTCTTTAAGATGTTCAAAGGCCTTACTTGCTTGAGGATTCCATGAAAATGCATCTTTCTTCAATAAATAATGTTGTTAGAGGTGTCGCTATTCTCCCATACTTTAACAAACTTGCGATAATAATTCCCCGTTAACCCGAGAAATCCTCGCAAATCGCTTTATGGTTGTGGGGACTTTCCATTCCTTAATGGCTTTAATTTTGTTAGGGTCTACTTTAACACCCTCGTGAGATACAATATGACCCGGGGATATTCCACCTCTTATACTCCAAAGAAACATTTGTATGTTTTTGCATATAGTTTTGAGCACCTTTGGCCAACATGTTGAACATGATCCTTCCAAGACCCGTTGTAGATTAGTATATCATCAAAAAATACTAGCATAAATTTTCTAAGGAAGGGTTTGAAAATGGAATTCATCAACCCCTGAAATGTAGAAGGTGCATTGGTAAGGCCAAAAGGCATGACCAAAAAATCATAACGACCCTAATGAGTTTGAAATGTTGTTTTCGGAATATCTTCAGTCTTCATTCCAATTTGATGATATCCTGAACAAAGATCCAACTTGGTAAAATAAATTGCTCCATGTAATTCATCCAATAATTCATTAATCACAAGAATGGGAAATTTATATTTAATGGTGAGCTTATTGAGCTCCCTATAATCTGGACACATTCGCCATGATCCATCTTTCTTGTGTACCAATACTACAGGAGTGTTGTAGAAAGAACTTTGACTAGGTTGAAGAGACCATTTAACATTTCGCAATCATACATTCAATTTCACTTTTGGACATAAGGATATCTATAAGGCCTAATATTTGGAGGAACACTTCCTGGAATCAAATGAATAGCATGATCATGATCATGAATAGGTGGGATTCCTTTGGGAGTTTCAAACACCTTCGAATGATTGTCCAAGACTTTTTGGAGATCTACATAAATAGATGATTTTGATGTTGGAACTTCTAGTGAGCATAATTGTGCAATTACGCCTCATTTTTCTTTATTTAGAAGCTTTTTCTTGACATTAGAGCTTATTATCTTTGTCGGCTTCCCTACAATACCTCGTAATTCGACTTCCTTTCCTTCTGAAAAAAATTTCAAGAAAATTTCTTGAAAATTAAAAGCAACCGTCCCCAAAGATTGTAACCATTGTACTCCTAGTACAACATCAACACCTCCCATAGGAATGGAAAGCATTGGAATATTCAATACATATTCCCCCATGGTTAGCTTGATATAATGGAATTTTCCAGAGAAATTTATAGTTCCTCCATTTGCAACCATTACTTGACATTCTGGTGCTGGGTATAAGAAACAATTCAATTCCTTCGCTACCTTACAATGAATAAAATTATGGGTGCTACCCGAATCAATCAACACTATTACCTTTTTCTTCTTGATATGTCCTTCTATCTTGAGAGTTTTAGGAGTGGTAATTCCTGCCAATGCATTACACAATATGGTCAGACTCATTTCTTCCTCTTCTTGAGTTGGTTCCTGGTGTATATCCTCTTGTTCATTTTCTTCTTCCTCTTCACAATCTATATAAAATAATTTCTTCTTAGCACACTTATGACCTTTAAATGTATTTGTTATCACAACTATAGCAAATCCCTTTTGCTCCTTTTTCTTCCAATTTTTGTGGTGTCAACCCTGTAGGTTGTGGAAATCTAGACGTAGCAACACTTCCTTCTTTATAGAATTGAGTGGTAGGCTTCCTTGTCGCCATAATTTTACATTCAACTTTTCTTGCCAACCCGAATTCCTTCTCCATTGAATCAGGTTCCAGAACACGAAATTAATGTTGGATGTTATCATTTAAAGTGCCTATGAAGAGATCAACCTGTGTTCCTCTGGAATATCAGTTACCCTTATATTCAATTTTTGGAAGTCCTCAATGTGCTGCCCCACTAAACCCTTTTATTTGAGATTTATCAATTGGCTAAAGAAGGTGTTTCTCTTTGTATCCTCATAATGTGCTATCATTTCTTCCGTAAAATGACCAAGGACAATTTTTTTACGGAGCAAAGCCACGTGTACCATACAAATGTATTTTGTTCTAAATGTAAAGTTGCAATGCGTACCTTTTGTGTGGTTTTGCACATTGCGGGAGATCAAAATATTGCTCCATCTGTAGTGTCCATGTTACAGGATCCTTTCCATAAAACTTCCTCACATCCATTTTTGGAATATGGTGGTTCTTGCCTCCAACATTAGAGTTGATGAATTCACAATTAACATTTATTTTTTTCTCATCATGAGTTTCCTCTACTGTCTTTTCACCATTAGGAAAATTTTCTTGTATCAACTTTGCCAAACCTTCAATGTCTACTTTTAGATCCTTCTTCATATTTTCCATGTTGTATTTCATTTTTTCATCGATCTTAGCTTCCATGTCATCCATATTAGCTTCCATTCCTACTTCTAGCTTCCCAACCATTCATCTTAGCTTCCACGCCTTTCTTCAAACCATCCATTTTAGTTTCCACTCCTTTCTTCAAAAATTCCATTTCATTTTTTGTTGTTCTTTGCGAGAGCGAAATTTGTTGCACTTGCTCTTGTAATTTTGATATGTCATTTGATATGTCATGCTGCCATTCTTCATCTTCATGAGTCATAGTAGATATTTCTAAAGGCTTAATGGGTGTTAAATTATTTTTAGGGGCCATTTTAGAATCCAATACTGATATCTATTCTACAATATGCCCTTGGAATCAATTCAACTTGATTCTTCAAACAAGACTTATGCAATTTGGAAAAAAAAATACACACCTTTTACTAGCTTTTAGGAGCTCGATATTGAAATTAAATTATCTCTGTATTTGAAAATCTTCGATATCTGAAATTCAGCTCTGTAGTAGCCCTTTGAAGCTTCTTTCAAATGCCATAGGTCTGATATAATTTGGATTCTTCAAGACAAAGTTATGTCCAATCTCCCACAATGACCCAATTTTAGACTGGTTGAGTAGAGTGAACTTGTACGACTTGCCACGTGTCACTGTTTCATCCTTCAGATATGAAATTGATAGAAAATAAACTACAGTCTGTGTACTTGCGACCACTTCTTATGGCACTCCAATCTGATGCTCAGAGAGATATTTATGAATATTTTCCCACAATCACCTCTTTGAGATGAAATTTGGGAGTTTGAAAAAGCACTACCTTCCACAGATCATATCTCCAAAAATATTGCGAACCAAGCTCTGAAATTTTTTGACGAGTTTCCTCAGGATTTAAGCTTCACACCCTAAAACTTTCAGATTCTAAACCCTAGTAGAAAAAAATTTATAGTGCCAATTCCACGATGACCTGTTTAGGAGCCTGAAAAACGACCTAACTTCCACAGATCATATCTCCGAAAATATTGTGAACCAAGCTCTGAAATTTTTAGAAAATCTTCCTCAGGATTTCGGCTTCGCACCCTAAAAATTTTAGCTTCTGAAACTTCATAGAAAAAAAATTCCACGATGACCTGTTTGGAGCAGCGAAACCCTAGAATCCAAAGCTCTGATACCAAATGTTGGGTAACCAGCTTCAAAAATAGAAGAAAAGAGATATCAACGCCTTAGAAATAAGCCACTTTGAGGGGGCAACCTCCAATACATTACATAAATTAAAAATTCTTGGATGATACAATTTACAAAACCCCCTTTCTATATATAGGAGTCCATGGGGCCATAATGTAATCCTAGTGGGCCACAATGTAATCCTAGCCGACCTAACAATAATAATTTAAGGGCACAATAATAACAAAATGGGGGTTACAAGGTACAATAATAACAATAAGGGGGTTACACTAACAATAATAAGGGACTATACTAGTGATATAGGGACCTAACAGTAGCTCCCACACTCCACTGCACCGTCAGCGTGTGAGTAGTAGACATCCTACCCAGATCGCTCCCTCCCACGGAGTGCGTTCGATTTCTACTTTGCACTTAGGTTGCCAGCATTGTTCATCATCCTCCCATTTATTGTCTTGTGGCACCTTTCAGATGGACATCTCGTCCACACCTTATATCAGTTTTGCTGATGGTGCAAGTTGCTACTCCAAGAATCTAGCCTCGGCATGTTGGGCCATATTTACCTCCTTGCACTCCCTTGTTCTCTTGAACGGTGTATGCATTGGTACTACTACCAATAATCAGGCCGAATATGATGCGGTGCGAGGTTTATTAGCCGATGCCCTTTCACATCGCATCCTCCACCTTCATGTTCGTTTAGATTCTCTACTTCTTGTCATGCAATTGAATGGTGTCTATCGTGTGCATAATCCTATCCTTTTTAGAAGATATTTACTAGTGAAGCTTTTGATGCATGAGTTTGAAATCATCACATTCAGTCATTTACCTAGAGCACAAAATCACTATGTAGATAGCATTGCAAACCATATTCTAGATTGGCATTTAGCACACGCATTTAACACAAGACAATAACATTAAACTATCAAAATGATGCATATCCATAATATGTGTCGTATAAAATGTTTTAGAGTCCATCAACTCTGATACATATGACATGTCCATCGCATGTTACAAAAACTCAAAACTGGGGGCACCACCTGCCCCTACACACTAATAACTATTTGGAGGATCCCGAGCCAATGGCTCTACACCCATAGCTCGTAGATCATGCATACCCTATCCGACCATCGCCATGCGCCGCATGACCCCTCGCCACTCTGAGGGTAGACCAATACATGGCTCTATGTATTGGTTCTCTAAGTCTTTCTAGTCGCACTCTAAAACACCGATTAGAAGTCTCTCACATCTATGACGGATGTACTCTAGGAGGGTTGTTGCATCCTCATTTTGCTGTGCCCTCGGTCCACTAGGTCCTGCGGTCCCTGATACTATAGGTCATCCCATATACCCAGCCGGTTTTACCGGTGTTGTATCTGTATACCAAAATTAAAAGAATTAGTACCACATACAATATTCTAGAACTTTACATGCACATAAAACATTATCAATTTGTCACTTACCATCGGGCCCCCATATTCGACCAAGCAGCAATGGAAGATCTGGGTCCCCACAATAACTCATCCCACTATAGGGATAGTCCTCTATATACAGTGGCATTTGATCCCAATGAACAAAAAAATCGGGTCAGAACACCCGTCCAACTGCCCCACCTCCTCCTCTGCACAGTAGTCGCCCCCACTGGCACATCCTAGGCTCTCTCAGGCCCCCATCTTGGAGATGTATGCGAGGTCAAAGTGTTGGGATCTTCTCAAAGAAAAGCAAGCACAGAACTGTACCATATGCACAATCATGGTTCACTTGCCGCTTGCATAGCGACAACTGTCATTTCAACGACGACAGCATCATCTAGGCCCACCCATTGTAGGTCCCACTCAAAACACTCTCCACAAGCATCATCTACCCTCCAGTGATGTGGTGGAGTGCCTGGTTTCCCAAGATCCGCAGCACCACTGTGGCCACATCACGGGTCTCTAACCTCTTCAAATCCCCTACGGGTATCTGATTCCCCTTGACTTGGAGACCTAGTCGACAATGGCACTCTACAAACTCTATGATATTTCGCCCCCGCGGTAACACTGGCTAAGTATTCCCTACCATCCCAAGTGGTGGGAGACCAGTCAGGAAATATATATCCTGGATCGTCAACTCGATCCGGTGCCCTTGCACTATAAAGACCTCATGGTTTGGATCCTAATAGCTAACAATCCGAGCCAATAAGGGCTCTCCAGCTCTCATCAAAGGGTTCTCCACAAACTTCATAACCCCAAACCTAGCCAATGCACTGCGGACACCTTGATCCTCCCAGATCTCTGACCGTAATGTGCCCAAGTCTCTCTCTCTCTCCAGTTGATCTGTAATTCTACCATATCTACACAAAACCATCATATTTGTCAGTATATAGATAGGAAAGGTTTTATCTCATCATAAAAACCTAGTGCTCAGCCAAAAAACAGCACAAAAAAACCCCTCCCTCACAGGTCGCACTTTTCAGGCCCAAACTTGGGACAGTTAACATTTTTTGGCTCAAAACCTACTACCCAGGTTGCACTTTTTTCCCCAAAAAGTGCGACCCGACCGTGAAGAGGACCTAATCTAAACTTTCAATCCACTGAAAAGAAAGAGTAGGGTTAGGCCTCTTACCTGCAACTGACGGATCTCGATTCCAACGGTTATTTTGTCTGCTACGATCGCCACAAGATTTAGGGAATTCTCTCCTCTCTACATTCACCACAGCTCCACATGCAAATGAGTGAATTTGGATGGAAAATGCCTTATTAAAAGAGAAACCCTTGATTTTTCTTTCGCCCGCTATGACCAAACCGTAGCTCAGTTTTCCAAACCGTTTGTACCGTTGGAAATCTCTCACCGAGCCCTCAAATGGGTATCTGTTATTTTTTTATGATTTGATACTTCACCGCGACACATTTTTTCCAAGAAGGGTCACTTCACCACTCCTAAAAATCGAATTTCTTCACCTGCCACACTTGTACTTGAGGGCACCCCATTGCCTTCATACTTGTCCATGCTTGTGTCGATCTTCGTCGTGAGTAACCATCATGTACTCGTGGTTTTATGGTCCCCATTGGACCTTTTTTCTGTGTGGCAGCACCATCGAGTTGCCCTTGTTTAAAGCATTTGACTTTAGTCATCATTGAATTCATGGAGTCTATCCTAAGTCCCTTTGTATCCTGTGATATTCCTCCATCTTTCATTGCTTGGTTCCTCTCTCATGTCGCACATTATGGGCTTCAGTCCCACTGTCCCCTATCCCTTATTATATTGTGTCAGTTGCTGCCAGGTCTTCCATGCCCTTTATGCTCTAACAAAGGAGGTCGTCCATCTGCTACTCAGTACTCCCCATTTCATCATCATCCCTGGTGTCAGTTTTCTAGTCGCTTTACTATTTTCTCTCGTGCCATAGTTGAGGATCCCTTATTTCCTCACATATGGCAGACCTCCTTTTGTCGACATCAGCTCATTCATTCTAGAAGATATGTCTAGAGGGCCATGTACCTTGGTTCCAGCTTCCACTCTTGTTCGGTGCCTCGGATCAAGAAAAGGGACTACTTATTGCCCTTTTACTTGATTGTTTCTCATCTCCAGCTCCTTTCAGCATGATCAAGATCTGTATACTTGATGGTTCAATGATGCAGCAGCTAATATCAGTGATTCTTGGGTGTGTGTGAGATGTCTCAGCCCTCATGAGGGGGTGGCCCTACAGGGTAGCCCCCCACATGCCCGGATGACCTCTTCCTTTTAGCCTTCGATGCAGCTCCATAGATTTGATGATGTCGGCCTCAGCCACTTGCAGCGCCTTTTTTATTTCATGTCTCAGTCAGATTTTTAGATCCCTTTCCTGTTTACAGGGGCATCTAGGTTGTATTTATACCTCATGTACTCAGATATTATTGTACAAGTCCTGGATGTTATCCCAGGCACAATATGTATGTGGGGTTCATTATCATGTTGTTTATATGGCTCATGTTTATGCCAGCATGTACTATATTGTTCAGTCCCTTGTTTACTGGACGCCTTATTCTTTGTACTTTGTCTTGGCGGGCATAGGTATGCCTCCCCCACTGCCTATAGCACAGGCACTCACTCATAAAAGATACTTGTCGCACCTGTAAGTCTCGCCTCCTCAGGGTCTAGTCCTTTCAACACTTTGGTCTACCTTATACTTCTCTCTCTTTAACTTCCCCTTCGATGTCTATTGATTGAGTTCTTACAATGTACTTTGGTCATACGATTAGCTCCTAACACTCGCACGCTAGGGGACAATCTGTTACACCATTTTTTGGTCATCTAACCTATTATCATTAAATGGACCCAAGTACACCATGTAAGACCAATTTTACCCAAAGTAAAATTGCTTTCACTATGAAAATAACTTAGTAAACCACCTTTATTAAGTTGTTTATGGTCTAAACAGGAAACCCCATGAGGGAATTAAATAAATCTACCTTTGTTTGATTTTCCTCAAGGAATAATTAGTTAAACAACAGTTTAATTAATATTCCTGGTTATATTTAACCCAAAACAAGGAAAATAATTAGATAAATCATTATTTATCTTATTATTTTCTAAGAATAATTATTTAAACCTTATTTAAATAATATTCTTTGTTAAATATGACTAAATCACCCTTAAATAATTAAGTAAATCATTATTTATTTGATTATTACTCAACCACGTCCTTAAAATGATAAATAAATCATTTATTTATTTATTATTTACAAATAAAGGGATTTGACCCAAGTCAAATTCCTTTTCCCTCCAACAAATATAATAAAATATTCCATAAAAGTTGGATCTTGATTTGGTTAATAATATTTTAATTATGCACCAATATCTAGACTAACTCAATATTTGTTATAAATAGAAGGGTTTTTCCATTCATTCACTACCTTTTGTTGCCTAAAGATCACTTTGGATCTATACTTTTGGTCTGACTTTGATCCACCATCATTGTCATATTTTTTCCACCATTTTTGTCTGGGTTTTCTACACCATCAAGAGAGAGGAGTTTTAGATCTGAAGTGTTGAGGACTTACAAGAACCCATCCCATTGAGGAGAACTGGTAACACCCTTCTTTGTTTTCCTCCCAGGTGCCATTAATACAAAATTCATTCAACATATTCTTGTCTTTTCTATTGGATGCGTGGAGTAAATCTTGTTTTTTCTACTGCTTAATGTCTTCTAATGCATAGATCTATATTTTTACAGCATTTATCTTGATCACCTAACTGTAGATCTGAGGATATTAGCAGTCATATTTTCTGTTAGGGTTGTTTGTTATGCACAGCTAAAGTGGTCTTTTTTCATACACTTGGAATTAAGATTCATACTAACAATGATGGTCGGGGTTAGGTGACACAATTGCAAGGTTTAGACCATACTACCTGAATTGGACAAGGAAGTTTTTCATTGGCTCCAACTAAAACGTGTCCTGGATTCAAGGAAATGACATATTCACAGTCACACTAAAGTCCTCATCCAATGGAAAGACACCTTACCAAAAATGTGACATGGGAACCAGCAACTATTCTCCATTTTCGCAACTCTACCCTTGAGGGAAAGCTTCTTTTGAAGGGGGGGGAGCATGTTAGGGTCTTACCCTAACCCCTTTATTAATGTAATAGGCCCAAGGGACCTTGTAAGAGTCATGATTAGTTAGTTTAATAAATAAATATTTCAAGAAGTTAACCACATTAACGATGATTGTAAGTGGTTGAGCTGCATTATAAAAAAGGGACCACAAATAGTTATAATGGGCCATAGCTAATAAATAAAGTGGTTAGGAATAAAAAATCATTTCATCTTTAGATCCCTCTAAAAAATAAAGGGATTATCTTCTACCCTGATCCTATCTCTGTGGAATTTTAATTTTCTTCTTTCCAGCACCTTCGTCAAAATTTATGCATATTTCTCCTCTGTGAGAATGTACTCTAATTACATAATCCTCCTCTGAACACAATCTCTGAGATGGTGATACCAGATATCAATATTCTTGGACCTGTCATGGAATACTATATTAACTGAGAGTTTTATGTAACTTTGGTTATCACAATATATCACTATCGGATCCATCTGCTGACCAAACAAACCAACAAGTATTTTCCTCATCCAGATGGCCTCGCATGTTGCATGACTGGCCAACATGTACTCTGCCTATGCTGAAATAAGTGCAAATAATATATGTTTCCTATTGTACCAAGAAAATTTTGTTCATCCTATGTTGAAGATGCCTCTTGATGTGCTCTTCCGGTCAGATGGACTCCCTGCCCAATATGCATCGGTGAAGACTTGGAGCTTCACTCCATCTGTCTATTTGTACCATAATCCATACTTTGTAGTTCCCCTAATATATCTCAGCACATGCTTCCCTGCCTTCCAAAATATATTGGCCATATTAACCATAGCTTGCCTCAGTTGGTTAACTACATAGAATATGTTGGGTTGTGTGTTCAACAAATACATGAGTGAACCCATTAGCTACCTATAAACAGTACCATCCACTACTTCACCCGAAGTAGCATCCTCCTTCCTTGAATTTCCTGCAAGAGGAGTCTCCATGGGTTTGTGGTCCTCCATGTGGAACTTCCTCAGAATCTCCTTGGCATACTTTCCCTGAGATACAAATAACTCCCCATCTCTTTGCCATATTTCCAATCCAAGGAAATAGTGAAAGAGCCCCATGTCCTTCATCTCAAATTCACTTTCAAGATCATTTTTGCAAGAATTTATGAGCCGCTCATCACCTGTCAGTATTAGATCATCAACATAAAGTAAAATAATCAAAATCTTACCATCAACCACAATATGATATAGTTTCTTATCTGCTTCCCTCTTGGTGAAGCCCAACCTGGTGAAATAGTTGTCAATCCTGGTGTACCAAGCATGGGGTGCTTGCTTCAGCCCATATATTGCTCTCTTGAGTCTGCAAACATGTGACTCCCTGTCTAAGGTCTTAAAACCTTTCGACTCCATAATGTACACTTATTCCTCAATAAATCCATTGAGAAAGGTTGTATTTACATCCATATGATGTATTTTTCATCCCATCTACGTTGAGAATGCAAGGATGGATCTAATGGATGAGTACCTTGCGACTAGTGTAAAAGTCTCATCATTTTCAATCCCCTCTTCCTAAGAGAACCCTTTGGCCACAAATCTAGCCTTGTGTTTCTTCACACTCCCATCTGCTACCTACTTCACCTTGTAGACCCACCTAGATCCTACCATTCACTTGCCCACTGATCTTGGGAAAGCTTCCCATGCTTTTTTTTCTGATAGTGGAGTCATACTCCTCAACCATGGCATCAACCCACACTGGTTTTTTCATTTATTCCTCAAAAGAGGATGGTTATATATCAATACCTTCGCTCATAAGAACCATGTATCCAGTGCACCTCTTTGGGACCTTCTTTGCATGCGTAGTGATGTGGTTGCTCCCACATTATCTCTCGCATAATTTATCAGCCTCTCTGGTGCGCTTCCTTCCATCTATGGTGGATGGCTCTGCATGAGTGGTTTCTACCACTCTCTTTTCCTCCACTTGTGGATGCTCCACAGCCTGAGGTTCATCCTTCGGAGCTAATATATCCTCATCTGCATGCAAATAAAGCTCCCTCTCAAGGGACAATCGCATGGATTATTCTTCATCAAACTTCACATCTCTTCTTACCACTATCATCTGATGTGTTGGAAAGTGCACCCAATAGTTGTGAGGTGTATCACTATACCCCACAAATATCCCCAAATCTATTGTTGTCTCTAGCTTCTTCCTGGCATCTTTGGTCACATGGAAATAGCCAGATGAGCCAAAAAAATTAAAATATGAAACATATGGTTTCTCACCTAAAAACTCCTCCTTTGGTGTATTCATCCTAAGTATCCGATGAGGACTTCTGTTCTACAAAAATAATGTTGTATTGCATGATTTCTCCCACAGATGCAACGATAGGACCTAATCATGCAACATATCTCATTTTTCTCCCACAATAGTTATGTTCTTTCTTTCTGAAACCCAATTCTGTTGTGGGTTATGAGGTGCAACCAATTCTCTTCAAATTCCTTCTGAGGAACAAAATTTCTTGAATTAATTAGAGATGTATTATCCACCATTTTCGCTCCTCAGAGCCTTCACCTTCTTCCCTATATCTTTCTCAACAAGTGACTTGAACTCACAAAATTTAGAGAATGTCCAATATTTCTTCTACATGAATAAAATACAACATTTTCTTGAAAAACCATCAAAAAAAATCACATAATACCTGTGCTTTTTTGTGGAAGCTGTTGAGAATGGTCCACACATGTCTGAGTGAACTCTCTCAAGGATTGTCACTTCTCAGCTTTCCTTATCGTGAAATTTTGCCTTTGTATACTTCCCCATGGTACACTCTTTTCATGTGTCTCTCTGTTCAATTGTACCCTTTGGAAGCCCTATAGAAATTTTTTGTATGATCCTCAAAGCGTTGTGGTGAAGATGACCCAACCTCTTGTGGCATAACTAACCGATGTCTCAGCTCACCACCCTCTCTACTTTACTGCTCAATGTTGCACAGTCATCCACATCGAGTTTGTAGAGGTTTTTCACTTGAACCCCAATCATTTTCACCTATCACGTGGCTTTGTGATGAAGGAATGCCTTTCCTTCACTGAAAAATCACATCATATCCACAATATTCCAACATAGTAACAGAAACCAAATTATTCTTTAAACCAGGTACATTCATGACATATTTTAGTATGAGGGGTTTACCTGACTCTCTCTGGAAAGTAACTATACCAATCCCTGAAGCGTTATACTTCCATTCATCACCCATATCAATGTGCATCAGGAGATCCTTCTCCTCCAAGCTACTAAAGAATTATTTGTTGTCATTCATGTGGAATGAGGCTCCACTTTCCAAGTACCACACATATCCCAACACCGATGACACCATACATACAATTAGGGTGAAGTCCAACTGGAATTGTGAAGCCAATTATTCACTTGTTGCTCCTCGTGAGACCTTCTTGATGTTCTTCTTTTGTCGACAATTTGTGGAATAGTCACCTTTGACAAGTCTCACTTCTTGCTTGCCTTGCTAGTCTTGGATTTGGAATGGGACACCTTCCCTTTTCCTTTCTTCACCTTTCCATCCAAGGCACAATTTTCCTCATCATTAGTCTTTGACGATGAACCATCTCTGGTGCTCCGCCAAATTTCTTATTGTGCCAAATCGTACCAAAGTCACTCCCAATATGGTAGCTTCTCCCTCCCATTAACAAAGTCCTGGTAGCTATGGTAGCTCTTGGGAAGGCCTAGAAGAGCTAGCTTCACCAAATGATCCATGGAAACATTAACTCCAACACTTCCAATATCATCTCGACATTGAGTGAACTTGGTCATGTATTCCTAGATCGTGTTTCCCTTCTCCGTTTTGATCTTCCTGAGCTTGTATTTCAGTGCCAGCTTCCTATGGTCACTGTCATTATGATACAGATATGTTAAGGCCTTCTAAATTTCATTTTTATTTTACTTCCCATGGAGGCTTGAGACAATATGGTCTCAAACTCCCACTAACAATATCCTTCTCACTTTTGCAACATTCTTTTTCCATGCATCAAGAAGTTGAGCATCTGATCCTATGGGCTGGGGGACATCAGCATCTATGAAAGTCTTCAGTCTATTGTCCTCAAGCATTGTCTCCATCCTGTCCTTCCATGCAATATAATTTGAATTTCCCTCGAGTGCATATTCGAATATCAAGCCATTCAAAGACATAATGATCTGCTACTGGATACCGAAGAATAAATTTGCAAATTCGAACATGATCAAAACAAACTTTGTTCTTCTCTTATTATTTTGATTCCTGGCACTCTAATACCATGTAGAAAATATATCAACGGGATTCAATCTGATCTTATAATGTACTAAAACAAGATACAAAATCCTTCTACAATTTTTGGAAACAAAACACAATCGCACAGTCACATAACAAGAGAAAGAGATAATCAATCACACAAAACAAGATGTATCTAGGGAAAGCACGCCACCTAAAACCTCGTTATCTGTATATTGTATAAAGGCAAGGATCATGAAACAATGCAATGCTTTCTCTCACAAGAGAACTCCTGCACTCTACCAACTACCTCATGTTGATCTAGATAAAATCGGACAAATAATTAGCTAATTATCTGCCTCTACTCAGCCTACCTTTCTAACACATTCCTTGAGGAATTAAATCCCTATTAAATAGGAAAATACATCCAATTAATTGTGCAATGCATCAAGGACCTCCAACTGACTATATAATTGACCTGTACAATTTTCTAATTATAAAATTGATAGTTATCTTCCCTTTAACCTTTGTCTCAACTGGGTCTTCCTCAGAATTGGCATGCAACAATTATTTATAGCGAATTATTAGTGAACTTATTGATCACTCATTTTGAATTAAATCATATTTAATTCACTAGATCACCACTTAGTTAGAACTATTTAAATTGATTTTAACTCAATTTCTTGAGTTAACTAATTACAAATTATGCATAACTGCAACTGGACCCCCTTAAACCATGGAATCACTCTACATTCATCCTCTTAGACCCTTAAGTTGAATTTCCTTAGCTAACTCCTTTCTCTTCCAATTTAATTAAGGGAAAATTAAATTAGAAACCCCGCTTTGGGGTGCCATTTCTTGGTTCCATTTCAACACATCTATGATCTTAGTCAACTACCACCTCAACTCTTCTAAATCTATACCAAAAGGTTGATAGGGTAATCTAGTCAAAGGCTACAGCCCTAATTCAAGCTCAAAATGATAGTCAATGGTGTGTCTATGCACGAGCAATTTAGGTAAACAATCAAGCATTTGATCTGCAAACTTGTCCAAGTCATTAGCATGTGCTAGTAGAACAAGCATACCCACTCCACGCTCATCCACTTCCTCAATAATTGCTACAAAAATTTGAGTCTCTAAGTGCCCAATCACCCTCTTCATCCTTCATGAAAACACAATCTGCATCTTGCAATCTAGATTTTTTTGTTGTTGTACATATAACACAAGTCTACCATCCACCAAATATTACCAACTTGTTTTCCAATGGCATGAGACTTGACTACATTAGCTTATGAAATTATTTCCCAAGGATGACTTCACAATCATCTATTTGCAATATTGTAAAATTTTCATAGCCTCCACTTATCCAACTATATGTGAACCGTGGATGCAACCCCATCCACTGCCTTATCCTTAGAATTGATTGCCTTAATTGAGCTACCACATGGTCCAAATCTAAGTGCAAGACTGCTTCAAACTCCTTCAAAAATTTGTGAGCCATTAAAATCCTCCAATGCCTATATTGTTCTTCCATGTATGATCATATTCACATAACAAAGATAATTTACATTTTTCCCTTATCTACAAACCTAGGTACCTATCCACCACAAAGACTCCTCCAAGAAGGGCTTCTCCTTTTCATCTACCATAAAGGCTTGTTATACATAAATTGTTAAAATAAATGAACTACAACATGAAGAAACAAGAATTCTGTTTATGTATGAAATGGCCTACCATTAGGTACCATATAACTCCATCTTCAAAAGTTTTATGGTGGAATGCTTATGCTTAACAACACTTGAACCCAAGACACTATGAAGTGTGTCCTATATGAGTGTTGCATGTAGTTACACTTAGCCTAAATATACTCTAAGGCATGGTGGGACACTTGGCCAAGCTATTGCTAAACCAAATATGACCTAGAACAATAAATATATATCACCATCCTCCACCTTCATTCAATATCCAACACCTATTGGAACTCTTTCATATGACCATTGAAAGAGGCATCTCTACAACACCTGTTCTTAAAGATTTTTCTTCAATGAATTCCCAAGATTCACAAGAAACTTATTCATTGAGAAATGATCATAAAGTTTCTCAAATAGGTCATACCACCCTCACAACTTATTTTTTCCTTTTAGAACATAGAGAAGAGCATCCAAAAATTTCCTCAAACCAATGTCATGAAGAAATTTCTCTCTAATACCACCCATCACACACCTAAGATTATTGCCCGAAATTTTTCTTTTCATCATCTCTAGCCATGGGGCATTGCATTACCTCAACCACAAGTATTTAAAAAACCAATACTTACTACAATCAAAATACACCTCTTCACTTAAGGTCTACCCATGACCTCACCCTAAGCTACAATAGGTTAGATGCAAAATTAAGTTCAATACAACCAAGTTCATCCAAAAATAGGAAAATTTCTAACCACAACCTCAAATAATCATAATAACACTTTATACCTAGCCAATAATTTAACAACACTTCAAACCAAAAAAATGCATTATAATAATCTTAGCATTCACCCTGTAAAGAAGCCACAATACACAAGTATAGGTGGCATCGAGGGTGGATGTCCTAACTTTGTTTATATGAAGAATATTATAATGTAAAAAAGAGGAGTGTACCCAATTTTTTGTGTCTCATTCACAAACCATAATTTTTCAAATGAACAACTACCTACAAGAATTATCATTCCAACCCCTAAAGCAAATGTAATATTGTCTCTTGCAGTCTTTTCTTCTTCTTTTCTTCACTTAGGGAAATTAAAACTTTTCCTCTTATGTCAACCTTTAAATTAGAAAAACTATAGAACACTTTACATTCTTGTGTGACTCTTCATCAATGCCTTAACACATTTGAGGCATCCTCCTTTTATAGTATACTTGACTTTCCTTTCCCTTTTCTTAGGAGTTGTTTAAAACAATTCAATTCCAAGTGAACCCAGGTTCCATTTGTTAACTTTTGTGTCATTTGGTTGCTTTTCTATTAACCATCTATTTCCAACAAGTGCACCCAACAAGCGCACCCAAGTGCACCCATCAAATTCACCCAATTTGTTTGATGTGTCTAAGTGTGCCCAATTCACCTAATGTGTCCAAATGCACTCAATGTTCCTAGTGCGCCTATTGTGTCTAAGAGCACTAAATGCTCCTAACTACAACCAACAAATGTACCCAAGTGAATCCAAGAAGTAATCTTGGAAAGTGTGTCTAAAGGTAGCTCATTCACCAATCAAGTAACAAACAACCCCATGGGTTCACACATCTAGGTCTTCTGCCCAAAGCATCTCAACTTTTATAAAGGTCACTTGGAATAGTTCACAACTCCATCCATTGATCAAGTAGACAATGTCTAGCATTGCAACCTTCTATGAAAACCCTCCATTATTTCCTAGGTAATGCACCTATTGTCATCCACATGTGGAGGCATTACAATACCCCTTCCTAATACATGTTTTGAAATAAAATAAACTCTTATTTTCATCAAATATTATAAGCACAATTTTTTCGCTGCATTTTTATACACCTTATAGTTTCTAATCCTAATATGTTGGCACCATGTTTTCCATATATATCCAACATCTACATTTGAAAATGTTTTTTATCATATGCTACTTTAGATTTTATTCAAAATCATTAAATATGTTCGTTAGGAATAAAAAATCATTTCATCTTTAGATCATTCTTTTATGAAATTTGTGGTCATTTTTAACATTTATATAGAGAAATGTCACTTTACTCATCAGTAATATGCTTAGCTTCAATTTTTTTTAATCATAATATTTTTTTAATTGATAAATCCTTATTTTTTTATTGTTGTATTTTTATACCCCTTCTAATTTCTACTCCTAGTATGTTGGCACCATATTTTCCATATATATCAAAATCTATATTTGAAAATGTTTTTTATCATATGTTGCTTGGGATTTTATTCAAAACCATCAAATTTGTTCCCTAAGAATCAAAAAATCATTTCATATTTAGATCCCTTTATTATGAAATTTGTGGTCATTTTTATCATTTATATAGAGATATATTACTTACTTGAGTAATATGCTTATTTTCATTTATTTTTTAATCGCTAAAGCCCCTTTTTTAATTGCTACATTTATATACCCCTTATAATTTCTACTCCTAATATGTTGGCACCATATTTTCCGTTATATCTAACATTTACATTAGAAAACATTTTTTTATCATATGCTACTTGCAATTTTATTCAAAACCATCAAATATGTTCCTTAGGAATCTGTAATGTTCCAAAATTTACCCTCCAAGCTAAATGGAACATTAGAGTTAGCAGCAGCTCTAGTCGATAAATAAATGGGTAGAAAAGCCCATAAGTCTCCTAAGGAGGATAAAAACACTCCAAGTGTGAAAGGAGACACTCTTTCTAGCTCAATAAAACACCTCCATGTGTGAACAGAGATAAGATCAAGCTGCTTTGACTAAGTCAATAGCGCAGTTTTAGTGGAGGAGGAATCCAAGGATGAATAACGCAATTTTGGAGGGAGATGTAACTTGGGTTAGAAGTAACCTAATTGAGTGGGGCCAAGGGAAATCAAAATCATGTCTTATATAAGGAAGAGGATGGAAGCATTATTCTGGATGTTGTAGATTATTATTCTTGCTTGCCAAGAATTGTTGTTGCTTTGCTGCTTAGCAAAGCTCTAGTGTTGTTTAGCACTGGATGTTCCCGGGCGGGAATCCCAACTCTTTCCTTTGAGGAGCTTCATTGGGAGAGTTTTCATTCATCATTTCACATCAGGTTTTCAGGCCAAGCTTCAGCCATCTTCATCAGCATAAATTTTCAGAATATTATGCAGTTTTGCTAGGTGAAACAGTGGAAGGGATAGGAATCCCAGCTTCTAAGCTAGTTTCTCATTGGAGGAAGGTTTCCTTCACTTGAGAGATCTGTTTGGAGAGCTCCAGAGATTATTTCAGATTTGTGGTATCAGAACACACATTTCCCATACATTCCCAGCGTTGTTTCTGCTAGGGAGTGCGTTATTTTGGAGGCAGTGTTCATTGCATGGTTTGGTGGTTCGGTTGTTGAGTTTCCTTGTGATTGAGAGGTTCACCCTTTCATGGGAGGAAACCCTTGAGGGATATTCATCAGATCAGTCATCATTCAGCCTTCTATACTCTTATGCTCTAGTGTTGCAGTGATTATTCAGTAATTTTCTGAAGAACACATTTGTATGCAGAGTATTTGACAAGAAACCCTTGTCGGGTTCTCTGTATGAGGAGACTAGATCTCTATACTTCAGTATTATTCATTAATATATTATTATATCTAATGTTCTCCCATGTTTTTATGTTAAAACCTTCTTTAGACTGCGCAGTCCATTGATGCAGCAACTCCGGTAAAATGCAATTTGGGGTTTTTAGTCATTTTCAGCTACACTAGTGTGGGAGGTTTGTTTAACCCACCTATTTCCATTTATTTCTGATATCATCTTGTATTTATATGCTACATAGATGTATCCATTGGATCCAAGTGATGATTTCACTGTTTTATTGTATATGTTGCTGGAAATGCGTTTTTTATGCATGATTCATGAGCAGTCCTGAAAAAGGAATATTACAGTGGTATCAGAGCATTATCTCTGGCTCAGCCTGTGAGATCTAACTAACAAAAGAAGGGGATATGGACAGAAGCTAGAAAGCTTCAGTATGTAACAGAATAAAGGAAGACAAGCTCACAAAGCTTCTTCCAAAATCTATGAAGAGCTTTTAAGGAGAGCTGAAGAAGATGAGATTGGAGATGGGATCTCCAAAGGAGGTTGAATATAGAGTTGAATCTAGATTTTCACATGGTGAGTGTGAGCATGCAGCTACACTCCATGATGCACAATGCAGTAAAATTCCCAGAGCTATCTTGAGATGGATGGGAGGAGGAAAAATTCCTAAGAGGAGAACTCTTAGTGATTTGTTGCAAGAGTATGAATATCAAACTTAGAGGTTTAGAGATCATACTAATTTCCATGAGTTTTGCAAGATCCAGGTAGAGAAGAACTAGCAGCAGGATGCAGATAGATTTCTTCTATTTAATTTTTCCGGATCACCCACATGTTCAGCTGGAGCTTGGGTGAAGGAGCTAGACTCCTATTTGCAACTGCACCATATTTCTGAAGATGAAGCTATCAGAGTTGCAGCGCTGCATTTCAGAGGTAAGGCTCATGCATGGTGGACTTTTGAATCTTATTCCTTAAAGAATGCCAACACTTTCTCTTATGCAAGTTTCATAAAAACATTGATGGAGACGTTTGGTGAAAAACTTCCTGAGACACATGAGCAAGGAAAACAAAACCCTTGCATGTGATGGAGGGAACTCCATTTCAGAAAACCATGGGAGGAGTTGATATCTTGCATTACACTTTTCCGGAAGCAAGACCTCCAGTTCATATTCTTGAACAAGAGGGCATGGGGATCACTTTTTCACAAAGGAATCCAATTGTTGAGATGTTTCCTACACACATTGATGAAGAAGAAGGCAACAGCACTGTCACATCTAGAGAACATCCAGTGCCTCATGCAGAGGAGGGAGGAGCACATGCTCCAATAGGAGGGATTCTTGTATCCTTATAAGAAGTTCCCCAGGATCTCATACATAGAGGTCCAAGCACAATCAACGAGCAGCATGATTGTGCAGCATTGCAACTGGATGGTGGAGGTAGGGAGGAAGAGCACCATCAGTTGATGAGAAGCACACACCCTTCTCTATTTCAAAAATCTAGTGCAAAGAGGAGGCAAATTGTATTGCGCTGTGAGAGCAAGGGCAAGGTTTCCCAACCATATGAGCGGTCTACTCTTGACATTGATGTCTCACTACATGGATGCATTCCACCTGGGAGGCCACCTGATCTTCAGTTGATGAGAGATATCTTGTCCTTGGGTTCACCACTCTTGGATTTTGGAGAGGTGAAGAGTTTTGAGGAGAACTTTGGCATGGGGGATGTCAAAGTAGCAAGCAGCAGCATGAGCAGAGCTTCACATGCCAGATCACTAGCACTGTCACTGAGGAGGATTGATCCTTATTGGATATCTCAGCTTTTGGTAGAGTACTCCAGGGATCTGGGTGCATGCATGATTCTTGATGACCAAGATGGAGATGACAGATAAATGGTGGATGATGTGGTCATCTATTTACATGGAAGAGTCTTCTTGTCTAGAGCTTCTAGTCTCAAGGATAAATTGTTACATGCAGCACATGAGGACTTCTCTTCTATGCACTTTGATGCATATTTCCAATTTATGGAGGAGTTCACTTGGGAGGGAATTCAGCATGACATATTTCAGCATATGGAGAGATGCATAACTCGAATGGTGATGGAGAGGATGTCAGAACCACCTTCCTACTCATTGGGAGTAAGGGAGAGTTTCCAGTTGAGCCATTTCAACTCAAGACCTCAAGTACATGATGGAGGAGGTATACTTTTATATTTTGTATTATACTTCTTTTCATTATTTGAGCAGCATGATGTATCAAGAAGAATTTCTTCTTCTTGCATATTGTATGATGATGTACTTGCAACTACTTGTGGCATTAACTTTTGCTATCCTTTTGATGAGCTGTGGGGGAAGCCACATGTTTCTTGGTGTCCACCATTGACACCATACTATAACTTCATGTTTTCATCTTATGAGATGATTGTGGCAGCGAACAAGTGGGTGGTAAAGCACTTGTTATTTCTTATTTTGATGAAGGCAAAGTATGCACTGCGCTGGTTCCATGAGTGGAACTGTAATTCACTCTCCAGTTGTCATTTGGAAACTTTCTCTTATTGTACTTTGCTTCCATGTATTGCTGATGTGTTCTTGCTCAAGGGAAGCTTTGTATGGAGAGAGAAGCCAATTGATGGCATGGCACCCATATGATAGAGAAGCAGAAGACTTGTTGGTACGGGGCATCATACAAGCTGATCATCATGATCTCACTTCATAGCTTGTATGAGGGAGAAAAGAGGCAACAACAGAATTTTTTGTTACTATGGTTGCACTTGGGAGAGTATGGGCAACATTCTTCCCATACTTTTCATGATATTTCTGAAGAGAAGAAAGTCACATTCATGGTGCAAGGAGGCTACCCTTCAATATTGGAGGATCATGAGAGACTTTCATGTTGGAAGAATATCTTCTCATATAGCAGCATGAGGGTGGAAGGCTTTGGCATGTGGAATTTCAAAGGGAGGAATCATGGAGCCTTATTCTTAAGGCCTACAGCGTTGTCACATGGGAGTGCATTCTTATTGATGGAGTGTTCCAGGGAGTATATGCATCCTTTCTTCTTGTAGATATTTGTGAGGGGATCCACATGGGGGAACTTATACATGGACCTCATTTTCAGCTCCCACATGATTCATGGTAAGAAATACATCTATGTGCTTGTTTATTACTCTATTGAGTATTTGTACTTTCTCACCATATGTAAACAGTGCATTGCTCCACATGAGAGCAAGAGTATTTATGGGTTTCATGGTCACTTTAGGGCCAAATCTTGTGATGTTAATGACCCATATTTACATGAATTTGGGCAAATGTTGTATTTCTTTGATTGTGCACAGCTGGTGTATATTGTAGCTTACTACTTCATAGTCGATGAGCTAACATGCATAGCTGCAAATTCTTGGGAGGAAAACTTGCCACTTGATGCTCTACATCAGCAGTTGAAAGAATTGTGTTGTATCCACCAGAGAGACCATATGTATCATCCAAACTTGCACATAACCTTTAGCCATTTTCTGATTTGGATGCCATGTGGTGATGATGTGCCATTCATCTTGAATGGAATGGTTTGGGTTGGCATGTTCCATGATTGTGGAGGAAAAGTCATTGGAGGCTCAATATTCTTCTTGCCATTGGAAGGCAATCATGTTTCAACCCAAGATCAACATGCCCTCCACACTTATCATGAGTGGAGAGGAGGATGCATAGGATAGGCCCTCTTGCCTATCATGTAAATTTATTCAGCCCACCTACGTTTTAGGAGCCACAGGTGGAGGATATTTTTCATGAGTTACCATGTTGGAGGGTGACTCACTTCATTTGGATGATAGCATGGGTGAAAGAGGCACTCATTCACCATGATGATCATCAATCCTACTTTGTGGAGGCCATGAGACAACTAGCAGGTTTCCATTCACACTTCCCGCCTTTGATTGATGTAGACACTTTGGTTTTGCACACTTGGGAGGAAGCATTGGATGACAATATATTTGCAGATTCTCTTGATGCAGTGATGGAGGCTATTGATGGAGGCCACATGAGGAAAATGGGAGATATTTTCTTCTCCTTATGCATTTTCTTTAGGACAAGCAAATATTTTGGAGGGGAAGACTATAATGTTCCAAAATTTTAGCCTCCAAGCTAAATGGAACATTAGAGTTAGCAACAGCTCTAGCTAGTAAATAAATGGGTAGAAAAGCCCATAAGTCTCCTAAGGATGATCAAAACACTCCAAGTGTGAAAGGAGACACTCTTTATAGCTCAATAAAACACCTCCATGTGTGAACAGAGATAAGATCAAGCTGCTTTGACTAAGTCAATAGTGCAGTTTTAGTGGAGGAGGAATCCAAGGATGAATAACGCAATTTTGGAGGGAGATGTAAATTGGGTTAGAAGTAACCTAATTGAGTGGGGCCAAGGGAAAGAAAAATCATGTCTTATATAAGGAAGAGGATGGTATAATTATTCTGGATGTTGTATATTATTATTCTTTCTTGCCAAGAATTGTTGCTGCTTTGCTGCTTAGCAAAGCTGCAGTGTTGTTTATCACTGGGTGTTCCAAGGCGGGAATCCCACCTCTTTCCTTTGAGGAGCATCATTGGGAGAGTTTGCATTCATCATTCAACATCAGTTTTTTAGGCCAAGCTTCAGCCATCTTCATCAACATAACTTTGCTGGAGATTATGCAGTGTTGCTGGGTGCAGCAGTGGAAGGGATTGGAATCTCGGCTTCTGAGCTAGTTTCTCATTGGAGGAAGGTTTCCTTCACTTGAGAGATCTGTTTGGAGAGCTCCAGAGATTATTTCAGATCTATGGTATCAGACCACACATTTCCCATACATTCCCAGCGCTTTTTCTGCAAGGGAGTGCGTTATTTTGGAGGCAGTGTTCATTGCATGGTTTGGTGGTTCCATTGTTGAGTTTCCTTGTGATTGAGAGGTTCACCCTTTCATGGGAGGAATCCCTTAAGGGATATGCATCAGATCAGTCATAATTCAGCCTTATATACTCTTATGCTCCAGTGTTGCAGTGATTATTCAGTAATTTTCTAAAGATCACATTTGTATGTAGAGTATTTGACAAGAAACCCTTGCCGAGTTCTCTTGTATTTTGTATGAGGAGACTATATCTCTGTACTTCAGTATTATTAATTAATATATGAGTATATATTATGTTCTCCCATGTTTTTATGTTAAAACCCTCTTTAGACTGCGCAGTCCATTGATGCAGCAACTCCCGTAAAACGCAGTTTGGGGTTTTTAGTCATTTTCAGCTACACTAGTGTGGGAGGTCTGTTTAACCCAACTATTTCCATTTCTTTCTGATATCCTCTTGTATTTATATGCTACATATATGTATCCATGGGATCCAAGTGATTATTTCACTGTTTTATTGTATATGTTGCTGGAAATGCATTTTTCATGCATGACTCATGAGTAGTCCTAAAAAAGGAATATTACAAAATCAAAAAAATAATTTCATCTTTAGATCCCTCTATTATGAAATTTGTGATCATTTTTTTCATTTATATAGATATATATCACTTTACTCCTTATTAATATGCTTATTTGTGGCTTAGCTTCAATTTTTTTTTAATCACTAAAGCCTTATTGTTTAATCGTTACTTTTCTATGTCCTTATAATTTATATTCCTAATATTTTGGCACCATATTTTCCATATATATCCAACATCTACATTTGAAAATATTTTGTATCATATGCTACTTGACTTTATTCAAAACCATCAAATATGTTCCTTAAGGATCAAAAAAATCATTTCATTTAAAGATCCCTCTATTATGAAATTTGCGATCATTTTTATCATTTATATTGAGATATATCACTTTAATCCTTAGTAATATGTTTAGCTTCAATGATCTGGATTTATGTAGGAATGTTGTAAAATACAGAAATATACAAAAACACAAATATGCAACAAAAATAATACTTCATTTCATTAATATCAAATAACATAAATGTGCTTACAGACATAATGGAAATAAACTAGTTAGGGCGCTGGTAGCTTATTTTTGAGAAGAGATGTGGCGGCTACAGGACTCTGAACTGTGTTACAATGAGGCTCAAAGGCCTATTTATCGTTGAGAAATAATGAAAAAGCCTAAACATCCAAAAACCTAATCCTAGGAGATGAAGCACCAAAACTGTGGGCCCCGTTTGGGTAAATTAGTACATCAATCTTCCCGGGGACATAACTTTGGCATACGACCTTCGTTTGAGGCGCTCAATACATCATTAGAAATATCTATCCAAGGAATACAATTTTTGAGTGAAAAAAATTAGTCTATAGACCCATGCTGCTCCCGGTTTTCCCAAAAATCATCCTTTAGGACCTCAAAATGGCTTCGGAAGTTGAAGACCCGAAAAACTACTAAAAATAGTAAGTTGTGTTGCAACTGAAAAACTGAAAGAACTAATGGTGGGGTTTAAAATGGAATAGGTGGGTGGCCACCAATACCCACTTGGATCTTTAGGGCCTCAAAACGGCTCCGAAAGTTCGGGACCCAAAAAACCTACTAAAAATAGTGAATTGTGCTAAAACTGAAAAACTGAAAGAACTCATGGTCGGGTCCAAAGGGAATAGGTGGGTGGCCACCAATATCCACCTGGATAATTCCTCCCTCCTTAGGAATAAATCATCCCCATTGCGTTAAGTTCCTCCATGAGAGGCAAATTCTGCTGAACTTGGTATTAGATTTGTCCAGGATGTCATGGACCTGCTCACGAACGTGTTCGATGCGTTCACTAAATTTGGTTGCCTCAGACAGTACATGTGTGGATTTTGTCTATGTAGTCGCATGAGGTATGGAAACATCAGGCAACGGGTCAGATCAATGGAGTGCTTGTCCTAACAGTGTAGAGGAACCTTTGTGGATGAGGATAAAATGTCCTCATATTCCTCCATGACTTTTTCCATCTGTTGTTGCTGTGCAGGGGGGCCCTGTTTCGAGGTTTTGGCCACAATATTATTATTTCCTTGTGAGCGAGTTGTAAGGAAAATAAATTTCCTGGTTTGGGAAATATTTTTACTATGTTTTTTTGCAATAGTCAAGGATATGGCAGGAGGTGGTACTACCTCTGGTATCCTATACAATTTATTTACCAAAGTAATAACAACAGAAAGAGGCCTATAATCATACATAGCATGTCACCTCCACAAGTCTGGTTGGCCCAATAATACATTAGCTACATCAAGAGGAGCAACATCACACAATACCTTATCCGTGAATGGCTTGATGTTGTACGGAAGGCGGCACTGTTGGCGGACGCGGAGATCTCTCCCTAGGTGAAGCCACCCGATGATATACGGTTGTGGGTGTGTTATTGTCACTAGTTCGAGCCTCTTCATGACCTCTGCTGAAATGAGGTTCTTTTGGCTTCCGTTATCGACAAGAAATTTCAGTGGAGAACCCTTCACCCACATCTGCGAATGGAAGAGGCGCTCCCCCTCCTCTGGATCCTTGGGATCCTCCCTCTAGAGCTTGGTGGTGGACAAAATGGCACTAGGGTCTGCATCAATGATCTTCTTCCCTTTGTCATCTCCCTTGTTTGGCTTTGTCTCAAGATCATAACATGCATTTTATTCGAGTGTCTTCAGTTCGACCACCAACGACTGTTTGGCCCGACCCTCATTTGTGTTGTGAGTGGGTTTTTTATGAAATTCACAGCACTTCCTTGTGTCCTTATTTGGATTTGTGGTGGTGTTCTGATTTTCCCCACTTTGGACCTGCCCCCTGTTCTATGGTTCAGAGGTGCCTTTCCCTGGCTTCGGATTCGTGGATCCAAAGTCTCACTTCTTTTGCTTAAATTTTTGCTCGATCTTGGCGGTATAGCAATATGTCGTTCCAAGCGAGGTGATGTAAAGGAACTCAATTTCCTCCTGAATGTGTCTTTGTAGACAATTTTGGTACTTGAGCACCAAATGTCTCTTCGAATCTTTAATACCAAAATTTTTGCGTAGGGTATGGAAAAAATTCGACAGTTCATGCACATCTTGATCCCTTTATTATCGTGGCGTGGTCCATTGGATGTACTTGTCCTCATATCTCCCCATGGGGTAATATTGTTCCTTGATGTCGTCTCGGAAGGAATTCCAAGTGGGTGCGACCGATAACAGAGAGGGTTCCCTCTCTTCCTTTTTCTCATAGTAAGTTTTCCACAAGCCTTTGACATGGGGGGCGGCTTTGATGATCCGGGTAAATTTGTGATACCATTTTAACCAAGACCTTTTACTTCGGCTGAAGTGTTAGATTTCATTTAATCAAAGTGTTAATGAACATATGAATGTTGTAAAGAAGAGGAACGTAACAAGCATTAGCAATAGAAGATATTGATAATAGAGTTCATCCAGGAGGGACTACATCTCCGGGCCTTAGTGTCAAGATGGTGTAGGTCGCTGCGTTAAGTGCTGGAAATAGTGATGATGTACACCGATGGTATTTTCTCTGTCATACAAGGAAAATTCCCTCACATAGGAGTGGTTGGATCTCTCCACAAGATGTTCTTCTATAGGAACTCTCACTCTCAAAAAGGACTCCTATCAGTATGAAAATAACTCACACATAATGACTATGAGCACCCTGCCAACATGGAAACAAAGGGATCTCAATCAAACATACATGTGACAATGAGTATACTGCCAAGATGGTAGCAAAGGGATCTTAAACATAATACAAATCCATGTTAGAAATTACATCTCACATCAAGAACAAAACAAGATCCCTCATCAAACATCAACAGTGATCTATACATCACATTGTATCTTATAGAAAATAGAAAAATAAGTACATGATCACACTGCATATACCTCAAATCCTAGAGCTATCCAAAGAAAAGGATGATAAACTGTTGGATCTAGTTGTACCATCAATCTCGTGGCATCGAGTATTTTAAAAATGATTGCTCACACATTGAATGCTGATACCTGCAACTCCACTTTGAAAAGTGGTCCAAAAACATAAGGCTCAGATGGAAAATTTGACTGCTTTGTTGAACTCGTGTCGCTGAGAGGTGTAAGATTGACTGTCAATTTACTGAATTATGACAAAGTGAAAATCTGGGCCTTAGGGAATCTTTTAGATTCCTCAAAGGTGTTGCTCAACAAGGAATCTGGAAATCTACAACTCAAAACAGGAATCTGATCTCACCATTGAGATCCTTGAAAAATTCTGAGAAGAATGAGTATAAGGTTAACCTTATTCTGACACCGATGATTTTCGACCTCCAAGGAATCTGAAAGATTCCCTCAAGATTCTTGAATATTCTCGTCCATAGGGAATCTACAAAACCACTGCTCAAAAGGCGAATCTTACCTCACCATTGTGTTCCCTGCAAAATTCTAGTTAAAATGCATATTAAGTTTAATACATTCAAAAAAATTTACCTCCTTGGGATCAAAAGATTCTCGTGGCATCAAAAAAGATTCCCTCAAACTGTGTGCACCATCCTGCCTTGAACCATGTGTTTGTCTATCGTCTAACCTGTCTTCTCTTTTCTCACGGCTCCATTGGCCTCCCTGTGCCCTCATCTCTCATGTATTCTCTATCATTCTCCATGGTTTCCTTGAACCATTTGAATGCCATTTTATAAAAAAGTATGAGAATGAATAAGACAAAGTGTGAGGTTGGTACATTGGTTGGTATAATCATATTAAGATAGTTATTGTTGGGGGGTTTTGAGTTCAAATCCCATTGAATCAAAATATTGTTTTAATACCCAATTTTACTTTTAATATAGTTTTTTCAAACTATATAATATATTGAATTTGTATCTCCATATTGTAACGACTCCCAAAAACACAAAAATTGTTTAGTATGGAATTTAACCATATTTAATATGATTTTTGTTACATAGAAATTTACCATATTTAAATTGATTTTGATTCTTTAATAACTATATTTAATATAAAGTAATTTCTTTAATGATTTTTTTTTGTTTTTATGTGGGAAATTAAATATCATTTTGTTTTGTATTTTTTTCAGGGGGAGTGGGCCAATGGAGGAGCGTCATGTGTCAATAGTTGAGGGGATTTCCATGTGGGTCCCACATGCTTACCAGGACGCCATGTAGCATTTCATGGGCCCCCTTCCCTTCCCTTAACAAAACTTCAAACTGCTCTAACTTTCTTATACGAGCTCGGATTGACGCGTCGTTTGCACCGTTGTGATCAGGGTGACAAACTCTTCAACTTGAACCTAGTTGGGAGAAATTCAAACACTTTTATTTTTTAGCTTTCATCAGCCCTCTTTGTCCTATGTGTGTCTCTAGAGCCACCTAAATCATTCCTCCCCACTAAGGAGCTTTTGGTCCTCCAAAAGCATCTACAATAATCTGCAACTTCTGTGTACAATGTTTGCACCACAAGTGTCCTAAAAAAGGTCACCCTTCCTTCTCCTTCACCTTTGTCCTTCGAAGCTGTTGTGGACAATTTTGTCACCTCCTAGAGATAGTCTAGATTTGCCATAAACCAGTGCCTAGGACATCTTAATATAGCAAGGGGCTCTTCATATAGTTTGGATTGTCAGTCCAAGAGCTCACTTACTATCTCTTGTTTGAACAAGGAAATAAGTTTTGAATGGAACCAAACTCTCTCAGAAGCTGACACAAAGATAAGAATAGTGTAGGGACATCATGTAAAACTCCAATACAAAGGCATCAGACAGTTAAGAGACAGCTTACTGTAAAGAGGGCCAGTTCAAATAATATATCACAGAAGTCAAATATCAGGAAGTGAGTGCAGTGAGGGAACATAGAGAAGATATTAGTTAACATGAGACTGATACCCAGATACACAACAAAACCACATAAGGGCATATTAATTTATGAATCCTTATATGACAATGGCGTTTTAAAAGCACCCTTCTCAAGTAACTAATATAGCAGAAAATATGGAAGAGATGAACATGGAACACTATATCATGACTAGGCCTATTTAAAGCGCTTGACTAATTCTAGAAAGGGCATCAACAAGGATGAATCCTTACTGCAAACTAGTGAGCCACTCGCATTCTAGAACATGATACAAGAAGATAAATAGCATGAAAGGAGATATTGTATTAACACATAAGAGAAAATTACATACTGTGAGATACCAAAGACCAGAATCCTCATTACAGTTATAACTCCTCCTCACTGAGACCCTACGGGCTCTGAACCTTCATACAGAATTATTACAAAATGTATACAAAAACCTTTTCACTGCACAGTTTGCTGATAGAAATCTGGAACCCCTACAATGTTTGCTTTTTGGGCTTTTATAGAAAAGATAGAGAATTCTAGAGACGGAGGTAGATGGAGCACATTTAATGACTCAATTTGAATAATATGGCGGAAAACATTCGCGCCCACTCTATGAATGACTAACTATAAATGACTGTACTTTACAATCTGTCTCTAGAAATAAATGCTGGGAGATGAACATCTCCTTATGAAAATGACACAAATAATAAAATATATATCGTTCTGCCTCTTACTGAAAGAGGGAAAATCTGCTGCCGTAAGAACCTTGAGATAGTCTGCAATTCTGTACTGTACTCCCGACCTTTAGCTCTGAATTTAAATCTTGGATCTTTAATGCAGGGCGAAGCCTCCCTTGATTTTCTCTAGAGGGTTCTGTAGATTCATATCTTTGTCTTCTTTAATGGTGGTCATTTCTCACACCTACCCTCAGCTTCTTCTTTAAATTTCACCAGCGGAATGTGGTCCTTTAACATGCTTTTTAACTTCTGCAATGGAGGTGATAAATTATGAGGCTTCATTATCGTCTTAAAACCTGCAAAACCCACAAAACATTAGGGAAATAAAACTCAGAGGCAAAGAGCATGGAGGTGGAGATGATAATGACGTCATGGACACGAACAGATGACAGGAATACGAAGGGTGGCGGAGGAGAAATAATGGAGGCACTGATTAAACTGGCGGAGCGCGACTTTTACGTAGAACAGTTTGGATGTGAGAAATGAATGACGACGAATACAAATAAAAACACACATAAACTCACATATATATATACATATGGCGTGGAGGAATATTACGGATGCGCGAGGCTGAAACACGTGGATGTACGGGGGACAGGTGGAGGGTTGGCGTGGCAGTGGAGTCAACAGATAGGGTGACTGGATTTCTGGCCGTCGGATCTTGGAAGGCAGATCAATGGTTAGGAGGCGACAGACACAGTGTGGTGGTGGGCCAAGGGACACGGCAGGCACGGGTTAAAGCTCGTATAGACCCGGAGATTTATATCCATTGGATTGAGCCTACAAGATCGGACGACGGACGATGATTCCGCTGCGCATCTATTGACTAAAGGTTAGCGCGCGGGGGAAAAGCGTTTTCCTGCCCGTACTGAGGACACGTGGCGTATGATCTATGGAATCGCCAGTCCAAAGGGTAATACCGCCAGCTTGAGGTGAGCGGTGCAGAACCATACCGTCGGTTTTCTACGCGCGGGGCCATCCACATAGAACGATTGCCGCTCCGTTGATTTAATTCGATCGGACGGTTACCATTGCGCCCGAACATAAAACAATAAGCCCCTTTTCCTCTTAGCTTGTGGTCTTCAGGCTCGAGTCATATGATAGCCAAAGCACAGGGGGCTAAGGTCTTAGGACTGGGCCCAATACATTTAAATTATGCGTTTTTAACCTTTGTAGAGCGGATTTTTCGGGCTGAAATGGTAATATCAGACAGGAGCA
Source organism: Pinus albicaulis (assembly GCA_034641835.2). NCBI lineage: Eukaryota > Viridiplantae > Streptophyta > Pinopsida > Pinales > Pinaceae > Pinus > Pinus albicaulis. The sequence continues at coordinate 527,936,612 of CM076576.1, read as the reverse complement.
TGAAGCTTTAGGTCACGGTAGAGCTCTGAATTGGATTTAAATGAGGCAGCGGACCAAAATTCATAGGCAGGGGGTAAATATATACAACATCGGCTCCATCTGGGGACGGCATGGTCGTCCTCGAACATGTCGAGAACACGCAGACCACTGAATTTTCCACTTTGCTTCCCAATTCTCCTACACTCCTGCCTCAGGTAATTGCCAGCATCCCTTTCTTTATGAAAATGAAAACTAAAACAACTTATATACAATATAATACAATCAGGCATTTCCAACCTGGGTCAGAATTGAAAGTATGGTTTGAGAAATTGGCCATTCACAGGGGCGTCCAGCAGATCACCCTGTGGGTTTTCCAACATGAAAGTATTATTCTCCCTTGATTCACGATCTTGAATGGACCAAACCATAGCGGATCAAACTTAGCATGCTTGCCCTTCTCTGCTCTACGAACATCCCATCTGAGAACCAGGTCACCAATTTGGAAGTTCCTATCATACATCTTGATCAAATACATTCTTCATTTCTCCACAGTATTCTATCAATTTCTGATTAACTTGGTTAGTGTTTCCTCCAATTCTACTAGGTGATTAATCCTTCCAGTCATGTCATCTGGTTCTTCACAGCTTTCTATAGCGTGCTACGGCAATGCTTAGTAATGCAACAAACGATAACTTCCATATACGAAACTCAAAAGGAAATTTCCTGTTGCTCCTTTGCTAGTTATCCTATTAGCCCATAGAGAAGAAAACTTTAATTGAGAGTCCAGTTCTTCGATTTTCTTGATTGTTTTTTCAAGGCCCTCACAGGGTTTTATTAGGAATTACGCTAGACCATTTCCTGTGGATAATTATCTGTGGTGATCGAGGATGATGTTATACTTTTGGAAAAATTTCATAAACCTAGCGTTTGAAAGCACGTAAAACATCGATTACAATCCACAGCGGGACAGCCCAAACCTGGATATGATGTTATCTTCTATAAACCTCATTATTACAGCATCTGTAGCATTTCTGGTAGGTATGGCTTCCACCCATTTCGTGAAATAGTCTGTGGCTGTCAATATCTATTTATGTTGGCCACTTGATGGGGGATGTATCTCTCCTATAAAATCTAATCCCCATTTCTGAAATGGTTCGTTTACATGAATAGGGATCAGGGGCAATGCTGCTAATTTCTGTCTTTCTGCAAATCTTTGGCATTTGTCACATGCTCTGACCCAAGCGAAAGTGTCTGAATATAACTTTGGCTAGTAAAAACCAGCCCTCAAGATTTTATGAGTTGTAGCCCTCCAGCTGTAATGTCCTCCACATATTCCTTCATGGAATTCTGTCATTATATTCTGCACTTCATTTTCTGTGAGGCATAACAGTAATATGCCTAGAGGGTCTCTCCAATAGAGCTGTCCATTGGCAATTATATATTTCTGCGATTTCATTCTTACAGCTCTGTATTTTACCTTGTCACACCCTATAGGACAGCTAAGTGTTAAAATATATTCAACTATTTCTTTATACCAAGGACTAGTTAGATATTTCACATGTATCTTTTGAGTAGCCATCTCCAGTCCTTGCTGCTCCTCTTCTTTCTCAGATTCTTCATTTGCTATCATAGATAAGTTAATGCCCAAAGCTTGATTATTCGACTCAGATAACATTTTAACAAGTCCTTGTCCTTTTACCAACTTGGTAGGCTTTATGTCCAAATCATACTCCTGAATTTTTGCAATCCATCTTCCTCTTCTACCTTCGCTGTCCCCCTGAACCAGAATGTCTTTGACAACTGCTGTGGGAACATAAGCAGTAATATCAGATTGCAAAACATACACTCTAAAAGCTTTAAGGGACTTTACTAGGGCATATGCCTGCTTCTCCAATATATTGTATTTTAATTCAGCATCATAAAGCACTTGACTGAAGAAAGCTATAGGCTGTTCATATCCCTCTTCATTTTTCTGCAACAACACTCCAGCAATTGTGTGAGGGGAAGAAAATGAGAAAATCATAAATGGCTTTTTGTAATCTGGCCCTGCTAACACAGGAGCTTCAACAAATGCCTATTTTATCCTTGTGAATGCATCTCTAGACTCCTGTGACCATTTTACTTCATTCTCTTTCTTCGACATATTAGTTATATGCCTAACTATCTCAGCATAGTTAGGAATAAATCTTCTTAGAAAATTGATTCAGCCTAAGAACACCTGTACTTATTTCTTATTTCTTGGTAAAGGAATGCTGTTTATTACTTCCACTCTCTTAGGGTCAATTTTTACACCATCTTTAGTTACAATGTGCCCTAAGATTTTTCCCTCATCTAATGCAAATAAAGATTTTTGGGGATTGAGGGATAGGCCGTACCTTCTGCATTTTTCAAAAGTTCTTCTTAAATGCTCAATATGCTCATCATCATTCTTTGAAAACACTGTGATATCATCAAGTTACACCACCAAGAACTTGTACTGTTCTCCAACAAAGGCTATGTCCATTGCCCTCTGAAAAGTAGCTCCTGCATTAATTAATCCGAATGGCATCCTGGCATACATAAAGGTTCCCCATGGTGTAGTAAATGCAGTTTTCTTCTGATCCTCTGGGAAAACAACCACCTGATTATAACCAGAAAAACCATCCATCATTGACATTCTGGATGCTCCCACTACTTTCTGCAGGATGTGGTCCATCTTAGGCAGTGGATAATTATCTTTCAATGATGCTCTGTTTAAATTCCTGAAGTCTACACACAACCTTATTTCTCCATTCTTCTTTCGAATAGGAACAAGGTTCGCTATCCATTCTGAGTACCTCAATGGTACAATTATCTTGGCTTTCAGTAATTTCTTGATTTCTTTTTCATCGGAGAGGGGAAAGCGACGGAGATTTATGCATGCAGGCTTACGCTTATATGGCTTTGCATCCTCCCTCAATGGAATCTTATGTTGCATTATATTTACATCAAAAGTTTTTAGGTCCTGATAGGACCAAGCAAATACATCTTTGTAAGATTGAAACAACTTCAAATATTTTTCTTTATATTCTTTTGGGACTCTTTTAGATAATTTTACAATTTTGGGATCAGCATAAGTACCCAGATTCAAATCTCCCACTTGATCTTCTTCTGTTACTTTGTTTGGCTGCAATGGAATATCATCCTTGTTGAATAATCTTTCTAGAGGCACCAGCCCTCTAGGTATAGCATTTCCTTTCAGCTGCAGCACTCTGTTCCCTGCTATTCTTTCTTCCCATCTGTTTTCTGCAATATTTTCAACTTCTTCCTCCTCATTATCATCAATCTCCATATTGGAGAATTCTCCCACTGTCTCCATGAATCTCTTCATCTGTTCATCATCTTCAAATACCTGCCAATGATTTATATTATCTGGAATAGATGATCTGTACCGTACCTCCACTTCGTATCTTAAAAGTGGATTCTGAGGAGGACGGAAAGTACTGGCAGCTACAGCAAGAGAATCTGCTATTCTATTTTGTTCCCGGGGCATGAACTGTATATTAAATGCTGAGAAGAAATTTTCTATCATGTCCCACACTTCGTTTCTATATGCTCTCAGCCGAGGGTGCTTAGTTTGGCATTGATTCTTGATCTGTCTTACCACCAGCTCAGAGTCTCCCAAGACTTTTAAACATTGGATGCCCATGTTTCTAGCTGTCTGCAGTCCCAATAATAGTGCCTCATATTCATCTACATTGTTTGTAGCTTCATACTCCAATTTGAAGGACAGTGGCACCCATTTTCCTGTAGGAGAGATCAACAATACCCCAGCTCCATTGCCTTCCCTTGAGTTTGCTTCGTCAAAATGCAAAGTCCAAATTTCTGATTCCTGATCTTCTTTAGGCTGCTCAGCTTGAATTTGACCAAAAAGGGGCTCATGGGCATAATTCTGATTTTCTTCTAACATCAAACATGAGAAGTCTCCCTCTTTGTTATAAACTGGAGAGTTCTCTGAGCAGTCAGCCTTAGTTACCATTTTAACAAATCTAGTCTCCCTGTATAACCTCCTCTCCTGTCCTCCAAAGACTGGGACAGTAGCATATGTTAAATCCAATTTGATTGATCCCCCAATATTTGTACCCCAGGACCTTGACAGCAACATGCCAAAGCGGGCTGGGATATCAGCAACCACAATGTCCATGACCACACTCTTTGCTGGGATTTGAGCCAAATTGACCACTAAATCTTTAATCATTCCCAAGCATTTAACCCTTTTAGAATCAAATGAATATAAATATTTGTATGGTCTTGTAATTTGCAGTCCTAGTTGTTCCATGACAGACAGAGGCATAAGATTGTGGGAAGACCCAGAATCTAACATACAATTGTGTAACAGCAGGTCATGAATAACAAGGGACACATAAAAGGGAGGAGTAGAGGGGTCTATCTCCTCAACATGTGGGCCAAAGACTACCATGGGTCTTTCTTCTTGAAGGTTTAAACTATCAGGCACGATTGGTATTTCAAGGGGAAGAATAAAGGAAGTAACTTGGGACTGATATACAGGTTGTTTCAATAGTTCAGTCAGGGGGACAGGAATCTTAATCTTCTCAAGTTATTTTTGCAAATTGAAAGCAGGTGGGGGCTTTTCTATCACAACTTCTTTTGACTCCTTATTTTCAACTGAAGATTTGACTTCTTTTGACACTGGCTCAGCATTAGGAGGACTGAATATTTTTGAAGAAGAAGGAATCTGATCATTGGACTGCATGGGAGTATTTAGAAGGTTCTTACCTTTTTCTATGTTTCTCTTTGTTGCTGATTCCTTCTGAGCAGATGCTTCTTTCTGAGGTGGCTCCTCTTCTTGATCTTGAGTTCTAGTCCTCTTCTTTGAAGATCTGAGATCATATTTTAAATTGAATTGTGCTTGCATGAAATCAACAAATTGCTTACAATAATGATCAATCTCTGCTTCTTCGTCTTCGTCTTGCAACGGGCAATCCATATCATCATTATTTGAAAAAGACAGATTTGAATCTTCTAATCCGTAAGCTGCATCTCCAGTGGAGTCATCTGCTGGTCCTTCCAGGTACAAGGGATGGGGTACCTGGTCTTGTTGTTCCTTTACTTCTCGCGGCAATATCTGCAATGGGGGTCTTCTATACTGAGGATTGTATCCTTTGTTTGGAGCATTGTAATAGTTCTTGGGAGCTGCATTTTTAGCTTCCAGTTCAAGCTTGACCATCTTCTTTATCATTTTTCTTATTTCATCCATTTTATCTGAATCTTTTTCCTGGTTAGAGGTGGAAACTTCTTCTTTGCCTCTCCTCCTAGTATCCTGTTCAATTTTTCCCTTCAGTTTCCCAGTGGAGGCAAAGTTTGCTTCTAATTCTAGAGCATCTGATTGTGCATCATCCAAAGTGGCAGGTTTTCTTTCTCTCAACGAGAATCCAAAGTCAAAATCAAAGGCTGCTATAAAGATTATCTTGGCAGCAGCTTCATGGGGTTTCATTTCAGGAGGCAGGCTTAGATATAACTTGTTGAATCTTTTGATAAACTTTGATACCCCTTCATTCTGTTTATTCTTCATAGTATTAAACTCAGTAAGACATTGACCATGATCTTTCTTTTCCCCCCATTTCCTGAGAAAAGTATTTTCCATCTGGTCCCAGGTGGTCACAGAACGATTTCCCAATTTCTTAAACCATTTTCTGGCTTCACCCTCCAAAGACTGCACAAATAATCTCAAGACCACATCCAAGTGTTAAACATTTAAGTTCTCTGCAAAAGAGCAGAAAGTCTCAAGATGTTTCTGAGCATCAACTTCATTTTCACCATTAAATCTTGGCAGAATCTTCAAATAATCCTGAGGCATATCATTTAGCACTTGGGGTAAGGCCAGAGGAGCATATTTGTTCAATAGAAAAGCAGGAACATTAGCCATTGGGGGAGGTGGGGGTTGAGCAACAGTTTGAAAAACAAATGAAGGGAGGGGAGTAGGAGGAAGTGGAGTATGAATAACAATGGGAATATATTGCACAGAATCCTGAGGGGTGGATGGGAATAGTTCACGGTTAACAGCAGCTACTTCTGTGACCTCTTTAATTTCCTCAACCTCGGGAGTAGGATGAGATTCTTCTTCAATCCAAGCACTTCCTCTACGTGGATTTTCTGAGTAAAACTCAGGATTTTCTGTTCTGATCTCTTGAGAAGAAGAGGCGGATAATCTTCAATGGAATATTCAGGGTTTTCAGCACGAACTGACTTCCTCTCCTTCCAAACTCTTTTATGAATGATCTTCTCTGGGTCAGACACGTAAGGTGTTTTCGACTGAGAAGTATCTGACCTCAAATGTGGCTTTCGGGAAGCCAGGACTACCAATAAAATTTATCAAATAAAGAACAGTGGAGTCGCCAAGGTGAGAGATACGCAACTCTTCAACTCTCTATGCTCACCTGATTAGAGAGTGAAAACAATTTGTCGAGGCCCAGGGAAACTGATATTCTTGAATTCGATCCCCGGCAACGGCGCCAGAAAGATGTTGTGGACAATTTTGTCACCTCCTAGAGATAGTCTAGAGTTTCCATAGACCAGTGCCTAGGACATCTTAATATAGCAAGGGGCTCTTCATATAGTTTGGATTGTCAGTCCAAGAGCTCACTTACTATCTCTTGTTTGAACAAGGAAATAAGTTTTGAATGGAACCAAACTCTCTCAGAAGCTGACACAAAGATAAGAATAGTGTAGGGACATCATGTAAAACTCCAATACAAAGGCATCAGACAGTTAAGAGATAGCTTACTGTAAAGAGGGCCAGTTCAAATAATATATCACAGAAATCAAATATCAGGAAGTGAGTGCAGTGAGGAAACATAAAGAAGATATTAGTTAACATGAGACTGATACCCAGATACACAACAGAACCACATAAGGGCATATTAATTTATGAATCCTTATATGACAATGGCGTTTTAAAAGCACCCTTCTCAAGTAACTAATATAGCAGAAAATATGGAAGAGATGAACATGGAACAGTATATCATGACTAGGCCTATTTAAAGTGCTTGACTAATTCCAGAAAGGGCATCAACAAGGATGAATCCTTACTGCAAACTAGTGAGCCACTCGCATTCTAGAACATGATACAAGAAGATAAATAGCATGAAAGGAAATATTGTATTAACACATAAGAGAAAATTACATACTGTGAGATACCAAATACCAGAATCCTCATTACAGTTATAACTCCTCCTCACTGAGACCCTACGGGCTCTGAACCTTCATACAGAAGTATTACAAAATGTATACAAAAACCTTTTCACTGCACAGTTTGCTGATAGAAATCTGGAACCCTTACAATGTCTTCTTTTCGGGCCTTTATAGAAAAGATAGAGAATTCTCGAGAAGGAGGTAGATGAAGCACATTTAATGACTCAATTTGAATAAAATGGCGGAAAACATTCGCGCCCACTCTATGAATGACTAACTATAAATGACTGTAATTTACAATCTGTCTCTAGAAATAAATGCTGGGAGATGAAAATCTCCTTATAAACATGACACAAATAATAAAATATACATCGTTCTGCCTCTTACTGAAAGAGGGAAAATCTGTTGCCGTAAGAACCCTGAGATAGTCTGCAATTCTATACTGTACTCCCGACCTTTAGCTCTGAATTTAAATCTTGGACCTTTAATGCAGGGCGAAGCCTCCCTTGATTTTCTCTGGAGGGTTCTGTAGATTCATATCTCTGTCTTCTTTAATGGTGGTCATTTTTCACACCTACCCTCGGCTTCTTCTTTAAATTTCACCAGCAGAATGTCGTCCTTTAACATGCTTTTTAACTTCTGCAATGGAGGCGATAAATTATGAGGCTTCATTATCGTCTTAAAACCTGCAAAACCCACAAAACATTAGGGAAACAAAACTCGGAATCAAAGAGCATGGAGGTGGAGATGATAATGACGTCGTGGACACGAACAGATGGCAGGAATACGAAGGGTGGCGGAGGAGAAATAATGGAGGACGTAGAACAGTTTGGATGTGAGAAATGAATGACGACGAATACAAATAAAAACACACATAAACTCTCATATATATACATATGGCGTGGAGGAATATTACGGATGCACGAGGCTGAAACACGTGGATGTACGGGGGACAGGTGGAGGGTTGGTGTGGCAGCGGAGTCAACAGACAGGGTGACTGGATTTTTGGCCGTCGGATCTTGGAAGGCAAATCAATGGTTAGGAGGCGACAGACACAGTGTGGTGGTGGGCCAAGGGACACGGCGGGCACGGGTTAAAGCTCGTGCAGACCCGGAGATTTATAGCCATTGGATCGGGCCTACAAGATCGGACGGCGGACGATGATTCCGCTGCGCATCTATTGACTGAAGGTTAACGCGCGGGGGAAAAGCGGTTTCCTGCCCGTACTGAGGACACGCGGCGTATGATCTATGGAATCGCCGGTCCAAAGGGTAATACCGCCGGCTCGGTGGAAACGGTGCGGGACAATACCGCTGGTTTCTGTAGTGAGATACGGACGCGGGGGCCACCATATAAAAAGATCTCCGCTCCGTTGATTTTATTCAATCGGACGGTTACTATTGCGCCCGAACATAAAACAATAAGCCCCTTTTCCTTTTAGCTTGTGGTCTTCAGGTTCGGGTCATATGATAGCCAAAGCACGGGGGGCTAAGGTCTTAGGACTGGGCCCGATACATTTAAATTATGCATTTTTAACCTTTGTAGAGCGGATTTTTCGGGCGGAAACGGTAATATCAGACAGGAGCATGAAGTTTTGGGTCACAGTAGAGCTCTGAATTGGGTTCAAATGAGGCAGCGGACCAAAATTCATAGGCAGGGGGTAAATATATACAACAGAAGCCATAAGCAATGAACCGACACCTGGATCCTCTACAAACCTGTAGTACAGTCTCTCACAAATTACATGCTCAAATATGACCAACTATGACCCAAGAATTCCTTACTTGCCATGAGTTTAAATACTCGGTGGTCAAGTTTACATCAAATGGAAATCACACCCCAGCTATCATTGCAAGACCAAAAACATCATCGTCGCATTTCGAAGTGATGGAAAACACCTCATCACTTTTACATGAAATAAATGCATCACACAATTTATAAAACAAAGCTTAAATATCATTGTTTCTTAACAAGCGATGGAAAAAACACATCGTCACTTTTACAGTTAAAAATGCAACATATGATTTAAAAACATGGCCATTACAAGCTAACATATCTAGAAAAAACATCTCTCACTTATAAAAATTTTTGGGTCATCTCCCTGTGGCACATTTGCTTGTTGAACAATCGTTTCAACCAGTTCACGTACCAATGCTTCATCCTTAAGGTGCTGCTCTGGATGGAGCCTCTAACATGTGGCTCTTTGATGGCCACTTTGGTTGCAATGGTTGCAAAAGGTGTTCTTCCTCCAGACCTGCTTAACCAGTTTCTTTTTCTGCTGTGGGGAAGGATTTCCCTTCCTCATCCTCCTTTGTGCTTCCATTCTTTTCTAACACTTAGAAATTACATGGTTATGTAAACCACAAAAATGACAAGTTTTTCGATGCTGTCATTAGCAACATTTTTATAATTGAAATGAACTCTGGAATAATGAGACTTATTATACCTTCTCTGGTGGTATCTGGTGTGATCATGGTGATGAGAGCTTGCCTCAGCTCTTTCATTGCAATGTGCACTTCCATGGGATGATGTTGAAGTGTTCCCATCAATCCGTTCTCCTGATAAGTTCAACAATGTATGTTTTCCTTTGATGTCCTTCGAGCATCCTCCTTCAGTGTATCCCAAACCTCCATATCGAGGTCTCTGCACAACCTCCAATGGCTGAGCTATGCCTTGGCCATGAATTCCAAGTCCTTCTCCTTTGTACCACATCTTGGTGAGGAGTCTCATTTTGGTTACTATAATGAGGATCTCCACACTTCCAACAGAAATGATATCATGTGAAGAACTGAAGAGAAATCAACATTGTTTACCTCAACTATCGATTTTGAAGCATGTGAAGAAGGCTTCTTTAAGCCTTCGTTGCGCTTCACTTCCTCCAAGGCCTTTGTCGTGGCTTGTAGCTGAAGCTGCAATCGTTGCTTCTCCTCCTTCTCTTCCTATAGGAGTGCCCTCAATGCATCATTTTCTTCTTGAATACTTTCGTTGTTGCGCTTCAATTCTTCCAAAGCCTCTATTGTGGCTTGGAACTGGAGTTGTAATCGATGTTTGTCCTCCTTCTCTTCCTGTAGGAGTGTCTTCAATTCAGCGTTTCCTTCTGCTTGTTTCTCATAATCTTTGTACAATATGTCTACTTTCTCGAACACCCTGAGAATGGTCTCGTACATGCCTTTCACATCCTCTATTGCTCAACTCAGCAAACATTCATTGGTTCAAACCTGCAATCCAAATCAGCAAGAAGACTGATCTGATACCACTTGATCTGGGTAAACGTCTGTTACTCTTTTAACCAAGACCTTTTACTTTGGCTGATGTGTTAGAATTTCATTTAATCAAACCGTTAATGAACATAAATTAACATCTGCATGTTGTAAAGAAGAGGAACATAACAAGCATAATTAGCAACATAAGAGATTGATAATGGAGTTCGTCTAGGAGGGACTATGTCTCCAGGCCTTGGTGTCAAGATGGTGTAGGTTGCTGCATTAAGTGCTAGAAAGAGTGATGATGTACACCGATGGTATTTTCACTGTCATACAAGATAAATTCCCTCATGCAGTAGTGGTTGGATCTCTCCACAAAATGTTCGCTACAGGATCTCTCACTCTCAAAAAGGACTCCTATCAGTATGAAAATAACTCACACTTAATGACTATGAGCATCACGCCAGCATAGCAACAAAGGGATCTCAATCAAACATACATGTGACAATGAGTATCCCACCAACATGGCAGCAAAGGGATCTCAAACATAATACAAATCCATGATATAAATTACATCTCACATCAAGAACAAAACAATATCCCTCATCAAACATCAATGGGGATCTATACATCACAATGCATATTATAGCAAATAGGCAAAGAAGTACATGATCACATTGCATATACCTCACATCTTGGATCTATCCGAAGAAAAGGATGATAAATTGTTGGATCCAGTTGTACCATCAATATTATGGCATCAAGTATCCTGAAAATGGTTGCTCACACATTGAATGCTAACAACTGCAGCTCCATTTTGAAAAGTGGCCAAAAAACATAAGGCTCAGATGGAAAATCTGACTGCACCGTTGAACTCATGTCGCTGAGAGGTGTAGGATTGACTGTCAATTTGTTGAATTCTGACAAAGTGAAAATTTGGACCTTAGTGAATCTTTTAGATTCCCCTTAGACTCCTCAAAGATATTGCTCCACAGGGAATCTAGAAATATGCAACTGAAAACAATAATTTGATCTCACCATTGAGATCCTTGCAAAATTTTGAGAAGAATGAGTATAAGGTTGACCTCATTCTGACACTGGTGAATTTTGGCCTCCAAGGAATCTGAAAGATTCCCTCGAGATTCTTGAAGATTATCCTCCACATAGAATCCAAAAAAACACTGCTCAAAAGGCGAATATGGCCTTACTATTGCATTCCCTGTGAAATTCTGGTTAAAATGCATATAACGTTTAATACATTCTGAAAATTTTACCTCCTTGGGATCAAAAGATTCCTGTGGCATCAAAAAATATTCCCTCGAACTGCATGCACCATCCTACCTCGAACTGTGCATCTCTCTATCATCCAACCTTCCTTCTCTTTGCTCACGGCTCCATTAGCCTCCCTATGCCCTCATCTCTCATGTATTCTCCATCATTCTCCATGGTTTCCTTGAACCATTTGAATGGTATTTTAAAATAAAGTACAAGAATGAATGAGATAAGGTGTGAGGTTGGCACATTGTTTGGCATAATCATATTAATATAGTTGTTGTTAGGAGGTTTTGAGTTCAAATCCCATTGAGTCCAAATATTGTTTTAAAACCCAATTTTAGTTTTAATATAGTTTTTTCAAACTATATAATATATGGAATTTGTATCTCCATATTGTAACGACTGCCAAAAACAAAAATGGAGGTTTTCTTTAATATGGAATTTAACCATATTTAATATGATTTTTATTATTTATCAATTTACCATATTTAAATTGATTTTGATTGTTTAATAACTATATTTAATATATAGTTATTTTTTTTAATGATTTTTTTTGTTTTTATGTGGGAAATTAAATATCATTTTGTTTTGTCTTTTCTGCAGGGGCAAGGGGCCAATGGAGGAGCACCATGTGTTAGCAGTTGAGGGGTTTTCCATGTGGTTTCCATGTGCTTACAAGGACACCATGTGGCATGATTTTGGGCCCAACCTCCCTTTCCTTAATAAAACTTCAAAATGCTCTAACTTTCTTATACGAGCTCGGATTGACACATCATTCTCACCATTGCGATCAAGGCAACGAACTCTTCAACTTGAACCTAGTTTGAGAGCAATCCGAACACTTTTATTTTTGAGCTTTCATCATCCCTCTTTGTCATGTGTGTGTCTCTAGTGCCACCTGGATCATTTGAGGAGTGAAAAAATAATATTTTCTCAGTCATAGAAATCATGGACCAAGAAATACCCTTCTAGCAAATTCAACCATCTATCTAGCCTTAAAATACAGGAATGTCAAAGTTTACCTGTAACTTAAAGGGAGTGGCGCCTCCAGAGTGGTTGTTGGATGCAGATGCACCATAGGTGGGCAGTCGTTGAAGGATCTGAGCAAAGTTATCCATCATCACATTCCTTTGTTTCTCGAGGGCCTCCTCGAGCAATATTTTGATAGGATATCCTTCTCCTTCATCTTTCTTTTCTTCTGCCATGGGAGGTCGTCAGGGTTTGCGAGGCTGATATTGCAAGGGTTCAACCAAATCAAGCCCTAACTCCTTATACCCTGACCTCGTTGGGGACATGCAAAGAAAAACAGATAAATAGAAGACTGCTCTGATACCACTGATCTAGATTTACGTAGGACACAATAAAATACAGAAATAGACATAAACACAGATATGCAGAGTAATTAATACTACACTTCATTACTATCAAATAACAGAAATATGCTTACAGACATAATGGAAATAAACTAGTTAGGGTGCTGGTAGCTTATCTCTGAGAAGATATGTGGCGGCTAAAGGCCTCTGAACTATGTTACAATGAGGCTCGAAGGCCTATTTATTATTTATAAACAATGAAAAACCCTAAACATCCAAAAACCTAACCCTAGGAGATGAAGCGTCAAAACTGTGGACCTTGTTTGCGTAAATTGGTACATCAATCTTCCCAGGGATGTAACTTTGGCATACGATATTTGTTTGACGCGCTCAATACCTTGTTAGAAAGATCTATCTGAGGACTACAACTTTTGAGTGAGAAAAATCAATCTATAGACCCATATTTCTCCCAGTTTTCCCAAAAAAAACATCGTTTGGGGCCTCAAAACATCTCTCGAAGTTCAAGACTCGAAAAAATGCTAAAAATAGTAAGTTGTGCTGCAACTGAAAAACTAAAACAACTGATGGTGGGGGTTCAAATGGAATAGGTGGGTGGCCACCAATATCCACTTGGAACATTAGGGCCTCAAAATGGCTCTGGAAGTTCAGGACCCAAAAACCTCCTAAAAATAGTAAGTTGTGCTAAAACTGAAAAATTGAAAGAACTCATGGTGCTGGTCCAAAGGGAATAGGTGGGTGGCCATCAATATCCACCTAGATCATTCAATCTTTTTTTAATCAAAATAAAGCTCTATTTTTTGCTACATTTTTATGCCCCTTATAAATTCTACTCCTCATATGTTAACACCATATTTTCCATATATATCTAACACCTACATTTGAAAATGTTTTTTTATCATATACTACTTGGACTTTTTTTCAAAACCATCAAATATTGTTCCTTATGAATCAAAATATTATATTATTTTTAGATCCCTCTATTATCAACTCTATGGTCATTTTTATCATTTATATAGAGAATTGTCACTTTACTCCTTAGTAATATGCTTAGCTTCCAAAATAAAGCAAAAACAAATCTTTAGAGGGCAATACAACTAATTTCATTTTTACTATTATAAGGGTGTACATTTTAGAATAGGGCTTTATCAATAATTATTAGGTGAATGATAGGGATTTAACTTCCACTAATACTTTAAAATATTTTTAGTAGTAATCTCAATTCAACGATTGAGATTTGTCTTTCAATTAAATTGATTTATAAAAAAAACATATATGAGTTATGGTTTTTTGGGTATTTACCTAGTATTAATAAGTCATGGTATTGGTCCATGATATTGTAACAAAGTTTATTAAAAGATTAAGAAGTTCCATGATAAAATGGGGATGAATCTCCATGATTAAAAATCTGGTTACATGTTTTTTAAATGTGTATATATTTAACTCATATGTTAATATTTTTTATAATTAACAATAAAAATAATTATTCAAAATAAAATTATAATTTAGTTTATTTTTTCAATTAAATTGATTAATAAAAAAAATGTTCTATGAATATGAGTTATGGTTTTTTGGGTATTTATATAGTATAAATAAATCATGGTATTGATCAATGATATTGTAACAAAGTTTATTAAAAGATTAAGAAGTTCCATCATAAAGTGGAAATAAATTTCCATGGTTAAAAGTCTTATTACATGTTTTTTAAATGTATATATATTTAACTCATATATTAATTTTTTTAATAATTAACATTAAAAATTATAATTTAAAATTAAATTTACCCGATGGAGGTGAGCATTTAAGGGGAAAATTGGTTGTGCCTTGGTTCATGGAGCCAAAGGGGCCTCCATGAGCCACATGAATGCAATGAATTCTCTTGGGAACTTGTCCCACGCTCCCCGCGAGCTGAGGTTAATATCGTACAGGGACAAGCCGGAGCCCATTCGGAGACGTTGGGCGATGAGGAGAGAGTGTCAAGAGAGAACGATGTGTGGTTTTCTTGCATTGTGGTTCGAGTTGTGGCTTGGGGCAACAAAATAGGACGATACCATTGAATGCGGAAGGGAGGTGATTTGGCACATGCATCAAGCATGGCCATGGGATCCGGCGAAAGATTTTTCTGACAGGCATAACGAATTATCTGGTCTCTAGCTTGGTTCGTGTGGGTCAAGAGCAAACTAAACTTTTTTCGCCACCCAGCTCTATCTTTGGTTTGAAATAGCTTCATCGGAGTGTCAATCTGTTGGGGGGAGCGACTTCAGGTGCCTATCTTGGGGTTGTATGAGCTCTATGGACCCTGAGCCCTATGGCGTGTTATCCTACTTCTTCGTTGCTCGTGGCAGCGGTGTTAATGTTCAGGTCTTCGGGCTCCTTCCTCACTGGATAGTGTTGTCCAATGGCTCTGGTTTTGAAAGTGGTGTTTTAATTAGGAATTATCAATTTAGTCTTTTGTGGTGTGTTTCTTTGGTCAGGAAGTATGCCTCCTATGGCGATGCGGTGGTGTTGGTGTTGGTGTTGGTAGCATGCCTCAATAGTGAGGGCGTGCCCACAGGTCGGGTGTCGTCCCACGTCTGGTTGATCATCGGCAACCTAGGGAGCCTAGCTCGAACTCTGATTCAACTAAGAGCCAACACTCTGCTGCAGAAATGGCCCTGTCTCCAGCTCGCTCCCTAGGCCACGTCGAAGTTCCAGTCACCTTGGAGTCTATCGCGACCCAGTTGGATCACATACAGCTCAACATTGATACATTGAGGGAACAAAGGTACGAGGATAGGTACGAATTGGTGGCATATATCAATGACCTTCAGTATATGTAGAACAAGACCCTGGACTCTATGGAAGGACTCTAGCGTCAGCAACAATGTACAAATGACCATATACATGCTCTAGAGAATCAGGTGGAACACATTGACTACCATATGCATGAATGTGTTTCTCTCCTCTTTGCACCTCCTGCATTCCCTCCCAATCCACCTCCTTAATGTGTAATTCTGAGATATGTAATTTTTCTCTTTTTGTGTCAGCAATAACCAAAGACACCGACTTTACCTTCTCTTCAGGCTTCTTAGTGTTCATAGATAGGTGTGTGCGAGCTCTTGATGCAAAAGCATCAAACTACTGTGTTTTATATTGACATAGCCAGTCAAATTTCTTTACCAAAGAGGGAGTTAAGTTCTTGTTCCAACAGTTAGGTTCTTGTTCCTGTTCCAGCAGTTCGGTTCTGGTTCTCACCTCCATGATTCTCATACATCAAGTTGTCATGATGGAGAATGAGCACATAGATTTGGAGGAACAGAGGGTCAACATGCTGATGTGTTACCTCAACCATGCCCGGGTCTTCTAGATAGTGCATAATCAATGGTCAAAGTACTTGGTCAACAACTTGATATGCCCATAGACATATCAAAGGGAATCCGGTCGAAATGGGAAAATTATTTATTTTTGGCGCACAATCGGGTTGCAAACTCTATTTTTTATGTGTTATGTAAAAAAATAGATCAATTTTGTTAGCATAGGTGTTCATAAATGCAAATAGTTAGATATTTTAGTTTTATTAGGAATTTGGCTTCTGTGATCCATAAATTGTGTATAAAAAAATTTTGGTGAAAAACACATGTAAAAAAAAAATTGCCGACGCGTTTTGAACCAGCCAGTGTATAGGGATTTTTTTTTCAAATGTAGTAGTAGACAGAAAGGAAAAAAAATGGTTGTGTCGGGTTTTCTTGGTGTGAATTAGTGATTGTTGTGTCCTCTAAGATTTTTTTCAAATACTAGTTGAAAGCAGCATGTAATATCTCTTGATGGTGCGTTTGATTCATAAAATTCACTTTGTATAATGCTGGTATGTGTTGTGTGAGGAGAGTAGCGTAAGAAAACACGATTTAACTCTATGTAGCCATATTTTTTATATTTCACTCTTCTTTCAGCAACCTGTATACAACATTTTAAGAAGTTTTAAGACATAAATTGGTGATCCTGTGTTAATTTTATTTAGAACAGAGCCAAAGGAAGCATAACCTCCTCTCTAGAATAGGAATTCGGCCTTAGATAGTCATCATTTAGTATCAGAGCAACAAGAACTGAGTTCTGTTCTTATCATTTCAACAAATATTCCACCCAAGAGAGGAGGAGTTGGCATAGTTTGGGGAATACCTGTAGCCAATGTTGTGTTGCTTGAATAAATTAGACATATTCGCACAAGAATGGAAAAAATGGAAACTGCTAAGAGGAGAGCACCTGATGAGGGAGATGCTAGTGCTGAAGAAGAATCTTCTGATGAAGAAGAAGAGGAAGAAAGTGAAGCAATCAAAGTTCTCAAGATGTTGGCAAAAGCAAGTGGAAGACCAAAGGTGGAAATACCTTTGTATGAAGGAAACCTTAATGTTGAAGAGTTGATGGACTGGATCAGTTCATTAGATAAGTATTTCGACTATTAGGAGGTCGAAGATAAAAATAAGGTGAAATTTGAATTTACCAGATTGAAAGGTCATGCAACCATCTGGTGGGATGAGCTACAAACATCCAGAGAAAGAAAGGTAAAACCCAAGATTAAGCAGTGGGATAAAATGGTGAGAAAATTAAAAATTAAATTTATGCCTAAGGATTACCAGTTAAACCTTTTCAAATACTTACAAAACTTACGACAGAAAGGGATGACTGTCAAAGAGTACACGGAGGAGTTTTACAAGTTGAGCATTAGATCGGGACATGCTGAAGATGACATAGAAAAGGTAGCCAGATATATAAATGGCTTGAGATATGAAATACATGATGAAATCATTCTTTTAAGTCTGAATAAAATTGAAGGTGCCTTTCAAGCAGCTTTGAAGGCACAGGATAAAATATTGAGAAATCAAAGTTAGAGAAACAGAGATAAAGGTCCAGCAAGAGGAAGAGGAGCTTCCAGACCAAGGTTCCAGAATTCTGAGAATGAAGCAGGAGTTTCAAGTAATTAGCCACCACAAATGGGAGATTTTGGTAGAGGAATATTTGAACCCAATGGTACAAATCGAGGAAGATATATTCGGTGTTACACATATGGATAATTAGGACATGGATCATGAGACTGCCATCAAAATAAAAGCAAATCAAAGGAATGTAAATATAGCTAAGAAAAAAGATGAAAACCCTTAGGTCATGGGGAAAGAAGAGCCACTTGATGCGAAAGAGTATTTATTGTTAAAAAGAGTGTTGCTTAAGGCATAAAAGGAAGAAAATGAACCAGCTCAAAGGAAAAGTCTATTCAAGATTGTATGCAAGTCTAAAGAGAAATGTTGCAAGGTTGTGATTGACAGTGAGAGCACTGGCAATATTGTCTCCACAGAGATGGCATAGAAATTGGGGTTGGTTAAGATGGCACACCCTACTCCCTACAAAGTTTCCTAGTTACAAAAAGGACATCAGCTCTTGGTGACAGAACAATGTAGAGTGGAGATACAGATTGGTACATATAAAGATGTGGTATTGTGTGATGTAATGCCAATGCATGTGTGTTATATATTGATGGGAAGACCTTGGAAGTTTGATAGTAAATCCATTCATGATGGAAGAAGGAACACATATACATTAGAGAAGGATGGGAATAATCACACTTTATTGCCTTTGAATGATGAAGTGAACAAAGGAGTGACTGGAAATAATGTTTTGATGATCAATGGAAAAGAGTTGCTTTGTGAAGTCAAAAAGGAGAAAGAAATGCATTTTGTCGTTGTGGGTAAACCCAAGGTAATTTTGACTTCTTCTAATTTATATATTTGCTTGTGGAATTTAAAAATCTGCTAAATGATTATGTCGACATTATTGTTGATGAATTGCCAAATGCATTGCCATCAATTAGAAGTATCAGCCATCACATATATTTAATACCTGGTGTGATTTTACCAAACAAAGCAGCATATAGGCTAACTCCTCAGGAAAATGAATAAGTTGGAAGACAGGTGTAGGATTTGTTGGATAACGGACTGATAAAGGAGAGTCTAAGTCTGTGTGCAGTACCAGCAGTGCTCAGTCCAAAGAAGGGTGGTGAATGGCGCATGTGCATTGACTACAGAGCAATAAATAAGATCACTATTAGGTATAGATTTCCCCTACCACGTATGGATGATTTGATGGATTGTTTGAGTGAGTCAAAGTATTTTTCTAAGATATATTTTAAGAGTGGATACCATCAAATAAGGATTAGAGAGGGGGATGAATGGAAGACTGCATTCAAGACTAATAGTGGGTTGTATGAATGGTGAGTGATGCCTTTTGGACTCACTAATGCACCAAGTACATTTATGATACTAATGAGGGAGGTCTTAAAGAATATGCTCGAAATATTGTGATAGTTTATCTTGATGATATTCTAATTTTCAGTCAGAGTAAAGAAGAGCATCTAGAGAATCTTAAGTTGGTTTTGAATAATTTGCAAAAAGAGAAGTTGTTGATAAATTTAAAGAAGTGCATTTTCATGAAGAGAGAGCTTGTTTACCTGGGATTTGTATTCTCAGAAGAAGGTTTGAAGATGGACCTAGAAAATTACAAGCAATTTTGAATAGGCCAACTCAAAGGAGAGTATTTGAGGTAAGAAGTTTTCATGGTATTGCAAGTTTTTATAGAAATTTTATAAAAAGCTTTAGTCAGATTTGTGCACCAATAGTTGAAACAATAAAGGAAAGCAAACATCCATTTAAATGGACAGAGGCAGCATATCAAAACTTCAAACTGTTGAAAAATAAGATCAATGAAAAACTTTTTTTAGCCTTACCAAGCTTTGATAAAACTTTCCAAGTTGAGATTGATGCTAGTGGGATAGTAATTGGAGCTGTATTGAGCCAGGAGCAGAGATCTATACCTTATTTCAATGAAAAATTGAATTAGGCCAAGTGGAAGTACTCACCCTATGCTAAATAATTATATGTTGTTGTTCAAGCTTTAAATAAATGGAGGCATTACTTGTTGCCCAAAGAATTTATTTTGTATTCTGATAATCATGCACTTCAGTTCATAAATAATCAGCCAAATTTGAGCCAAAAGCATGTTAAGTGGGTGGATTTTTTACAAAGTTTCACCTTTGTAATCAAGCACACAAGTGGTAAGTCAAATAAAGTTGTTGATGCTTTGAGCTGAGTAAATTTGGTTGTGCAAGAGTTGAAGTTTGGCATTTTGGGATTTGAAGAAATGATTGACATGTACGAGGAAGATACAGATTTTAAAGAAATATATGCAGTTGGTCAAAATCTTGTGATTTATAATAGAAGTCAATGGTTGGACTACATGATTCAAGGAGGTTTGTTGTTCAAAAACAAAAAATTGTGTATTCATAAGTGTTCCATGAGAGAAAATCGAATTAAAGAAAAACATGGTGGAGGATTGTCTAGACACTTTGGACAGGACAAGACATTCGCTCAAGTGAATGATTTCTATTATTGGCCATAAATGCAAACTAATGTCAAAAATTTTCTTGAGAAATGCAGGATCTGTCAACATGCCAAAGGAAGAAGCCAAAACACTGGGTTATATCAGCCATTTCCAATACCAAATAGGCCTTAGGATGTGGTCAACATGGATTTTGTTTTGGTTTTGCCAAAAAATCAAAGGGGACGTGACGCTATCTATGTTGTTGTAGATCGATTTTCGAAAATGGCTCATTTTATTTCTTGTAGGAAAACTAGTGATGCAACTCATATTACTAATTTGTTTTTCTCAGAAATTGTAATATTACATGGGTTGCCTGTAAATATTGTTTCAGACAGGGATACTAAGTTCGTGGGACAATTTTGGAGGACTCTATGGAGAAAGCTAGGTACAAACCTCAGTTTTAGCTCAGCCTATCATCCTCAAACAGATGGGAAAACTGAATCAGTGAACACGAGCTTGGGAAACATATTAAGAAGCTTGGTTTATAAAAAACCAAAAAATTCGGATTTAGCACTTGCTCAAGCTGAATTTTCTTATAATGATACTCCTAACAAGAGTACGGGAATGATCCCATTTCATATTGTTTTTAGAATGCACCCTAGAGGAGTATATGAACTTAGATATTTGGGAAAGCAAGTGATAAGGAGTGCAAAGGTTGAAGAATTTGCATAACAAATGCAGAAATTGTAGGAAGATGTCAAGCAAAGGTTGCAAGGAAGCAATAGTGAGTATAAACAAAGGGTTGATGTGAAGAGAAGAGAAAAGGAGTTCCAAGTTAGTGATTTAGTTATGGTTTACTTGAGGAAAGAAAGATTTCCTATAGGAAATTATAACAAATTAAAAATGAAAAAGAGAGGACCATGTAGAATTTTGAGGAAGTTTTATGCCAATTCTTATGAGTTTGAGCTACCAGAACGAATTAGAATATCTCCTATCTTTAATGTTGCAGACTTGTACCCTTACAGTGAATCAGAAGCAGAAACACAAGATGAACCTGCAGATGAGGAAGTTCAGACTCTAAATTGGGAGGAATAGATGCCAAAGACAACAAAGAAAGAAGTGGAAGCAGCCTTGAAGAAGAAAGTGACAAAGAAGACTAGAGGACAGACATATTATCAGTATTTAATCAAGTGGAAGGGACAACCAATTGAAGACGCTAGTTGGATGACAACAATAGAGTTAAAGAAATATCAAATAAATCCTTAAGTTTTGATGGAGCATTCTTTTCTTCCCCAGGAGTCTAATGCAGGAGCATCAAACTACAATGTTTTAGATTAACCTAGCCGGTCAAATGTATTTACCAAAGAGAGATTTAAGTTCATGTTCCAGCAGTTAGGTTCTTGTTCCTATTCCAACAGTTCGGTTCTGGTTCTCACCTCCATGATTCTCATACATCAAGTTGTCACAATGGAGAATGAGCACATAGATTTGGAGGAACAGAGAATCCACATGTTGATGTGTTACCTCAACCATGCTCAGGTCTTCTAGATAGCGCATAATCAATGGTCAAAGAACTCATTCAACAACGTGATACACCCATAGACAGATCAAAGGGAATTCGATCGAAATGGGAAAATTCTTTATTTTTGGCGTGGAGTCAGGTTGCAAACTCTATTTTTTATGTGTTATGTAAACAAATAGATCAAGTTTGTTAGCATAGGTGTTCAGAAATGAAAATAGTTAGGGATTATAGATTTGTTGAGAGATTCGGATGGATTTGGTTGTTAATCCTTTCGAATGAGTGTTGAATATAGATAGGGATTTTTTTTTCGAGTGTAGTAGTAGACCAAAAGGAAAAAAAAGGGTTGTGTCGGGTTTTCTTAGTGTGAATTAGTGATTGATGTGTCCTCTAAGATTTTTTTCAAATACTAGTTGAAAGCAACATGTAATATCTCTTGATGGTGCATTTGATTCATAAAATTCACTGTGTGTAATGCTGGTATGCGCTGTGTGAGGAGAGTAGCGCAAGCAAACACGATTTAACTCTGTGTAGCCATGTTTTTTATATTGCATTCTTCTTTCAACAACCTATATACAACATTTTAAGAAGTTTTTAAGACAAAACTTGGTGGTCCTTTGTTAATTCTATTCAGAACAGAGCCAAAGGAAGCATAACCTTCTCTCTAGAACAGGAATTTGGCCTTAGATAGTCATCAACTCTTAAGCCTATGTTGTATTTTGTTGCAGTGGTGATTTACTTTGTTAAAACTTATGCTATAATAATATAATGAATATTTTTGACCAGCCAAAAAATAATAATTTAAAATAAAATTATAATTTAATTTATTTTTTTTATTTAATAATTTGAAATGTATAATAAAATAACTATTTTTTTTATCTTTATAATTTTTCCTAATTATTTAATTTATATAAATATATTAATTAAAATCATTTTTAAATTCTTACCTAATATAGTCTAATAAAATGAAATAAAAATATGTTTGAATAGATAACAATTTTCAAAAAATAATACATGAGATACATTTAATTCCATAACTTTATTGTGAAAAGCAAACCATAAAATAGACCATTGACTTTATTACCCACAACTACCACTGACTTTGTTACCCATAACTACAAAGAGTTAAAAGTAACCAACCCAAATGACCCAACCGTTTTTCAGGGGTGGTATCACTTTTCAAAAAAATAATAAATGAGATATTTATAATTTCATAACTTAATTGTGAAAGGTAAACCATGAAATAAACCATTGACTTTATTACCAACAACTACGAGTTAAAAGTAACCAACCCAAATGACCCAACCCTTTTCCAGGGGTGGTATCACTTTACCCTTGAATTTTTCAAGGCTTGCAACACCTTCTGGAATCCCTCCAAATTTATTTCACTATGACCCAACCCCATTTCAATGGGTGGCATCACCTTCTGGAATCTCTCCAAAGGATCAAATCCACTTCCATGGTCCAATTTATTTCACTTTAGCACATCATACATGGATTGAAAATGGCCTTAAATAATGGAAATTAGTTGTAACGCTCGCCTCAGCATCAAGAAAGAAAAATAACACACGACGGCGTTTCAGCGGCTATTTTGTTTTCCATCGCGCAACTTTCAACTTTGGGCTAAATAAACCCAAATCTGAGTAACATTTCTTTGTATGCGGTTTGACAGTAACAGGATTCGATATGAGCACGGCACTCTCCAGCGACCGACGTTTATGACCAAACCTGTAAATCGACGCTAGTGAAAGGGGCGTGAGAAGAATTTGTATGCGCAGTCAAAGGCAGGCCCTGCAAGATGCCGTGTGAGAGACAGAAGCTTCGGACATGAAAACGAAAGATCCATGACCTGTGAAAAACGCCGGCCATGGAATATCAAACACACTTGTCACATTACTTTAAACTTTAAAGTCTTAACGCTCGTCTACCCATGTCATAAAGTCCGGGCACGGACTTCTTTAATTTTCAAACTTCATCTGCATATGTACAGGGCAGGAGCAGGAGCTATTCTTTATTTTCTTTTTCCCTTAATTCTGCAATGGAGATTTCTCTGTCAAAGTCTTAACGCTCATCTGCCCATGCTATAAAGTCCGGGCACGGACTTCTTTAATTTTCAAACTTCATCTGCATATGTACAAGGCAGGGGCAGGAGCAGGAGCTATTCTTTATTTTCTTTTTCCCTTAATTCTGCAATGGAGATTCCTCTGTCTAATAACAGAAGTAGGCGGAGCGTTAGCCAGATACTAAGGGATGTCTCTGTGAGACTTACTTTCTCTCCGCTCAAAGTGAAGCCACAAGACTCCGGAGACGATCGCGAGTCCGAATACGGGGAGGAAGAATATCGTTCCCTGTCGAAGCGTCGAGGAGCAGATTTTTGGAAGAAAAGGCAGATTTTTATCCATAGCTACCGGTTTACCGTCAAGAAAACGGTCCCCGAGAGGGTTAAGGCCTCGTTACGAAAGATCAAGGCGACCGCACGGACGACGGCCCAGACGATTATGGCGAGCAAATGCTGCGATATTTCTTTGGCCTCGAGGTTGAAGAGATTGGATTGCTGGAGCGTGAGAAATACAGAGTATATAAATTAGGGTTTGGCGATATCGGTGGCAATTGGAATTTCGCGTTGTTGCAGTGCCATTGTGAGAAGTGGATTGAGACCATGGTGAAGATACGGGAAGAAAATGGAATTTTCAGATTGTCCCGATGAATTTTCAGGCAGAGATGCAAAAATAACCTGCCAGAAATAGAAGTCAGAGACTATATACTGACGTTGCTAAAGATTCCATAGATGGTAGTTGCTAATAATTTATTTAGCTTTGCGACCATGCTTTATCCATGAAAAGAATTAAAATCGGTTTTTTTTTAAGCCCTTTCTCGCAGTTTTACCTTACCGAGTATATATTATGCATCTGAACCAGTCTGATGGCTCCTATCTATGAAGATGTTTTCAAATATTTACTTTATATTAAAATATAAGACTGTAAATGTTATCATTTTTTTTTGGCATGGTGTAAAAATAAATAGATTTTTTTATTGAATTTGGGCAAAACAATTTCAGCATCCTTAAAAAAAATTTACTAATTCTACAGATTAGATAACTTAAATTTAATATTTTTAAAATCTTTGTTACTCAAAAAAATTCAACTACAACTCTTTTTAAAATGAGAAATTTTTTATTATAATTTAATGTACAAATCGGAAAAAAATTATCTATTATTAAATCAATTTTGTTTAAAAAAATTATCTTAATTATTAATGGTTTATCCAAATTATTTTAATTATTAATTGTTATTAAATAATTATAAGTTAGAAAAAAAAAATATTATTTTTATAAAAAAAATTATTATTTGAATTTGAAATAATTTATATAAAAAGCACTGGCTTCTGCCATATACCTTCTTAGATATTAAAATTTATTAAAATTTTGATTTTTTTATTTTACATATTGGGAGAACTTATCATAAGTCAGTTGTGATATCCTATCTATTACCTTTATAAATTATCTTTTATATTTTTAAAAATTTTAATTATTTTTGAACTAAAATTTTATAAAGTATTTGGTCTTTGTTGAAAATATTAAATCGGAATATGAGTTTTCAATATTACTCATCCCGCGGTTTTAATTAATAATTTTTAAAATGAAATAGGTGAATCTGTAATTTGGTTTCTTTCGAAAAATAATCTGATTCTTAAATTTATCCAGCCAATTTCTCCGGCTCCTTAAACAACTCCTTTTTATATTTATATTTTTAGTTTTGAATAATGAAAAAAACCTTAAAATAAAGAAATTGGCTATAAAAGGAGATGAAATGATGCAAATGATAAAACGATAAGTCAGAATGTAGATTTACATTGGCGGACCGAAGAAGGAACACTGAAGGGAACTTCAATGAAAAACGAGGGGATGGTTATAAGAAAGTATCAACTGAATGAGGGAAAAGAACAAATCTAAATCTTTCATTCAGAGGAGAACAACTTTGCTGTAAAATGAGTATGTAACTTTTATCTTTTGAAAGTTCAGTTTACTGTCATATATGGAGAAGAAATCAAAAAGCATTTTTATTATTTTATGATAATCTATGTTTATGTTGTGTTTTTTTTTAATTAAAATAGTTTAGTTGGGAAATTTATTAATAAAGGGTTGAAATTGAAATTCACAATAGGGAGTATAAAGAGTGGTTATCTTCAATGATAGGAATTTTGTAGGGTTTATAGTTTATTCTAATAAAAAACTTGTTAAAAATTTTGCAAACTAAAATATGAAATATTGTGTTATTAGAGAGATCAGTTACTTGCTCAAATTAAACAAAACTAAAATTGACATGATAGACAAGGATCAAAGCGTAAAAGTAGTCTCAAGATCAATGTTGAGATTGGTTACATGCTCAAATCAAACAAAACTAAAATTGACATGATAGACAAGGATCAAAGCCTAAAAGTAGTCTCAAGATCAATGTTTTTTATGTCAATAGCATGTTGTAAACTAATAGCTAGGGAAAGTTGGAGTTGTTGACCTTCCTTCTTGATATTGGGAGTGGGCGTTGATGCAATTTCATGCCGACTTGGAGAGAATTTGCTTTGTTGATCCCAGGAAAAACCTACTTACTAGCGAGTGAGCATGTTAACATGATGTTCTAATGCATCCAAATGACTCAGATGCTAAAACAACAAACCCATTGTGAATTCCATCTTGATATTGATACTTCACTCTAAGTTAGAGGAGTCGAAAGAGGACCGGGAGTGAGAGCTCAATATGGCAATTACATTCTTGAGTTAGTGAAATGTTTGATGATTCTGCTTGATTCTCTTATAAATCCATTGCTAATATGTTGTGATTGCTAGTGTTTGAGAGATGAGACTATAGGAGAAAGAAGGGAAATTAGTAAGGAAAAATCCAAACAATAATGCGAACCCTGACCGAAGCTTACGAGACCAAATTATCAATGCCTATAATAGCCAAGGTCGAGATCCCTTCCTTGAGATAGGAGGAGGGTAGAAAATCATTCATAAATGGTGAGGTCGTTGTCCCACTGTGATGTCAGACATTCAAAAAAAAAAAAAAAACATTCATTGGTTGGTTGTAATTCAATGAAAGCAAGAGCAAAGGATGGTGATGTCTTATCCCTTTCATCCAAACTCCACATGGAGGGTTTGTCAAACTTTTTTCCATTTGCCTTGATAATGTGCTAAGGTGAGGTGTGCTATGGAATTTGGCACCCATAGTTGTGGTTATTGACATGAATTTTACCCCCTTTTCACCTCGCTATGGAATTCTCTTTGTATTCAACTAGGACATTCTGATCACGAATAATATGGAACAAATTTACCTTGTCAATGGTACTGCTAACTTGTCTAACCATGTCCAAAATAGAAGGCAAACTAGATTCCAATAGATTTGAGTTGTAAACCATATGCTTAATGATGAAGCAATGGTCCCCTAGCACCATGAAGTTTTGGATGTCTAACTTGATGGCTTGAGGGATTCCTTGCAAAAGGGTATAGCTCCCATCCCTATTATTTGTGGTGATGTCCAAACTCTATTGAAAAATATGATTTTCCCCATGGTTGGTAATGATCCTTCCTACACCTAACCCCTCCAAAAATATTATTTTAAACAAAAAAAAAAAAATTAAAAATACATAATTTATTAAATAATGATTAAATAAGGTGTTGTCTATATATCAGACTTTTTGAAAAGTTTTCTGGTTTATTTTCTGATCTAATTTGTCTAGAATCTAGCAGGAATTCATTGAAATCACAAGTTTAACGGGTGAATTCTTCACAATCAAAATGCCCCAAGGGTTTTTGAGGGTGTTGAACCATACATGTAGTGAAAAAACTAGTTTACACAACACAAATCAATATTTCAGCACAAAATTTTTGTCGGATTCCAACCAGAAATCTGTCAGAAACTCTAAAAAATCTCACATATACACAACTTCAATGAATGTTAATTAAATAATTTTGTAAAATAAAAATGAAAGTATTGAATTATAATTTATAAAATGAAAGTGAGTAGGGTGTTAAAGAATGATCAAATAATCTTATAAAATAGAAACACAATGGAAACACGTAAAAGTGTTTGAATAATGGTTAAATAGTTATTAAATTCAAAGTTAAGAATATAATATTAGTAATTGTTTTGTAATGTACAAACGAGTTAGGTATTACCATGTCTTAAAGTATAATATTATTTTTATGGATTTGAAATTTGTTATATTATATTATTTAAAAGTTATAATGTAATGTAGACAATTTTCGATTCCTAAATTAAGAATTTTTTGGAAAAACAATTTAACTATGAGATTTATAATATAGTCTAGATTTATTTTAATTCTGGATCTATCAAGTTTTGAGAGGGATCAAATTTGTTTTCACTTTAAAAGAGATTTTCATCTCAAAAGATTTGATCCTTCTTAAATCTAAGACTTTTGTGATCCATAAAGTAGATAAATGTCTTTCGAAATAATCACATTATTATGAGTTGGTCGACGTTTCGAACTAGTTAATGTGGTTCGTCCTCACGACAAGGTGAAAATTCTTAATTGATCATCATGAATAAGTAGTAAGGATGGTAGATCTGGAATTAAGATCGAGGTTGGATTTATTTTTAATTATAACTAATTATAATTGTAATTTTATATTTTATTTTATTTTAAGTTTTTTAGTTTTATGTAATTTGACCAAGTCAAAAAAAAAAAATTCCCCGAAGAAAAAATCATTGTTAGTGTGAATTCTAATCACAAGCGTACGAAAAAAACTCACTTTAGTTGTGCATAACAAATAGCCCTAACATCAAATGTGGTTGTCAATTTCCTTAGATCTATAGTAAGTGATCAAAATAAATGCTACAAAAATCCAGATCTATGCAGTTAAAGACATTAAGCAACAAAAATAAACAAGAATTGCTCCATACATCCAATAGACAAGACAAGAATTTATTAAGAAATTTTTTGTATTATGACACTTGGGAAGAGAACATAGAAATATGTTACCAGTCCCCCTCAATGGGATGGGTTTTTGTATGTCCTCGATGTTTCAGATCCAAGATCTCTCTCTCTCTTGATGGTGCAGAAAACTCAAACAAAAATGGAACTCAAAGGGAGCTCACAAGCAAAAGTAGAAAAAAATATGACAATGATGGAGGATCAAAGTTATACCAAAAGCTTAGATCAAACGGTGATCAAAAAGTGACAAAAGGTAGTGAATGAATGAAAAACCCTTCTATTTATAACAAAATATTGAGTTAGCCTAGATATTGGTGCATAATTTAAATATTATTGACCAAATCTAGATCCAACTTACTTGGAATATTTTCTTATTTTTGGTGGAGGGAAAAGGAATTTAGAATTGGTTAAATCCATTTATTTAGAAATAATAAATAAATAAATGATTTATTTATTGTTTCAAGAATGTGTTTAAGGAATAATTAAATAAATTATTTATTCAATTATTTATAAATGATTTAGTCAAATTTAACAAGGAATATTATTAAATAATGATTTAAATCATTATTCCTAGAGAATAATAAGATAAATAATGATTTATCTAATTAATTCTCATGTTTTGGGTTAAATATGACCAGGAATATTAATTAAACAGTGGTTTAGTTAATTATCCCTAGAGGAAAACAAATAAGGGTTTATTTAATTATTCCTCATGGGGTTTCTTGTTTAGACCATAAATAATTTAATAGACTATGGGTTATTAAATTATTTCTCATAGTGAAAGTAATTTTACCATGGTAAAATTAGTCTTACATGTTGTGATTTAGTCCATCTAATAGTAACAGGTTAGACGACCAAAAATTGGTGTAACAGATTGCCTCCCAACATACGAGCATTAGGAGCTAATCATATGATCCAAGTACGTTGTAAGAGCACAATCACTAGACATCGAAGGGGAGTCGGAGAGAGAAATATAAGACCGACTAAAGCGAGAGAGGACAAGACCCTGAGGAGATGAGACTTACAAGTGCGACAAGTCTCTTTTATGAGTGAGTACATGTTCTCAAATGAGGCGAGGGAGGCATACTTATGCCTGCCGAGATAACAAAGTACAAAGAATAATGGTGTGCCCAGCAAACATGGAACTGAATTATATAGTACATGTTGGCATAAACATGGGCCAAATAAAAAACATAATGGATCCCACATAAATGTTGTACCTGGGACAACAGCTAGGACTTATACAATAATATCTGAGTACATGATATATAATAACAACCAAAGAGGCCCTGTAAAACAGGAAAGGGCTCTGAAAATCTGAATGAAACATGCAAATTGAAAAGGTGTTGCAAGCGACTAAGGCCAGAACCATAAAATTTGTAGAGTTGCATCGAAGGCTGCAGTAAAGAAGTCATTTGGGTATGTGGGGGGCTACCTGAAGGACCACCACCTCATGAGGTATGAAACATCTCGCACACACCCGGGAATCACTGGTATAATCTCCTGCATCACTGAACCATCAAGCATACGGATCTCGATCATGCCATAAGGAGCTGGAACTAAGAAACAATCAATTCAAAGGGAGATAAAGGGTCCCTTTTCTTGATCTGAGGCACCAAACAAGAGTGGAAGTTGGAACCAAGGTACACTGCCCTCTAGACCTGTCTTCTGGAATGAATAAGTTGATGTCGACAAAAGGAGGTCCGCCATATGTGAGGCAATAAGGAATCCTACACTAAGGCAGGAGGGATAATGGTAGAGCGACTGATAGACTGACACCAGGGATGATGGTGGAATGGGGGGTACTGAGTAACGGGCTAACGACTTCCCTTGTTAGAGCATAAAGGGCATGAATGACCTGGCAGCTACTAACTCGACTCTAGAGGGGATAGGGTACAAGATGACTGAAGGCCAAAATGTGCGACACAAGAGAGGTACAAAACAATGAAGGATGGAAGACTATGACACAACACAAAAGGAACTCAGGACAGACTCCATGGATGCAATGATGACTCAAATCGGATGCTCTAAATAAGGGCGACTCGATGATGCTTCCACATAGAATAGGCCTGATGGGGACCATAAAAACATGAGTAAAAGATGGTTACTCAAGATGAAAATCGACAGAAGCATCGGCAAGTATGAAGGCAAAGTGGTGCCCCAAGTACAAGTGTTGCAAGTGAAGAAACTCGATTTTGAGAAGTGGCGAAGTGACCCTTCTTGGAAAAAAGTCTTCCACGTGAAGTATCAAATCACCAAAAAAAAAATGATCCCCATTTGAGTGCTCGGTGAGAGCTTTCCAACGGTGTTGCTGGTTCATAAAACTGAGCTACGGTTTGGTCATAATTTGCGAAAGAAAAATTGGGGTTTTTCTTCTAATAAGGCAATTTCCCTCCAATTGGATTCATTTGCAAGTGTAGTTTTCGTGAATGTAGAGAAGAAAACGCCCTAAATCTTGCGGCAATCATAGCGGAAAAACCGACCATCGGAATAGAGATTTGTCAGTTGCAGGTAAGAGGCCTAAGCATACTCTTTTGATTCAGTGGATTAAAGTTTCAAATTAGCCACCCAGAGCCCAGGAACACACCTCTGCTCCTCCTCACATCCGGGTTGCACTTTTTGGGTTTTGTTATGTGACCTTGGTAGCAGATGTTGGGCAGAAAACTACGACATGTCCCAGGAAATGGCCTGAAAAGTGCGACCTGTCAAAGAAAGGGGTTTTAGTGCTGTTTTTGGCTAAGAACTGGGATTTTATGGTTATGATGCAATATTTCCTTTCTGTATGCTAACAAACATGATGTTTTTGTATAGGTATACAAGATTTGAGGATCAACTAGAGAGAGAGAGAGACTTGGAGGCATTACGTTCTGAGATCCGAGAGGATCATGTAGTTTGCGCCGCATTGGCCAGGTTTGGGGTCCTCAAATTTGTTAAGAACCCATTGATGAGGGCAGGAGATCCCTTTCTTGTCTAAGGATGGCCTTAATGCTTCTTGGAAGGATGGCTCCTGGTGAAGGAACAAGGTAAGAAAGGAATACAAGAATGAACTACTAGAGAAGGTGTAGAATCATCCCCGCCCACTAAGTCAAACAGGGGACCAAGTGGTAAGTGTGGTATCACATAAAGTAGAATATTTGAAGATGTAGAATCAAGCATCTACAATAAATGGCTCGTCGGCGAGGCTAGTAGGACAAACTATCCAATGAATGGGAGGATAATCGACCACACCTAGATTGGTAGGGTCTAGATCGAGACTTTTTTTAATCGAGTGAGAAGGTGGCTAGGGGTGCCATCATGCCTATAAGCATGGGATACTGCCCCCAAGTATATGTGGTGGAGGGAAGTGATCTAGTATGCTAAGGTGGGAATGATTCCCCTAGCTAGAGGAGCTTGTGGAGTTCCCTGGTGTTCCAAGTGCTGAAATAATGGATTCAAGCATTCAGTCTCATTGGCACTAAATCCTCAAGAAGGTGGTGAGAAGATATAGGGGCATAGGTGCCCCCAAGCATGCTATGAACATTCCAAATGTATTTAGAATAGTGGAATCTAAACACATTTTTATGATATGGTTCACCATTTGATTATGTTATGGTTATCCTCTATGGGAAGAATGGATAGATGCAATTAGAGAAAGGAAATGGTGGATTACCAATCTCGTTTTGGCATGGCATATGTGAATCAAATAGACTAAATTTTAGGGATCGCATACATGGTGTCACTATACCAAAGAGTGGATTCAGAAATAATGAACTGGTGCTCACCGAGAAAACATAGAGGTTCGTCAACAACAATGCCTAAGGGACTGGGTTGTTGATGTAAGATGAAGGAATGATGAAGTGGATCATCCCTAGAGTGATCTGAAGTGATATGGGACTCTAGCGGTTCTTCTAGATGGGGAAGAATGATGGTACTAGATTCAACACTACCAGATGCACTGGGAGGGTTGTGGAGAATTGCTTCTCCTGGACTCTCAAATATGGGTGCCCCCTTACCAAAACATTGGGTGTCAATTTAATGACCATAAGATTTATGTGGTTTGAATGCATGGTTTCGATGTAAGGGGGATAGATAAAGTCAGGGGTGGTAAATGCTTCCATAATGTCGTCATTGCAATAGAATATGGGGTGACTGGTGGAAGAAATACCACGTGATGCGGCGAAGCTACCTGACTCATCATCATGAGAAATGAGGTTCACATGCACATCGTCACGGAGGGTGACAGAAGAACAAGTAGATTGAGAATCTACCGATGTTGAGCCCAAGGTGATCGCTAAAGGGAGGTCAGGTGAAACATAAGGGGATGCCCCATAGGGGTCTTCCACCGTAGATCTCATAGATGATGACAGGTAGAGGATAGTGGCCGAAGAATCCATCATCTCAAAATTTGGAGGGGGTATGTCAATGGGAGTGGATGTTTCCTCTAGTTCTGCTGGAGAAAAACTCGCAAGTATTGGAGAAATGGACTCATTGCGCTCGGCCTCAATTTGGCGAATTACCACTAGAGTGGTGCGGAAGTCATCGAGGCGGGGACAGCGGTGAGAATAGTGGCCATAGAAATCATTCAAAGAAGAAGGGTGATTTGTGTGCAACGTCTTGAGTTTCTTGGCTAAATTAGGAAATGTGATATGGACCTTAGGGATATCAGACTTAGGAAACATGTCGTTAACCACAGGTTTGAGACGAGGCAATTCAGGACAATTGTGGGTAGCATGACCAAAAACATCACACAAAGCACATAGAGGTGAAATATTTGGAGGCTTAGGAGGAGAAGGTGTTGTCTGGGAAGCCTTGTCCTTAAGTGCCTTTTTTAGGGATTTTCCCCCTCACTCGAGACTTTTGCAATAGGATTAGATTCTTGTTGAGGTGGCTGAGGCACAGAAGCAAAGGGAGGAGTCATAGCAACCGGTTGGACCAGGGTCAAAGTAGTGTAATATTTGAGCTGACCAGGCAAGGTATTGGTTGGGGGATCAATATACCAGACTGGGATCCCCAAGGTCATGTTGGGAAGGGTCAAGGTAGCCATAACAAGTACCGAAAATGCTCGAGAAGGGGGAGAAAGAAACGGTATCTGACTAGAGGGGTAATGGCCAGGTAGAATAGCTCCTAGATGGTTAAGGCTAGGGGGAACCGTTTCATGAGAAAAAAGAGGATCAGGGACACCAGCTACAGATGAAGGGCCTTGAGGAGGAGGTCCCAAAGGCTGCGTCGAAGTACTAGGAGCGGGTTGTAAAGGGCTAGGTTGTTGACTAGTTGAACCGGACCGTTTCAGGTCGCACTGAGAAGATTACATCATGCAAACATTCGATGAGCTAGGGTCAGAGATTAGAGGGCGGAGACTAGGGAATCAATCAATCAAAGAGGAATATTTATAAACTCTGGGTGAGACACTGGTCAGAGGTTTAACTATTTTTTTATTGGCCACCGAAGAAATAATGGACTCTGGAGAGGTCTGAGACTTCGATTCATAATATGTCAGCTAATCTATATTGATGATCTTTCGGTTGTGAGGAAAGCACATCTTACGGTGAACCACATATGGGATAGAAGACATCGTATAAGTGTAGCTACAACCCAAAATAATGTTGTAGTCTAAGGGGGCATCAATGACTTCAACGTCAACACAAACAATTTTTCTCACAAGAATAATAAGACAGTTGCGGAACATGCTAAGGGGATGGGAAGAGTGGCCATCCCATGCACGAAGGGTGATAGTGGAAGGGGCTAACTCGGGAAATCCAAGCTTTTTCCAAACAGAAGTGGACATCACGCAGGTGGATGCCCCCTCATCAATGATACATCGAGAGACATTGGCATTCTAGATCTTGACAGGTATTTGGAAGGCAGCGGATGCAGGTAGGGGTGGATGCTCTTACTTGTCAACATCAAAGACAATAAAATGATCATCTAAAGGATCCACGGCGTCCATGGCAGTTAGTAGAGATTTACGTTGTGAAGGGCACGACTGGAGGACTTCCAGCATTGACACGGCAGGAGGCGATTGCGCCAAGTCATCTACTATACTGTAGGTGTGGGCGGCATTACCAGAAGCAGCGTTTCGATGTAACGGTCCTTTGGGGATCTTTGTATGCACCTCTGCCCTAGGCTGAGGGATCTGTAAAGGATCATTATGTGTCAAATTTGGCTCTATCGGACCTGAGGACTAGGGCTCGGTTTCGGACATAGTGGGAGGCTTGGTGTACTAGCGCAACTGATTCTAGAGTTTGAGATCGGTGGTATTGGCCTGGTCAGATCACATCATAAGGATCTGGTAATTAGAGGTACCAAATGGAGGAGGTTGAGTGGTTGCCTGACCTTAAGGGGGTTGGGTAGCCATATATCCTTGATGGGGGAAAGGATTGGTAAACACAGTTGGTTGAGTAGGCGCAGCATTAGGAGGAATCGAAGCAGAGGCTTGCTTTCCTCTAGATGTTACTTGAGCTTCCCACAGTTGACACATCTAAGGTAAAAGGGGACAATCATGGGTATAACGACCATGGACACTGCAACAAGAATAAGGCTTATTCGTACGAAGAGGCATGTTCTGCTTAGGTTGATCGCCCTATTGCTAAAGTGTAGTGTTAGATGTATTCCCTTGGGGATTGTTTCCTATATTACCTAAAGCGGGTTGGTTTTGTTTTCCTTTCCTCTTCTTTTTGTAAGTGGTAGGATTAGTTGCACTCTGCTACACAGACACTTGACCTTGAGGGGAGGGTGGCTGCTGCTACGAAGCTTGAGAAGGCATGGGAGGCGGAGGTGCTTGTGTTGAAGGATCTGGAGCACCTGGCTGTGGATACGTATAGAAAATAGATTGAGCAACATTGGGTTAAATAGGTTGGGAAAAAGCAGGCCTTAGCATCGGAGGATGCAGTTGGGAAAAGGCGTGAGGCATGTCGTGTCCTGGATACATGCTGCCAAGAGGGGGAAAAGTGCTGGAGGAGTTGGCCCCTCCTTGAGGGAAACCATAATCCATAGGAGGATGAGTGTATGGATGTGAAAGGTATCCAACGATACCATCAGCATCATGGGATGCCCCCGATGCATTGGCACCACCATGTCTAGGGCGATCAGGTAAGACGGTATAAAGATAACTAGATTGTGCGTAGATCAAGTCATATTTCAATGCAACTTGGAGGGCTTCTTCCTCAGTCTGAGGAAAGTGAGACGCGACATCTTTACCAATAGAGGGAAAAAGGGATCTGAGAAACCAGTCCATGTAGACACGGTCTTCAAAAACTAGAGCTTGACATAATCTCTTTCTTCTACGCCATTCTTGAACATGGTCAGACAGGAGAGTGGCAGAAGTTTGATGGAAAGTGGCAAAAATTTCAATATCGGTGTCATAGTGAATGGGAAGTTATAAATAGGACAGAAATACCTTGGCAAGAGTCGTAAAAGTAGCATGAGAGGCAGCAACCTGGTCGACATACCACTTGGAAGCTTCTCCAGTAAGCGTACGCAAGAATAACCAAAGACAGATAGAGTCATCAGTGATAGATTTGGAAGAACACAACATGTGGCAATAAAGAACATGGTTGGTATGATCCTCTCCAACATTTCCTTCAAACTGAGGGATGTTTGAAGGAAGCTTGGTTGGCATAGCAAGCCAACCTGGATCATGGTGTATAGGGTCATTAATCAATTGGCTAAAATCGGGAAGGCTTAGGCCTGCCACATAAGGAATCAAGGGAGTAGTCGGGATCATTCCTATTACAGCTCCACTACTAGCAGCTCCAGCATTAGAGCTTGGGCCCCCACCAATGGTAGGTCCTGCACTAAACATGATGAATGTTGGCCCTCATTTTTTATCTCTTTTTGTTTAGAAAATACACCTTATTTTTCCATATTATGCATCTCTTTACCATCATATCCACCTTATATTGACCCAAAGATGCATATACATGTTTTTAAGTTATGTTTTTCAATTATTAGATGTTTTTGTAAAAACTGAAATTTAAGTGCATTTTTGGATAGCAACAGAAATTCTCGTAATAGCATTATGGTTTGCATATGTGCAGGACACTTGGGCTCGAGTCGAATACATTTCTAGAAGGCTCGGGAACTAAGAATAAGAGTACACCTATTGGCACAGTCAGACTGAGCTTTAATAGGCCTGGTCAAAGGCAGTCACATAGGACCAGTCTTTATGGAGGATCCCTAGAAACTAGGTCAAAACTCTTATTTTGTGGGATTTTCTAGATTATGATGGATCTTATAGATGAATTCGACTTGATATGATAGGATAAGTATAGTTATTACTACTTGAGCTATTTTAGATGAGTTTGTTAGATATTTTATCTATTTAAGGCTCAAACTTTGAAGGCTTTGATATGGAACTTGTATGACTTATTATTATTATTATTTCTTAAACTTGGAGACATAATTGAAGATTTGTTCTATCATATTTGATGTTGTTACATGCTGGTTGATTGATTGAATTCTTAAGTAGCTGAATTTACCTTCAGCGTGTGAGGCAAGGGTGGAGGGCCCCCACACCAAGCTAAGTGCACTTCTTAGTTTATTTCGTAGCTGCAATTTCTGAATTAGCTTTCTTATGTTTAATTTGTTTATGTCGATTATATTCAAGTATTTTTTAATCTAATATCATTCTTAACTTGCATATGAAAGGACAAAAAAGTGCTTAAAGTTAAACATTCTTTCTATCTAATCAAGATTTTCAGTTAGAATTCATCTTCACATGCCTTTACATGATTTGATTGTTGATGGATCTTAATCTTGTTTCTATTCTGCATACAAAGAGACAAACCAGTATTTAAAGTTAAATACTTCTTCTATCTGATTAAGTGACTAAAAACTAAGATTCATCTTTCCTGCTTTTTCTGAATTCATGTTTTAAAAATAGCTTTGATGATAAATGAATATATGATGAAGGACAACCAAGAGCTCTTTAGTGAAGAGCCTCTTCAATTATTACTTCATGTATCTTAATCTATTGTTTAGTTAAGTTTTTTATTTCTAATTCACATGGTAATATTGTTAAGAGAAGGACAAACAAATCTCTTAAGTTAGGAGCTTCTTCTGCTTCTAATTACACACCTGAATTTAGATATTGTTTAAGTTAGATTTATATTTGTAATATGAATTTCCCTAATCATAAATAAACCATCTTCTGAATTGATGGCAACTAAAACCCATATACTTTGGGGATGCCTCTAAGTTCGACTAACTCGTATTGATAATAAATTATTGCGTTAGTTTACAATAGTAAATTGACCCAACATTTTGGCGCCGTTGTTGGGGAAGCATATTTCAAAACTGTCAAAATAGGAAGACAAACAGATTAAAAGGAAAAAACAATATAAAACAACAAAAACATAGTTTTTCTTTCAAGTAATGCTTTCTTATGCCTAGAGATAGAAATCAAAAAGGTAGATTTGTGAAACAAAACCCCCAAACAGCTCATTCATCCATAGGACTAACAACACCAGTTGCTGGAAAACCTACTATAGAAGAGTTAGAGGAAAAACAGATATCAAGACAGAGATTAACTTTAGTTGAAAGACAAATCTTGTTGGTCTTAGAGGTAAAGAAAAATCAATCACCTAAAGAACCTCCTTCTGTTTGGAAACAAAAAGACACAATAAAACCAACTGTTGAACAACTAGAGCAACATGTCCTTGAGGAAATCAAAGTAGTTGAAGAAATACAAAGCCAACCTCCTATTGAAACACTGCAATCTTTGAACAAGAAATGGTTGAAGAAGGAGAAGGATCAACTAGATTAAACATGAATCCTTAACAAAGACTAGAATATGAAAGACATCAAAGGGAATGGCGAAGACAAAGAGGAAGAAAGAAGAATTGAAGTGGAAAGAAAGGTAGAAGAAGATAGAAGAGCAGAAGCACTTCGAAGAATAGAGGAAGAAGAAAGAAGAGAAAACCAAAATTGAAGAACACAAGAAAATGAGCAAGAAGTTAACAATGAACAGGAAACTACTTTTGGCTTTCCTATTTTAGATGCAAGAGAAATACTAGGAGAAGAAATAAAAATGAAAAATATTCCACCTTCTGTATTGCCTAATTTCTATGGAATTTCAACGGAAGATCCTGATGCATTCATGTTTGAGTTTGACATCTTATGTAGAACATATGGATATACTGATGATACACATAAGCTTCGACTTTTTCCTGCTACTCTAAAAGAAACAGCCTTGAAATGGTTCATGGGATTAGGAGAACACACGATAGCTTCTTGGGAAGATACGAAGAAAATATTTCTTAAAAAATATCAAGCTTACTACAGGGCTAGAGACTCGAAAGAAGACATTTTCAGAATGTCGCAACAAGAAGACGAAAGTTTTGAAGAATATTTGGAAAGATTTATTTACAATTTACGGAAATCCAAACATCATTCTCTTAGTTCTAATACCATCCGCATTATTTTTCTAAAGGGTATTAGAGATGATTATTTATACATTCTTAATGTAATGGGAAAAGGAGATATTTCTAATTTACCATTTGAAGAAATTGTTGAATTATGTCAAAAATAATCTAGGGGAAGAGCCAAGAGTGGGAAGAGAGATATTTCATCAAAAGCTTCAAAATCTGCAGCAAGTGGAGTAACAAGAGTGGAGATAGGAAGTCTGCTAGAAAATTTTAAGACAGATCTCTTAAGAACTTTGGGTACAAAAGTAGATGTTCTGAAAGCCAAGAAAAATAAAGAAGAGCAAGATGAAATCTTAGCAATTTTTTGTCCAAAATGTAAACAAAAACATCCACTCAGGGAATTTCCTTTGCAAGGTATACAATTATGTGGACTATGCACAAAAAATCATGCAACAGAAAAATGTCCAAAGTTAAAAGAATTGCAAGGAGAAGAAGTACAAGGAGTAGATTCTCTCTACTATATGGCACTAAGAAGACCTTGGCAGCCAAGAATGCCTCAACAGTTCCCTCAACAAAATCCCTAGAATTTTCAATATCCTCAAAACACATGGAATACACTAATGCCATGGTAGGCTTGGCCACCACAACAATATCAAAACCAACTTGCACATGGTTGAAGGGGATATATTTATGGAAACAAACCACCACAGAAAATGTATCCCCGGCAGTATCAATATCAACAACCATACCCTCCACAACCATTTCCTCAATATCAACAATTCTAGCAACAACAACCAATGTCATGTCCATCTCAAAACCCACCAATGATAACTCAACCACGGCAACTTCAGCTGCTTACTAACCAACCACCTCCTAGACCAACACAATTACTAGCTCAGCCAGTAGCTAATCCAAGTAACAAGGTGGATATACCAGCATATCATGTGGAAGAGCCAACATATTATCCTACTTATTCAATTCTTCCTGTACAATATGTCCACCTAAGGTCTGGGAAGGTGTTACAAAAATATTCTCCTCTGATAATTGAAGAACAAATAGAACAAGGAGAACAAAGTGAAAAATCTCAACCAAAAAAAAAAAATCAGAAGGGGAAATCTATTATGACACAGACTCCACCATATCCAGAGAGATTGATGCAACATAATATTCCAATATCTCTCCCTGAATTTATTATTCTGGATGAATTGAAAAACACATATGTTAAAATTCCTTTGTTGCGGGAAATTAAAGACATTCTGATATATGCAAAAACAATAAAGGAATTATGCATTAAGAAATCTGGCAGAAGAAAGAAGGATCCACCAACAATCCAGGTAATTGGAATTCTTTCAAGTCTCATGTATACAAACATAGCTATTGAAAAATATGTTGATCCAGGAATTCCTATGGTTACTATTTCGATTAACAAATTTTCAGTGCCAAATACTTTAATAGACTCGGGAAGAGCTATCAATGTTATGACAACAGAGACTATGAAACATTTAAATCTGAACAACATTAGACATACTACTACAGTCTTAGAACTTGCAAACAGATCTAAAGTTGTTCCAGAATGTATACTAGAAGATATCATTGTCTCACTAGATTCATGGGAGTATCCTGTAGACTTCTTGATTTTGCAACAAAAACAAACTTGAGAGGGCATCCCTTAATTTTAGGCCGACCATGGTTAGCCACTGCAAATGCTTACATTGGATGCAGGTCACTAAGTATGATTATTGCACATGGAGATGAAAGAAAGCATGTTACATTACATCCTCCTGCTCAATCTCCTTCTTTATTATCATGGCTTGATGAAAAAGAACCACAAGAACTTCAATATGTTCTTAGTCTTAATCAAGTTTACAATTTTAGAGAGGAGGAAGAAAATGAGGACTTATTAGATCTATTCATCTCAAAACAAATCCTTTAGAGCAGCTTAGGATAACTCAATATGAAGCTGCTAGTTATCTTTTGAATGAATGTTTTCAGGAAAATTGCACAATATAGTCATTACAAAATACATTTGAAAGAAATTTTCATGTAAATTTGATTACCAATTTAAATAGAAAAATCATTGAAATCAGTCCTGAGAGACATTTGAATATTGGTAACAACTTACAATCATCACAAGAGGAAAAGCTAATAACATTCTTGCAAAAATATTCAAAAGCTTTTGCCTGGGATTACAAAGACATGTCGAGAATTCATCCAAAAACATGCATCCATCACATTTACACTGACAATGAAACAAAACCTATAAGGAAACCACAAAGACAGATGAACCCCATAATGAAGGAAATAGTGAAAGAAGAATTACAAAAACTATTACAATTCGGATTTATCTATCCTATTTCAGATAGTCAATGGGTTTCACCCTTAGTTGTATTACCTAAGAAAAATGGGAAATGGAGAATTTGTGTGGATTACAGAGAACACAACAAAGCTACATTAAATACCATTTCCTTTACCATTTATCGATCAAGTGTTAGATTCATTAGCTGGAAATAAGTTCTTTTCATTTCTGGATGTATTTAGTGGATATAATCAGCTAAAGGTAGTACTAGAAGATCAAGACAAGACAACATTCACATGTCCATGGGGAACATATGCATACAATGTATTACCCTTTGGTTTGTGTAATGCACCTACTACCTTTCAAAGAGAAGTTCTTGCAATATTTGTTGATTTGATTCATGAGTGTGTGGAAGTTTACATGGATGATTTCACTGTGTATAGTACAACGTATGATGATTGTTTACAAAATCTTGAAAAAGTGTTAAAAATATGCATTGAGACAAACCTATCACTTAGTAATGAAAAATGTTTTATGATGTTAACTGAGGGGATAATGTTGGGACACCATATCTCTTCTTCAGGTATTAAATTGGATCCAACAAAAATTCAGGTCATTTTGAATTTAACACCACCCACAACACAAAAAGAAGTCGGAATTTTCTTGGGTTATGCAGGCTACTATAGAAGATTTATTGAAAATTTCAGTAAAATAGATTTGTCATTATTCAAATTACTTGCGAAAGATGCAGAATTCCAATGGATGGATAATTGTCAAAATGCATTTGAAAAACTAAAACAAAATTTGTTAATTGCACCCATTCTTCGAGGACCTAATTGGTCTTTGTAATTTCACATTTCAACTGATGCATCTAATACAACTATTGGAGCATCACTTGGACAAAAAGAGAATCAATTCAATTATGCCGTATATTTCATCAGTAAAAACTTAACACCTACAGAATTGAATTACATTGTTACGGAAAAATAAATGTTAGTTGTAGTACATGCAGTAAATAAATTTCGACATTATATAACAGGTTATCAAGTTTATATTCACACGGATCATTCTGCTATAAAATATTTAATGAACAAATCAATAAAAAATGGCAGAATAACTAGGTGTTTGTTATTAATGCAAGAGTTTAATATTATTGAACAAGATAAACCAAGAAAAGATAGCTAAGTTGTAGACTTTCTATCAAGATTAAATTCACCTGGTGATCCAAATGCAGTATCACACAATTTTCCAAATGAACATCTATTCGCTATAAATGTAAAAAATCCTTGGTTTCAGATATATCTAACTTTATCATCTAGCATCTTACCATCTCACTACACAAACAAACAGAAATGAAGAATAATTAGAGAAAGTGCTAGGTATAGCTGGGTCAATGGAGATCTATTTTATACTGGTGTTGATTTAACGATTAGAAAATGTGTAAGAGGAGATGAAATAATTGAAATTTTGAAAGCTTGTCATGATGAACCATGTGGTGGTCATTTTGCAGATAAAAGGACAGCATACAAAGTGTTGAAACTTGGCTACTACTAGCCATCCATCTTCAAAGACTCCAGAGCTTATGTCAAAAGATGTGACAGTTGCCAAAGAATTGGTAGACCAGTGGCATCAGATGAAATGCCATTAAAACCACAAGTACTTATTAAACCATTTGAACAGTGGGCTTTATATTTTTTGGGACCAATCAACCCTTCATCCAATGGAAAGAAGTACATCCTTGTATGTACAGATTATGTAACTAAATGGGTGGAGGCCAAGGCAGTAGCACAGGAAACAGAGGATATTGTTGTGTCTTTTCTATTTGAAGAGATATTTGTAAGATATGGAGTTTCGAGACAGATAGTAACTGACCAAGGTAGACAATTCACATCAAAACTTGTTCAAGATCTTACAGAGAAATACAATATCAAACACGGAAAATCAACTATGTGTCAGCCTCAAGCCAATGGACAAGTGGAATCAACAAACAAATTCCTAGAGAACATTATGACGAAGAATGTAAAAATGAACAGAAAGGACTGGTCAGAAAAGTTGAGAGATGCATTATGGGAATATATAATGTCTTGGAAAAACACTACTGGGTTCATTCCATATCAGTTAGTGTATGGAAAAGAAGTCCTATTACCCATTGAATTTCAAATACATACATGCAAGCTAGCAGTAGAATTGGGGATGGAATTGTCTCAAGCACAACAAGAGAGGATTATGGAGTTAAACAAATTGGATAAAATCTGACAACAAGCAGTTGAACATACATCTCTTGTCCAAGAATAAATAATCAAATGGAATGATCGATTCATAAAGAATAAAGTGTTTTAAAAAGGAGATTAGGCACTCTTGTTCGACTCCAAATTCAAATATTTCAAAGAAACTTTTACAACTCATTGGCTTGGGCCATATGAGATTGAAGAAATATTCGGCAATGGAGCTGTCAAGATAAAAACAATTGATGAAGCATCTATTTCTTTTTTCATCAATGGATGTAGGCTTAAAATCTACAATAATCCTATAAATAAAGAGGATTTTCTGAGAAAAATTCGATGGATTTAGATCTGGAACTAATGAGGCAGCATAGAAATATGTCTTCCATAATTCCAGCAGAAGAAGAATAAAAAAAAACATAAAATAAAATAATATATATATATATATATATATATATATATATATGTAAAGAGTTTGGTTGTGAAAATCCAAGAAACTAGCACAATACAAACTTGAATTCATATCGGAAAACCAACTTGTTTGGCCAATATGAATTTTCTTTTTGTTTTTATCTTACTTTACTTCAGATTTTTGTAGATATACCCTCCAAGACATTGCAGACTTGAGGACAAGTCAAATTATCAGCTTGGGGGAAGGTGTGAAATAAAAAACTATGAAAATAGTTTTCAGTAGCTGAATTGAAGACAGAATATGAACTACAATCATAAAGGGACTCGGTATATCATTCGACATTTACAGAAGGGACCCGAATTGTTGTTGAGAAAAATTATTCAGAAAGGGACCTGAATTATTACGACAAAAAAAAAATTCAAATATGGAACATCATTGTACATTACGCCAGAAGGGACCTGAAAATTTAACATGTCAAAAGGGACCTGAGTTATATCAACTGAAGATCATATCAGATGGGACCTGAAAATGTCAAAGTTTAACCTGCAAAAGGGACCTGAACAATAATTATTCTAAATCAAATCAGGTGAAAGAAGAAATAAATTCTCTACAAATTCTACAAGAGTCTTCATAACAATAAACACAAT
Source organism: Pinus albicaulis (assembly GCA_034641835.2). Taxonomy (NCBI): domain Eukaryota; kingdom Viridiplantae; phylum Streptophyta; class Pinopsida; order Pinales; family Pinaceae; genus Pinus; species Pinus albicaulis. The sequence continues at coordinate 527,891,924 of CM076576.1, read as the reverse complement.
GTCGATCATCATCAACATCAAAAAGGCAATACAAGTATAGTGAGTAAAAAATCGCTCTTAAAATTTCAAATTTTTTCAAAATATTCTAGAATTGTAAAAACTAATTTGGTACTAGTTATGCATCTTTACCTACATTTCATTTACATCATCAACATTTCCTACATTTTATTTTCTACACTTTCATCTACATTCTATCATTTATGATTTTTAACCCTATTATATCCACATTTATATCCATACCACTATTAAAAACATTACATAACATATTCATATCATACCCTACCCTATTTCCTAAACAAAGAGAATCATGAACAAAAGGTCAATATTTAACCTATGGAAGACCCTTGGAAGACCTACAAAACAACAAACAAAGGTTAGTATTATCATAAATATTTAATTTTAAAAATTTGACTATTTCATTAGTAAAATTTTAAAAATTAAATAACAACAAAAAAAACCAAAATTCAAAAGACATATGATATTGTGTAACTACTTAAGACATATAGCGCAATTATTTTTGAATATCAAAACAAAAAGAGCGAAATCATATAAGAGGATGAACTAAGGTAATGGAGCAAATGTAATGCAAACAAATGAATGCAATTACTAACCTAAGGAATGATGCGGAGATAAACTAAGTGCGTGACTATAATGGTATATGGTATGCTATGATGAGATTGTAATGCATGCAGTGGATAAATGAAAGAAGATAACATACGATGATGAAGAATGATGGCGCATATATGCATGGAGATAATGCGAATTATGGAGGCAGACAACATGATGATGCATGGAGGTAATGCGGATAATGGAAATATACATGGTCATTAAAAAAAAATGTGAAGGAGCTACATAATGAAGGACAAATGTACACCATAGACCAGCACGACAGTCAAATAAAATACGTGCATGAACCGGTCAAGTGGGTTGATGAACGGTTAGAATGTTTTCAAACGCATTTACATAACACTGTGTAAAACATATGAAACCATTTCCGCCACTGCCAAGGCCATTTCCACCATTGCAAAGACCAGAAATGACCATTTCCAAGGTATTAACACTGCGTTTTCACCAACATTTCCATCCAAGAGGCTCAGTGAGAGAAAGGAGCATGCCATCAAAGTACATCCTCACGTTTACAACCCTGTGAAAAAAAAATAAAACGCAGAGAGAAGATAGTGAGGAAGCTGAGAGGAAACGAAGAGATAAAACGCAGAGAGAAGGAGGTAGAGAATATAGTAAAGAGGAGAAACGGAGTGATAAGGAGTTAACTGGAGTTTTCAAAGCCACGAATCTGAAGAACTTGTCGATCAGTCGAGCTATCAAGAAGCGGAATCCTGTGGAATTGAAGGTAAGAAGTAAATGAATATTTGATTGTTTAAACAATGGTGAATAGATTTCATGATTGTGTAAACAAACTCTGAGTTATAAAAGGGAGTGACCTAATTTGATTTGCAACCCTGTCATTATGTTATGTTTTGTATTGACACCATTCAAAAAAATGTTGACACCTTTCAAAACTACCCTACCATTAGTCAAGCAATGAAATATTTTGTTGAGTAAGTTAATGAATGAAGATTTTAATGAGATTGCCACTAGTTGAAACTTCAGTTAAACTAGAAGAATATCACAAAAATTAGAGAAGAAGATCACAAGGGCTATTACATAAGATAGGTAAGCTCAACACATCCTCACATATAGTCTTTCATTTCAAAATAAATGGAAAACAAAGAGTGAAGAATTTCAATTCGAATTGCACAGTGAGGTTGTTTTTAACTAAGTTGTGTAATAGATTTGTTTTTAGCACACTCAGTTTAAAGATTTGAAACAAAGTTCATGAAGAAAAATGGAAGACAGTTAGACATGGTTTTATATTTTTATATGGCAGAGGACAGATTATGAAGAATGATTGAAGAGAAGCAGTGAATATATCATGAAATTTTGGATGAGAAAGTTGAATTTTTCTTTTGTATACACAGTGAGTCTAAATGAAATGTTTTGGAAAGAATTTTTATATAAAGTTTTAAAAAAAAATACCCAATCAAATTTATTTTACAAAACAGAGACAGAGATTGTTTTTTTAAGGAGAACAGAGAATTAAATAGAAGGTAGAATATTAGAAACATAAATTTATGTTTTCTTAAAACCTCTCTATCAATTATTTTGTTTATTTACAGTAAGCTCACATTCTTCAAAAGAGAAAAAACAGAGGATTAATTGACAAAGGCAGTAAAGAAAAAAGGTAAGCCTACTATCATGATTACATCTAGTGCTTAAATTTTTATTTACAAAGATGAAGTTAATGATGGTAGATGGTTATATAAAATGGTTTTTAGGCCAAATGGCTTCAAGAACGGAACCTAAAGACTTCCAAATTGAACATTAGAGTAGGGAAACAGTGGAAAAACTCTATCAATCAGGGTTAATAGGTTTTCTCCAAAAGTTCAGAGGTCACAATGAGGATGTCACAAGAGAATTTGTAAACAATTACACACAGAATGAAACCATGGTGGGTAGTCTACATATCCCTTTGACTCCAGAGTATATTTCTGAAACTTTAGACTTTCCATCTTTAGGTGAATTATACCACAAGGGATTACATTTTAAATACAAGGGCTGGACATTTTTCTTGGATAAAAATAGGAAGCTTTATTTTGATAGATCAAAAGGGATCCCAAGGGAGTGGTTCAATGAACCATGGGTAGAACTAGTATTGATAATTCAGAAGTTCTTTACCTGTGACAATAGATTTAATGTAGTACACCTTTATCATGTCAGGTTACTACAACATATCAAAGGAGATATAAGGATCAATATGCTCTATTTATTTTACAAAAACTTGATGAAAATGATTGAAAGCATAAAATCAGAGACTAAACCCAAAGAGGCTCAATTTATTCATCAAGGACTCATCAAAATCCTTGTGGATTACCAGTTGAAATTCAAAGGGATGGTTTGGGAATATTTCTTGGTTGAAAATAATTTTGTAGAAAAAATCACTGAAAACAAACTTAAATCTATACAGGAAGCAATAAATATTGTGCATTCATCTCTTTATCCTAAAACAAGGTCAAAGAAACAACAAGAGATAGTTATGTTAGAGAAATAAACATCATTTTTTACTATTTCGGGGAGACAGAAAAAGAAGCATTCAGCAGAACCAGAAATATAAATCATAGAAACATCTCCTATAGTAAAACATGCAAATGAAATCCTTGAGAGACTGCAACAAGAAGTGTAGGAAAATCCTGTAGACAGAGATTCCTATTTTGAAAACAATGTGGAAGCTACTTCAATTTCCAAAGATTCAAAAGGGGAAGGTCAAAACCTTTCCAGAGTTAGAGAATTAACTGATAGCTTGGAAATAAGAAAAATCATGGAGAGGCACCTGAAGGAGGAAAATGAAATTTATAAAATAACTAATGGGAAATCTGTTAAGGAGAATGAGAAGATAAGTGAGGAAGTGGAAATTTAAAAACCAAAAACAATCTTCTCTATACACAGGCATTCTTGTGGCTTCCAGAGAAAATTTCCTAGAAGGATAAGTATGAGAAACAGAAGGTTAAGACCTCCATCTACAAGGAAGAACAGGGAAAAGACATGGATTCTCTTTTGTACACAGCACAGCATGAAGTTTCAGGATCAGGAATGGGATCAGCATCAGGGCTTAGAAGGTGAAAGAGTAAAAAGCTAGCATGAGGACATGCTTGATCATCAGTTTGGAGGAGATGTTAGCCCTCGTTTTTTTATCTCTTTTTGTTTAGAAAATACACCTTATTTTTCCATATTATCCATATATTTACCATCATATCCACCTTGTATTGACCCAAAGATGCATATACAGGTATTTAAGTTATTTTTTTCAATTATTAGATGTTTTTGTAAAATTTGAAATTTAAGTGCATTTTTGGACAACAGCAGAAATTCCCGTAATAGCATTATGGTTTGCATATGTGCATGACACTTGGGCTCGAGATGGATACATTTATAGAAGGCTTAGGAACTAAGAATAAGAGTACACTTGTTGGCACAGTCAGACCGAGATTTAATAGGCCTGGTTAAAGGCGGTCAAACAGGACCAATCTTTATGGAGGATCCCTAGAAACTAGGTCAAAAATCTTATTTTATGGGATTTTCTAGATTATGATGGATCTGGTAGATGAATTTGGCTTGATATGATAAGATAAGGATATTTATGACTACTTGAGCTATTTTAGATGAGTATGTTAGATATTTTATCTATTTAAGCCTCAAACTTTGAAGGTTTTGATATGGAACTTGTATGACTTATTATTATTATTTATGAAACTTGGAGACATAATTGAAGATATGTTCTATCATATTTGATGTTGTTACATTCTGGTTGATTGATTGAAGTCTTAAGTAGCTGAATTTACCTCCAGTGTGCGAGGCAAAGGTGGAGGGCCCCCACACCAAGCTAAGTGAACTTCTTAGTTTATTTTGTAGCTGCAATTTCTGAATTAGCTTGCTTATGTTTAATTTGTTTATGCTAATTATTTTCAAGTATTGATGAATCTAATGATCGTTCTTAACCTGCATATGAAAGGAAAAACAAGTGTTTAATTTTAAACATTCTTTCTATCTAATCAAAATTTTCAGTTAGAATTCATCTTTACATGCCTTTACATGCTTTGATTGCTGATAGATCTTACTTTTGTTTCTATTTTGCATACGAAGAGACAAACCAGTATTTAAAGTTAAATAATTCTTCTATCTGATTAAGAGAATAAAAACTAAGATTCATCTTTCCTACTTTTTTCTGAATTCTTGTTTTAACAATAGCATTGATGATAAATGAATATATGATGAAGGACAATCAAGACCTCTTCAGTGAAGAGCCCCTTCAATTATTACTTCATGTATCTTAATATATTGTTTAGTTAAGTTTTTTATTTCTAATTCACATGGTAATCTTGTTAAGAGAAGGACAAACGAATCTCTTAAGTTAGGAGATTCTTTTGCTTCTAATTACACATCTGAATTAGAAATTGTTTAAGTTAGATTTATATTTGTAATATGCATTTCCTTAATCATCAATAAACCATCTTCTGAATTGATCGCAACTAAAACCCATATACTTTGGGGATGCTTTTAAGTTCCACTAACCCGGATTGATAATAAATACTTGCGCTAGTTTACAACATTAAATTGACCCAACAATGAAGGTGAAAGGTGGAGGAGAATCAGGGATAGAAACATAAGTAGAACCCGATGAACCAGAATCAGAGTCAGAATGGGGACTCGGTAGAGGACTAACTCGGACCCTACGCGGTGGGGTAAGTCTTCCTAACAAAAACTGAGGATGAAGGCCTTGGAGTCTCCGAGATAAATTCCTTGGGTGCGCAATGATGGAAAAGATACATGGAACCCAATAAGGAAGAGAGGTAAACAAGGGCATGAAGATGCAGATTAATTGATTACAATGTTTTAGTCTTAGCCTGGTGGTGTAAACCAGCCACTCTTTTCTTTAGGTGTGTGTGTGTGTGATAAATGTGTTAATTTTAATTAAGCCCAGACGTGTGTATAGAAAAAATAAAAAATATGTTTTATAACTGTAAATAAAACTGAAAGCAACAATAAAATAAACAAATAAAGATGCATAAATTTAAACCCAAAAAGGAGAGCTTCCCAACAACTAGTCTAAGGGTGGGCGAAATCTACTCAAAACACACAATAAGGCTAATATATCTAAGGTCAAGAGGGATAGGGATCTAAAGGTCAGATTTATTGAAAAGAGGTGCAGAAAATAGCAAGAAACCAGAGGGGAAAATGTTGAAAAATAGGTGGTGAAAGGCTACAACCTAAATGGAAACATAGGGTATCCTAAAGGGAGGACCAAACAAAACTGAAAAGAGGTGTTTTGGATGGAAAAATAACCAATCTGAAATGGATATGAAAAGGCAGGTTCAGATCTGAAAAAAATGGTTGAAAAACATTGAAATCTCAGAAGGCCTGCTTCAGTTTAACTCCTCCTAAAAATATGAAAGCGTACTGAAGCCCTAAGGGGCTTGGCTCCTACTTCAAAAAGTAAAACTAAGCAATTATAGGTCCAAGACGGGTAAAGAAAAAGGTCATATAACCCTAAACAGTGCCCTCGGCAAACCCTAAAAATTAGAGAAAAAATCCCGTAAAAAAATGCAAGTTGCAAGTTCTGACCTATTTTTTGCTAAGGTCGGAGCTTTTGGGCAGTTGTCCGCTACCTGAGAACTGAGGTCGCAGGTTTTGGGCTGAAAATTACGACCTGCACTTTCGGTGGTCTCGGGGGCAGGTTTCAGAAAAAATTGTTGTCTCTGTCCAGGTTGATACCTGTTACCTGCGCAAAAGGCCCAGAAACACATGGAAGTTAGAAATTTTACTGTTTTAGGGTAAAAAAGTTTAAAAACAATACCAAGGAATGCAAAATAAGAAGTTGAAGAAAAAACCTAGTGGCTGAAGGAGCTGGCCATGCAGGGATCTGAAAAACGACAACAGTCGTAATTAAAAACCCTTGTGGAGTTGCTAGTTGTTAGTGTGAATTCTAATCATAAGCGTACAAAAAAATCTCACTTTTGTTGTGCATAACAAACAACCCTAACATCAAATGTGGTTGTAAATTTGCTTAGATCTGCAGTAGGTGATCAGAATACATGCTACAAAAATCCAAATCTATGCAGTTAAAGACATAAACAACAAAAATAAACAAGAGTTGCTACATACATCCAATAGACAAGACAAGAATTTATAAATAATTTTTTGTATTATGACACCTGGGAAGGGAACATAGAAAGATGTTACCAATCCCCCTCAATGGGATGGATTCATGTATGTCCTCAGTGCTTCAGATCCAAGGTCTCTCTCCCTTGATGGTGCAGAAAACCCAGACAAAAATGGAACTCAAAGGGAACTCACAAGCAAAAGTAAAAAAAAAATATGACAATGATGGAGGATCAAAGTCAGACCAAAAGCATAGATCAAAAGGTGACAAAAGGTAGTGAATGAATGAAAAACCCTTCTATTTATAACAAAATATTGAGTTAGTCTAGATATTGGTGCATAATTAAAATATCATTGACCAAATCTAGATCCAACTTACTTGGAATATTTATTATTTTTGGTGGAGGGAAAAGGAATTTAGAATTGGTTAAATCCCTTTATTTAGAAATAATAAATAAATAAATTATTTATTTATTGTTTCAAGGATGAGGTTAAGAAATAATTAAATAAATAATTATTTATTCAATTATTTATAAATGATTTAGTCAAATTTAACAAGGAATATTATTAAATAATGATTTAAATAATTATTCCTAGAAAATAATAAGATAAATAATGATTTATCTAATTAATTCTCATGTTTTGGGTTAAATATGACCGGGAATATTAATTAAACAGTGGTTTAGTTAATTATCCCTAGAGGAAAATCAAACAAATAAGGTTTTATTTAAATATTCCTCATAGAGTTTCATGTTTAGACCAGAAATAATTTAATAATCTATGGGTTATTAAATTATTTCTCATAGTGAAATTAATTTTACTATGGTAAAATTAGTCTTACATGGTGTGATTTAGTCCATCTAATAGTAACATGTTAGATGACCAAAAATTGGTGTAACAATCATAACTTTCTATTACTAAAAAAAGCTACATACAATACATGCATCGAGTGCATTCAACCACTGTCCCAAAGGACCAATAAAGCTAAAAAAGGGTTGCAGAAAATAGCCCTCAAATCATGAGAAAATAAAGTATATCATCATGATGGATGGAATCCCTATTAGTGTTTGTATGCAAAAATCGGTCACAAAAAAATAGTTAGGTTGCGTTTTTTTTCAATGTCTATTGTCATAAATTGTTACATTTGCATAAAAAAATTAAAAAATTAAAAAATTAAAAAAAATTAAAAATTAAAATTAAAAATTAAAATAAATAATAATAAAAAATTGTTGCATATAGATATCACGTTCATTAAAAAATGAACGAGTTGATTCTGAAAAGATAAGTTAACAATAAACCATTAGACTTCAGTGAAACACTAATGCTAGTAATTCTATATTGTCTCATCTATATACTTTGTGACCTGCCAAACGCCCAGATGTTGTCTAATGCCTACCTTAGGATATTTGCTTTGGAGCTTCTTTCCCTATAGATGTGACGACAAGGTATAAAGTCAAAAGCTTGTTTTAACATAAATATTTCTTTAAGTATTGGAAACAGTGTGTGATTGTGGCATCTTTGTGAAGCATTGAACTAATTTATAACATTTAAGGAGTCCCTAAATACTCTGAGAGAGAGACAATAGTATATTCCAGAGCCCAACATAAGATAAGCTTGAGAGATAGTAGTTTGGCATAGTTGTTGGAACCCCTACCCAGATCAATTTTTTATTTCAGAAAATGTTGATCGTTGATAAAAAGAAGACCGCCCCCATAGATATCGTCATCATTTGATGCTCCATTAAAATAATATGGGATTTTTTTATTATTCTCTTCTTTAGAGATGATGCGTGGAACGTGACGAGATTCCTTTGTAGGTAAGAGAGCATAAATTGCTCTGATTTCTATTGAAATGAGGTCTAGAGCGGAGGGAGTATCCCTAAAAGTGGCTTTATTCCTACCCATCCAAACCTCCCAACAAATGAGGGGTGGGATGTTCCTAAGAACGTCTTCGTTTGATGAATCCCACCAAGACTTGGATGCCTTAATGAAACAGTTACCTCTCCAATCCAGATTGCAACCCAAAAGATGTTTGGTTACCAAGTCAAAATGTTTGATTAATAATTATCATTATTATTTTCTTTTCTTTTATTTTATTTTTACTAAGTCAAAATGTTTACAGGACATTACAACATCTCTACACACTAGATTGGAGAGCGCTTCTCGAGGCAATTACTTTAACTTTTTATTATTTTTTTATTGTGACCACGTGTAAATGTTACAAACATTTACACCACTACAACATCTCCCCCATACCTTTTTTCTTTTAGATTTAATCTAAAAAAAATTATAAAACAAAATTAAAATAAATTATTTATCAATATTTTTATTTTTTTTATCGATCAAAGGCTTCTATTAAGTTGTCAAAAGATTAGAGAGTTCTTGTCAAAAAATACGTGTTCTTCCAGCCTCACTCTGGCCGAATTTGTTGGCCAAAAAAACAACACAAAAGTTGTTTACAAAATGCTAAAACCTTCTTAAAATTAAGAACCAGAAATATTGGTGTGCCCAACCCCTAAGATATACACATAACCAACAAATGTCATTGAAAAGGAGGACGACCCAGACCCTTACCTAAAGGATCTAGAAGCTTGAGTTTCCCATGGACGTGAAACTTTACATGTGCCAGGGACTCCTCAAGTTGTTCTATGCACTTATCTAGTCTCCTTTAGCCTCTTCGGGGTGACACTAATCAATCTTGCATATTCCATTGATTGCACTGAAGATTTTCATGAAATTGATTATTTCATTGCAATCATTGTGCTTGTCTTTTTTAGCTCCTCCAGGAGCGCATTGACTTGTCTCAATTGTGCTTCCAAGGTGTTGAGGGAGATAAGAAGAGAATGTGAATAGGTGACTGATCAATATTATGGGCCAAAACCTCATCAAGATCAAAATATTGGATGTCTTCTCCCTCCATTGTTGCAGCTTATCTTCTATGTTATGTCCCTTTCCCTCACGGTCCTATCCCTCTCCTCACTCTGCCCCTCTGCCTAATCATCTTCACTGCCCCTCTAGTTTTTTGTTCCCAACGCCAAACCTCATTTGTTGCACCACCATCTCAAGATTTCACCAACACCCAACGACCTACTAAGGCCTTCCAAGGCTTCCAGAGCCGCTCTACTTTAGTATGCGACCATTTTCAACAAGGGCCATCTCCAACAACCCCAACAAGTTGGCTCTGGAACCAAAGATGAGGTTTACGAAACCCTGGAGATACCTCACGAGCCTTAATTTTCCATGACCAAATTGCAATACCCCATGTACCAACCCAATTCTATGCAAATCCTCTCCCACAAGAAACCCTTGAACAAATATGCTCCACCAGAAGCAATTTGGGAGCACTACGCCAGCTATCTCGTCCCTCGTTATCACATGAATGAACTAAATGATCTTGGAAACCCAGGATAACCTCTCACATGAAATTCACTAACCCCGAATTCCAAAAAAATGTGATTAACCCACACACTTCATGAGAATAGGTTGTTATGCTCGAAAGCTCAAGATTTATTTAGATAGAAATTGTAAGGCCCAAAGGCCAACCTGGCTATTAATCACATCCTTCCAAACATAATGCACAATCACACTATAGAGATTGGAAAATCCATTTTGTGGTCCTACCTGGGTGACTAGAGTGAAGCATCATAACAGTATCTCCGTTCCCATAAACCAATTATGTGAGCTCCTCGCACTCTCCTCGCTAACCCCGTTACAATGAAGTTTACAACTACAATCCTCTCCAGGGTCCCAAATCAAATGTTGATAACCTTCAGAAGAGCACCAAGAACAGTCTTGCTTACATACATCCACTTGTATCCCTAAAAGCCACGATCTAAGGAGTTTGCACACATTGGCAGCATGCACAAGCGCTTTGTTCCCTCTACCACCTTCACATCTGCACATGCCTAAACTCGCTAACAAATTCCATCTACCTACCCTCATACATATAGATTTAACACCAGCCATCATGAAACATCCATATTGTGGTGGCATGTGTCACACATTCCATTTGTACCTTGATTTATTTCTCAAGGAGGAGATGAGGTGTGCTTTGTGCCCCTCATAATGCCCTTCAGTCACCCCCATCTGGGTATACAATATTTTTATTTTGAAATGGGTTATGAATTTTGGGAATGTGCTACTGATAAGCCATGGTATTGGCCCATGGTATTGTAACAAATCCATTTACAAATTAATAATATCCATGGTAAATTGAGGGTGAATATCCATGGTTAAGTATCTTGTTATATTGTAAGTTTATTGTGAGTATTAAGTTTTAATCTACAAAATGTTATTTATGGTTTTTGGGCATGTGATATTGATAAGCCATGGTATTGTAACAAATCCTATTTAGAAGTTAATAATATCGATGTTAAAATGGGTGTGAATATTTATGTTTAAGAATCTTGTTATATTGTAAGTCAAATAAATTATTTTTATGGAAAATTTTGAAAAAAAAAAAACAAATTTATGAATTTTGTATGAATTGTATGTTCAAAGATTATAGCATTTGAAGTTTTTTTTTCCAAAAATAATGAATCACATATAATCTTAAGTAAAAATAACTAATGTGTGTGTGTGTGTGTGTTTTTTAAATTTAAAACAACTTTAACCAAAAAAAAATCAAAATAACAAAATAAATTATTAAAAAATAATAATAATAATTTAAAACAAAAATATTAAAAATATTAAAAACAAAAATTGAGAAAACAAAAAAAATTAGCAGAAAAAAGGGGAAAATAAAATTAAAAAAATAAAACATTATAAACAAGTTAAAATCAAAATTATTTTTTAAAAAGTGGAATAAGAAAATTATTAATTATAAAACTAGAATAATAATAATAATAATAATAATAAAACAACTTTTAAAAAAACAATTAAAATTAAAAATTAAAAATAAAACATTATTAAAAAATTAATTAATATTAATAATAATAAATAAATAAATAAAAATTGATAAAAAAAAATATATGAAACAAACTTTAAAAAAAAAAAGGAAAAACAGATGATAAGGATGATGATGATTAATGTCCGCTAAGACCAATGTGGTCTATTTGTAATAAAGTTAATAAAGGGAAAATAAGACCAAGGTTATGGGACATGTATTCCAAGTTGAATGTTGAGCAAAACATCCTAGTGGGTGTCATTTTGGTTTGTTGGCTAAGGAAATTAGCAAAGGCATTGGAAAAGGCAAAGAGGTATAAATTTGCATTTTATTTATGAAAATCAAGGAAATTAGGAGAAAAGGGAGATGAAAGGTCACAAAATTGCATGAGAGGAAAAATAGAGGAAATTGAAGAAAATAGAGGCCTCAATGATAAAAAGGCTTCTGAGGATCAATTCACAGCCTTTGGTTGGTTACCTTTTGTCAGTTTAGTTTTGGAGCTCTCTCTATTCTCTCTATTCTATCATACTCTTGCACACGTAGAGCATTCTTCTAGCACTCTAGCATTGGAGGAAGAAAGGAAAAGGAAGGAAAAGGAAAGCAAAGGAACAAGCAAGGAAAAGTTGGATCAAGCAACTTCAACAAGAATACTTGCAAGAAACAGGTTACATGTGTAACAACCTCTTCCACATCTACCCAAGTAACCGTCCAACCGGGGTAAACATGTGACAAGAGGCTACTAATATGAGATTCAACCTCCTAGATGACTTTGAGTAAGTAGAATCGACATAAACATGACAAACAGATCTTACACTACATCATTGACATCCCCAGGAGGTAACCCAACCTTCCAGCACCTTGTTCCCTAAGGGGGAACTAATTTTTAACCCATTTTAGGCTTAGCCACGGGCATGTAAGGGCAAGGAAGCGGTTATAGACCCTTAGTCGCGGGCTTTCCTTATCAAGGTAGCGGCTAAGGCCCCAAAAGGTCAGTTTTGTGCTTGCAGCTTCGGGATTTGTGCCACATTTCAGCCCCTGAGCCCAGGTCACTGCCCAGAACATCATGTAATTTCAGGAGAGGATAAACAACATTAAAAAAAATACATGGAAGCAATCACATCATCAGGAACTCTTCTGACCCCTCCCAAACATGATAGGAATTTCGTCAAACATGTCACAAACATTGCAGCTACAGGAGTAAGAGGCATAATTAAACATAGGGGTCTAATACTTATCTGAGAATCACTAAGAAGAATTGCTCCCTTACATCCTAAGTTGCAATAAAATATATTTTACCATAGATACATTGTATATCCATTTACTCAAAAAAACATAGATAGATCCATACATCATCACTGATAAAATACATGCTTATAACCAGCATAATAACAACATAAATACCATGGATATAACATCAATGAAATCCACATAATAACTAGTAAATTTTCATACCAAATACCAAAGGAATGAGATTCTCATTAATGAGTGTAAATACTAACTGGATATGGGACTTCCATGTTCCACCCAACCATAGATTGGCTGAGCCAAATCTCTCTTCATCCAATCACCCTCATACCATATTCTAAGCATGAATGTGGTAATCAAACTGAAAAACCAACCAGGGCATCATGAGGCTAAACCACCTCACCCTCATCAATCATAAACCAGGCTTTACAGTGATCTACACCTGATAACTAGGCCAACACAAGCATGGATATCATCGAATTCTCTCTACCTAAACTATGAGGAATTTTCTTGTCTCCTAGTCTCTCAGGCTTTACTGCAACCCACAGTCTAAATCAAGCGTCACTAGGCCTTAAACCGAGACATACTCTCCAGGATTTACTACAATCCCAAACCTAGGATTCCTAGGCATAAATGGAGAGCAAACCACCTCTAGGCTTTATCGTATATCCTGCCATTCACTGGTCAAGGATTCCTAGGCATACTGAGGCAACACACTATCCGACTTTGCTGCAACCCATACTCTATTTCAGGGGTTACTAGGCCATGTGTTATATCGATTTAGAGATCCACCCCACTCAGCTTCGAATCCATCCAGTAATCCAGCTAAAACAAAACATGAGAAATCCATAACGCCATGGCTATCTGGAAATGGAAAGGCTAGGCTGAAAACATTGTCACGCCTGGAAAAACCCATGCCAAGACAGCAAGAAACCATATGTAATACCATGCATGCCAAATCTAGCAAGGAAAATACACATGAAAATCAATACCTACAAAGAATCTTGTTGTAGTTGCTTGATTCCTGCTCCTCCTTGCTTGCTTCCTTCTTTTTCCTACTTCCTTGCCTTTCTTGCTCCAATGCCAAAGTGCTCCAAAAACTCTAAGTGTCCAAGAGTGAGAGAGAGAGAGAGAGAGAAAATAAAGGGAGAGCTCCAAAAATGTGAGAAAAATCTTGTCAACTAATCATCATAAGCCTTTTTTTCTATGAGGCCTCTATTTTCTTCATTTTCCATTATTTTCCTTTATTTTCCTCCTCACATGAAACCAGTGACCTTTCATCTCCCTTTTCTCCTAATTTCCATTATTTCCATAAATAAATGTACCAAAAATACCTCATGTTTTTCCAAAGAATTTTCCTTTTCCTTTGCCAATTTCCTTTACACATAATAAACTGAATGAACACCCGCTAGGATTTTTAGCCCACCATTCATCTTCGAATATGTGTCCCATCGACCGTGGTTATTATATATTTTTACATGAATTTTTACCATGATTTTTACAGAACCGTCCCCCTTGGGGGACACCGTCCTCAATGTTCAAACACACATATACCCCAGCAAAACCGTTGAAAAGAAAACCTACTTCCCATGGAGCTTTATAACACAACTCGTTGCAGTATTTACAATGAACAACCTGCAGAAAACATACCACATACTGGAGCTTTATACTCTTCAAATTTTCTCAGCAAGAAAATAAAAGGATATGATGCACGTATCAACAACAAGGGAATCTAGAGGCCCACACCTCCACCTTCAAAGTAGTACCAGGATTCAATTCCTTCCCAGGAAGACCAGAATCCACTTTCAGAGCCAAAGATGTTTCCAATGTCCAGCACTACAATCCTGCACCACTTGTCCCCTTAGTGAACAGTTATCGGCTCATTGTTCTAGGGCACACTCCCAATGTGCATCTAATTCCATCTATCAATGCTAATGACCAAAAAAAATACATTCCCCGACCTTCCCTTCTCTACTACACAGTCCCTTGAGCAATCTGGTAATCCCCTTCCGTGCAGTCACTCACCTTCCAATTTCCCTGAAATACCCTATCTCAGGTGATCCATCCCTTGGCAAGGCTCTTGCATCGAAATATACAATAACCAAGGCATATACCTGCCTCAAAACCATCATACCAGTCATAGCATGCTCATGGAAATGAATGGAAATTATTGGATACCAGTCCCACAATGGACCTGCTCCCAAAGTGTTTTACCAACATACTACTGCATGTTTCAATTCCTTTTGCTGATGCAGCTAGTTCATACAGTCATTTTCAACCACCCAACCGGGAATTCCCATGCTTTCATGTACCAAGCATATAAATTCCATTAGATTCAAAATAAATTGAAATAACTTCAAATCATACCTCATTGGTAGCTCGTCAATGAGATACACTTGCATTTTTTTTCACTTCCTATCACAACAAGTCAAACTAATTGTTTGATCAAATCATCATGTATAAACATATCACATCTGGTTAGCTCAAAATGCAACCATCACAAATTAAAATCATGAATCACATGAAATCACCATAACCATAATCATAAATCACATATAACCATCATAAGTCAGAATCGTAAATCACATGCATAATAAAAATGAAATAAAATATTGATACTTATCCTTCATCGATCCTTATTTTTTCCTTTGCTCTTTTGTACCCATACCGAATCGGTTTCCACACTCGGCAAGCACCCGGTGCTTTGCTTCTCTTCAATCGCGTACACATACACACAATTTACATCACAACATGTACACCCACATATGGCATGCAACACCATACAATACATATGCCCACACGAGCATATGACACATACACCTTCACTCGGTGTACAATACAACACAACATATACACTTATACCTGGTGTACAACACAAGACAATACATATACATATACATAGTACAACACAATGAATACACATGTCATGATACCACAAATACACCATGTACATACATAGTACTGCATACCTGCCACACAACATGTATTCCATGCACACAATACCACATGTATACTAGTACCATATGCACAACATGTACACAACACCACATGTACACGACACAACCTGCATAATTTGTGAGCAACATCACATGTACACGACACCATCTACACAATGTGTACCCAACGCCAAATGTACACCACACCACTTGTACAATGTGTACACAATATCGCATGCATGACATGTACACGACACCACCTGTACACAGCACCACATGCATGAAATGTACACGACACCACCTACACATGGCACCATATGTATAACATGTACATAGCACCACAAGCACAGAGCACCATATGTAAAATCATGCACACAACGCCAAATGTACATAGCACCATATGTACATCACGCACACAACCCCATATGTTCATAGCACTGCATATTCAACATGCACATATCACCATACGTACACAACACCGCATATCCAATATGCGCACAACACCATGTGCACACAACACCGCATATCCAACATGCACACAGTACGATATGTACACAACATCGCATATCTCACATGTACATAGCACCATATATAACTAGCACTGCATATGCAATATACATGCAACACCATATATACAACAAACATGCAACATCATATGTAGTCAATACTACATATGCAACATTACACATCACCATAGGTACAGCCATTGAATATGCAACATTACACATCACCATAGGTGCAGTCATTGAATATGCAACATGCACAACATATACACAGCAGTTGTACTGCACATCCATAGACCACACATTGTCCCCACAAAGCAACCTTGCTTCTAGTGTCTTTCAACTATCCATTATTATCCTAGCATGTTGTAGATCACACTACTTTCACTTCGCTAATGTACCCCTCAACATTACCTCTCCGTAACATAAACATATGCATAGTATAATCACATAATATAAAATCATACTCACATGATATTGGCCTTTAGATCCGTCAAGGCTACTCTGCCACTTGATTCCTCATAGCCAGGAACCTCTTCATACCATTCACCTGCATAAGCAATCATTCCTCCACAAGAATGATCCGTGATAACCCTGTCATACAGTGACATAGACACATACATACATACATATATATAATCATTAACCATCAACATAGAACCATCAAGATCCATGACGACCTTGTTAATAAAAGACATGCATACATATAAAAACATCAACATAAAGCAATTATGATCTCATCAGATAGCGACATACATACATGCATATATACATATATAAACATCATCATAATTATGATTACAAAGTAATCATAAGGTCTAGGTTGAGAGAAATGCCTTTATTTGTGCACAACATTCACAACATTGAGAACAGCAATTCCCAACATATCCAAGGCATCTAACACCTCAAATCCACTTTCTTTGCCTTTTTGGTTACCTTTCTCATTTATGTACTGCCACCATCCATTTAACTCGATGGACCCAACCATTCCAACCGACTATCATAGTCTTACCTTCTGTTGCACTTACTCATGCACCGAGCTTCACCAGGGTCTTTCATTACATTTTGGGTTTCATTCAGCTCTTCCAAAGCTCCATCAAATTTCTCTTTCCCAACTAATTCTCGAGACTCTCAAATCATAAAGGGAAATAACAAGAGAAATCAAGAAGAAGACCATGGAGAACCAAAAAAAATACGACGCTGCAACAAAGTTGCATGATCATCCACCAACATAAACGAAACTCCAAATCAAGCACAAACAAATCACAAAAGACCATAAAAACAAAACTAATAAAAAACACCATCACTCAATCCCCATGGCTTCCCGCCACTTCCAAAGGAAAGCTCAACCTGAGCCTTCTTCAAGATTCCATGGCAATATCTTTCCATGCAACCCCCTGCATCACATTTCCACAAACACATAATTATCAACGCATAAATAAATATAAAAATATAACAGTTATCTTACTTTGTTGTTCCAAGCACGCTGACCTATAACTGAACACACATGTCATCCATATGTACCAAACATCAATACAACATATCTACCAATTTGAAATCAACTTTCACCAATACTAACAATTGTGTCATAATCAACAATCAAATCACATTCATCAATCATAATACATAATGTTAAAACTATCACCTACTTACACTCAAGTATATATCGGATATCTCAAAACATCTGTGTTAGCACAACCATCTTAAAGCAAGATCATTCCTCCATGCAATATTACGGACACATATACTCATAGCATGTAATTAATTAAACATTCAAACAACTTGAAAACATAATAGACACCAACAGTCAAACACCAAATAAATGACATAATCAAACATTCAATTACAATGTAGACGACACAAGCAAGCTCATATATTAATGTATCTCAGGGGAGGCTATCTTGTCTACACAATCAATCTATATTAACACGATTTAACTACACAACATATCAACCCCATCATAATTAAGGTCACGATATCCATAACGGTATCTAGCTAACATGTTCACATCCTAAACTCAAACAATTGGCATTAATGCATAACAATCAGAGATGCATAGCCAACCTAGATTAGTATAACATAATATCACAAATATATCGACTCATACATGAACGTAATAACCCTAACCATCTGCGTAAGCCAATCCAAAGCAATGTGATACATATAACATCAAGACCTTAATGAAATAAACCTAATCATCAAGTTACTAGCATATAACAACAACAAGCTTATATCATGCTCATCAACATGTAACCTAATCATCAAGTTAACTATCATGAAAAAACAACAAGTTAACCTATGTCATACTCATGAACAACATATAACATAACTAACATAAAACAACAATATCAATGCATACTACCACTAGTTGCTATCATTAATGACTATTCGACACATGTACATATAACTGCACTAATAAACTATCATATATAATGTATGTAACCATAACATCAATAGAATGAAAATAATACTCATTATAACCATAATGCATATAACAATATTTAACCTACATACCTACATGCCCAACATCCAAACTTGCATGAAGACATGATCTTGCCTCAAGGTCCAATGCTGCAACTTCACTTTGATGGTTTGCATCTCCTGCTCTATCTCAGACAACACATTAGCATCATAACATACAAATATCATCATGATGACCTAATTGTATACAATGGCCTTATGCACAACAACCTCAATCAAACAAATGCAAACTTGACCATATGCACCCACTTGACATGTATAACCAATCATGAACGAACAATACATGTTCAACATATGACATCACACAAGCAAGCATACATGGATAACATTGAAGCATGACCAATATGTAACCCTAGCATAAGCAAGCAATGTATATACAATATGTAACAATATTTAATCCAGCATGCACGAACAATACATAAGCAAGAACAACACATAACCAATCATACACTCATGACAGCATGTTGATAACAACACCATCAACACTTCCATGGTGACACCACCTTGGCCAACACAACACGGATGCAACAAGCACATATAGATCACAAGCATACTAAACACATATGAAACCAACATAAACACATGATCAACATACTTCCCATCCATTCCAAGGGTTGAACCATGCTTTGATACCACTTTGTGGTATCATATATAACACAAAGAGACTGGACATGCATGACAACGATGACCTCGTGTGTTCAAAGTCACAATGACATCAAAATTCCCCAAAGAGAGCACAACCATGCTTTGATACCATTTTGTAGCACCCTATTCCCACATCTACCCAAGTACTTAGCCAACCGGGGTAAACATGTGACAAGAGGCTGCTAATATGAGATTTAGCCTCTTAGATGACTTTGAGGAAGTGGAACCGATGGAAACATGACAAACAGACCTTACACTGCATCATTGACATTCCCAGGAGGTAACCCAACCTTCTAGAGCCCTATTCCCTGAGGGGGAACTGATTTTAAACCCATTTGAGGCTTAGTCGCAGGAATGTAAGGGAAAGGGAGCGGTTATAGACCCTTTTCCATGGGCTTGCCTTGTCAAGGTAGTGGCTAAGGCCCCAAAAGGTCATTTTTGTTCCTGCAGCTCTGAGATTTGTGCCACATTTTCAGCCCCTAAGCCCAAGTCACTGCCTAGAACCTCTTGTAACTTCAGGAGAGGATAAATAACATTAAAAAAAATACATGGAAGAAATCACATCATCAAGAACTCATCTGACCCCACCCAGACATGACAACATTTCGTCAAACATGTCACAAACATTACATCTTCGAGTGTAAATAGCAGAATTAAACATAGGGGTCTAATACTTATCTGAGAATCACTAAGAAGCATTTCTCCCTTACATCCTAAGCTGCAATATAATTTATTTGACCATAGATACATTATATATTCATTTACCTTCAAAAACATAGATAGAGCCATACATTATCATTGATAAAATACATTCTTATAACCAGCATAATAACAACAGAAATACCATGGATATAACATCAATGAAATCCACACAATAACTAGTACATTTCCATACCAAATACCAAAGAAATGAGCTTATCATTAATGAGTGTAATGACCAACCATAGATGGGACTTGCATGTTCCACCTGACCATAGATTGGCTAAGCCAAATCTCTCTTCATCCAATCACCCCTATGTCATATTCCAAGCATGAATGTGGGACTCAAACCGAAAAACCAACCAAGGCATCCTGAGGCTAAACCGCCTCACCCTCATTAATCATAAACCAGGCTTTACCGTGATCTACACCTAATCACTAGGCCAACATAATCATGGATATCGTCGAATTGTCTCTGCCTGAACATTGAGGAATTTTCATGTCTCTTATTCTCTCAAGCTTTACTGCAACCCATAGTCTGAATCAAGTGCCACTAGGCCCTAAACCGAGACATACTCTCCAGGATTTACCACAATCCCAAACCCGAGATTCCTAGGCCTCAATGGAGAGAAAACCACCTCTAGGCTTTACCGTATATCCCGCCATTCACCGGTCGAGGATTCTTAGGCCTACCAAGGAAACAAAATATTCGGCTTTACTGTAACCCACAATCTGGTTTAGGGGTTACTAGGCCATGTGTTATATAAATTCGGAGATCCATCCCACTCAGCTTCGAATCCATCTTGTAATCCAGCTAAATCAAAACATGAGAACTCCACAACACCATGGTTATCTGGAAATGGAAAGACTAGGCTGTAAACACTGTCACACCTGGAAAAACCCATTCCAAGACAATAAGAAACCACATGTAATACCATGCATGCCAAATCTATCAAGGAAAATATACATGAAATCAATACCTGCAAAGAATCTTGTTGTAGTTGCTTGATTCTTTCTCCTCCTTTCTTTCTTCCTCATTTTTCCTACTTTCTTACCTTTCTTGCTCCAATGCCAAAATGCTCCAAAAACTCTAAGTTTCCAAGAGTGAGAGAGAGAGAGAGAGAAATGAGAGAGCTCCAAAAATGTGAGAAAAATCTTGCCAACTGATCCTCAGAAGCCTTTTTATCAATGAGGTCTCTATTTTCTTCATTTTCCTCCTCACATAAAACTTGTGACCTTTCATCTCCCTTTCCTCCTAATTTCCATTATTTTCATAAAAAAATGTGCCAAAAATACCTCATGCATTTCCAAATCCTTTTCCTTTGCCTTTGTCAATTTCCTTTATCCATAATAAACTGAATGAACACCCGCTAGGATGTTTAGCCTACCATTCAGGTTGGAATATGTGTCCCATCAATCGTGGTTATTATATATTTTTACATGAATTTTTACCAAGGTTGCTATAGCATGTGTGATTTCTTAGTTGTTTTGTGAATGCACGGTACATGCATGTGTGGATTTGGTTCTCTTGTTGTCATGGGCATGGTTTTTTCTAGGTTTGATATTGGTTTCAGCCTTGCCTTTCCATTTTTCGATAGCCATGGTGTGATGGGGTTCTATCATTCGGTTGAGATTTGGATTTCCAAATGGTTTTGGAACCTGGTGAAGTGGTCTCAGGAAAATTCCCAAGGACCTAGGAATCCCTTGATCAGATTTGGAGGGATTGTGATAAAGCCTGAGGGTGGATACAGGAAAATTCCTCAAGGTATTAGTGAAAAAACTCTGAGGCATCCAAGCTTGTTTTGAGCCTAGGAATCCCTTGAGCAGTTTTGGCAAGATTGCGATAAAACCAGGTGGTTTATGCTCTTGTTTTAAGCCTTGTGATCCTTTGATCAGTTTTGGCGGGATTGTGGTAACTCCTGAGGGTGGAGGTGGTTTAATATCCGGGAAGCCCTAGTTGTTTTGTCTTGAGTCCCACATTCATGCTTGGAATATGGAACCAACCCAGTGATTGGTTGAAAGAAAGATTTGGTTCAGCCCAATATATGGTTGGGTGGTACGTGGAAATCCATGACTTGGTAGGCTTTTTCATATATTAATAAGATCTATTTTCCTTTTATATTTCATGAGTACTTATACTTGTAATTATGTGGCTTTGATGGCTATTCTAACATGGTTATTATTTTGGTTATCAGCATGGTTTCATAACAAGTTCCAGTTATGACTTCTTAACATGTTTTGATTAGTTGATGAATGCATGACCTAACAAATTTTATTGTAGCTATTATGAGATGGAATTAGACCTTATTTGTGATTCTTATATAAGTATCATAACCCTATGTTCTGATATGCATTCATGACTTGTAGATTACATGTTCTTGATGTGTTTGACATAATGATTGTCGTGGTTAGGCCTGGTTAGGTCAATTATTCGACTCAAGTTTTATGTTTAACATTGTTGTTATGTCATTTATGCATCTAAGAAGTTACAGGAAGTTCTGGGCAATGGTCTGGAGGCTGACCTAGAATTTAGGCTCATAATCTAGGACCGCATGCTCCTAACTCGAAAGTTTGGGTTACAACCATATGGATGCAAGCTTGTGCATGTGGTTGGAGGCTCCCAACCACATGGAGGCCTTACTGTGGGTGCGGTTGAGGACCCAGGGTAGAGAAGGAGGCGTCAAGCTCAAGGTTTGGCCTCCTCAGATGTTTTCTCGACCTCTATGGGTCCTGTAGCACTTGTAGGATGTTGTGGATGGTCAGTGAAGTCTAAATTAATAGATTCCACTTCCTTAATTGTACTTAGGAGGTTGATTCATGTCATAGTATTCCTCATCTCATGTTTACCCCGACAAGTCGGTGAAAGTGGGTAAATGTGGGAGGGGTGGTTACACTATAGAACCTTTAAAAAGTAAGAGATTAATTGCAACTCTTTAATGTTTTATTTTTATAATAAACAATAAGGGAAAGAAGCTTTTGTAGATCACTATAGTTGTGATCACTTAACAATTCAAGAAGGTTGGTAGTGTGGAAAATGTTTTGGAAATGAGAATGGATGTGGGTAGAAGTAGAGCAATCCAAGAGAAAGTTCTTTTCATCTTCAACTCTCTTAGTATCACAAAGGTTTCACTTCGAAGCTCATGAGAATTAGTTCTTATCTTTGCAATGTTTATTTTATTCTTAACACTAGTCAAAACATAAAGAAAATTATGGATAGAAAGACTGGGGTTAATCAGCTCCTTATAATAACTTAGCTTTTTTTTTCCCTCTATATATTTATAATCCCACAACTTATCCTTAAATGTTGAAGTAATAGTATTTTAATATTGTCCTTATTTTCCAAGATGATATCCTCCTTTATCCCCCAATGGCTAACCCAGGACTGGGAACCCTTATGCCAATCTTGCTTGAGCTAGAGGTGGGGGTTTTAGCTAGAGTTATAGGCAATTTTGGGGAGCCTCTTGGCTTCCATGTTTGATACAGCAAAACCACAATTTTCCCAATTCGTAGATCTTTAGGTTATGGGCCCACAATCTAAACGAAAAATTTCACTACGCAGCAATAAAATTCTTCTCAATGCACCCTGGTACTAACTCTTGATCATGCACGTGACATAAAGAGGAATATACTCTTGATGGCGGAGCCAACCCTAATCCGTCAAATCTAATTCTCTGAAGGTCTCCATTCTAAAAACATGTGCCCATACGTTGCTCGTCAAGATTGTATTGTGAAGTTCGTAGGAACTTTGTAATACCTTCAATATCATCATCAACGATCTCATTCCAAACACATAAGAGGATGCTCGTCGAGTGTTCTACTTTATACAAGCTCAACGTTGCTTCACTCGACACAGATAAACAACATAGGGCTCGATGTGTATTTTAATGCAGGCCTCCAAAAAAATTTCAACACATTTTAAAACACAAAATTAAACCTCCACCTTATCTGCTCACAAGGTAGCAAACAATGTGATTTCGCGGCGCGGCGATAGCTCAAAAAAAAACATTGGTGCAGGATTCACCTGGTTCATCCTACGGTCACATTATTGCTTTTATGGACCACCATCCATACTCTACGTAGTGCATGCAATTCCACACGAGTTCAAGCTTGTACACAACATCAAATGAGTGTTCGATCTATCTAAAAACACACAGTCTCACAGGAATTCAAGAACAAATACATCTCGTATACACAATGACAGAAATTCACGCTAACAAACACCAAATTTATATTACCTTCAAACTCGACATACAACACGGCTTATATGGTCCAGGTCGCCCTCTCGACACTTGATGTTACATGGCGTCTGACCTTTTCCTCTACGCACTCACACTTACAATATATATTCCTCAATACAATTTAAGGATCAGATCTTTCGAGATCTGATCTATTTTAATATCTCTCAAATCTCTCAAACACTGCGTAAGATAACAAATTACAAACAAACTCAATCAGATAATGAAAATTTAACGAAAATATTGTTTTTTTTGCCACGTCAACTTCTGGAAGGTTTGAAAATTTGAATTTGACTTGGGTGGGTTGATGCTCCTGCATCAGACTCCTGAGGTACAAAATTTCTATGACCTCCTGGTCATATGTCTTCTTCATCTCTTAGAAATTCTACCCACATCCTCTATGGAATTTCCTTTGTGATATTTCTGTGAACTGCAACAAAACCTCTGTAATAGCAAGTCCTCCCTGCTACACGATACCCCACCGAGCTTCTCTCCTCTGAGCTCAGTCTTTTGGCATCTCTTTGGTTCTCTCTTCTCTGGAACCATTTGAGAACTCCTAGCTCTAGGATGTTGAAATCTTCTCACCTTCTTCTGCTGCCTCCACAATAATATAAATACCACATGCTTACCAATCTTCAACAGAACTGTACCTCTTCTTCCTTCGCACGCAACTCTTTCTAGCAGGAATTTTTTTCCCGCTTTGATACTACTTTGATGCAGAAAAACTGTAATTTTCCCAATTTGTAGATCTATGGGTTATGGGCCCACGATCTGAACGAAAAATTTCACTACGCAGCAATAAAATTATTCTCAACGCACCCTAGTACTAACTCTTGATCATGCACATGACATAAAGAGGAATATAATCTTGATGACGAAGCCAACCCTAATCCCTCAAATCTAATTCTCTGACGATCTCCATTCTAAAAACATGTGCCAATACATTGCTCATCAAGCTTGTATTGTGAATTTTGTAGGAACTCCGTAATACCTTTAATATCATCATCAACGATCTCATTCCAAACACATAAGAGGACGCTCGTCGAGTGTTCTACTTTACATAAGCTCAATGTTGCTTCACTCAACATAGATTAAAAACATAGGGCTTGATGCGGATTTTAATGTAGGCCTCTAAACAAATTTCAACACATTTAAAACACAAAATTAAACCTCCACCTGATCTACTCACAAGGAAGTAAACAATGTGATTTCGTGGCGATTGCTCAAAAAAACATTGGTGCACGATTCACCTGGTTCATCCTATGGTCATATTATCACTTTTATGGACCACCATCCATACTCCTCTACGCAGTGCATGCAATTCCACATGGGTTCAAGCTTGTACACAACATCAAATGAGTGTTCGATCTATCTAAAATCACACAGTCTCACGGGAATTCAAGAACTAATACAGCTCGTATACACAATGACAGAAATTCACGCTAACAAAAACCAGATTTATATTTCTTTCAAACTTGAAATACAACACGGCTTATATGAGCCAGGTCGCCCTCTCGGTGCTTGATGTTACATGATGTTTGACCTCTTCCTCTACGCACTCACATTTACAATATATATTCCTCAATACAATTTAAGGATCAGACCTTTTGAGATTCGATCTATTTTAAGATCTCTCACATCTCTAAAAAACTGTGTAAGATAACAAATTACAAACAAAGTCAATCAGATAATCCAAATTTAACAAAATATTGTTTTTTTTGCCACGTCGACTTTTGGAAGATTTGAAAATTTGAATTTGACTTGGGTGGGTTGATGCTCCTGCATCAATGTTGCATAGTGTCTTCTTATACATCAGATAACTACACATAGTCATGTTTTCTATGGGGGAAAGGCTTGCTTCAATCAAGAGCATGGGATAGGGAGTATTTCCTTTAATATTAAGGTTGTAGGATATAAATTTCTTTTAGAACAGGTAGATATTCCTCCATAATTTTATAGATATACTGCAACCCCAAACCTCACATCTATAAAAAATAACAAAGGCGACGAGAGCCACAAAGAGGAACTTTTTTTGCTCTAAATCAAAATATTAGTCGACTTACAATTATTATCAAGCTCATAATAAGCTTTCCAACCTCCAATAATCATTTTCTTGATGTTATATCTCCAGTTCGATTGATGATGAATGAAAAAAAGAAAAAACATACTTAAAAAAAGGGGGGAAACAAGAACACATTAAAAAATGTTTTTAATATTTTTCATTTTTTTATTGATTTTTTTAACTATTTAATTTTTTAATTATTTTTTATCTCTATTTTTTTTAATTAGTATTTTTTTTATTTAAATTATTTATTTTTGGATTTTTTCTTTTCTTTTCATATTTTTTTATATTTGAATTTTTCACCTTTTATGGGTTATTTTTAGTTATTTTTAAATTTTGTTATGCTTGATGTTTTTTTTGTTGGTTTTTTTAAATGATTTTTTTATTGTTTTTTTTTTTTTTTGTCATGATATTTTTATATACTTTTTTCTTTTCTTTTTTAATATTTTTTCTTGTTTTAATTTTTATTTTTATTTTTTAATTTTAAATTTTTGTTTTGTTTTGTTTTTTCTTTTTCTTTTTCTTTTTTTTTTTTCTTCAGGGGCTGTGACGATGCTCAACTATTAACCCAACCCCCCTATGCATCAATCTGATAGTTGATTTTAAAGTTTTTATTACAATGGATCAAGTTTGCACCCATAGTGTGTCAATTTCATGGTTGATTTTTAATTTTTCATTATAATGGATCAAGTATGTCCCCATTGTGTGTCAATTCGATGGTTGATTTTAACATTTGTGTTGCAATGTGTCAAGTTGTATGATAACTCTTTAATTTAGGTACTTATTTTTAAGGTTTTTTTAGGTTATGATATTTGGTTTTAATTCCATGGCTGAAAATGTCGAAATTTTAAGGTTTTTTTAAGTCATTATATTTTATCTTTAACGTCATGCTTGAAAAATGCCAGAAAACTAAGGTTTTTCAGAGTCATGATATTTATCTTTAATGCCCTGGTTGAAAATTGTTGGATTTGGAGTCATAATATTTTATATTTAATGTTATCGTCAAAATTTATTGAAATTTTAGGGTTTTCCAGAGCCATGATTTTTTTTAACATCATTGCTAAAAAATGTTGGAATTTTAACAAATGAAAAAAAACGTTGATGCAACATCAACGCTTTTCGATTTTGGGATGTTTTTTCATGTTTATTGGACACAAAAAAAAAAAATTGTTTTTAATTTCATTGTTAAAAAAAATAGAATTTTAACCTAGTTATTAAAAAAAAATATATATTGACGCTACATCAAACTACATCAACACTTTTCATTACAAGGTGTTTTTTCATGTTTATTGCACACAAAACAAAATAATAATAATTAATGTCGTTGCTATTTTTTTTAACCCGAGAAAAAAAAGTGTTGATGCTACATCAAAACTTTTTTGTTTTCAAGGTGTTTTTTCATGTTTTTTGCACAAAAATAGGGGTTTTTTGGGCTAGAGTTCTCATTTTGAACTTACATTTCTCATTATGTTGGTAACTTTGTTTCTAGCACAAACATATTTATCCACCACAATCCCATAAAACATAAATTCTAATTTTTTTAATCATAAATGTTAAAATTATATTGATATATGTGGCCAAAGTGCGGCAATGAATTGAAATTACATGCAAAAATGCCTAAGGCTTTGTATGTCTATGAGGACTGAAAATTCATATTTAAATACAATAAAATCCTATACATTTCATCTTCGTTATACTTAACAATGTAAACTTGATAATAAACTAACATAGTTTTGTGACCTTAGCTTGCATGGATTCTATTTGGAGGAGTCATTGTCCCAACTCAAAGAAAATTATGATAGTGGAGCGACATTTAATTCAAATACCGGAGGAGGAAGAACCTAGTTTGGAAAAGGAGCATTGATACTAAGATTTTAACCTTGAGTGTTGAATTTCCTCTATTTTTATTCTAAGTGCCTAAATTTCTTCTTTTGTTTGATGCACATTTTGCCTCAAGGTGAGAAGGATGTCGATTGTTCTTGACCAACTATTGGAGACTTGAGTTTGTTGATATTGCAGGTGGTGATGCTCCATTTGTTACTCCTCATATTTTCCTTTCATTGCTTGAAAATAACCATGTCCTTGTTCTTACATGCCTGAGCCATCTTGTGGGAGACAGTGAACCTAAGAAAAGAGTTGATAGAATAGGAGACTTGAGGTGAATTCTTATGTTGCATGTGGCTGAGGAAGGGTTCTATGTTATCAAGAATGACATTAAAGACTTCAAATAACAACCCAATGTAGCAGTCCTCCCAATATTAATGATTTATCACCATTCACATTTTCTTGGGTGATAGTTTTCAAACAAGTGATTAAAGCCCCAAGGTTCATGTAATTTCAATGTTTAGATTATTGTAGAAATTGCTACCTGCAGGGCAT
The DNA here is from genome assembly GCA_034641835.2 of Pinus albicaulis. Taxonomy (NCBI): domain Eukaryota; kingdom Viridiplantae; phylum Streptophyta; class Pinopsida; order Pinales; family Pinaceae; genus Pinus; species Pinus albicaulis. The sequence goes on along the minus strand of CM076576.1, from coordinate 527,863,141 downwards.
GTTCCTCGGTTTCAGTTTCGTCTATATCCTAAGGAATGAAAAAATAATTGTCTGTGAATTCCAAAAATAATAGGGGCATTGTGACATTCACACGATCTATACCTTAAGACACTCACAAGAAGAGAAGTCATAGGAGAAAGACCTTATCATTCAACTATCCACAAAACGGGGGCCCATGACCTTTAGCTCATTATGAGCATATGTTAGTAGGAGAAACTAAGTAACATTTATTTTGTATACCTATACCTATGACAATAAAATGATTGACGAATTTTGATTGGTTTTTCTCAAATAATTTCAAAAGTCTTAAAGTCAAATGAGAACTCACTATGAACTGCTAAAATATTTTTGCAAGGTGATTTAAAGAATGACAAGGTATGTAGGAATTTGGAGGTAAACGATTTTATTTTCATATAGTTTTTCTTTGTGGATTCTTGAGTAGTTTAAGTAATTAGGAGAGTGAATAATTCAGTTTCAGTGGAATGCGTCATTGCTTTGCAAGAAGCAAACTTTCTATTTAATATAATTTCATTTGTTATTTGTTTTAAAAAAATTCATGTCGGTACCCATCTGGTTGTTGTTTTGGAGGAATTTAATTATATTATTTAATTAGGATGACTAGTGTAACAGGTTGAAATAATTACTCAAAGCACTTTCATTTCCTAGAACTTATGTGCAGTGGAATTAGAGGATGAAAATTTTCATCTACATTGCACTTCAGATGAATGGCATATGCTGCCGATATCAGATATTCTTTCTAGGTTGAAATTTGAAGTTTCATTTTCTGACGTAATTGAAATGGAGACTCTTCTTATTTCCCTAGATATTTGTTTTATGATGGCCTAGAAAACACCTTTATTGCATAACCTAAACAAGCAGAAGTCGAGGGCACTTCCCAAGGGGTTGGATGTCAAGGTGCACCATGTTGATATCTAGTTAATTTCTGATTTTTTTAAAGTTGAGGCCAATGCTCATTGGGGATTGCCACTGAAGGTATTCAGGTTTTCTATTTTTACATGTTTTTTAGATTAGTGGCTAGTGAGAAACAATTATCTCGGTTACATTTTAATTTCTTTGGCCCTATGAGGAAACAATTTATTACTAATGTGTTTATTTACCTTTAATTTTTGTAAATGTTTAAACTTAGTTCTACATACAAATGAACCTACTTATATATCTAGTTGTAGGTATTGGATGTTGTTGTCCATGGAGAACTAAGCATTGTTTCTTAGTATGGACTTGAATCAATTACTTGACAAGTTTGAGTACTTACTAGGCATGATTCATTTAGTTATGGTTGTTTGCTTTTGTGCCTTCCAGGCCCACGGATGGTGGGCTATCACTCGTTATGATTTAATATTTTAACTAATAAATTGGTTTTGGTTAAAAAATATCCTTCAGTTATCTTATATATTTAACTCAATTTCGAGTAATGACAAGAAGCACATGTCTATTAAACTCAGTATCCCATTCAACAAACCAGATGTAAGGGATGATCTACAAGAGGTACCCAAGGATCATCAATGTTATGTATTTGTTCAATGTTGTCTCAAATTTCTAACTCCTCTACAGCTGAGATGAATTGGTTGACTTACGTATTTTCCCACTATGCCAAGAGGAATATACTTGTGGTTGAGAGAGTGGAAAATTTAAATGATTAGCAAGTTTCTTTAAATATTCACCATAGGAAGACACTTGAACGTTTGCAGAAACCATCCACTCAATTGGATGTCTATCTGGAGGACCTAAGATAATTCTCATATGGAGCAAAGATATCCAGTGAGTCTCATTTAGTAGGGAGAGAATTTTAAATTTGATAGTGATCTTCGTCTGAATACACTACCAGCCTCATTGCAATGCATGTAAGTAGAAAAACACTCACAAGAAAATTTTGAATTAAGTCTTGCAGCTAGATGGTGACATATTTTCCATGCTTTTCTACATTTACTAATTTGACATTTTGTTGCTTTGATATTTTCTACTTCTCTTTTTTAGTTGGCCCTTGAGGTTCGTATGTAACTTAATTCTTATTAGGCATCCACTTTCTAGTTTGCGTGACTTGAGGTCACGTGCCTCTAAAAATCACAAACTCCAGTGAATTTGACCTTCAATTGAAGGTTGTGTAAATTTTAGTTTTAGTTGTGTGTGTTATGGAAATGAATTATATATCTAGTTTTGTATGATACTAATTGCAATAAATAAACCCCAAGTAAGTTATGGCTTTTCTGTTACTGAATTCATGTTGGGGCATGTATTCCTTTTTGTGGTTTTGATTTTATTTTAAGGGTTTTGCAAGAATTTTTTTGAACCTCTGCATTCTGGTATTATTGAAGCCTCGAAAATCATTGCTTCAAACATTGGGGGTAAACCACCCAGTCTGGACCTTAGAACAGCTCCTTATCCATTTGGGATGGTGGCTCCAACTGGATTTATAGGACCAGTTTCCTAATAATGAAATGGATTGGTGATGGGATGTTTATGCAAGTGAATAATGAAATTAACTAATTGAAATAATTTATCTAACTTAATCTATGACTTGCAAATAACTCTAAAACTAACTCGGGTATTAAATATGAATACGACTTAAAGATTGTTTCAATCAAACAAATAACCATGAAAATGTATTATCTACTTTAAAAGAAAGATGCAGTATCATATAATTATAACTCTGTTTAAGAAATTAAACAGAGTTATAATAGCACATCGCATTCATAAATTTATATCGTTTACACACACTATGAAAGATGATATTCCTATATCTTCAGAAATGATATGATAAAGAAATATTTTAGAAACAAGTATACATAAGCGATAGCAAATTTCAATGAGAATATTTCATCACATAAAGAAAACAAAACGTAATCGATAGAAATACCAGATACATTTGATATCTTCTTGATGCAATTTGACATTATGATCTTGCGCTTTAACTTAGAACAATATTCAAGGTACAGAAATGCAACTCTCAAAAATAATTTACATAAAATCACTGGATGTGATCCTTTATAAAAAATAAGATATTCAAGGAGTACAGAAATGTATTATCCAAGCCCAAAATATTACAAATTCAGGACCCTTTCTAAAATGCCTGAAAGGGGTTTAAATATGAAATTCAAAAACAAATTAACTAAAACTATTGCTAATAAAGATCATCGGAGACCCGAAAATAGAATTGTGATCTTCAATAAAACAGGTTCATTGGATTTACATAATATCTAATGTGCGAAGCTGGCATATCTTGAGCATATCTTTCACTTCAGTTCGGTGACTCAGCCGAGAATGCAGTTGACTGGTGTATGTGGCATCAGAAAGTTCCGGAATGATATAATTGATGGCATTGGAAATACATTTGGTTTCCATCTGTTGACTGTGTGGTTTGATCAAATATGACCACAAGGCATCCCATGTAATTTCTTATGTTTTATTAATCTGTTGATCTTTACTGATTAAATCATGTTTCCATCTTTTATCTATCTCTTTAACCTTCGACAACTTTACTGGAGTGCAATCTAAGATTAAATTCGCTGCATATAGACTATCATTAACCAGCTGTGTCAAATCCATTATAGTCATTGCTCTAGAAATATCACGTTCTTCTTTAATCATTTGAGTTTCCCACTCAGCAAATAGTATTTCTTTATGTGATGCTTCAATTCTAGGAAGATTTGCAATTTTACCCTGTTTTGTTTCCTGCCATGTGATAAATTCTGAAATCTTCTCATCGGCGTTTTCAATTTCTAATATTGTATTGACTGCTTCGTCGATGAGGGATGATGTTATTTCACAAAGGGGTTCAGCTTGTGATATTTTTTGGCATAGATCATCCAATTGTTGGGACAACAATTTACTCACTTCAAGGGCTTCTGTTTTGAACTGGTCCACTTTAGGATAATCTTTGAATTTATCCATTTTTTCTTGAAATATTATACTTTGCTCTTCCTTGGTAGTTTTCTCATTTTGCAGTAATGTCTGCAATTTTTTACTTCCTGGGACAACTGTTGTTGTTTGTTGAAAGCTTGCTGATTAAGCTTTTTCTTTTCAATGTTCAGTTGTTCTTCTAGTTGCTTAATTCTCAGTCTTTCTTCCTCCAGCTACTGCTCTAACTGTGATATCCTTTGTTGATCATTTGTTGTCCTTTCTTCTAACAATGCTATCTGCAACTCCTTTTGTTTTACTAGTTGAGTAACCTCAGTAGCTTTATCCATCGTGGCTGCACTATAAGCCCCTGCATATTGGGATAGTTTGGTTAGATCCTCTGAAGGATCTACTTCAGAATGTTTCCAAACTACATTCATTAGTTCAACCTACGGATTTGAAAGTGGTCCATGATCAATCCTCCTTCTTTTTCTTTGTTTTCTTACTATAGCTCTATGCTTAGGGCTGTAAAAGATATCTAGAGGAGGTATGTCTTCAACCTTTAGTACAATTTCTTCGGATGGGTCTTCAGGAATGATCTCAATATCTTGACAGTCATTATTATTAATTTGAGAACTGCCCTGATCTCCTATCTATTGAGAAAATTGTTCATATTCTTTTAACAATTGTTCATTAATATGGGTTTCAGTAAAATCTCCCTATTTCTCACTGGTCTTTTATTTTTCAAGTTGCTCATTAGGCTTGTTGCTTGTATCTTATTTTTCTTCCTGTACATCAATTTTGCTGCCTCTATCCTGCTTCTCTGCCTGTACATCAATTTTGTTGCCTTTATCCTACTTCTCTATCTGTACATCAAGTTTATTGCCTTTATCCTGCTTCTCTGTTTATTATGTTTCAGTGTTCTCTTCTTCTTGTAAAGAAGTCTTTAGCTGTTCAAGGGGAACTGTAAGTAGTCTTTTGCTTCTAAATTGTAAAAACTTATTCATATCCTCTACTTGAAACTTTGATTTAGCTGAATCATAAACCTGTGAGAATTTCTCAATCGAGACAAATAGGTCATCAAACTCATCAGTTTCATGCTCAAATTTAGCAATTTGCACCATAGATGTGAAGTTGAATGCAAATTCATTTGGATCATATTGCCTACTGGGAACAGTTGCAAGCTTGAGTTGTTTTATCTTAAAGGCTTCCTTTTCTGCATGCTTGAAATCGTTTAGGGTATAGGTTCCACTTTGGAAAGGAAATGTAGGCCACATCAATTTTTTAGAATTCTTTAGAATTTTGGACATTCCCTTTTCGGTCAATTGGTAAGCTATTTCTTGAGCCAATAGCTTATCGGGGACATATAAGGGGAAAATGTGAGGTTCAACAATGCTTCCAAATACCCTGATATAGGTGAACTTCTCTTCCCTAAACCAATTTTCGACTGGGGTTAAATGAATTTTTGCCTTATCTGAAATTCGAGGAGGGGGTTGGTTAAAAATAGCTTGATAAATGGGCAACATGTAGCCATGGAAAACTCTGTATACATGGTTCTTGAAATGAGCTTTCCACAGATATTTATGATAGATGTGTATAGGAGTAGGATCCTGAGGAGTCCATTTCCATCCGAAAACAGGAAACTCAGAATTAAAGCATAAGGCATCTAAAATGTAAGCACAGAAATGAAATGGGGGTGTGGCTCCAGTATGCTTATTTCTCCTATAATCCATAATTTTATTTTCTATTTTGTCAGATAAAATAACTGACCAATCCATAATAACATAGCCTACAGCGGCCTCAATCAGGGGTACCATTTGAATAGAAAACCTTGCAGAATTATCACTCCCAAAAAGTTTGCACATCATGGCAGTAGCATAGCAATACGAAGGTGCGAGAGACTCTATAGAATACATACCTAAGGTCTCATGCTTATGTTTGTCTAGAGCTTGTCTCCATTTCCTAATAGCATCTAATTCTATCTCGTTGCTCGAAGCGAAATCCTCTATAAAGGCTTTGTTGTAGGTGTTCTGAGGTTCTGGAAAATGGTACATTGCCTTGATGTCTTCTGCTCTAAAGGATCCAAACATATTTCCTCCAGTTGTGACAAATGTTCTGTCTATGATGGTTGTAGTTTCTATTACCCATCTTACTAGATCATAGTATGGAAATACATTTGCACGAGCTGCAATTCTATGGAGAAAAGAGTTTGCCAGTTCTTTAAGGGGATTATCATCTGAATCTAATTCTTCATCTGGCACCATTGCCTTTACTTTTGTAACTGTAGGGTTTTCTTTTTCAAGCAAATTATAGACTTCTTCCTAGGAAAGCTTTCCGAGACCTTGGCATGTAGTATCCGTAACTAGTTTTATTTTGACTGGCTTTTCCTTTGGCATGATGGTAACCTTTGCGACGATAGCAGATCTCGATTTCTTAAGCTTTTCTGACATTTTCTCTCTTTGGTATTGTCTCGACGGTTCTATAGATAAGAAAAATTATTGTTCTACGGCTCTGTAAATGCGAAAATCCTCTTAGCAGCAGGAAGAAATTGAGTCATAATAACATCATTAAGCAAAAAGGAAATTATTTAAGAACAATTTGCGAAATATTTTCTTTATGATTCTAAATTGATTATCTCCATATTAAAATTCAATGCCCTTAAGGAAAGTCACATTCACGCATTACTTTTCTCATAATTCGTTTGATTTTCGTTTAATGATAGTCGTACATCGGGGATCGGCGATATCCAAATCTCAATGTAAGAATTACCAATTGGAATTTCCGATTGCAATTTGCCGAAGTGCAAAGCACTAGTAGTGATTAATAATAAATGATGGTCTATCACATCGGACTTTTCGAAAGGAAAGCCAAAAGACATACCATGTTTTTTAACGATTTGCAATTTGCGATGAATTCATGTCACATCGGATCTTTCCAAAGGAATGAAATTGTAATGTGACTTTGCCAAAATGCTATTGCGATTGTAGTGGGGTCCATCGCATCGAAACATTTATAAAGAAAGTAACTGTGATGTTGATGCACCGAAATGCGATTGCGATTAAATTACATCGCATCGGATTTTTTCAAAAAACAATAATGAAGAATGACTTATCCGAAATGCGATTACCGATAAGTCTCATCGCATCGGAGTTTTGCAAGAAGATATAAAAAAATAATACTCCTCCTCTTTGCGACTTGCGATTTACTTCATCACATCGGACTTTTCAAAAGGAAAATGTCTAAACTTTGTGCCGATGCGATATAAGTCTTATGATTGATTAGATCGGAATTAGTCTGAATTCACATTTGTCTATTTGATATGGAATTGATGCTTTTGTGTGTTTTTAACAATGAATCCTTTTTATTGTTTTTTCTATAATAATCGTATTTCCTCAAAGTTTTATTTCTATCAAAAAAGAAAAGGGGCCCTATTTCTCATTAAAATTCAACATAAAATTTTAGAAATGGGGAGGGTTGTTGTATAGTACAACAGGTACATATTTGTAAAAAGGCTTTCCTTGCTTTAATTTTACTTTTGGGATTAATTATTACTCCATGTTGTTTGCATCAAAGGTTATGATAGATTTTGATCTTTCACGGTTATGCTTTTAATTTTTAGGGTTGCAAAGGGTGTGCATTCCCTTTAGGAGTTTTGATTTTATTTTTAAGGGTTTTACATCCTTTTGTAGCTTCGTGTGGCTCTATTTTTTGTTCATGTGGTGATGTAGGATGTTCCTATAACTCTCATATTTTACAAAGGATTTATTATAAAGAACACATGCATTTTTTGATGGTGGCATGGGTACACGAAGCTTTAGCAGACATAGAGCCACATTGCGTAGAGATTGACTAGCAAGACTCTTCGGCAAGCCGATTTTCTATACAAGACTAATCGATTGCCATGGCAACGCTTCGTTTTTCAGGTCAAAGCTTTGAGAAATATTCTTATTAGGAGGAAATCTTCAATTTTCAAAGGATGGAGAGCCTACTCGACTAAAAAAACCCCACATGAAATATGCATGTTGTCAAGTTGAAGGTTGAAACACATATCTTACGAGTTCAAAAGACTCACATCTATAAAGAACATAATGTTAAGGTTGAGAGACACTCAAAGGATGGAAAATAGATCAAAGTTGGATACTGGAGGAAGCTTGATATGGTTTTCTCTCTGTATCATCCCAACAAATCTTTTGATGTATAGAGTAAGGGATGCAGAAGCCAATGATACTGATATTTTATGTTACTGTAAATAATATTTGTTTTTAACATGGTTTTTTTTTATCATTTTTTATGTCAACCAAACTAGACATAACTTTGCAAAAAAAAAAAAAAAAATGTTTTAGTTGTGTTGATCGTTGGAGTCAAAATATAATGATAGAATATCCAAAGGTCTTTGATGGGAGTCTTGAAGGACTGTATCGTCTATGCTAGGTGCTATTAGAACCTAAGGAATGTAATCATTAATTCAGCTATGAATAGTAATAAAGTTTTTTTCCTTGAAATATTAAAAAAAAAAACATGAAAAAGGTACACAATCTCTGTTTTCATATGTTATCAAGTATGCATCAATTACAAAGAACACAGATGGTAGCTCCTTAAAAGTTGAAATGTTCTACCTCTTGTAACTCTCTCTATGATTTTATGTTGAAATATTTACACATAAATTACAACAGGCTTTCCATAATACTAACTTATGTTAAAGAATTTGGAAGGTTAGAGAAAACATTGTTGAATTTTTAATAGGGTTTTAATTTTGACACACCATAAAATATAATAAATTTTTTCAATTGAATTATTGTGCATACCATATAATATGATACCCTATATTTTTCCACTCCTCCATACAAATAGAAAAATGCATAATCTTAGTATCACTTGTAAGAAGTAGATGACTTATGTCATTTGTCCTCTTATCTCCATTCATACGAGAACTAGTGCCCTCGTTATTGCTTTGTCGATAATGTTCATCTATGGATTGTTCAACTTTTGATCTAGTTACCAACATAAACTGATTAGGTTTTTACTAATATTTTACTTTATGTTATTACCTCAACTCTTCAACCTGTTTTTGTGCTCCAACCACAAGATCTTATCTTTGTTTCAATCCAAGAACATATGTTGAAGTTGAACGAATTTGAGCAGTTTCTTTCTCAACTTCCCATTACTTTCTAGGTTTTCAATTATTATATCTTTGCCATGGTACGTATTTTATAACAATCTGGTGTTTTATGTTTCTTTCATAATCTATCAATTTCCTTGGTTGTGAATTCTTTTTTATTTAAATAAATTGAAGATGTGAAACTAATTTTAGGTTTCCAAGATATGTAGCACATTATTTTTAATTTAAAATTTAATCCAAAGGCTGACAACCTTCAGGAAATGCTCCATGTATTTTATTTGGGATGTGCCCTTGATATTAACTATAATTAACTATGGTGTTGTTTACTTTGTACTATAATTTGTTGCATCATTTAACTACATCAATATGTATTTGCAGTTTTGATCAATATGGTGGCATGTATGCTGATAAACTATGTTTTATTTCATTTAGGTGTGGGTTACCCACTCAGTATACAAGTTCATTCTATTTTGAATGAGTTAGTGATGTTAGAGCCACATATAGAATTTATATCTACAATGAAGGTGCATATCAAGATCGTCTTTGATATGTTAGGTGGAGATCTGCCTTATATGCAAAGAATGTCTATTTTAATATCTGAAAATTCAAGGCATGGGTATTTAGCATTGGATAGGAAGATACTACAATGGTATATGGTTTATTAATATGATCATCTTTGCCCTGTATTTAAGTTTCACATTTAGGTTTTTCCCTGGCATTTGTGAAGTTATGCAAAAACATTTTTTAGATGTCTTGTGTTATTCCTGATTATATTAGACAACCCTTTATCTTCATTTCCGGGGTCTTATTGTTCTGCAACCATTCAGTAATGTATACTAAAAATTGTAAAGGCACTATTATTTATTAATATGATCTTATATGACCTGTATATTTAAATTATACTTTAGGTTTTTCCCTGGCATTTTTCAAATTATGTGAAAGTGTTTATAAAGGTCTTGTGTTATTCCTTATTATAATAGAGAAGTTGTAATCTTCATTTATAGGGGATTGTTCTACAATAATTCAGTAATGTATATTGAAAATTGTATAGGCTATAGGAATTTATTAAGAAATGCTCTTTGTTAATGGGATTTTGTACCATCATTTAGTTATGCCCCTTCATGATGGATACCATTAATAGTTTGGGCTTGAAGTGTGAATTTCCATTTCCAACATCTGTGCGACCTTGCATCCAACCTTTAGCGGGATTCAAAACCATGTTTTTTTTTATAAGATTGGAACTAAAACCAAGACTCTAATGTTAGCCGATGTGTTGTTTTTCTTAACGAGGTCTTGCATGAAATGGTAAAAACCATGTTTTTGAAGTCGGTATAAGGGTGAGGGGGAGATTGGGGAAATTTTATCTTGGAGATTTGATGTCTTTAGCATCTCTCCGGGACAAGCGAAGAAAATTTTGGTAGGTTGGTTGGGTAGTGTCTATGAGAAAAATGCAGGTACGCAGTAGCTTGTATCTTTCAAAGAAAGGAAAGGTCCCTACCTCAAATATAATTTTTACATTGTTCTGTGATCCATGTCAATCTAATCATACATCACATTCTTCCCATGTCTAAATATGTTGAATCCCAATATTTTTACGGAAAAATAGCTTGATTTTAAGAGAATTATAGTAGGTGAAACTGACTCTGAAAATGAGATGCTAATTTTTGTTACAAATTGTAGCAAAAAAGGCTAAATTTAACTTGTGCCGTAGTCAAATTTAGTAATTCAATTTTCCACATCAGCACGATGACTTGGATGGAAGTTAGCTACAGTGGCATGGCCTTGTCTACTAGTTAAATTATTAAATTCAATTTTTAGGCTTGGAGTAGGGTTGTGGATGTGACGATTGCTGAAATTTAGCAATCTAGTTCAGTTATTTTCAGTAGAACTCAATTAGTTGAGCTCAAGTAATTAATTGAGTTAGTTGAAGTTTAGTTGAGTAGCAGAATTGTTGTTAACTTAGTGATCTCTCAGTTCAGCTAGTCAGTTAGCTAAAAATATCCCAGATATGTATGGACTTCGAATTTCCTAGTTGGAGTGGAGGAAAAGGCACATTGTAAATATCAATTGTATACTATTTGATTGCACAGTCTTGGCTATTGAGCAGGTGAATCATTCCTTCAGAATTGCGTAAGAAAATAGGAGGAAATTCTTATATTTTAGGAGCTAATTTCCTAAAGGATTGCGCAAGGAAATAGGAGGAAGCTAGAGCCTTGAATTGGCTAAGTGTTGGCCAGAGCAGGGAATTCAACAAGAGAACAAGTTTACATTGCACGGCGTGCTTCAGGATCGAAGAAATACATTGTAATAGTTTTTCATTCTCATCTGATTAATGAAAAGGAGCAGAGGGGTTTTTCCAAGTTGGGTTCCCCTGTAAAATCATTGTGTTCTTGTGGTTTTAATGGTTGCATTTCATTGCATGTGTTTCTAAATTGTGATTTTCATTCTGTAGAATAGTATATGAAATTTGTAATCTCTTGATTTCAGTTAAAATTCATCAGTAATAGCAAATTTCTATTAAAGTCTACAATTTTTGTGATGCGAAGCTTATAAACCATTTTTTTTTATTTGTTATTGCATTGGATGTATTTAGTGCTCTTACTCTTCCACCTAACTTATTTGGTCGTTCTAAGATTGAAGGGGGGAAGAAAGCCTTCTGCAAACAAAAACAAAATAAATTGTGGCAGCAATAAGTAGAAAATCCCCAAGAAGAAGGATACTCAAAATAAAATGAAGACAACATGAAATATAAAGAAGCACAAGACAGATACTACTCCTAATGAAGTCAAGCAAAGCATAGAAAATAATAATAAATGTAAGGCAATAACTATTGCTTATGAAGATGACCCTATTTTATTAGAGCAAGCAGATGGCTCAACATCTGTTTCTGTTGATGGGTTATATTTATCTGATGACAGTGAACTTATCATGTCATAGTGACAAATATCACAAGACCTCCCCCTCTCATGGTAGAGGCATCTTATCATGTCATAGTGACTTAGATAATGTTTATAGTGACGAGTCTGAAAAGACCTCCCCCTTTGATGACCAGGTTTGGGTTCTTATATGGTGTCTTTATTTTTATCGATGAAATAGGGATAAAAAAATTCTTTTCACTACCATATAATAAATATCTTTTATCCTAAATTTTTTTGTTTTGTTGATATAGTCTAGGACTCATTTTTTACAACAAAATCACATGTTTAACAACCAGATGTGCATGCATGATATTCAATTTTATAGGTAAAAGTCATATCTTATCTTTGCCAATCCCATTCTATTAGAATTTCCACTATTTTAGATTGAATTTGGTCATTTCATATTTGTGGAACAGGTGGACTTCATGTCATTTTCCTACTTGTAAAAATCATTGTCTCTACATGTGGGTAGTGGAATCATTTAAAAGTTATTCACCTTTTTCTCTCTCAAAGGAAAAATTTTATATTTTAACCAAACTTATGACATAATTTTCACCACCAACCTTGTAGTTGCATATTTTGCAACTGATAGATTATGTGATCTATAAGATATAAATTCGTCAATGCATTTTCCAGGGCCCTTTTTTTCATTTTTCATTCTTATGCTTCATGGAAATTCAAACTTTCTTTCTACGAATTTTTGTGTATGTTGTTGCTTTGATGCTGCTCTTGAATGACTTCTGTAAATTCCCTGATTTTCCAAATATGATGAATATTTGAAGTTGTATTTCAATGTGGCATATAACGATGGAATCCAACCTTTCAAAATGAGAACTCAAAGGCCAAAATCACATTAACATTGGATTTATTTATTACAGTGACTAGTTAAAACATTGTGTAATGTCTATTATATTAAGACACTTAGTTATAAAATCAAACTCATATTAGAATGTAAATAAAAAATACAAGTGGACATGATTTCCTTGGGACAAATAGAAGGGGGGGGGGTGGGGGTTGTGATATTACAAGTGAAGAAAATTAAAATTACTTATCTTACTATTTGGTTGGTAATAAATAAAAAGGACAGTGCTTTTTGGTAGAAAGTGACGAGTCGGCTTCATGCATGAAAAATTTACATATCCACCATTTTCTGTATAAAATTTTTGAGATTGGGAAGGAGTTACTTCCGTAGATGCCAAAGTGCTCTATGGGGGGGGATCTAAATAAGATATCTAGAAAATTGACCAGGATAGGAGAGGAAATTAACCCACTCAACCTAGGAAAATTTACTATATTCACCCAAATACCTAGGGTTGTGTAGCATCTTCAGCGTTTGAGTTATGAACCCAATGGATAAACCCTCAAGATAGTGGCCTTTCTACACCGCAAGGGAATTATGAGAGCCACTGAGCTAAGAAGCTAATGCTAAAGGAAGTTAGTGAACACTTAATTTTGGGTAGATATATAGCGAAATGATAAGGAAGGAGGAAAAATATAATCTAAGAGTTAATTAAACTAGATTAGGAGGGGATCTATGCTTGTTAAGTCCAAGGGGAATTTTCTTATTCAGAGGTTATTGCTTTTGGGTAGAGAAAAACACTCACTATGCAGTTGCATCAGAGCATTAATTTAGATGAGATGAGGCCTATAAGGACAGATCTTCCTACATACAATATAAGAGCACTAATTTAGATAATAAATTCCCTGAGCAAGACTTCATACTCAAAAAAAGTTGTATCTTTTGGGTAAAGTAATACATGTTTTGGACCTGGGAAAATCCTATGTAAAATTGTTTAAGCAACTAATAGCCAATTTTTGACAAAGAAATGATGCAAAAGGTACTTTGTTGAAACCATCCTCTATTAATAAATTTACTTGGATCAATCATTTGATAGAACCCTTTCCAAAATTCCTTAACATCTAAAAGGAAACCATTCGGTTGAATAACTGGTGATGCAAATGGTTGCACCTAGCTTGATTGAACATACTTCATCTTCAATATGTTAATATATAGAAAATTAGTTTATGGAGGTTAATGTTTTAGAGCATCATCCATTTTGCTACTGCATTGTTGAGAGTTACTTCCATTTTTTTTAAATCATTATGATTAGGAAGATTTCTGCAGGAGGCATAATGGAAGTCTCTGGTTGAGTGTGTCAGTTTATTGAGAATTGACTAGTCGTTGGGTCATCTACTTACCAGGTCATCCTTATCATGCATGATGAACCTCCTACCCAAAGTGGGACTCTGCTTGGCACCACATCTATAGATTCATATCCAACCCATCCCATTTAGTCATATGCCTTCCATTTTTGTTTATGATCAGGGACACAAAAACAATTAGTGACTTGGAAGAAGGGAAGTTGTGAACTATGTCCCTATCCGTCCATATTGAACTGATTTATGATTGTATTACTGACTATGTGCGTCAATTTTTCCCTTGAGACTCACTATCTCAATATCAAAAGCAAAATGTGGTCAAGATTCTTGCATAAAATGTCTCATGTTGGTGTTTATTTGAGAATTTTGACAGTAGTTTGTCTATTGTATTTGTGAAAAAATTGTAGTTCATGAAACAGTGATTGGTTTGAACTTTTGGATTTGCAGTTTTCATGCTCTTTGTTCATTATGATTATTATCTATATGGTATTATTTGATCACAACTATCATGTTGCAAAATGTTTTTTATGCAGATTTCGAGTTTTTTTTATCCCAAGCAAGATAACTTCCATGGGCTTAAGAGTTTACCGACAACCTATTGTGATGGGGAGGAATGGGATTTAAATGGTTTCATTGACATAATTTGGGCTCATACAACGGTGGGGAATGTTGTCAAGACCGATGAACATTTCCTCTTTTTTGTTATCCAATCCATTAACTTGACAATATATAATTTTAACATTTTTCAGATGGAGAGTTGACTCGCTTGTATTTTATTTTAGGATTTCATTTGCTATGTGTTTGTAGTCATATTTCATAAGTTTTACCTTTTTTGTAAATTAGTACTTGCTGCTTTGTTCCTATTTTCTTGTGTTGTACAGGGAACTATTAAAAAAAATCACTTTTATCTTTTCAGTATGATGAAAGACATCATCAGATTCAGAACCTATTGTTGTCTTTTGTTTTGGACATGTTTTTATTTTTCTTTTTTGAAATTATTTTTTCACATTTATTTTTAGATAAATTATTGTTCATATCAAATTGGCATGTTGGGTGTTTGTCAGTAGTTAAACTTGTTACCATCAACTTGTTCTTCGCATTACAACTATAGGTCAACCTTATCATGGGCACTATCCAATCTAAATAGTTTTTGGTTGAGTTATACTATTTTGCATGGCTTCTTGCTCTCTCAGAACTTAAAATTGGACAGGTTAGTTGTTTATATTTTTAGTCATTTTTTATTTTTTTCCCTAGTTAAATGCACATTTATTTCCTTTAAGTTCTGGTCTATAGGTTTTCATTGATGCAAATATCAATCCTCCTCTTGTACAATTGCTGCAAAATTAATAATTTAATAATGTTGCAAAATGAAGAATTTGAATCAAGAAAGAAGCAACATGGGAAATTCCAATGCTACTTTGGGTGGTTCCCATGAAAAAATCAAGTATGTCTTAATCCTCTCTCTCTATATATATAATATAAAGGTCATGTGTACTTCTAGTGGATGTCTACTGGTAATGCAAGGTTATTAGTATCAGTTACATCTTAGTGACATAACTAGTCATTATTAGGCACTGGGAATTGCAACTTGCCTTATTTGGTACATGGCTTGCCTTGTGTTCATAATTTAGACTCTAAAGTGGCCCTTGAAAATATTTCATGTAGAAATGGATAGTAACACCTTATTGTCTATATTTAAATTTAGCATGAAGAAAGCTTGTGAACTCTTCGGTCTTTGGTTAACATAAAGTAGATGTAGTAAAACATTTGTCAAATACTAGCACTTCAAAACATTGTAGTATCGAATATATGGAAATGATAGTAAAATGTTTTTACATACTGAAAGTGAGCAATGGATTGATTATGAAATGCATATTTTTTTTTACATTAGATTTTCCTATTTTTTTATTTGCCTCAACCATAATATGAAACCAATATTGGTTACATATCTTAATTGGTGTTTAACATATTGGAATTAACAATATTATCACATGTAATTCTACGATTCTCTCAACATCAACAATCATTAACAATAGTCTAATATAATTTCGAAACATAAATCAGGATCAGTGATTGCTTTGGACCATTACTACAAACACACTCACAATTGTTTTGGTTGTAAATTAACCCTGCCAATTTAGTAAATGTTGTATTGGTTTTGTTTTTCGTTGTGTTTTTCTCACATCAACTGTGCTATAAAAATGACTAATTCAAAGAGAATAATACCACCATTAAAATTACAAGTGAAACTAGTTTCCCTGTGTTTGGAAGTAATCCAGGCAAACATGTCAATCTATCTAGATTATATCTAATTTATGCCTCTAATTTCATTTCATCATCCAATCCTGGATTCGATCTTCCACATTGTACAATGGAAATATTGTATCCTAGTTGTTATATCGCTTCTCCCTAATTGTGTGGCATTGAATTAAAAAATAGTTATTACCACCTAATTGCAGAAAGGAAAGCTTAGTTATAAAATATAAGGTATTTTATTTGTTTGAAAAATTGAGGATTATAATGTGGCTAAAAGAAATGTTAGTAGCTACATTATTAAAGCATCTAGAAATCATTTTTTTGTGATCTACTAGTCCAATGTTTTTACGATGCACCATTTTTCACTAGGTGATTAATCTTTGAGATAAGCTATGTTGATCAGGGAAAGGATTATCCCTTAATAAGGAGGAGAATTGTACTTTAGTTGTCATTTCCTTGTCTAGGTATTGGAATACTATCATATAATACATGTGAATTGTTTTTATATGGTGAAGCATCTTCTAACTTATCGTGGATTGGCAGTTGCCTCAATAACATTAATGAATATAGATTCAATATAGATTCTTGCTATATTTACCTCTAAAGGACTATTACATAAGAATGCATGCTAAAAAACTTAATTGTTCATGGTTATATAAGGTTTTCTTGTTCTCTTGAACTGTGTGAGAGAATTTTTTTATGTTTTGAGAGCTAGGAGTTTTCTTGTTCTCCTGAACTGTGTGAGAGAATGTTTTAATGTTTTGAGAGAAAGAATGGGAAAACTTCATTATAGTGATTCCATTCATCTATGTATAACTTATGTGCATCTCTCTATTACAATATGTCAACAAATATGTTGATCTCACTTACTAAATTTTTCAACAATAGAAAATTTCAAGTATATTTGGTGTGTTTCCAAACTCCTGAATTCTGAGAGAAATTAACTTATGTTAAACGATTAATTTGAATGGTATTTGGTGTGAATCGTGATATTCCCATACCCAACAATTGTGATTATTTTCCTTGAAGGTCTCACGAATATTCCGAAATCAGGAGAAGCATAAAGAGACCTAGGGAGCACTGGAGGTGTGAATATTTATGCTCATTTTATATATGATGTTGAAGGACTTGAAAATAATGAGAATTTGAAAAGTCATGATAACAATGATATATATGAGAAAGTTGTGAATATTATTGAAACCTAATTTCTAGAGGATGAAGAGGATGACCAAAATATATATTTGGTTACTTCTTCTATTCATGGTCATATTTCCTTTACCATTGGTGCAAATCAAGTGCAAGCTCCTTCTAGTGGATCTACTTTTGGTTGATTTATATTGTTGTTGCTTCGTGTTCGAGTGTGATTACCATCTTGTTGAATTATATATAAACTTTTTTGAACTTCAAGGATGTGGGATATTACATAGTGTGGTTTCATTAAAGTGCTTCGGATACACTTATTATTGACATTGAAGTTTATCATTTCATTTTTCAAGAAATGAGCCTGTTTGTTCATTTATGTCAGGATATCTTTGAATTCTTTTGTAGAATTCCAGGTCAATGTTAAATGTGTACACAATTCTAAGTAATTATTGGCATATGTTGAGGTACTGAAAATTTTATTGGATTTTATCATTTCATTTTTCAAGAAATGAGTTTTCTTGTTCATCTCTGGTAGGATATCTCTGAATTCTTTTGCAAAATTCCAAGTCAGTGTTAAATGTGTCTACAATTTTAAGCAATTACTGGTATGTGTTAAATTTTTCTACAATTCTAAGTATGTGTTAAAAGCCCTGGGCCTAATGGCTGGCCCGTTTAATTTTTCCATCACATTTTTGAACTTATTGCAAATGATCTGTTGATTATGATTGAGGACAGCAGGGTGCGGGGTAGAGTATATGATGGATTCAATACTACTTTTATTGCGCTCATCCCTAAATCTGATCACCCCACCAGCTTTCAGGACTACAGACCTATATCCCTATGCAATTGTATCTATAATATCATTTCTAAAATCATTGCTAATCGAATCAAGGCTTTTCTATATTCCAATATAGGAAAGGAGCAATTTGCTTTTCTCCACCATAGACAAATTCACGAAGCTATTGGCACTGCCCAAGAAGCCCTCCATTCCATCAAAGCTAAGCGCCTGAAATCTACCATTCTCAAGATTGATCTGGCAAAGGCCTTCGATCAGGTGAATTGGAGCTACCTACATCTCATTCTTATCCAAACTGGATTCCCACACACCTTTATCAACCAGATTATGGGTTGCATTTGTCATGCTACCTTTAGCATACTCATTAATGGCACTGCCACTGATTTCTTTCATGCGGGGTGAGGACTTCGTCAAGGATTTCCTCTCACCTTTATTGCTTTTCCTGGTTATGGAAGGCCTATATGTTCTCATAAAACATGCTAAAACAAGGGGTAACATTCATGGGCTCCAGATCAATGACTTAATTAGTCTCACTCATCTTCTGTTTGTAGATGATGTTTTAATATTTCTTGATGGATCCAGGCAGGACCTGGTTCAATTGGACAAACTACTCCAATGTTTCTGAAGAGCCACTGCTATGAAACCTAATGATCTCAAATCTAACATTATTATGACCGGATGCTCGGGACAGGAACAGGGTATTGCTACTCGTCTTTTTTCTTATGTCCATGCTGATATCAACGATGGCCTTAAATACTTGGGTTACCATATCAAACCTAATGATTATCAAATTAGGGATTGGCACTGACTCATAGCTAAATTTGAATGCAGGATTAATGTTTGGTACAATCGATGGCTGTCTAGAGCTGGCAGACTAGTCCTTATCAAATCAGTGCTTGAAGCCATTCCAGTCTATTGGATGACCCTGGCTTGGATTCCTATTGGGATCATCAATCATATAAAATGCCTATGCAGACATTTCTTATGGCGCAACCAGGAAAAGGATACCACTTTTTCTTGGATTTCTTGGGACCGCATTAACATACCCAAACAGTGGGGTGGTTGGGGGATTAAAGATCTCCAATTATTTTCCAAAGCACTGGCTGCCAAAATGTGTTGGCATATTGTCACGGGACACAGTCTCTGGAAGGATGTCATTGTTGCAAAGTATATTGCGCCCAGGTCAACCCTTGATTGGATCAGGGACTGTATAGTGTTGCCCATTGGTGCAACTATTATATGGAAGGCGATCACTAAAGCAACCCAGCTCATTCAGAGGGGCTTATCATGGCAGATTGGATCCGGGGTATTAGTAAAAATTGGTTTGGATTCATGGTCAAGTTGTGGTGATTTTTATAGACTACCTGCTTTCATCACAGAATACCTGGCTAAAAGGAACATCTTCTTCCTTTCTCAGATTGCGGACCCAGCCCACACCACATGGCAAGGACAAGCTTGGTTATCTGCGGACCACCTTGAGATCCCTCGTGATGGACATTGGCAATGGAAAAATTACATCTGGGCTTTAACAGTATCAAAAATTCGTATCACTGATAAGGATGATCAACTGATATGGGCCTGCTCACCTACTGGGCATTATGTTCCAAAGCTGGGGTACTTGGCTCTTATCCACCATAGAGAACCCCCACAATAATCATGGTGGTGGCACAACATATGTAAATTGAACGCGCCACACAAGCACAGAATACTATTCTGGTGCATTCTTAACCAATGTGTTCCTACAATGGATTTCCTTCACAAAAGAGCCATTCACGGACCATCTCGCTGTGTTTATTGCCTATCAAACAGCGAAGATTCCATGCATCTGTTTCTTCACTGCAATGTCATTTTGGAGATCTGGGCTCGGGTCACCACTTGTCTGGGCTGCCAATACCTCTGGAATGGTTACACTCTGCATGATGCATGGTTAAATTGGTGGCAACAGTTTTCTCATCTCCAGAGGATGCGCAACCTACCTTTGATCCTTGCATGGGAAATATGGATCAGCCGAAACAAATTCATTTTCAATGGCCTTCCTATCAACTGTGGCCATATCTGTGTGGTGTCCATTGCCACTTACAATCTGATGCTTGTGGATAAACTGCAAAAATCTCCCATGATCGTGGTCCCTGAACTGATCGATCGATGCAGACCTTGGGCATATTTCGATGGTGCTGCTAATTTACATGGCTGTTGGGGGGGGGGTGGTGCAACCTTGTATTTAAATGACCATCATCATTACCATATTAGGATGGGATTGGGACTTGGTTCTAATAATTTCACAGAACTACAATGCCTTCGACTCCTTATGGTTTTTGCTCGGGAAAAAAATTGCAACTCCATTGAGATATTTGGGGATTCCCTTCTTGTGATAAATTGGTTCAATGAACATGCTCATTGTCATACGCACACACTGTCTGCATTTCTACGAGAGGTACATCATCTCAAGATCCTTTTTTACTCCATATCTGTGGCACATATTTACAGGACTACGAACCAAGTGGCAAATCAGCTGTCCAAAGAAGCCACGGAGCTAAGGTGGGGTACTTGGCACATTACTGAGCAGATCAGAGATCAGATTTACCGATATTATCATCGGCCTTTTATAGAGGAGGCACCAGTATAGGGGGTTGTTTTACTGAACAGCCTGTTTTGGGGAGATTTTTTTGTCTGCTTTATCTCCCATGTTTCATCAGCGGCTATTATATGTATATTTATTTATATTTTGATTCTGATATGTAAGTTATGCACCGAACTTACATGCGATGTTATTGGTAACTTATAGTTTATGTTTTGAGCTATGTATTGGTTTATCATGGACGTCGGAATGGTTGTTATGGGCTCTTGTGGCCTGATCAGTAGTGCACTACCAGTATATGTAACATGTAACTTATCTTTTAATGAAAAGTTACGAATTTTTCCTTTGTGAAAAAAAATTACTAGTATATGTTGAGGTCCTCAACATTTTAAGTGACAACATATTTGTATAAAATTTTCAGTACATATTCTAAGTTGTACTCATTGTTTGTTATTATTCATCAAATCATGGGAACATTGTGATAAATACATAGATGTATAAATAACACATTGTGTGATGAGTTTTTCAACCTTTCTACACTCATTGTCATGATGTTGGATTTGGTATGTGATCTGAATCGGAAAATTAGTGTTTGTTGTGCTAAATTCCAATTCAGAATATAAACAAAGTGCTTGAGTATTATGAGGTAAATTGCAAGTTAACCATGATTTTTGTGTTTTTATCTTAATTTCTTGAGGAAATTAACATAAAAAAAAACACTAAATAGAAGCATCTCACAGACATGAACATCACCATAAACAGTAACAAAACAACACATGATGAAGGAGCTCACCTCACCTGGGAGTTCAACCCTCGCCCGCTCTTCTCAGAGCTTGACCAAAATTTTGGTTGGTCGTGGTACATGGCAACCTATGATTAGCCTCCATAAAACCCAATCAAAATTCACCATTTCAAACCAACAATGCAATGCCACTTGGCACAATCTCATTTGCTGGGGAATATACCATTTGACCGGTCAAGTTTCCACTTGGGTATGCCCAGTCAGCATTACGAACTGATGACTGGATTGTCCTTGCACATTTTTTTGTTAACAAAGTGTACATAACACGTTTTTGGGAGCATACAGTGTTGGTTTTCCATGAAATGAGTTGCGTCGAATTTAGAACGACGAGATCTACACGGTCGTTTAGGTTCCACACCATTTTGACAACTTTCATTTTTAAGCAGAATTTTGAGCACCTCGTAAATTCTCCCCACTAGAAGCTTTTTGACCCCAAAATATCACTTTCTGTTGTTCAGCAGATGAGGGTATAGTTCCCTCACCTCTCTAATCTCGTTCCATTTGGCCTTGCTTGGATTTGTGCCTTTAAGCTCCACACGAAGGTAGTCTACACTCCCTTGTTTTGATGTCCTTGTTCTTTTTTCAAGAATGGTGTCTTCCTGAAGCTCATCAAGGTATTCAGGAGAAAAATCCTCAATGGAAGGAATCTGAACATTTTTTCCTTGATCTTCAACCAACGGAGGCTCATACAACCTTAAGTTTTCAACATTAACAACAGAGTAAATTTGCATGTATAAAGGAAAATCTAACTTGAAGGCATTGTCACCAATAGTTTCCAAAATTCTGAAAGGACCATAAAAGATTGGTTTCAATTTTTTACCTTCCCCTTGAAGCCTCTCTTTGCTAATTTGAAACCAAAATTCGTCACCAACATGGAGCTTGTGATCTGCACGATGCTTGTCGTGCCTTTCTTTGTACTAGCCTTGGCTATTTTCAAGCTGATCTTGAACTATTTGATGTATTAATTGGATTTGTTCTATGAAATTCTTAGATTTGTCTATGTTGCTATGACCATCACTAGCAACATCCTTCCCAAAAATGAAATCCAATGGTGATCTAGGCAAGTATCCAAGGCATGCCTCAAATTTTCATGTTTGTGTAGAGGAGTGTTTTTCATGGTTGTAATCATGCTGAATGTAGTGCAAGTTTTCATCCCACAACTTAGGATGCTTGCTGTAGTATCCTCGAAGAAGATGTATGATTGTTCGATTGAACACTTTCGTTTGACCATCTGTTTGTGGATGAAATTCAGTACTCTTTTTCAACTTGGTATCCATCAAGTCCCACAAAATTGACCAAAAATTCCCAACAAATCGAGAATCTTGGTCACTAACAATGGATGTGGGCAACCCAAAATGAACCCAAACATGTTGAAAGAATATTTGAGTTGTTTGTTCAGTGGTGATTTTATTTTTACATGGCATTAATATACACATATTGTTGAACCTATCCACAACTACATACAAATAATCATGACCTCTTTTTGACAATGGAAGACCTCCTACAAAATCCATAGAAACACTCTCCCATGGACGTCAAGGTACAGTAAGTGGTGTGTACAATCCTAATTTCCTATTTCTAGGGTTACTGATTGCACACAATGAACAACCTTTAATGAAACATTACACACCTTCAATCATACAATTCCAATAACAATACCTCTGAAGATGTGACATTGTTTTTCTTACACCGAAATGTCCAACAATAAGAGAATTTTGTGCTTCCCTCATGACATTCACTCTCTCCCCCTGTGAAATACAAAGCTTTCCCAAATGATACAACAAGTTATTATGTACATGGTAATCCAATTCCTCTACTTAGTTGCCTTGATTCAAGTTTGCATAAACATCTTGAAAGTCATTATCAAATGCATATTGCTCAACATAACTTTCATGCAAAACAGAATTATGCTTGAGTAAAGTAGTTGCACTAACAATAGGCCTAGAAAGCATATTAGAAAACTTATTGTATATACCTTTCTTATACCCGATTACCAAGTGGAATTTTTGTAAGAAACCCATCCATCAAAAGTGCCTTGATTTCTGCAAATTAGTTTGTGATTGCAGCTATTGCAATGGTTGGTGGTTAATGTGTATAATGGTTTCATTTCCCATCAAGTAGTGTTTCCACTTTTTCACACTTTGAACCAACGCATAAAGCTCCTTGTCATAAGTAGGATAGTTAATCACTACACCATTGAAATTTTTTGAATGAAATGAAATGGGTTTACCATGTTGCATAAGGAATGTGCCAATGGCATAGTCGCTTGCATCAGTTTCAATCTCAAACGGTTGTCTCAAGTCCGATAGTGCAAAAATTGGGGCTGAACTGTTCTTCTCTTTCAAAGCACTAAATGATTTTTGTTGGTTTCCTCCCCATTAGAATACCTTTTTCACACTTGATCAGGTGATCATGTCCAAGTTGAAAAAATGCTCAAAAATGGAACTACTCAGAATTGGTTGAAACCTAAACGACCAGAAAGGCCTAGTCGCTGTGATTCTGCCACCATAAATGGCACTCAAATCCGACGTCGTATGTGAAAGTTATGCAGGTTTGAAGTTTTTAGTATCCTTCAAAAATCCAGTTGACCAAAGTTGACTTTGACTTTGGAAAATATTAAAAAAATAATATTCCAAAGAATATTTTGAGAATATTCCAAAGATTATTTTGGGAATATTCCCTAGAATATTCCATCTGAGCGAATGAAGGATTGACAAGTGGCAAGTACTGATTGAACAATGGTTTGACTTTGGATTTTCGTGGCCAATTAAACGATGCCACTTGGCAAGCCCGGAGGCCGCCACGTGGCCCCAGGCCGCATGTGAATGGCGTATGTTAAAAATTTTGTAGTCCGCAATATTTGAACCACAAACCTCCCGCCAGCCAACAAAGCGCTCCAACCAACTCATCTATACGGTATGACTTAACATTATTATTCAACGGGTTGTATTTAACCATTACTAAACATGGTGTTGGTGGTAAAGGGGGCCAGCCCCCACTTCAAAGCATTTCATACGACTAGGCCAGGTGACGAGGTGCTTAAAAAAACCAACGGAAGTTTATTAATGCCAATTAATTAGTGCTTAAACATGGTTTAGCCACTAACCATGTCATTAGCACTTAAATGGCGCTTAGCATTAAACTCAGCTTATCCGCCCATTAATACGCAGTTAAGTTAAGCTAATCCGAGATTAAGGGTTTGGCCGAATTCATGGCGAGCGCACCATATTTGGCAGGAAGGGCCAACTTAACTGGAGTTAACTCCAGTTCTCCACATTTAGTGGAGGTTTTCAAGGGGACATTGGGCAGAAATTTGTTTTGGTCATAACTTCTTCAATATTGATCCAATTTGGACGAAATTTTGGTCATTTTTGGGTATTCTGAGCATTCTGGAATGTTTGGGATAGGTTTCAGAGTGAACATAGGTTCTATACAACCATTTTTTCTTCAGGGAATCTTGGAGAGCCACCAAGTCCATCAGGGAAATGGAGCTGTATTGGGCTATACTTCACTGTTTAAGGTGAAACAAAATCCATTCCTAGCTTATTTATGTCTTCTGAAGTCATTTTCACAGCTGGTTTTGCCTGTTTAGGCATTTTTCTCACTGTAATACCATTTTGAGCAACTTAATAGAGCAAGGACATGCCCATTGGGAGCCTTGGACCCAACAAATATAGACCAGGAAGGGTGAACTGCCTCATCATGTTGTTGTGTTATGTTATGGTTAAATTTATCAGCTATGTATTTCTGATTTAAGTTATTAAATAGTAATTTTAATTAAAATTCCCTCACACAAAAACTCTTAAACAGTTACCAAAAACACTTTGTTTAAATTGCAAGACATGGAGGACACTTTGCACACTTAATTAAATGAAAATGGATACTTTGAACAACATATACAAATAGTTTAATTTTTAGATCAGTTGGTATCAAAGCTATAGTTTTACTCTGCATTTTTTTTGTGCAAAGATATAGTTAATTGTTTGCAAGTTTTGATGCTTACTAGGCTTAAACTCAAAAGAGGGGAAGGACAATTGGTTAGAGCACAAGCTAATCCTCAACCAAGGAGGGGCAGAGAGCCATTTCCTCCACCATCTATTACACCCCCAATAGTTACTGAAGAAGCCTCAAGCATGTCTTCAAGAGAAGGAGAATCTCCTAAAGACATTGATCCCAAGGAAGAAGAACGGGTATTCTGAAAAGCTTTCCTAGACATGACAGAGATGGTAAGGATACTCTACCAAGAAAGGAATGATAGGCTTGTTGGAGAAGGGTCTAAACATCAGCAAGAAGGAGAGGGCTCTTCAGGAGGAAATAAAAGTGGTGATAAGTCAAAGAAAGGACATGGATGAAATGGTGATCCACCATCCCTATCTTCATCCTCTTCCTCTACATCATCATCCTTTACTTCAGTGAACCAATCTCACAAGTCCAAAACCACTGGTAAAAGTCCATTTTTAAAGCTTGATGTTAAATTTTAGTTGCCTATGTTTAACGATGAAGTCAATGTAGAGAAACTTGACAATTGGATAAGACAGTTGGAAGTTTACTTGAGGATACAAAACCTTCATGAAGACGACACCAAGATTCAGTTAACCTCTTTAAGAATGGAAGGAGCATCATTGGTATGGTGGGAAGCCAAGACCGAGGATGAAATTAAAAAACATGGTAAGATCACTTTATCATGGGTTGAATTTATTTCCACAATTAAGCAGCAATTTTATCCATTAGCTCATTCACAAAAGGCTATCATGAATTGGCAAAGTTTTAGACAACTTAAGGGACAAAGTGTTCAAGATTACACTCAAGAGTTTAGAAGAAGGGCTCTGTTTTTAGGAATTGATTTGCATAGTCAAGATACCTTGCTGAAATATATAGGTGGTTTACACAGCTATCTTATACATACTATCCTTATGTTCAATCCTACTAGTCTAGACAAATTTTGTGCACAAGCTACACATTTAGAGGCTAGAGGGAAACAATATTTTGATGGGAATATGGATACTGAATTTAAAGACAAAGGGAGGAAAAGAAATGCAAACTCTAGGAAAGAAAAAGGAAATTTACTTTGTAAAAATTGTTCCAAAACAAGCCACGATGAAGACCATTGCTGGAAGCTTCATCCGGAGCTAAAACCAGAGAAATTTAAAAACAAAGATAAGGGCAAAGAAAAGGGCAAAACGGTTGCAACTGTTGAACAAGATTTAGGGTCTGAATCAGGTGATGAAACTAAAAGCATGGCCATGGTACTAAGGAACATAAAGGGAAAAGAGATTGTTAAGGAAACAAATCCCAGTTCTAGCACTTTAAACTATCACATAGAAGCTCAAAATGAAAAGAGGAGGATAGAGCTATTTCATATAAGGATAATCTCAAAACACAAAAAGATAGACACACTATTTGATAGTGGGTCTCAAGAAAATCTCATCTCAGAAGACTTAGTCACGAAGCTGAAACTTGAGACCATACCTCATCCAAAGCCATATCCACTTGGATGGATTTGCAAGGATGCTAATTTACAAGTCTCAAGAAAGTGCATGTTGCGCTTCGCCATAACAGCTCATTATGTTGATTTGGTTGAATTATATGTGATATCGCTTGACATTACAGGTGTTGTGTTGGGTAGTCCATATTTATATGACAGAAAAGCGATCTTCCATCGCCATGAGAAAAAGTATCATCTGTTCAAGGATGGAAAAGATTTTATTGTGAGAGCACATCGGAAGAAGCTAGAATCTTCTTTAGTCAACACAAGACAATTGAAAAGGCTTTTCAATGTAAGTCAAAATTTGACTTTGTTGATGGTTAAGCAAAAAGATTTTGTACATTCTCCTTTTCATGTTATTGTTGATATAAATGATGATATGTTTCAGCCTGAAAGCAAGTTGTCTTGGGAAGATGACAAGAAGTGCCTTTGGTGTCAATCGGTGCAAAGAACGAAGTGTCGGTGCAAAGTGGTGCAAGAATCCAAGAAAGGAAAAAGCATGCAAGCAAAGAGGACACAAAGTTCAGCATGGGTCAATGCTAGTTTCAAAATGGCAGGTTGGTATGGTGAGAAAACTTGGTCAGGATTCGACGCAAGTACATGGCTCAATTGGCAAAAATTCGCCATGAGGACAGTTGGCAAGGTGAATCTTATTTTCAGTTTCCTTTGAAGTTTGACCATTGTAGAAACTGTATGTATTCTGCAAATTTCAATTGTTGTTCAGCAAGTTCAAAAATTTGCATCATGACACAGTCAAAGTTAGCAATAGTTGGTCAAGAGATTCAAGGAAGAATTTGTCTTTTTATGAGAAGCTCAATTTGATGAAATCCGGAAGATTTCAATGGTTCAAGGTTGGAAGAGTGGAGAATCAGTCTCCTCATCTTCAGTTTCTATAAATCAGAGAGCTTTTGGGGTCAAAAAGCTTCCCATTTGGGAGGTGTGATTAGGTGATCATGTCCAAGTTGAAAATATGATGAAAATAGAACTGCTCATAATTGTTTGAAACTTGAATGATCGGAAAGGCCTCATCACTGTGATTCTAGCACCACGAACAGCACTCAAATCCGACGTCGTATGTGAAAGTTATGCAGGTTTGAAGTTTTCAGTATCCTTCAAAAATCCAGTTGACCAAAGTTGACTTTGACTTTGGAAAATATCAAAAAAATAATATTCCAAAGAATATTTCGAGAATATTCCCTAGAATATTCCATCTGAGCGAATGAAGGATTGACAAGTGGAAAGTTTTGAATGAACAATGGTTTGACTTTGGATTTTCGTGGCCAATTAAAGGGTGCAACATGGCAAGCTCGGAGACCGCCACGTGGCCCTAGGCCGCATGTGAAAGGCATATGTTAAAAATTTTGGATTTTGCAGGATTTGAAACGCAAACCTCCTGCCAGCCAACAAAGCGCTCCAATCAACTCATCTATACGGTATGACTTAACATTATTGTTCAACGGGTTGTATTTAACTGTTACTAAACATGGTGTTGGGAGTAAAGGGGGCCAGCCCCCACTTCAAAGCATTTCATACAACCAGGTCGGGCGACCAGGCACTTAACAAAACCGGCGGAAGTTTATTAATGCCAATTAATTAGCATTTAAACGTGGTTTAGCCACTAACCATGTCATTAGTGCTTAAATGGCGCTTAGCATTAAACACAACTTATATGCTCATTAATACGCAGTTAAGTTAAGCTAATCCGAGATTAAGGGTTTGGCAGATTTTATGGCGGGCACGCCATATTTGGCGGGAAGGGCCAACTTAACTAGAGTTAACTCCATTTCTCCACATTTAGTGGAGGTTTTCAAGGGGACATTGGGCAGAAATTTGTTTTGGTCATAACTTCTTCAATATTGATCCAATTTGGACGAAATTTTGGTCAATTTTGGGTATTTTGAGCATTCTGGAGTGTTTGGGACAGGTCTAAAGCCATTTTTGCTTCAGGGAAGCTTGGAGAGCCATCAGAGCCATCAGGGAAATGGAGTTGTATTGGGCTATACTTCACTGTTTAAGGTGAAACAAAAGCCATTCTTAGCTTATTTCTGTATTCTGAAGTCATTTTCACAGCTGGTTTTGCATGTTTAGGCATTTTTCTCACTGTAATACCATTTTGAGCAACTTAATAGAGCAAGGACATGCCCATTGGGAGCCTTGGACCCGGTAGATGTAGCCCAAGAGGGGTGAACTGCCTCATCATGTTGTTGTGTTATGTTATGGTGAAATTTATCTGCTGTGTATTTATGATTTAAGATATTAAATAGTAATTTTAATTAACATTCCCTCACACAAAAACTTAGAAACAGTTACCAAAAACACTTTTTTTAAATTGCAAGACATGGAGGAAACTGTGCACACTTAATTAAATGAAAATGGATACTTTGAACAACATATACAAATAGTTTCATTTTCAAATCGACACGAGTCAATGCATGCAATGGAACTGCGATATAAGAGAAGTTAGTAATAAACTTTCTTCAATATTGGGATGCTACCCAAAAAACTTCTTACCTCAGTGATTGTTTTGGGCGTTAACCAATTCACAATGACCTCAACCTTAGAGGGGTCTATCTTGAAATCACCTCTTCCAACAATATGCCCCAAGTACACCAAATAATTTTTACCAAATTCACATTTTGACATCTTCAAAAATAATTGTTCTTTCCTTAAGACATCAAGTACTTTTCTTACATGCATGACATGTTCATCAAGTGATTTACTAAAAATCAAGATATCATCTAAGTAGACTATGAAAAAATCATCAAGAAATGGCCTCAAAACATCATTCATCACACACATGAAGGTAGCAGGAGCATTACATAAACCAAAAGGCATAACTAGCCATTCAAACAAACCTTGTTTTGTCTTGAATTTTGTCTTCCAAATGTCACCTTCAGAAATTCTAATTTGATGGTAACCACTCCTTAAGTCCAAAATACTTTTCATCTTTCAATTGATCAAGTAAATCATCAATTATAGGAAGTGGGTAATGGTTCTTTACTGTAATTTTGTTTAATGCACAGAAATCTACATACATGCACCATGTTCCATCACTCTTTGGCACCAACACAATTGCTTTTTGATTTCAACACTCTCCATCATCGACATCCTATACATGCCAATGTTAGAAAGAGAACAATATTGTTACAACTGTATTTCATGTTGGATTACCCTCTTGGGAGGTAATCCCTTTGGCTCCTAAAACATCTCACTATGTTGATTAACCACTTCAATCAAATCAGATTTAAACTTTGGATCACAACCTTGAAATGCTTCATAATCAACATCATTCTTTGGTTTAATCATAAGAAGAGAAAAATTATTGCTTGAATTCGCTAATATTTTCATTTGTCATGTATTAACTATTGAAAGATTTAGTTTCTTGCGATGAGATCTCACAATATACTCCACACCATCTTTGAACAAGTGGTACTTGTTTTCATGGCGATATAAGATGGATTTTCTATCATAGAGGTAAGGACTACCCAAAACAATTCCTGAAATATCAAGCGGTACAATATCTAATTCAACTTCGTATATAAGTTTGTTGCGATTGCAAACCGAAGAATACACTTTCTTGTAACCTGTAAGTTTGTATTCAACCCAATGGATATGGTTTGGGATGTGGAATGGTTTCAAGATTAATTTTCTTGACTAATTCTTCAGATATCAAATTGACTTGAGACCCACTATCAAATAGTGTGTCGATTTTTGTATCTTTTGCAATAAACATCACATGGAATAATTCAATCCTTGTTTCTTAATTTGGAGTGTTAGTGTGACAATTTGATGAACTAGTGCTAGCAATGGATTTTTTTCCTTTCATACCCATGGTTGTAATTATAGTTTCATCACCTGAATCGGATCCCAAATCCTGTTGAGTGGTTGCAGTTGTTTTTTGTTTCCCCTTATTGTTGAATTTATTGGGCCTCATCTCTGGATGAAGCTTCCAACGATGGTCTTCATCGTAACCCTATTTGGAATAATGTTTGCCTGTTATTTTCTCTCCTTCCTTTCTAACGGATGCATTTTTCTTTCCTTTTCCTTTGAACCCCTTTCCTTTCTCTCCACCCTTAAATGGCTTCTTTTTACCCTCTTCTGGAATATTTTTCCCTCTTGACTCAAGGTGAGTGGCTTGCACACAAACCTCATCTAGACTAGCGGGATTGAACATAAGGATAGTATGCCTTAGGTAGCTATGTAAACCCCCTATATACTTCAGCAACGTGTCTTGTGATTGCAAATAAACACTTAACATAAGAGCTCTTCTTCTAAATTCGTGGGTGTAATATTGCACATTTTGACCTTTAATTTGTCTAAAGTTCTGCCAATTCATGATGGCTTTCGGCATATATGCTAGAGGGTAAAATTGTCTTTTAATTGCAACATTGAAATTAGACCAAGTGATTGAGATATTACCATGTTTTTTTAATCGCATCTTGTGTCTTGGCTTCCCACCATACTAGTGTTGCATCCTCCAGTCTTAAGGAAGCTAGTTGAATATTTGTATCATCATTTTGAAGGCTTTGAATCCTACAGTAGACCTCCAACTAACGAACCCAATTGTCAAGCTTCCCTCATTCACTTCACCATTATTCATAGGCAGCTCAAATTTAATATCAAGTTTTAACATGGGTTGTTTACCAATTCCTTTTGAGGTATGTTAATGAGTATGAGTAAGGGTTGTAGTAGTGGAAGAGGATGAAGATGAAGGTGAAGATCATGGTGAGGATTATGGTGGAGTATATGGTGGCTTATCACCATTTCCATTACCTCCTCCTCCTGGAAAACCCTCTCCTCCTGGAGGCTTGGAGCTTTCACCCTGCAACCTTGTATTGATCTCTTCATAGAGGACTTTCACCATCTCTGTCATGTCAAAGAAACCTTTCCTAAAAGCCTTCTCATTCTCTATCATATTATCATTTCCTCCTTCATCAGACATGCTTACTAAATCCTCAGGTAAAACAGGAGGTGAATCTGATGGTGGAGATTGTGGCAATTGTGCCCTCCTTCTCCTTGCCCCAACTTTAGAACCCACACCCACAAGCTTTCCTTCTCCTCTCTTGAGCTTCAACCTTGTAAGTATTTAAACACTTTCAAAACAATTAAATCCTCCTTGCACAATTAAACCTAGTGCTCTGATACCAACTTGATCTGAATGGGAAATTAGTGTTTGTTGTGCTAAATTCCAATTCAAAATATAAACAAAGTGCTTGAGGATTATGAGTAAATTTCAAGTTAACTATGAGTTTTTAGGTGTTTTTATGTGAATTTCTTGAGAAAATTAACATAAACAAAATATTGAATAGTAGCATATCATAGACATGAACATCACCATAAACAATAACACAACATCACATAATGAAGGAGTTCACCCTGCCTGGCCTACGTATCCTTGGTCCAGCTTCTAATGGCTTGGCACTCTTCTATTATGCTCAAAAGTGTGATTACATACATTTGCAATGCTCAAACAACTCTGAAACTTGTTCCAATGGCTCCAACACGCCCAAAAATGCCTATGTAGCCTCTTTCTACCTTCAATTTGGTCAAAAATTGACTTAGTTATGGCTTCCCCAAGTTTTAGCACTAAACGCACCACAAAACTTTCCAAATCTGACACCATCCTATAATTATGCCCTGAAATTTTCTAACCGAGCGCCAAATTGCCCAAATTCTGGGCAAAATTGTCGGCGCGCCAATTTTACCATCAAGGCCTTGTTTCCAAAAAACATGGCCATATGGGGGGCCACATTACGGCCATATGGTCGGGGGCCAAGACCTTAACTACTGCCCCCAAAACTCTCGTGCAATTAAAATCCACGATTTAATGACTGTGGTCTTCGCGGCTTAGGTGGACGTGTGGCGTAGGCGGTGGAAAATTTGATGTTAATGATTAGTGTAGTGGGGGGCAGTGCAGGGCTAGCCTCCCTCCCATGGGCGTGCCCCCAGGTGTGGTGACTAGGGCTAGGGCTAGACCTCGACCTCCACCCCAAAACCCCAAACTCTTGAACATTAAATGTATGTTGAAACATTATATGTTAAGAAACAAATGGTATGGTGTGGTGGTAAAGGCTATGTGCTTGTGCTCAGAGTTCGCGGGTTAGACCCCCGCCTGCTCCGCTCATACGTTGACCAAAATTTTGGTGACCCTCGGGTTGCCACGTGGAAGCTTCTGATTGGCCTCCATAAAACCCAATCAAAATTCTCCATTTCAAACCAATGATGCAGTACCACTTGGCACAATATTATTTGTTGGGGAATATACATTTTGACCAGTCAACTTGCCACATGGGAATGCCCAGTCAGTAGTACGAACTGCTAACTGGACTGTCCCTACACTTTTTTTTGACAAAGTGGACAGAACGCATTTTTGGGAGCATACGTTGTCAGTTTTTCACGAAACGAGTTTTTCCAGATTTAGAACGACGAGATCTACGTGATCGTTTAGGTTCCACACTATTCTGACAACTTTCATTTTTTAGCATAATTTTAAACACTTGATCAGTATGTATGGTTATGTGTGTAGAAATTATACAAAAATATGTATATCAATGGATTCAATCCGATCTAACAATGTACTAAAGCTAGATACCAAATCCTTCTACAAATCAATTGCGGAAATTAAACATAATCACCAATCACATGAAGCAAAGAAAGAATCAAATCAAACCACAACACAGATAATTTCCCAGGGAAATGTTGCTGCTCAAAACCCCTCTATCATCTATTGTATATTAACCATGGAATCATGAAACAATTACAATGCACTCTTCTCACAAGAGTCTCTTGCACTCTCACAACCATCTCACACTGTCCTGGACAAAAATGGACAACACTTTGCCAATTCTCGGCCTTGAAACAGCCTGCCTTTCTTGCGCAATTCTTGATGAATGAAATCCCTATTCTTTAGGAATTTTGGCCTTCCTAAAATTTGCAAGAATCATGGGAAATCCAATGGGTGTCTGGTTGCATGTGGTCAACCTACTAATCACACAACTGATAGTTAACATCCCTTTAACCTTTGTCTCAACTGGGTCCCCCCTGGAACTAACATGCATGCAGCTATTAATAGTAAATCACCAGTTGCATGGAAAATCACTGATTGTGAATTAAATAATATTTAATTCACTTTATCTCTCACTAGTGCAACAAACAGTTACAACTAGTTCAACTGACTCTAACTCACCTAACTGAGTTAATTGATTACTCGTGCATTAAACTAATGCATCGACTGTAGTTCGAACTCCATAACTAATAGAATTACTCTGCCTGCCTCACCAACCACCCTCAACTCAAAATACATGAGCTAACTAAGTTTATCCCACTTAGTTAACTGTTATAAGTGATCATGAGATAAGATTACATTTTATTGTCCAATTTAATGAAGGGAAAATTGAATTAGACATTGCACCAAATTAATTAATTAATTTGGCCTTCACACTAATGTATCGCTAGGACCTATTGGTCCCACACTAGTGTGTGTGCTGAAATTTCTTGTTGGACTTCAACGCTCCCTCTCAACAAGAAAGGGATTATCTACCACCCCGATCCTGCCTCTATGGTATTCAAATTTTCTCCTAGTGAGCGCCTTCGTCAGAATATCTGCATCCTGATCTTCCGTGGGAATGTACTGAAGTAACATAATGCACCTCTGAACACAATCTCTAAGATGGTGGTACCGGATGTTTATGTGCTTGGACCTATCAAGGAATACCGGATTAACCAATATTTTAATGCAACTCTAGTTATCACAATGTATCACAGTCGGATCCATCTGAGAACCAAACAAACCAACCAGGATCTTTCTCATCCAGATGGCCTCACGTGCAGCTTGAATTGCTGCCATGTACTCTGCCTCGGCTGAACTGAGTGCCACATATCGATGCTTTTTGTTGTACCAATAAACTGTTGTCGATCTTATGTTTAAGATCCCTCCTGATGTGCTCTTTCTGTCTGATGGACTACCTGCCCAATCTGCATCTGTGAAGCCTTGAAGCTTCACTCCCTCTGTCTATCTGTACCATAATCCATACTTTGTATTGCCCCTGAGATATCTCAAGACATGCTTCCCTGCCTTACAAAAGAGCTTGGTCGGCTTAACCATAGCTTGACTCAGTTGGTTAACTGTGTAGCAAATATTTGGTCTGGTGTTCACCAAGTACATCGGTGAACCCACTAGCTGCCTGTGGATAGTAGTATCCACTACTTCTCCTGAAGTAGCATCCTCTTTCCTCCAATTTCTTGGAAGAGGAGTGTCCATGGGTTTACATCTCTCCATGTGAAACTTACCCAGTATCTCTTTGGCATACTTTCCTTGAGAAACAAAAAGTTCACCATCCTGCTACCATATTTCCAAACCAAGGAAATAGTGAAGGAGTCCCATGTACTTCACTTTGAACTCCCTTGCAAGATCCTCCTTGCATGAATTTATCAGTTTCTCATCACTTATCAAAATTAGATCATAAGCATAAAGTACGATAATCAAGAGCTTACCATCAACCACAATCTGGTACAGGTTTGCATTCGCTTCACTTTTAGTGAAGCCCAACCCGGTGACATAGCTATCAATCCGAGTGTACCAAGCACGAGGTGCTTACTTCAGCCCATACAGTGCTCTATTGAGTCGGCACACATGCGACTCACTGTCAAATATCTCAAAACCTTCTAGCTGCTCTATGTACACTTATTCCTCAATAACTCCATTAAGAAATGCAGTTTTCACATCCATCTGATGAATGTGCCACCCCATCTGCATTGAGAGTGCAAGGATAGATATAATTGAAGAGTACCTCGCAACTGGTGTGAAATTGTCTTCATAGTCGATCCCCTAAATTTGTGAGAATTCCCTGGCCACATGCCTTGTACTTATCCACACTCCCATCAGTAGCTTTCTTCACCTTATAGATCCATCTAGATCCAACCACTGATTATCCGACCAGTTTTGGGACAATCTCCCATGCATTGTTCTTAACGATGGAGTCATACTCTACCATAGAATCAACCCAAATTGGTTGTTGCAATGCTTCCTGAAACGAAGATGGTTTTGTCACAATACACTTGCTCATAAGAGCCATGTATCCAGTAAACCTGTGTGGAGACTGTCTCTGTCTGTGTAGTGAAGTAGGGGCTCCTACATTCTCTGTTGCATCAAGTCTCAATCTATTAGGTTCCGTGGTGCGCCTTCTACCATTTCTGGTGGATGGCTCTGCGTGAGTGTTTTATGCCACTCCATGATCCTCCACATGTGGTTGCTCCACATCTTGAGGTTCATTCTTTGGAACCAAGAGTTCCTCCTCTGCATGCAAATCTAGCTCCCTCTCCAAGGACAATCGCATGGATTTCTCTTCATCAAATTTTATATCCCGTCTCACAACAGTCATTCTGTTGTTTGGAAAATACACTCGATAATTGTGGGGAGTTTTAGTGTACCCCACAAATATCCCAATCTCAGTTGTTGGTTCCAGATTCTTCCTGGAGTCTTTGGTCACATGCACATAAACATATGAGCCAAAAATCTTAAAATGTGAAACATCAAGTTTCTTACCAGTAAAAGCGTCTTATGGTGTACTCATTCCAAGTATCTGATGAGGACAATGGTTTTGCACAAATACCATTGTGTTCCATGCCTCTGCCCACAGATGCAACGATAGACCTTAATCATGCAACATCGCTCATGTTGCACCCACAATTGTTCTGTTCTTTCTTTCTGCAACCCCATTATGTTGTGGGTTATGAGGCGCAATCAACTCTCTCCTAATTCCTTCTTTGCTGCAGAAGTTATTTAATTCATTGGAGATGTACTCACCACCATTGTCGCTCCTAAGAGCATTCACATGCTTCCATGTATCTTTCTCCACCAGTGCTTTGAACTCAATAAATTTTGAGAAGATCTGATCTTTCTTCTGCATGAAGTAAATCCAACACTTTCTAGAAAATTCATCAACAAATATCACATAGTACCTATGTTTTGTTGTCGAAGCAATAGAGAATGGTCCACACATGTTTGAGTGAACTCTCTCAAGGATATCGGAGGCTCGATTCTCCTTCTCGTGAAAAGTGGCATTTGCATACTTCCCCATAGTACATCCCTTGCATGTGTCTGACTGTGCAAGAGTACCCTTGGGAAAACCCATAGAAATTTGTTGCATGACCTTCAAGGCTCTATAGTGTAGATGGACCAATATACTGTGCCATAACTGACCCTCATCCCGGCTCACCACTTTGTCCGCCTTACCCATCAATGTTGCACAACCATCTACGTCAAGTTTATAGATATTCTTCACATGAATCCCAATCTTCTTGGCTAGTCCTGTTGTTTTGTGTCGTAGGAAATATTTTCCCTCAATGAAAAAAACATCAAAGCCTCTATCCTCCAACATTGCGACTGAGACTAAATTTTTCTTCAAGCCTGGTACATGCATTACATATTTTAATTGAAAAGGTTTACCTGACTGTCTCTGGAAGGTAACTATACCAATCCCGGTAGCACTGTACCACCCATCATCACCCATTTCGATATGCATATGGAGGTCCTTCTCCTCCAAGCAACTGAAAAAATTCTTTGTCTCCCATCATGTGAAAGGATGCACCACTATCCAAGTACCACATCGATCCCATTGCACTTGACACCATGCATGCAATGAGCTAGAATTCAAGCTCAAATTACAAGGCCAAAGCCTCACCAACTTCATATCCTGAAGCCTTCTTGTTATTCTTCTTTTGTGGACAATTAGTGCATAATGTCCATGCTCGTGACAGTGAAAACACTTCACTCTGGACATGTCGCACTTCTTTCCATCTTTACCTAACTCATATTTGGAATGGAATTTCTTTCCTTCCCCCTTCTTCACCTTGGCATCCAAATCACAATCTTATCCATCGTCATTCTTAGATGAAGATCCATCGTTGGTATTCCGCCTGAATTCTTCTTGCACCAAATCCGACCAAAGTCGTTCCCAATATGGCAGCTTTTCCCTTCCATTGACAAAGTCCTGATAACTATGCCAACTCTTGGGAAGTCCTAGAATATCTAGGCTCACCAAGTCATCATCAGCGAAAGTAATGTCGATGCTCCCAAGCTCATCCCGACATTGGACAAACTTTTTTAAATATTTCGGCATGGTGTCGCCTTTCTCCATTTTGATTTTCCTAAGTTTATCCTTTAGTGCCAATTTTCTATGATCACTACTGCTCTGAAATAGATTTGTCAAAGCTTTCCACATTGCATATGGTTTTTCTTTTCCATGGATACTTGAGACAATATGGTCTTGTACTCCCTCCAATAAGATCCTCCCCGCCTTTGCAACCTTCTTTTTCCAAGCATCAAGATTTGCAGCATCTGCTACAGCAGGTTTGGGAACATCATTGTCAATGAATTATTTCAACCCATTGTCCTCTAGTACTGCCTCCATCCTGTCTTTCCAAGAAATATAGTTAGATATGCCCGCGACTGCATACTCCAATCTCAAGCCATTGAAATCCATTTCGATCCTGAATCGCCTATCACACCAAGAATGTCTTTTGCAAATTCGAATTATATTCAGTCACAAACTCAACTTCTCCTCCACTATAGTGATTTCCTGTGCTCTAATACCATGTATAAATTATACAAAAATATGTATATCAATGGATTCAATCTGATCTAACAATGTACTAAAGCTAGATACTTAATCCTTCTTCAAATCAATTGCAGAAATTAAACACAATTGCCAATCACATGAAGCAAAGAAAGAATCAAATCAAACCACAACATAGATAATTTCTCGAGGAAAGCTTGTTGCTCAAAACCCCTCTATCTTCTATTGTATATTAACCATGGAATCATGAAACAATTACAATGCACTCTTCTCACAAGAGTCTCCTACACTCTCGTGCTTGTCTGACACTGTCCTGGATAAAAATGGCCAACACTTAGCCAATTCTCAGCCTCTAAACAGCCTGCCTTGCTTACGCAATTCCTAATGATTGCAATCCCTATTATTTAGGAATTTTGGCCTTCCTAAAATGCATAAGGATCATGGGCAATCCAATGGGTGTATGGTTCAATGTGGTCAACCTACTAATCACACAACTGATAGTTAACATCCCTTTAACCTTTGTCTCAATTGGGTCTCCACTAGAACTGACATGCATGCAGCTATTAATAGTAAATCATCAGTTGCATGGCAGATCACTGATTGTGAATTAAATAATACTTAATTCACTTGATCTCTCACTAGTGCAACAAACAGTCACAACTAGTTCAACTGACTCTAACTCACCTAACTGAGTTAATTGATTACTCATACATTAGACTAATACACCAACTGTAATTCGAACTCCATAACTAATAGAATTACTATGCATGCCTCACCAACCACCCTCAACTCGAAATACATGAGCTAACTGTGTTTATCACACTCGGTTAATTGTTACAAGCGATTATGAGATAAGATTACATTTTAATGTCCAATTTAATTAAGGAAAAATTAAATTAGACACTACACCAAATTAATTAATTAATTTGGCCTTCACACTAATGTATCGCTAGGACCTATTGGTCCCACACTAGCGTGTGTGCTGCAATTTCTTGTTGGAATTCAACAATGTGGTCTTTTCGAAAAGCTCGTGCATCCAGTTGTCATAGGATCATTTTATCTGGTTATATTTGTGTTCCATTTTAGTACATCATTAAGCGAGAACACCCTAAAATTTTCAACCTTTCTAAACTCATTGTCATGATGCTGGATTTTTCAAATCTCTTACATCCAGTTGTCATAGGATCATTTTATTTGGTTATATTTGTGTTCTTATTGAGTAAATCATTAAACGAGAACAACCTAAAATGGTCATATGTGATTGGTTCATATGAGTAGCTCATTAAGTCCTATATAGCTTTATAGATGTCTAGAATTTGATGCATAGAACCTTATTTTCATCCTTTCATGATTTCATTATCATAATAATAAAATTTGAGTGAGTTCATTTATGGAAATGCCACTAAACTTGATGCTTGATCGCCTCATCCTCTTGCGCAATGGGAACGTTTTCAATGTTGGAAACCTCTCACACCTTTTTGGGTGTTTTACATGTTGAAACTTGAACCGACAATAGTTCAAGAAACCAAGTCAAGAAGAGTCTTGATTTTTAGATAATGGGCGGATAGATATTTCGTCTTCTTCCACTTTCGTCTGGCTATGTCAACAAATTTAATTTCTAAGTCTTTACTTACTTGCTTGATTCAATGTCTTCCTTATTAGTTTATGGTTATCTCTATCTCCTCGGTGCTTCTATGAGGGCATATGATCGCCTCGACAATTCGCCAGATTGCGATAAGACAACCATGTCCCACATACATCCCTCTACTTTACAAATTCCTTCCCATTCCCTCCACCCATCTTCTCTTGATTCCTCATGCCTTCCACGACCACATCCTTATTTCCTACAGTACTACATCTGCATCACTCTACATTCATCTACACTTCTATCGGCATGTCTTTGCACCCTTGTGGTGCAAATGCTAATACTTACCATTGCCATCAACTATTATGGAAAATAGTTTCTTCGTTACGAGTATCGACAGGCAAATTATCTAGAAGCGTTTCATAATGTTTACCGAAAAAGACTTATAATGTTATTTTTCAAATTTTATTCCACAATCGAAGAATGAAATGTTAAGGAAGATCCCATAGATGATCTATAATTAATTTATAATCGATTTTAGAGAAAGGACCCATTAATTGCAAGAGAAACTCTACGATACTAGCGGGCAGTACAATCTTCTTCAGCCAACAGTTAAATGACCATATGGGGGTTGATATGTTTCACGCACATTAATAGGGTTGTATATCTCACTTAGTTTTAGTGGAAATAATTAGAAAATTCATAGCAATTTGGAATATTTTGAAAAGTGGATAAAAGGAAATTAAGGATTTTGGACTATTTTGGAAATTCAAAAGAAAAAATTAACTATTCGATTTATGTATATCAAATTTCAAAAATATTTCAAAATCTATAATAAAAATACACCCAGATTATATGTTACAATGAATTCATTACTAAAAAAATAGTAGTAAAGCCACAATTACCTAGCTTAGTCTATATACGTGGTCGCTCCGCACAAGTCTCTTTCAGGATCTCATCATCACCTCTCAGGTTTGGAAATTTCGACTTCCAAGTCGGGATTTTAGTTGTGATGTGGTTTCATGTTAATTTGTTGTTTGTCTAAAAAAACATTGCAAGAAAAAAACCACCATATGGCAATGTTTCATTTTGAATAGCTTAAAAGAAAAATTATTTGTTGTTTTTTAATCTTTTATAGGGTGATGAATTAGGCGAACATTATTCACTTTGTGAATGTTGTGTGCAGGTGTGCAAGAGTATAATATATTATTAGCTCACATGATAAGTATGCATTTAATTAGGGAATTGATGGCTATTTAAATCAAGTTACTATGACAAAAACATGATCTAGACAGTATTCATAGTTATCAATGGATCAATTTAATTTGGGAAGATGTGAGTTGATGCCAGTACCGACTTCTAATTTCTTGTGCACCATAAAATCTTTTGTTTTTTGTGCCATTGATTCTTTGGTTGTACATACTAGGAATGTCGTAGTACTCTATGAAAAAGGTGGGTTGGCGTGGAGTGGATACCTTCTCAGCTTATTTGTGTTCCAACGAGTCCACATTATTTTACTGTTAGACATGGAAAAATGTTGTTTTCTCATGGTTGTTTATCAATGGAACATCGGACGCTTTGGATCTGCCATGTGTAAAGCTCCACATCTAAGAACTGACATGGTATGCTTTAATAAAGTTTCCAACCATAACGACCCCTTAATTGTTGGTTTGTGGTTTGATTCTATTCACTTCTATTTGCATTTTTAGATTCGCAAGGTTTCAGTTCTCTATATTTTCTTGGATTTTTTATAATTGATGCGCAATAAATACAACTTTAAGAGGACTGCAGCTATAGTCACAATACGCTACAAATTTTATCAACATTATTAGAAGATTTATCTTGACCTCATCTTATCTTGATAAGCATTCAAAGGAATCCAATAAATTGACATCCACAAATATTTCCAAAAAATAATATCCACAATGGTTCACTATGGTTCACAATGGTTCACTATGGTTTAGTAGTAATTCCAATATTTATAGATTTTGATAGCAACTTTTTTTTTAATTTAATCTAAACTTAATATTATTTCACAATTCATCTATTTTTATCATTAGGACATGTCTCACCCACCTCAATCCACCGTTGGACTACTCTCAATGTAACACGTGCAACTTAACGATGAAATTTTCTATACTCCCTTCCAAATTTGGATAAGATAGATATAATAAATACAAAATACAATCAGATATATTTCATAAACTAAGACCGTTGCACGTATCCAAAGAAATTAGTAGTGGCATTGCCTTCCTGAGCGGTTCAAGAAATCGAA
The DNA here is from genome assembly GCA_034641835.2 of Pinus albicaulis. Taxonomy (NCBI): domain Eukaryota; kingdom Viridiplantae; phylum Streptophyta; class Pinopsida; order Pinales; family Pinaceae; genus Pinus; species Pinus albicaulis. Next base: position 527,820,593 of record CM076576.1, on the reverse strand, counting down.
GAAACTATAGCGTGTTTCACTAGTGTTATTCAATTTATTACATCAGAATTGTTGATTAGTCTGCATTAATTTGATGTGTTACCTAATGATCCAAAATATATTTCATATTTTTTCATTGACGGTAGTGTGTTGTATTTATTAAATAGTTGTAATCCGGGACTATTAACTATTAACATGTGTCTTATAATGACCCTCTACGGGTGCTTCCTCGACTGTTCAAAAACTCCATCAAATAACATGTATATCAGCTGGTTGGTTCTTGTAGTGATTACCTCGAGTGTGGTGAAAAACCTTTGTAACGAGCGATCCGAGCTCATGCGCTAAGCTTGTTCATACAAGCCAAAAATAATTCCTCAATAAGAGGAGAGCCCAACGAACCAATCAAAAGCTACAAATATGAATCAAGAAAGAAGCAACATGGGAAATTCCAATGCTACTTCGGGTGGTTCCCATGAAAAAATCAAGTATGTCTTAATCCTCTATATATATATATAATATAAAGGTCATGTGTACTTCTAGTGGATGTCTACTGGTAATGCAAGGTTATTAGTATCAGTTACATCTTAGCGACATAACTAGTCATTATTAGGCACTGGGAATTGTAACTTGCCTTATTTGGTACATGGCTTGCCTTGTGTTCATAATTTAGACTCTAGTGGCCCTTGAAAATGTTTCATGTAGAAATGGATAGTAACACCTTATTGTCTATATTTAAAGTTAGCCTGAAGAAAGCTTGTCAACTCTTCGGTCTTTGGTTAACATAAAGTCGGTGTAGTAAAACATTTGTCAAACACTGCACATCAAAACATTGTAGTATCGAATATATGGAAATGATGGTAAAATGTTTTTACACATTGAAAGTGAGCAATGGATTGATTATGAAATGCATATTTTTTTTTTTACATTAGAGTTTCCCACTTTTTTATTTGCCTCAACCATAATATGAAACCAATCTTGGTTACATATCTTAATTGGTGTTTAACATATTGGAATTAACAATATTATCACATGTAATTATACTATTATCTCAACATCAACAATCCTTAACAATAGTCTATTATAATTTGCAAGCACAAATCAAGATCAGTTATTTCTTTGGACCATTACTACAAAACACAGTCACAAATTGTTTTGGATGTAAATTAACCCTGCCAATTTAGTAAATGTTGTATTGGTTTTGTTTTTCGTTGTGTTTTTCTCACATCAACTGTGCTATAAAAATGACTAATTCAAATAGAATAATACCACCATTAAAATTACAAGTGAAATTAGTTTCCCTGTGTTTGGAAGTAATCCAGGCAAACATGTCAATCTGTCTAGATTATATCTAATTTATGCCTCTAATTTCATTTCATCATCCAATCCTGGATTCGATTTTCCACATTGTACAATGGAAATATTGTATCCTAATTGTTATATCACTTCTCCCTAATTATTTGGCATTGAATTAAAAAATTGTTATTACCACCTAATTGCAGAAAGGAAAGCTTAGTTATAAAATATAAGGTCTTTTATTTGTTTGCAAAATTGAGGTTTATAATGTGGCTAAAAGAAAGGTTAGTAGCTACATTATTAAAGCATCTAGAAATCATTTTTTTGTGATCTACTAGTCCAATGTTTTTATGATGCACCATTTTTCACTAGGTGATTAATCTTTGAGATAAGCTATGTTGATCAGGGAAAGGATTATCCCTTAATAAGGAGGAGCATTGTACTTTAGTTGTCATTGTCTTGTCTAGGTATTGGAATACTATCATATAATACATGTGAATTGTTTTTCTATATTGAAGCATCTTCTAACTTATCGTGGATTGGCAGTTGCCTCAATAACATTAATGAATATAGATTCTTGCTATATTTACCTCTAAAGGATGATTACATAAGAATGCATGCTAAAAACCTTAATTGTTCATGGTTATATAAGTTTTTCTTGTTCTCTTGAACTGTGTGAGAGAATGTTTTTTATGTTTTGAGAGCTAGGAGTTTTCTTGTTCTCCTGAACTGTGTGAGAGAATGTTTTAATGTTTTGAGAGCAGGAATGGGACAACTTCATTATAGTGATTCCATTCATCTATGTATAAATTATGTGCATCTCTCTATTAAAATATGTCAACAAATATGTTGATCTCACTTACTAACTATTTCAACAATAGAAAATTTCAAGTATATTTGGTGTGTTGCCAAACTCCTGAATTCTGAGAGAAATTAAATTATGTTAAACGATTAATCTGAATGGTATTTGGTCTGAATCGTGATATTCCCATACCCAAAAATTGTGATTGTTTTCCTTGAAGGTCTCATGAATATTCCGAAAGTAGGAGAAGCATAAAGAGACCTAGGGAGCACTGGAGGTGTGAATATTTATGCTCATTTTATATATGATGTTGAAGGACTTGAAAATAATGAGAATTTGCAAAGTCATGATAATAATGATGATATATGAGAAAGTTGTGAATATTATTGAAACCTAATTTATAGAGGATGAAGAGGATGACCAAAATATATATTTGGTTACTTCTTCTATTCATGGTCATAATTCCTTTATCTTTGGTGCAAATCAAGTGCAAGCTCCTTCTAGTGGATCTACTTTTGGTTGATTTATATTGTTGTTGCTTCGTGTTCGAGTGTGATTACCATCTTGTTGAATTATATATAAACTTTTGTGAACTTCAAGGATGTGGGATATTACATAGTGTGGTTGCATTAAAGTGCTTCGGATACACTTATTATTGACATTGAAGTTTATCATTTCATTTTTCAAGAAATGAGCCTGTTTGTTCATTTCTGTTAGGATATCTCTAAATTCTTTTGTAGAATTCCAGGTCAATGTTAAATGTGTATACAATTATAAGTAATTATTGGAATATGTTGAGGTACTAAACATTTTATTGGATTTTATCATTTCATTTTTCAAGAAATGAGCTTGCTTGTTCATCTCTGGCAGGATATCTCTGAATTCTTTTGCAAAATTCCAAGTCAGTGTTCAATGTGTCTACAATTTTAAGTAATTGCTGGTATGTGTTAAATTTGTCTATAATTCTAAGTAATTACTAGTATATGTTGAGGTCCTGGACATTTTAAGTGACAACATATTTGCATAAATTTTTTAGTACATATTCTAAGTTGTACTCGTTGTTTGTTATTATTCATCAAATCATGGGAACATTGTGATAAATATATAGATGTATAAATAACACATTGTGTGATGAGTTTTTCAACCTTTCTAAACTCATTGTCATGATGTTGGATTTGGTATGTGAACTGAATGGGAAAATCAGTGTTTTTTGTGCTAAATTCCAATTCAGAATATAAACAAAGTGCTTGAGGATTATGAGGTAAATTGCAAGTTAACCATGAGTTTTATGTGTTTTTATCTGAATTTCTTGAGGAAATTAACATAAACAAAACACTAAACAGAAGCATCTCACATACATGAACATCACCATAAACAGTAACACAACGACACATGATGAAAGAGCTCACCTCGCCTGGGCTACATCTCCTTTTTCCAACTTCCAATGGTTTGGCCCTCTTCTATTATGCTCAAAAGTGTGATTACATAGATTTTCAATGCCCAAATAGCTCTAAAACTTGTTCCAATGGCTCCAACATGCCCAAAAAAATTCCTGTGTAGCCTTTTTATGCCTCAAATTTGATCAAAAACTGACTTATTTATGGCTTCCCCAAGTTTGGGCACTAAACGCACCACAAACTCCAACTAATTCGGCACCATCCTACAATTTTCCCTGAAATTCACTAACCGAGCGCCAAATTTCCCAACTTCCAGGCGAAATTATCGGCGCGCCAATTTGACCATTAAGGCCTTTTTTCTGAAAAGCATGGCCATATGGGGGGCCACATTATGGTGATATGGTCGGGGTCTCGGACCTTAAATACCACCCCCAAAACTCTCGCGCGTTTAAAATCCATGGTTTAATGACCACGGTCTTCGCGGTTTGGGTGGAAAATATTGGTGGACAGTTTGATGTTCACGGTTAGTGTAGTGGGGGGGGGCGCGGGGCTAGCCTCTCGCCCATGGTCCCACCCCCAGGCATGGTGACTAGGGTTGGGGCTAGACCCTGGCCCCCACCCCTAAACCCCAAACTCTTCAACTTTAAATGTATGCTGAAACATTATATGTTAAGAAACAAATGGTATGGTGCGGTGGTAAAGGCCCTATGCCCATGCTTGGAGGTTGCGGGTTTGACCCCCGCCCACTCTGCTCAAACCTTGACCAAAATTTTGGTTGGTCGTGACACATGGAAACCTGTGATTGGCCTCCATAAAACCCAATAAAAATTCACCATTTCAAACCAATGATTCAGTGCCACTTGGCACAATCTCATTCGCTGGGGAATATACCATTTGACCGGTCAAGTTGCCACATGGGCATGCCCAGTCAGTAATACGAACTGATGACTGGATTGTCCTTACACATTTTTTTTGTTGACAAAGTGGACATAACGTGTTTTTGGGAGCATACAGTGTTGGTTTTCCGCAAAATGGGTTGCATTGAATTCAGAACGATGAGATCTACACGGTCATTCAGGTTCCACACCATTTCGGCAACTTTCATTTTTAAGCAGAATTTTGAGCACCTCGTAACTTCTCCCCACTATAAGATTTTTGACCCCAAAATATCACTTTCAGTTGTTCAGAAAATGAGGGTACAGTTCCCTCACCTCCCTAATCTTGATCCATTTGGCCTTGCTTGGATTTGTGCCTTTAATCCCCACACGAAGGTAGTCTACACTCCCTCATTTTGATGTCCTTGTTCTTCTTTCAAGAATGGTGTCTTGCTGAAGCTCATCAAGGTATTCAGGAGAAAAATCCTCAATGGAAGGAATATGAACATGTTTTCCTTGATCCTCAATCAACGGAGGCTCATACAACCTTAAGTTCTCGACATTAACAACAAAGTAAATTTGCATGTATGAAGGAAAATCTAACTTGAAGGCATTGTCACCAATAGTTTCCAAAATTCTGAAAGGACCATAACAGATTGGTTTCAGTTTTTTACCTTCCCCTTGAAGCCTCTCTTTGCTAATTTGAAACCAAACTTCGTCACCAACATGGAGCTTGTGATCTACACGATGCTTGTCGTGCCTTGCTTTGTACTTGCCTTGGCTCTTTTCAAGCTGATCTTGAACTATTTGATGTATTAATTGGATTTGTTCTATGAACTTCTTAGATTTGTCTATGTTGCTATGGCCATCAATAGCAACATCCTTCCCAAAAATGAAATCCAATGGTGATCTAGGCAAGTATCCAAGGCATGCCTCAAATTTTGATGTTTGTGTAGAGGAGTGTTTTGCATGGTTGTAATCATGCTAAATGTAGTGCAAGTTTTCATCCCACAACTTAGGATGCTTGCTGCAGTATCCTCGAATAAGATGTATGATTGTTCGATTGACCACTTTCGTTTGACCATCTGTTTGTGGATGAAATTCAGTACTCTTTTTCAACTTGGTATCGATCAAGTCCCACAAACTTGACTAAAAATTCCCAAAAAATCGAGAATCTCGGTCACTAACAATGGATGTGGGCAACCCAAAATGAACCCAAACATGCTGAAAGAATAGTTGAGTTATTTGTACAGTTGTGATTTTATTTTTACATGGCATTAATATACACATATTGTTGAACCTATTCACAACTACATACAAATAATCATGACCTCTTTTTGACAATGGAAGACCTCCTACAAAATCCATAGAAACACTCTCCCATGGACGTGAAGGAATAGTAAGTGGTGTGTACAATCCTAACTTCCTATTGCTAGGGTTACTGATTGCACACAATGAACAACCTTTAATGAAACGTGACATACTTTCAATCATACAATGCCAATAACAATACCTCTGAAGATGTGACATTGTTTTGCTTACACCGAAATGTCCAACAATAAGAGAATTTTGTGCTTCCCTCATGACATTCACTCTCTCCCCCTGTGAAATACAAAGCTTTCCCAAATGATACAAAAAGTTATTATGTACATGGTAATCCAATTCCTCTACTTGGTTGCCTTGAATCAAATTTGCATAAACATATTGAAAGTCATTATCAAATGCATATTGCTCAACATAACTTTCAAGCAAAATAGAATTATGCTTGAGTAAATTAGTTGCACTAAAAATAGGCCTAGAAAGCATATTAGAAAATTTATTTTATATACCTTTCTTATACCTCATGACCAAGTGGAATTTTTGTGAGAAACCCATCCATCAAAAGTGCCTTGATTTATGCAACTTAATTTATGATTGCAGCTATTGCAATGGTTGGTGGTCGATATGTATGATGGTTTCATCTCCCATCAAGTAGTGTTTCCACTTTTTCACACTTTGAACCAACGCATAAAGCTCCTTGTCATAAGTAGGATAGTTATTCACTACACCATTGAAAGTTTTTTAATGAAATGAAATGGGTTTACCATGTTGCATAAGGACTGCGCCCATGGCATAGTCGCTTGCATTGGTTTGAATCTCAAAAGGTTGTCTCATGTCCGTTAGTGCAAGTATTGGGGCTGAACTGATCTTCTTTTTCCAAGCACTGAATGATTTTTGTTGGTTTCCTCCCCACTGGAATACCTTTTTCACACTATTCAATGCATGCAATGGAACTGCGATATAATAGAAGTTAGTAATAAACTTCCTCCAATATTGGGATGCTACCCAAAAAACTTCTTACCTCAGTGATTGTCTTGGGCGTTAGCCAATTCACAATGACCTCAACCTTAGAGTGGTCTATCTTGAAATCACCTCCTCCAACAATATGCCCCAAGTACACCAAAGAATTTTTACCAAATTCACATTTTGACTTCTTCAAAAACAATTGTTCTTTCCTTAAGACATCAAGTACTTTTCTTACATGCATGACATGTTCATCAAGTGATTTACTGAAAATCAAGATATCATCTAAGTAGACTATGAAAAAATCACCAAGAAATGGCCTCAAAACATCATTCATCACACACATGAAGGTAGCAGGAGCATTACATAAACCAAAAGGCAAAACTAGCCATTCAAACAAACCTTGTTTTGTCTTGAATGTTGTCTTCCAAATGTCACCTTCAGCAATTCTAATTTGATGGTAACCACTCCTTAAGTCCAAAATACTTTGCATCTTTCAATTGATCAAGTAAATCATCAATTCTAAGAAGTGGGTAATGGTTATTTACTGTAATTTTGTTCAATGCACGAAAATCTACACACATGCGCCATGGTCCATCACTCTTTGGTACCAACACAATTACTTTTTTTATTTCAACACTCTCCATCATCGACATCCTATACATGCCAATGTTAGAAAGAGAAAAATCTTGTTACAACTGTATTTCATGTTGGATTACCCTCTTGGGAGGTAATCCCTTTGGCTCCTGAAACATATCACTATGTTGATTAACCACTTCAATCAAATCAGATTTAAACTTTGGATCACAACCTTGAAATGCTTCATAATCAACATCATTCTTTGGTTTAATCATAAGAAGAGAAAATCTCTTGCTTGAATTCGCTAATCTTTTCATTTTTCATGTATTAACTATTGAAAGATTTAGTTTCTTGTGATGAGCTCTCACAAAATACTCCACACCATCTTTGAACAAGTGGTACTTGTTTTCATGGCGATATAAGATGGATTTTCTATCATAGAGGTAAGGACTACCCAAAACAATTCCTGAAATATGAAGTAGTACAATATCTAATTCAACTTCGTATATAAGTTTGTTGCTATTGCAAACCGAAGAATACACTTTCTTGTAACCTATAAGTTTTTGTTCAACCCAATGGATATGGTTTGGGGTGTGGAATGGTTTCAAGATTAATTTTCTTGACTAAGTCTTCAAATATCAAATCGACTTGAGACCCACTATCAAATAGTGTGTCGATTTTTGTATCTTTTGAAAAAAACCTCACATGGAATAATTCAATCCTTGTTCCTTAATTTGGAGTACTAGTGTGACAATTTGATGAACTAGTGCTAGCAATGGATTCTTTTCCTTTCATACCCATGGTTGTAATTTTAGTTTCATCACCCGAATCGGATCCCAAATCCTGTTGAGTGGTTGCAGTTGTTTTTTGTTTCCCCTTGTTTTTGAATTTATTGGGCCTCATCTTTGGATGAAGCTTCCAACGATGGTCTTCATCGTGACCCTATTTGGAACAATGTTTGCATGTTATTTTCTCTCCTTTCTTTCTAACGGATGCATTTTTCTTTCCTTTTCCTTTGAACCCCTTTCCTTTCTCTCCACCCTTAAATGGCTTATTTTTACCCTCTTCTGAAATATTTTTCCCTCTTGCCTCAAGGTGAGTGGCTTGCACACAAACCTCATCTAGACTAGTGGGATTGAACATAAAGATAGTATGTCTTAGGTAGCTATGCAAACCCCCTATATACTTCAGCAACATGTCTTGTGATTGCAAATCAACACCTAACATAAGAGCTCTTCTTCTAAATTCTTGGGCGTAATATTGCACATTTTGACCTTTAATTTGTCTAAAGTTCTGCTAATTCATGATGGCTTTCGACATATACGCTAGAGGGTAAAATTGTCTTTTAATTGCAATAATGAAATTAGACCCAGAGATAGAGATCTTACCATGTTTTTTTTATCTCATCTTGTGTCTTGGCTTACCACCATACTAGTGTTGCATCCTCCAGTCCTAAGGAATCTAGCTGAATATTTGTATCATCGTCTTGAAGGCTTTGAATCCTGCAGTAGACCTCCAACTGACGAACCCAATTGTCAAGATTCTATTCATTCACTTCACCATTATACATAGGCAGCTCAAATTTAATATCAAGTTTTAACATGGGTTGTTTACCAATTCCTTTTTAGGTATGTTAATGAGTATGAGTAAGGGTTGTAGTAGTGGAAGAGGATGAAGATGAAGATGAAGATCGTGGTGAGGATGATGGTGGAGTAGATGGTGGCTTATTACCATTTCCATTACCTCCTCCTCTTGGAAAACCCTCTCCTCTTGGAGGCTTGGAGCTTTCACCCTGCAACCTTGTATTCATCTCTTCATAGAGGACTTTCACCATCTCTGTCATGTCAAAGAAAGCCTTCCTAAAAGCCTTCTCATCCTCTGTCATATTATCATTTCCTCCTTCGTGAGACATGCTTACTAAAGCCTTAGGTAAAACAAGAGGTGAATCTTATGGTGGAGATTGTGGCAATTGTGCCCTCCTTCTCCTTGCTCCAACTTTAGAACCCGCACCCACAAGCTTTCCTTCTCCTCTCTTGAGCTTCAACCTTGTAAGTATTTAAACACTTTCAAAACAATTAAATCCTCCTTGCACAATTAAACCTAGTGCTCTGATACCAACTTGATCTGAATCGGAAAATTAGTGTTTGTTGTGCTAAATTCCAATTGAAAATATAAAGAAAGTGATTGAGGATTATGAGTAAATTTCAACTTAACTATGAGTTTTTAGGTGTTTTTATGTGAATTTCTTGAGAAAATTAACATAAAAAAAACATTGAACAGTAGCATATCACAGACATGAACATCACCATAAACAATAACACAACGGCACATAATAAAGGATTTCACCCTGCCTGGCCTACGTATCCTTGGTCCAGCTTCCAATGGCTTGGCGCTCTTCTATTATGCTCAAAAGTGTGATTACATACATTTGCAATGCTCAAACAACTCTGGAACTTGTTCCAATGGCTCCAACATGCCCAAAAAAATGCCTATGTAGCTTCTTTCTACCTTCAATTTGGTCAAAAATTGACTTAGTTATGGCTTCCCCAAGTTTTAGCACTAAACGCACCACAAAATTTACCAAATCTGACACCATCCTACAATTATGCCCTAAAATTTGCTAACCGAGCGCCAAATTGCCCAAATTCTGGGAAAAATTATCGGCGCGCCAATTTGACCATTAAGGCCTTGTTTCCAAAAAACATGGCCATATGGGGGGCCAAGACCTTAACTACTGCCCCCAAAACTCTCGTGCAATTAAAATCCACAATTTAATGACCGCGGTGGATGTGTGGCGTCGTCGACAGAAAATTTCATGTTAATGATTAGTGTAGTGGGGGTCGGCACCAGGCTAGCCTCCCTCCCATGGGCCCACCCCCAGGCGTGGTGACTAGGGCTAGGGCTAGACCTCGACCTCCACCCCCGAACCCCAAACTCTTGAACTTTAAATGTATACTGAAACATTATATGTTAAGAAACAAATGGTATGACGCGGTGGTAAAGGCTATGTGCTTGTGCTTGGAGGTTGAGGGTTAGACCCCCTCTTGCTCCGCTCATACGTTGACCAAAATTTTGGTGACCCTCGGGCTGCCACTTGGAAGCTTGTGATTGGCCTCCTTAAAACCCAATCAAAATTCTCCATTTCAAACCAATGATGCAGTACCACTTGGCACAATATTATTCGTTGGGGAATATACATTTTGACCAGTCAACTTGCCACATGGGAATGCCCAGTCAGTAGTACGGACTGCTAACTGGACTGTCCCTACACTTTTTTTTACAAAGTGAACAGAACGCATTTTGGGGAGCATACGATGTCGGTTTTTCGCGAAACGAGTTGTGCCAGATTCAAAACGACGAGATCTATGTGATCGTTTAGGTTCCACACTATTCTGACAACTTTCATTCTTTAGCATAATTTTAAGCACTTGATCAGTATGTATGGTTATGTGTGTAGAAATTATACAAAAATATGTATATCAATGGATTCAATCCGATCTAAAAATGTACTAAAGCTAGATACCGAATCCTTCTACAAATCATTTGTGGAAATTAAACACAAGCTCCAATCACATGAAGCAAAGAAAGAATCAAATCAAACCACAACACAGATAATTTCCCAGGGAAATCTTGCTGCTCAAAACCCCTCTATAATCTATTGTATATTAACCATGGAATCATGAAAAAGTTACAATGCACTCTTCTCACAAGAGTCTCTTGCACTCTCACAATCATCTCACACTATCCTGGACAAAACTAGCCGACACTTAGCCAATTAACGGACTATAAATAGCCTTCCTTTCTTGCGCAATTCCTGAAGAATGAAATCCCTATTCTTTAGGAATTTCGGCCTTCCTAAAATGCACAAGAATCATGGGAAATGCAATGGGTGTCTGGTTGCATGTGGTCAACCTACTAATCACACAACTGATAGTTAACATCCCCTTAACCTTTGTCTCAACTGGGTCTCCCCTGGAACTGACATGCATGCAGTTATTAATAGTAAATCATCTGTTGCATGGCAGATCACTGATTTTGAATTAAATAATATTTAATTCACTTGATCTCTCACTAGTGCAACAAACAGTTACAACTAGTTCAACTGACTCTAACTCACCTAACTGAGTTAACTGATTACTCATGCATTAAAATAATGCACCGACTGCAGTGCGAACTCCATAACTAATAGAATTACTCTGCATGCCTCACCAACCACCCTCAACTTGAAATACATGAGCTAACTAAGTTTATCACACTCAGTTAACTGTTACAAGTGATCATGAGATAATATTACATTTTATTGTTCAATTTAATAAAGGGAAAATTAAATTAGACACTGCACCAAATTAATTAATTAATTTGGCCTTCACACTAATGTATCGCTAGGACCTATTGGTCCCACACTAGTGTTTGTGCTGCAATTTCTTGTTGGACTTAAACACTCCCTCTCAACGAGAAAGGTATTATCTACCACCCCGATCCTGCCTCTATGGTATTCAAATTTTCTCCTGGTGAGCGCCTTAGTCAGAATATCTACATCCTGATCTTTTGTGGGAATGTACTAAAGTAACATAATGCACCTCTGAACACAATCTCTGAGATGGTGGTACCAGATTTTTATGTGCTTTGACCTATCAACGAATATCGGATTAACCAAGATTTTAATGCAACTGTGGTTATCACAATGTATCACAGTCGGATCCATCTGAGAACCAAACAAACCAACGAGGATCATTCTCATCCAGATGGCCTCACATGCAGCTTGACTTGCTGCCATGTACTCTGCCTCGGCTGAACTGAGTGCCACATATCGATGCTTTTTTTTGTACCAATAAACTATTATCGATCTTATGTTGAAGATCCCTCCTGATGTGCTCTTTCTGTCTAATGGACTGTTTGCCCAATCTGCATCCGTGAAGCCTTGAAGCTTCACTCCCTCTGTCTGTCTATACCATAATCCATACTTTGTAGTGCCCCTGAGATATCTCAAGACATGCTTCCCCGCCTTACAAAAGAGCTTGGTCGGCTCAACCATAGCTTGACGCAGTTGGTTAACTGTGTAGAAAATCTCTGGTCTAGTGTTCACCAAGTAAATCAGTGAACCCACTAACTTCATGTAGATAGTAATATCCACTACTTCTCCTGAAGTAGCATCCTCTTTCCTCCAATTTCTTGGAAGAGGAGTGTCCATGGGTTTACATCTCTCCATGTGAAACTTACCCGATATCTCTTTGGCATACTTGCCTTGAGAAACAAAAAGTTCACCATCCTACTGCCATATTTCCAAACCAAGGAAATAGTAGAGGAGTCCCATGTACTTCATTTTTAACTCCCTTGCAAGATCCTCCTTGCATGAATTTATCAGTTGCTCATCACCTGTCAAATTTAGATCATCAACATAAAGTATGATAATCAAGAGCTTACCATCAACCACAATCTGGTACAGGTTTGCATTCGCTTCACTTTTGGTGAAGCCCAACCCAGTGAAATAGCTGTCAATCCGAGTGTACCAAGCACGAGGTGCTTACTGCAGCCCATACAGTGCTCTCTTGAGTCGGCACACATGCGACTCACTGTCAAATATCTCGAAACCTTCTAGCTGCTCTATGCACACTTATTCCATAATAACTCCATTAAGAAACACAATTTTCACATCCATCTAATGAATGTGCCACCACATCTGTGTTGAGAGTGCAAGGATAGATCTAATGGAAGAGTACCTCGCAACTGGTGTGAAATTATCTTCATAGTTGATCCCCCTAAACTTGTGAGAATCCACAGTTCACAAATCTGGCCTTTTACTTCTCCACACTCCCATCAGTAGCTTTCTTCATGTTATAGATCCATCTAGATCCAACCACTGATTTTCTGACCAGTTTTGGGACAATCTCCCATGCACTATTCTTAACGATGGAGTCATACTCTTCTACCATAGCATCAACCCGAATTGGTTGTTGCGCTGCTTCCTAAAAGGAAGATGGTTTTTTCACAATACACTTTCTCATAAGAGCAATGTATCCAGTAAACTTGTGTGGAGACTGTCTCTGTCTGTGCAGTGAAGTAGGGGCTCCTACGTTCTCTGTTGCATTAAGTCTCAATCTATCATCTTCCGTGGTGCGCCTTCTACCATTTCTAGTGGATGGCTCTGCATGAGTTTTTTATGCCACTCCATGATCCTCCACATGTGGTTGCTTCACATCTTGAGTTTCATTATTTGGAACCAAGATTTCCTCCTCTGCATGCAAATCTAGTTTCCTCTCCAGGGACAATCGCATGGCTTTCTCTTCGTCAAATTTTATATCCCATCGCACAACATTCATTCTGTTGTTTGGAAAATACACTCGATAGTTGTGGGGAGTTTTAGTGTACCCCACAAATATCCCAATCTCAGTTGTTGGTTCCAGCTTCTTCCTGGCGTCTTTGGTCACATGCAAATAAACTTATGAGCCAAAAATCTTAAAATGTGAAACATCAGGTTTCTTACCAGTAAAAGCCTCTTCTGGTGTACTCATTCCAAGTATCTAATGAGCACAATGGTTTTGCAAAAATACCATTGTGTTGCATGCCTCTTCCCACAGATGCAACGATAGGCCCTGATCATGCAACATCTCTCGTGTTGCACCCACAATTGTTATGTTCTTTCTTTATGCAACCCCATTCTGTTGTGGGTTATGAGGCGCAATCAAATCTCTCCTAATTCCTTCCTTACTGAAGAAGTTCTTGAATTCATTGGAGATGTACTCACCACCATTGTCGCTCCTACGAGCCTTCACATGCTTCCTCGTGTCTTTCTCCACCAGTGCTTTGAACTCAATAAATTTTGAGAACATCTGATCTTTCTTCTGCATGAAGTAGATCCAACACTTTCTAGAAAATTCATCAACAAATATCACATAGTACCTATGTTTTGTTGTCGAATCAATAGATAATGGTCCACACATGTCTGAGTGAACTCTCTCAAGGATATCTGAGGCTCGTTTCTCCTTCTCATGAAAATTGGCCTTTGCATACTTCCCCATAGTACATCCCTTGCATGTTTCTGACTGTGCAAGAGTACCCTTGGGAAAACCCATAGAAATTTGTTGCATGACCTTCAAGGCTCTATGGTGTAGATGGACCAATATCTTGTGCCATAACTGACCCTCATCTCGTCTCACCACTTTTTCCGCCTTACCCATCAATGTTGCGTAGCCATCTACGTCAAGTTTATAGATATTCTTCACATGAATCCCAATCTTCTTGGCTAGTCCTGTTGTTTTGTGTCGTAGGAAATATTTTCCATCAATGAAAACAACATCAAAGCCTCTATCCTCCAACATTGCGACTGAGACTAAATTTCTCTTCAAGACTGGTACATGCATTACATATTTTAATTGAAAGGGTTTACCTAACTGTCTATGGAAGGTAACTATACCAATACCACCCATCATCACCCATTTTGATATGCATATGGAGGTCCTTCCCCACCAAGCTACTGAAAATTTCTTTGTCTCCCGTCATGTGAAAGGATGCACCACTATCCAAGTACCACATCGATCCCATTTCACTTGACACCAAACATGCAATGAGCTAGAATTCAAGCTCAAATTGCAAGGCCAAAGCCTCACCAACTGCATATCCTGAAGCCTTCTTGTTATTCTTCTTTTGTGGACAATTAGTGCATAATGTCCATGCTCGTGACAGTGAAAACACTTCACTCTGGACATGTCGCGCTTCTTCCCATATTTACCGGACTCAGATTTGGAATGGAATTTTTTTTCCTTCCCCCTTCTTCACCTTGGCAGCCAAAGCACAATCTTATCCATCATCATTCTTAGATTAAGATCCATCGTTTGTATTCCTCCTGAATTATTCTTGCACCAAATCCGACCAAAGTAGTTCCCAATCTGGCAGCTTTTCCCTTCCATTGACAGAGTCCTCATAACTATGCCAACTCTTGGGAAATCCTAGAATATCTAGGCTCACCAAGTCATCATCAGCGAAAGTAATGCCGATGCTCCCAAGATCATCCTGACATTGGACAAACTTTGTTAAATATTTCGGCATGGTGTCGCCTTTCTCCATTTTGATTTTCCTGAGTTTATCCTTTAGTGCCAATTTTCTATGATCACTACTGCTCTAAAATAGATCTGTCAAAGCTTTCCACATTGCATATCGTTTCGCTTTTCCATGGGTACTTGAGACAATGTGGTCTCGTACTCCCTCCAATAAGATCCTCATTACCTTTGCAACCTTCTTTTTCCGAGCATCAAGATTTGCAGCATCTGCTACAGCGGGTTTGGGAACATCATTGTCAATGAATTATTTCAACCCATTGTCCTCTAGTACTTCCTCCATCCTGTCTTTCCAAGAAATATAGTTAGATATGCCCTTGACTACATACTCCAATCTCAAGCCATTGAAATCCATTTTGATCCTGAATCGCCTTTTGATCCTGAATCGACTATCGCACCAAGAATGTATTTTGCAAATTCGAATTATATTCAGTCACAAACTCAACTTCTCCTCCACTATAGTGATTTCCTGTGCTCTGATACCATGTATAAATTATACAAAAATATGCATATCAATGGATTTAATCTGATCTAACAATGTACTAAAGCTAGATATTGAATCCTTCTACAAATCAATTGCAGAAATTAAACACAATCACGAATCACATGAAGCAAAGAAAGAATCAAATCAAACCACAACATAGATAATTTCTCGGGGAAAGCTTGTTGCTCAAAACCCCTCTATCATCTATTGTATATTAACCATGGAATCATGAAACAATTACAATGCACTCTTCTCACAAGAGTCCCCTGCACTCTCGTGATTTTCTCGCACTGTCCTAGACAAAAATGGCCAACACTTAGCCAATTCTCAGCCTATAAACAACCTGCCTTGCTTGAGAAATTCCTGATGAATGAAATCCCTATTCTTTAGGAATTTTGGCCTTCCTAAAATGCACAAGGATCATGGGCAATCCAATGGGTGTATGATTCAATGTGGTCAACCTACTAATCACACAACTGATAGTTAACATCCCTTTAACCTTTGTCTCAATTGGGTCTCCATTGGAACTGACATGCATGTAGCTATTAATAGTAAATCATCAGTTGCATGGCAGATCACTGATTGTGAATTAAATAATATTTAATTCACTTGATCTCTCACTAGTGCAAAAAACAATCACAACTAGTTCAAATGACTCTAACTCACCTAACTGAGTTAATTGATTACTCATGCATTAAACTAATGCACCAACTATAATTCGAACTCCATAACTAATATAATTACTCTGCATGCCTCACCAACCACCCTCAACTCGAAATACATGAGCTAACTGAGTTTATCACACTCAGTTAACTGTTACAAGCAATCATGAGATAAGATTACATTTTATTGTCCAATTTAATTAATGGAAAATTAAATTAGACACTACACCAAATTAATTAATTAATTTGGCCTTCACACTAATGTATCGCTAGGACCTATTGGTCCCACACTAGTGTGTGTGCTACAATTTCTTGTTGGAATTCAACAATGTGGTCTTTTGGAAAAGCTCTTGCATCCAGTTGTCATAGGATCATTTTATCTGGTTATATTTGTGTTCCATTTTAGTACATCATTAAGTGAGAACACCCTAAAATTTTCAACCTTTCTAAACTCATTGTCATGATGTTGGATTTGTAGGATCAATTTATTTGGTTATATTTGTGTTCTTATTGAGTAATTCATTAAACGAGAACAACCTAAATGTGATTGGTTCATATGGTAAGCTCATTAAGTCCTATCTAGCTTTATAGATGTCTAGAATTGGATGCATAGAACCTTATTTTCTTCCTTTCATGATTTTATTATCATAATAATAAAATTTGGGTGATTTCATTTATGGAAATCCCACTAAACTTGATGCTTGATCGCCTCATTCTCTTGCGCAATGGGAACGTTTTCAATGTTGGAAACCTCTCACACCTTTTTGGGTGTTAAAACTTGAACCGACAATAGTTCAAGAAACCAAGTCAAGAAGAGTCTTGATTTTTAGATAATCGGCGGATAGATATTTCGTCTTCTTCCACTTTCATCTGGCTATGTCAACAAATTTAATTTCTAAGTCTTTACTTGCTTGATTCAATGTCTTCCTTATTAGTTTATGGTTATCTCTATCTCCTCGGTGCTTCTATGAGGGCATATGATCGCCTTGACAATTCGCCAGATTGCGATAAGACAACCATGTCCCACATACATCCCTCTACTTTACCAATTCCTTCCCATTCCCTCCACCCATCTTCTCTTTATTCCTCATGCCTTCCACGTCCACATCCTTATTTCCTACAGTACTACCTCTGCAACACTCTACATTCATCTACACTTCTATCGGGATGTCTTTGCACCCTTTTGGTGCAAATGCTAGTACTTACCATTGCCATCGACTATTATGGAAAATAGTTTCTTCGTTACAAGTATCGACAGCCAAATTATCTAGAAGCGTTTCATAATGTTTACCGAAAAAGACTTATAATGTTATGTTTCAAATTTTATTCCACAATCGAAGAATGAAATGTTTAGGAAGATCCCATAGATGATCTATAATTAATTTATAATCGATTTCAGAGAAAGGACCCATTAATTGCAAGAGAAACTCTACGATCTTCTTCAGCCAAGAGTTAAATTACCATGTGGGGGTTGATATGTTTCACACACATTAATAGGGTTGTATATCTCACTTAGTTTTAGTGGAAATAATTAGAAAATTCATAGCAATTTGGAATATTTTGCAAAGTGGATAAAAGGAAATTAAGGATTTTGGACTATTTTGGAAATTCAAAAGAAAAAATTAACTATTCAATTTATGTATATCAAAGTTTCAAAAATATTTCAAAATCTATAATAAAAATACACCCAGATTATATGTTACAATGAATTCATTAATAAAAAACAGTAGTAAAGCCACAATTTTACCTACCTTGGTCTATATACATGGTCGCTCCGCACAAGTCTCTTTCAGGATCTCATCATCACCTCTCAGGTTTGGAAATTTCGACTTCCAAGTTAGGATTTTAGTTGTGATGTGGTTTCATGTTAAGTTGTTGTTTGTCTAAAAAAACATTGCAAGAAAAAAACCACCATATGGCAATGTTTCATTTTGAATAGCTTAAATGAAAAAGTATTTGTTGTTTTTTAATTTTTTATAGGGTGATGAATTAGGCGAACATTATTCACTTTGTGAATGTTGTGTGCAGGTGTGCAAGAGTATAATATATTATTAGCTCACATGATAAGTATGCATTTAATTAGGGAATTGATGGCTATTTAAATCAAGTTACTATGACAAAAACATGATCTAGACAGTATTCATAGTTATCAATGGATCAAGTTAATTTGGGAAGATGTAAGTTGATGCCAGTACCAACTTCTAATTTCTTGTGCACCATAAAATCTTTTGTTTTTTGTGCCATTGATTCTTTGGTTGTACATACTAGGAATGTCTAGTACTCTATGAAAAAGGTGGGTTGGCGTGGAGTGGATACCTTCTCAGCTTATTTGTGTTCCAACGAGTCCACATTATTTTACTGTTAGACATGGAAAAATGTTGTTTTCTCATGGTTGTTTATCAATGGAACATCAGACGCTTTGGATCTGCCATGTGTAAAGCTCCACATCTAAGAACTGACATGGTATGCTTTAATAAAGTTTCCAACCATAACGACCCCTTAATTGTTGGTTTGTGGTTTGATTCTATTCACTTCTATTTGCATTTTTAGATTCGCAGGGTTTCAGTTCTCTATATTTTCTTGGATTTTTTATAATTGATGCGCAACAAATACAACTTTAAGAGGACTGCAACTATAGTCACAATATGCTACAAATTTTATCAACATTATTAGAAGATTTATCTTGACCTCATCTTATCTTGATAAGCATTCAAAGGAATCCAATAAATTGACATCCACAAATATTTCCAAAAAATAGTATCCACAATGGTTCACAATGGTTTAGTGGTAATTCCAATATTTATAGATTTTGATAGCAACTTTTTTTGAATTTAATCTAAACTTAATATTATTTCACAATTCATCTATTTTTATCATTAGGACATGTCTCACCCACCTCAATCCACCGTTGGACTACTCTCAATGTAACACGTGCAACTTAACGATGAAATTTTCTATACTCCCTTCCAAATTTGGATAAGATAGATATAATAAATACAAAATACAATCAGATATATTTCATAAACTAAGACCGTTGCACGTATCCAAAGAAATTAGTAGTGGCATTG
Source organism: Pinus albicaulis (assembly GCA_034641835.2). Taxonomy (NCBI): domain Eukaryota; kingdom Viridiplantae; phylum Streptophyta; class Pinopsida; order Pinales; family Pinaceae; genus Pinus; species Pinus albicaulis. The sequence goes on along the minus strand of CM076576.1, from coordinate 527,801,117 downwards.
CCTTCCTTGGCGGTTCAAGAAATTTATATAAATATAAATCACAATATTAAGAACCAAGATAGACCCATCTTAACTTCAGATCTACCAAGTGTCAAGACAAATCAAATCTTTGTAGGTGAAAATTTTTCCTCGTGTTTTTAGCTTTAAAATAGGTTTGCATTTTGAGAGATTTTATCCCTCTCGATGCTTGGTAGATCTGGAATTAAAATGTATTATAACCGCCTCCTCCCACGCTTACCTAAGTTCATTGGTCCACTAGGGTAAATATGTGACAAGAAGTTACTATGATATAACTTAACCTCCTATATCACCTTACTGACAAAGCCAAAACCTTACTGACTTCCCTAGGGTTCTACAGGACCCCCAAGAGCTAAACCACCCTTCCAGGTGACCAAATCCTAAGTTAAAATTCTTTTTCAGTGACCTCGACTCCTAAACACAAGCACGACACTACAAGAAATTGAATATAACCCTCCAATCGCATGCATAAGCCTACAAGGGAGTGACTGCAATATTTTTCGCCCAGTTCTATGCCTGTGACTGCGAGATATGAGGCACTTTTTGAGGGTTAGTCTCCAAACCACTGCACATAACTTAATGAAACTTTCCAGAACAATGAATGACATCGGGACAAAGCCATCAATACAAAACTTAGACAAGAACTTGACCTAGCAAGGCTTAACCATGACAAACATTTCGTCAAACACATCATGAACATGTAAGATACAATTCATAATTACATATATGAATAGAGGGGTCTCATACTTATCTGAGAATCGTCAAGAAGGTCTAATGCCCTCTAATAATAGTTTCATTGTCATATATTAGGTCATACATTCATTTACTAATTGAAACATGATGAGAGCCATAATTGAATTTTGTCATAAAACCATGCTTATAAGTAGCATATAACCAGAATAATAACAGTAATAGGAAAAATTATTAAAGCCACATAATAACAAGTACATTTACTCACAAAATGCCAAAGAAAAAGTGTTATTATTAACATATGAAAATCCAACCAAGTTAGGGACGTCCACGTACCACCAGACCATAAATTGGGTTGAACCTAATCTCTCTTTCAACCAATCAACCCTGCACCATATTCTAAGCATAAATGTGGCATCTCATGGAATAAACCAAACATAACCAAACCAGGGCTTCCAAAGGCAAAAATTCCTCAACCCTTAACCAATGATTCCACCTCATGGTCGAACATCACTAACCATCACTAGATTGGTCTCTATTAAAGTTGTACAGGGCTCCAAAGCGTTTGTTCCAACCTACCTCCAAGAATAGTAACTCAACCCACAGTTGTCACAGGGCTCTAGAGTGTTTTTCCAACCAAAGCTCCAAGACTAGTAACTCAACCCACAATGGGCTCCAGAGCATTTTTCCAACAAAGGCTTCCAGGACTAGTAACTCAACCAAAGTTATTCGAGGGATACCGGAGTGTTTGTCCAACCAAGGCTCTGGGAACTAATAACTCAACCCATGGCCATAAGGAACATGGAAACCAATCAAAACACCAAAAGGGAAAACCCACAACACCATGGTTATCCGGGAAATGGAAAGACTAGGCAAAACCACTATCAATCCAGGCAATCCTCCATGCAAATGAAAGATCGTAACCAAATAACCACATGCATACACCATGCATGCCAAAACTAGCAAGTAACCCATACATGCAACTCAGTACCTGCAAAGTAATCTAGTTATATTTGTTGATCATGTTGTCCCCTTTCATTTTTCTGCTTTCATTTGCCTTCTTTCTCCAAATTCTGTTGGGAAAAATACTGAGAGGGGGGGGTGAATCAGTATTTTGGGCATACTCAAAACTTTTTACTTTTTCATGCTCTAAAACCCATACGCTACTTTCCTGTCACAGACTCGCGTATATATGCGGATACCCTTCATAAAACTTGCGTATACACAAAGATCTAATTATGCCATTAATTTTTCACTTATATAATTCCATCATTTATTCATCAGATGTTCAATAAACAGTGAACATGTGCAGTAAGAACAGAATAAATCATCACACATAAGCAACACACATGAACACCAGGATTTTAGGTGGAAACCCAAGTCGGGAGAAAACCACCGCTGCTGTTGTCTCAGCCTTCAATATTTTATTATAGAGAAAACATATTACAACAATGTGCTGGTGCAGACTCATACCAGCACGCAGGCACCCACCTGCGCTCGTTTACCAGTCTCTCCTGGAAGGGAGCTACGACCCCCTGCTCTCGTTTACCAGCCTCACCTGGAAGGGAGCTACAACCCCCTGATTGAAGGCTACAACCCTCAGCTCCACTGCAGACCACGTTTCATCAATTTTCACACTGGATCCAACCCACACAATTAAGCTTAAGGAACATTCATCAATTCAACAACTTGCTCTATAGCAGCATAATCAATATTCGAACTACCCAGATCAACATTGACAGATAGCAGTACACATCATAAACAGATATCAACAAGACAGTAGAACAGATCAGACATCTCACAACTTCAGCAAAACCTAGATTATCATACGCGCTTTCCTTTCACTGATCCTGCGTATATACGCGCCTTCATGCATATAAACCCGCGTATACCTCTGCACATACTTCAGAAAACCCTAACTGGACATACGCGCTTTTCCTTCATCAGATCCGTGTATACACGCGCTTTTACTGAAACGAACCAGCGTATACTTCTTCAGACATTTCAGCGCAATTTCTTCAGAACAGATGCATAGCTCAGATATTACCCTTTACTTCAGAAACATGTTCGCCTCATCTCAGATCAGAACATTCCATAAAAGGATCTAGAAGATACAAATACATTTCAGATCTAGATTCACTTCTTCATCATTTTCTTCATAGGTGCATCACAGATTCAGATCATCAAACTGTTACCCTTTCCATACATATATACTTCATAATGAAGTACTCATTCAAACCTAGACTCATGCACACCCTTTGCACAATGATTTTCTTCTCCTTATATAGGTTTACCCTTTTTCAATACCATGAGCCAAAACCACATTATTTCCAATGGTATTCCTAGACGGGATCAAATAGATAATCCAGCGCTCAATACAATGGGTCAATACCATGGTAAAGCCCCTTGGTATCATACTTTTAGAGCGCAAAAGGGCATACGCGACTTTTAGCATTCGTTTCCGCATGTATACGCAACTTAGCCTCATAAAAGTTGCGTATATGCTAACCCTGAATTTATACGCGGGTTCCCTTCACAAAAGTAGAGTATATACACGGGTTGCCTTCACAAAAGTAGCGTATACATTGTGACATATTGTATTTATCATTTTTCTGGCACTTACTGGAATTCTTTTCTCTGCCACATCTGAACTGATCTGAAGATACATCATTCTTACATCTTTAACACATAGGTTGCTTATCATAGGCAACTCATCGAGTAGATTTCCATCAAGGACAACTTCATCAAGTAGGTTGCCATCATCTTCATCAAGTGGGTTGCCATCAAGGACAACACTTCTGCATCATATTGCCAACAAATTCAATGTGCTCCAAGAGTGCTCCAAGATTTCTCTAAGTGAGCAAGAGTGTGGGAGAGAGAGAATAGAAGAGAGCTCCAAACTAAAACTGACAAAAGTATGTGAACTAGTCCTCATAAGCCTTTTTATCATTAAGGCTTCTATTTTCTTCATTTTCCTCTATTTTTTCTTCAATTTTCCTCACATGCAATTATGTGACCTTTCCCCTTCCTTTTCTTCTATTTTCCTTTATTTCATAAATAAAATTCCAATTAATGCCACTTTGGCTTTTCCATTTCATTTCCCAATTTCCATAGCCATTAATTAATCACCAATGATCCCCATCATTATGCTTTTGCCCAATACTCAACTTGGAATACGTGTCCCATGACCTCAGTATTATTTTTCCTTTATTAAATTTATTACACGGATTTTTAAATAGGGTTGTTACAAAACCATCCCCCTTAGGGGAACACTATCCTCGGTATTCAATTACACTTATAAACTAACAAAACACATGTTGCCCATGGAGCTTTATAAAACAACTTGATGCAACATTTACATCACATCATACTACTGAAAACAAAACCAACATATCATGAACACCATACCGCTTATTGGAGTTTTATAACACAACTCAATGAGGTATTTACATGCATATGCATATACATATACATAGACATAACCCAAACACAATACCAAAAGACATTCGCTCAACCAGTGAATAGATAAGGATACATAGCCTTCATCTAATCAACCATATCCCATGTATCTTCATTAGGCCCAAAATGCTTCCATTGCACTTTAACTTGCTCGATTTCTCGATTCTGGAGCATGAGTGTCTTTTGCTGCAAAATGAATTGAGGTTCCGACTGGAATTCTCTTTTTGGTTCCACCTACAATACAGACCATTAAATCACATGATCAACATCTTTCACATACTTCTTAAGCAATGACACATGGAAAACATCATGGACTTTCACTGTCGTAGGCAGTGCAAGTCGGTAGGCCATTGTTCCAATCCTCTCAAGAATATTGAAAGGCCCACAATACCGAGGTGCCATATTAGCACATGATCCAATACTCGGGGAGATCTTATTGGGATTGATGTTTAAGTACACATATTCTCCAACCTAAAACTCCTTAAATACCCTGTGTTGATCTAATTTGCACAGCTCTTCTACCTGTCCTGTAATACCTTTAAATTCTTCTTGATAACTTGCATTTCTTGTTCCATCTTTGCCAACATGTATGGTACAATAAAAACCCTATTCAATGGATCACTCCAACTGATAGGAGTATTACAACTCCACCCATAAAGTGCCTCAAATGGACTCATCCTCAAAGATTCTAGATACCCATCGTTGTAAGAAAACTCCACCAATGGAATATACTCTTCCCACTTCCATTGTTGATGCATAACATACATTCTCAACATGTCCTCTAAAATCCCTTTGACCCTCTTTGTCTATCCATCTGTCTCTGAATGATAATTTGTACTGAAGGCCAACTCTATACCCAAACGTGCAAATAACTCTTTCTAGAACATGGAAGTGAAACTGACATATCTATCTGAGACAATATTCCTAGCAAAACCATGCAACCTCACTATATCTCTAATGAAGACTTGTGCTCCCTCACTGGCTGAATAAGTAGACTTAACCGCTATGAAGTGAGCTGCCTTGGTCAACCTGTCAACCACAGCCATTATAGAATCATTTTGTCTAGATGTCCTCGGCAAAAATGTTATGAATTCCATATAAATGACCTCCCATTTCCACTATGGAATCAAAATCGATTGTATTAAACCACATGGATGCTTACACTCTGCCTTTACCTATTGACAATACAAACATCTAGCCACAAAATCTTATCACCTCTTTCTTCAAATTCGACCAATAGTAGAACTTATTCACCGTTGTCAATGTCTTATGATATCCTGGATGAACTGAATAGGATTTAACATGAAATTCCTACAAGATAAACTTCTTGAGCTCACTATTGTCAGGCACATAGATCCTGTCCCTAAATATTCTCAAAGAATATGTCGTGAAACGATAATCCACATCCTGTTCACCTGTACCCTATTGTTGTAACATGTGCTTAAGCTCCCCCTATCATTATGATCTCCTATCTACAAGATTTGATCCTGTAAATTTGTCCCATAATAACTCATAGTTGCAATGTGATTTACTCGTACTCTTTTGCTAGGAGCATCTGCAACCTTGTTCTCTTTTCCTTTAATGTAACTTACTCGAAGTCAAACTCGCTGATCGTGGCCAACCATCTCGCTTGCCTTATATTCAAATTCGATTGGTCAAATAGGTACCTTATCCCACTGTAATAACTCATCAATACAAACCTCCTACCAAGAAGATAGTGTCTCCACATCTTCAATGCATGGACGATCTCTTCCAACTCAAGATCATACGTCACATAATTATGCTCGTGCTCATTCAATTTCCTTGATTCATAACATACACATGTCCTTCATGTATCATAACTCCACCAAGTCCTCCCTGGAAAGCATTTGTACACACCATAAACTCTTTGTTTGGATCTACGATATTTAGAACTGGAGCATTTTTCAACAATTGTTTCAACTGCTCAAAACCTGTTGCACATTTCTCTGTCCATTCAATTTTTTTCCTTTCCTCTGCAATGATGTAATGTGATAAGTAATCCATGAAAATTTCCTGATGAACCTCCTATAATAACCCGCTAACACCATTAATGATCTAACCTCAACTACATTTCTAGGATTTTCCCATTCCATGATAGCTCTGATCTTTTCTAGATCCACTATTATCTCTTCCTTTGAAACCACATTCCCTAAATAAAAAACCTTTGTCTGCAAGAAACTACATTTACTAAGCTTGGCATACAACTGATTCTCTCTTAGCAATATCAATATTGATGTTAAGTGTTCGAAATGCTCTTCTTCATTCTTAGAATATATCAATATATCATTAATCAATACAATAACAAACTTGTTCAGATAAGGACATAATATGCTATTCATCAATCACATAAAAGTAGTTGAATTAGTCAAACCAGAAGGAACTACAACAAACTCATAATGCCCATACCTAGTATGGAAAACAATATTGTAGATATCCTCTTCTTTGATGCATACTTGATGGTATCCTGATCTCAATTGATCTTTGAGAACATTGTTTCCCCCTTCAACTGATCAAACAAGTCATCAATCTTCGACTACAGATACTTGTTGTTAATCGTCACCTTGTTCAACTACTTGTAATCAATACTCAACCTGAGAGTACCATCATTCTTCTTCACAAACAATACTAGTGCACCCCAAGGCGACGCACTTGGCCTAATGTACCCCTTGTCAAGAATTTCCTTCAAATGAAACTTTAGTTCCACCAACTTTGGCGTGTTGATCTTGTACGGTTCCTTTGATGCTGGTGTTTCTCCTGGTACCAACTCAATAGAAAAATCCACTTCCCTATGAGGTGGCAACTCTGAAATCTTTGTTGGAAATACATCATGCAACTCTTGCAAAACTAGATACTTCTTTAAGACATATGCATCTTCAACTTCCTTACCTTTGTCACTAGAAATATGCACTGCAAACAATACACACCCTTTCCTGTGACTGCACTTTTCCTGCATATTTGTAACCATTCTCACTGGTGTAGCTTTCTTCTTACCTTGCAGGAATCTCTATTCTCTATTGTCATCCAAGCATTCAACAACCTTCTCATAAAATTCCACCTTAGTCCTGTGAAGATGTAACTAATCCATACCCAACAATATAATGTATGATCCCAATGGAAGCACATTCAAATGCGCTGATGTAGGCATACCTTTCAACTCGAATGCAAAAAATATTACTTAATGATGAACTCTTTTCTCAGTACTTGTAGCCAACTATACTAACCAAGATTATGCATGTACTTCTTTATTCAAACCACACTTATCCACTAGTTCAGGATGAAAATAACTATAATTAGATCCACAGTCAATCAAAATAGAAACAAATTGATCACAAATATTATTGTCCATCTCGATAATAGATGCTTGGTGATCCGCCTGCCTACACTGCATAAATCCAAGGAATACTCTGTCCAACATCCCCCACTATCTGTGCTTCCTAAGCACTGTATATCTACATTCTTCCACCCTGATGTTGTGGGAAATATATCCTGCAATGATCCTTGCCACAAGTCCAACATTGTAAAGGATTCATGCCCTCACATTTATTCTGTTCCTCAAACTAAAATCCTTGTCCTCTGTCAGATGCATTGAACTTCTTGGGAAGTGTTGCATTATCATTGTTACCTGTGTCTTGAGGTCTTGATCTCTTCTTATCCCAATTTTATATATTCCTCTCATTACCTTTCCAATCATTCTTAGTCTCATACCTATGCTTCGATTGCTAATAACAATGCTTTAGCTTTCTGATGGCTTCCTTCAACGATCTAGGCTCATCAAACTCAATTTTTTCCTTGAATGCTACCGAAAACCCACTGATGAATCTCTGAATCTTGACCTTATCCTCCTTAAGGTAAGGCACATATCTCAACAACTCTAAGAACCTACTAGTGTACTTCTCATCGATCATAGAGCCCATATTGAGCTCATATAACTCCTTTTCCCTGTCATCACATTATCTCTTAGATAAATACTTCTTCTTGAAAAATCTCTCAAACTCACTACAAGTAAACTCTCTTCCTGAATGCTTCTTACATTCTTCACATATTCCCACTAAAGGTAGGATTTACCTTTAAGGTTGAACGTATCAATTCCACCCTTCATGTTCTCTGAGTAATCATGCAACCAGAAGAAATTATTCATTCCAAGCAACCACACCTTTGCATCCTGTGACTTCTTGATTTCTCCATAAAATTTAGGTGGCTTTTCTTTCTTGAAATCATATGGAAAATATCCCCTGTCACTCCTCCTATAAGGATGATAACAATTATGACCATAATACCTGTCTAAACCAGAACTAGAGTAAATCCCATGTCCATTGCCTCTTCTATCAGGTGTATCTAATAACTTTTCATCACTGACAGTATCATCTCTATCCAACCTGTGCTCACCATGAGACCTACTAGCATATGCTCCATTAGTTATGTCCTCTTGTCCATGACTAGTCCTAAGTTGATCCAGGTGGATATCGGTGGCCACCCACCTATTCCATTTGGACCAGCACCATCAATTCTTGCAGATTTTCACATTCAGCACAACTTACTATTTTTAGCAGGTTTTCGGGTCCTCCACTCTCGGAGCCGTTTTGGGGGCTTAATGATCCAGGTGGATATTGGTGGCCACCCACCTATTCCACTTGGCTCCCCACCATTGTCTCTTTCAGTTTTTCAGTTTCGGCATAACTTACTATTTTTAGCAGTTTTTCGGGTCCTGAACTTCCGGAGCCGTTTTGAGGCCCTAAACGACGTTTTTTGGGTATGAAAGCGCCAGCGAATTTTCTGATAAAATTTGTCCCAACAGCTGTAGTCCTCGGATAGATCTTTCTAACGAGCTATTGAACGCGTCAAACGGAGATCGGGTGCCAAAGTTATGCCCCCGGGAAGTTGAACCACCAATTTACCCAAACGGGCGTCCACAGTTTTGGCGCCTCAGCTCCTACGGTTAGGTTTTTGGACGTTTCAAATTCTACATTGTTTCTCAACAATAAATAGGCCCTCGAGCCTCATTGTAACACAGTTCAGAGGTCTGTAGCCATCACATCTCTTCTCAGAGATTCGCTACCAGCACCCTAGCTATTTTATTTCCATTATGCCTGTAAGCATATTTCTGTTATTTGATATTAATGAAATGAAGCATTATTTCCGCTGCATCTCTCTGTTCATGGTTATTTCTGTATTCTGTTGCGTTCCTGCATAAATCCGGATCATAAGTGGTCCCTATCTCTGCAAGTCTGACAAACTTTGAAGGATAATTGCATTGGCATTTGTTTTTTTCTCTTGTTCCCTAACAAGTCTCTCTTGTGACTAAATTATTTTGTCATTATCTGTTTTACAACTTATTGTCCCTTCCTTCAAACTTATCAAAGTATCTGCTATGTGAGGGGAGTACTCATCACCATGCTGCTCATCTAATCTATAGGGAGAGCTGCATTAACTATATTCCACCATTTTTCTTCTCATCTTTTATCTTCTTCCTGCAAACATGTCATGTCAGATAACCAAATATAACAAAATCACACATACTTCAATGAAGTTTAGGGATCTCATCTACATCAATCACACACAAACATATATAATGAAATCATCATATCAGTGATCTCAACATCAACATCTTGACCTCTACACAACGACGCATAACTGCAACAATGACCATCACCATTCATACATAACAAGCACATATACAACCTACATGCATGCATGACAAACACATTCTGCCCATCAAGTCTAAGTGTTGAACCTAGGAGCTCTCATACCACCTTGTAATGACCTCCTCCCACACTTACCCAATTTCACTGGTCCACTTAGGTAAATATGTGACGAGGAGTTACTATGTTATGATTCAACCTCCTAGATCACCATAAGGAAGTGGAATTGACAAAACCAAAACCTTACTAACTTCCCTCAAGTGTTGTAGGAGCCCCAAGAGCTAAACCACCCTTCCATGTGCCCAAACCTTTAGTTAAACCTCTTTTTCAGTAACATGGACTCCTAGACGTTGGCACAACACCGCAGAAATGCAACTGGAACCCTCGAGTCACATGCATAAGCCTGCAAGGGAGTGATTGCAGACTTTTTCACCCAGTTCTATGCCTGCAACCATGATATCTGAGGCACTTTTTCAAGGCTAGTATCCATAAAATTTCCCATAACTTAATGAAACTTTCCAGAACAATGAATGACACTAGGACAAATCCATTAATACAAAAATTAGACAAGAACTTGACTTAGCAAGGCATAACCATGACATAAATTTCATCAAACACATCATGAACATGTAATATACAGGTCATAATTACATAATTCCATCTCACAATAGTTGCATTATCATATATTAGGTCATACAAGTTAATCAAGGTTGTCATTCATGTCAATATGGCATTGGTCGAGATGACAAATATCTTGTGATATCATAACCTCATGCATATTATGATGATGTCCTTGCTCATAATGACAAATCCCTCTTGTTTGATAAGGATGCCATTAGTGAAGATGTCAAGCTATTAATAATGCCCTAGATTTCCCTAAAATAACCATGAAGACACCATAACTCATGTATCCTTGCTCTTAATGGAGAACCCCTAATGAACTTGTTGTCCTAATCACCTTCTGCACATAAAAATAAGGACAGTTACAAAGAAAAATAAAATTGGGCATCTTGGAAGCATCCTATCAACATGGTCCTATACCATCTTGTAGATTATATTTTTCCCTTTCTAAAGAGCCCTTATTTGCCCCAAAACTCCTGGTGGTTGATGAGATAATGATTTTTCAAGTTAAGAAAAATATATATTAACAGTGAGCCGACCTGTGCACAGTTATATCAAGTCAGCCTCAATTCCAAAGGACGTGTCCCTTCATTCCAGTGTTGAATTCATATAAATACAAGCACTGTCTGTCATTTTCTCTCACCAAAAAATTTCGGTCAAGGGACAGCACAACGAGGAACAACACTAAGGAATCATTTATGGAATCTTTTGGTTTGGTTAAGAAGGCTTGGATTTAAGGTTGTGGTAATACAACATTGCCCAGTATTGATCTCGAATCTGTGAAGACAAACTTACCTACAACAAGTTGTTATTTAAGGCTTGAATCTTGTATTTTGAAGATCATATGCTCACCTTGAAGACACAATTTTGGGAGCTCAAATAAGTGTGACCTGTGAACTTACCCTCAGATTTGTGGTCAGCTTTCTGGACTTCGGATTGATAGCTGTGGACGGTCATTTGATTAGCAGCTCGGATTGCAGCCTTGTGATTATTCCTTGAGCCTCAGACCTATACCTATGGATAGTAGCTCAAATTGTTGTCTTACAGCTCGGATTATATATGTTGTAGCAGTCCTGTGGAGAGGCTTGGAGCTGTGGATAAGAAACTCCAACTGCCAACTAGTAAAGGGATTACAACTCAAATTTGAAGGGACAACCTCAAACCAGTGATGCCATAAAAGCTTGAAACAATATCCTATGGCATCCTCAAACCAATAAACAGTCACTTGTCTACTATAAACAGAGATAGTCTCTTGCAGAGGCTCAGAACTTTGGTCAAAGAACTCGGTCTTGTAGTAGTTAGCCTCGGCCTTCAGACCTATGTTTGTTGGGTGCTCATACTATACTAAATTTTGAAGGCTCAACATTACACCTTAAGGATAGCTCACTTTGAGTAGATGATCTTTGAATAGAAAAGGATTATATTTTTTTGTGGCCATTTTGTGACATCATTGAACAACTTTGAAGCCACCTTGGAGCATATTTGGACAATGAAGGATTGGTAACCTGTGACTAGTGAGAATTTGGAGCTTGTTATGAACCTACCAAAGCTAGAGTAAAGACAATATTTGGAGTAGCCTTTGAAGACAGGTTGAGCTATATACATCTTGAAGAGCAGCTTATTGAGGACAGTGGTTTTGGGACCAAGGGAGATTAGCCTGAAGGGTACATTGGATAAAATATTTTGTGGAGTGGGCTCATTTAATAGTCTTTGTATTGACTTGAGGTTTTGTGTAGCAGACCCTGGAGCAATCATTGAAGCCATCCCTTGGTTGAAAACATGGTGAAGCATTTGGAGGAACTGTTGTGAAGACACCTTGAGGCATCTAGGAAGAAGTATCTGGGAACTTTGAAGAACTGTTATGCAGGTATAAAGGAAACCTTTTAGCATTTTTGAAGACACCCTTGGAGACTTCTTGAAGAAGACCCTTGAGAAGATTACAAGACACCGTTGAAGGACATTTTGTGCAGACCTATTGAATCCTATTGGAGACATTATTGAAGATCATGATGCATTGTTGATGTCATCATGAGGTGACCTTAGAGATCTTTGTTTGGGTACAATGAAGAGCAGTGGCGAAGAACAAGGTTTTCATTGATGAAGTGACGTGGAGACTAATGAAGGCATTTTTGAAGATTGTCAAGGCTCGTTGAAGAAGACCTTGGGAGCCGTGAAGAATAACCAAACATATATCTTAACGAATTGAAGCTGGAGATTGGAGCCTCGTAGAGATAAGGTTGGTTCGTTGGAAGATAGGGTTGGAGCCCTAGAGGATAGGAGTCCTCAAGAGACAGGGTTGGAGCCCTAGAGGATAGGAGTCCTCAAGGGACTAGGTTGGGACCTGTACCAGATATAGGGTTGGAGCCCTTGAGGTTGGTGCCTCATAATTGACAAGGTTGGAGCCTTGGAAAGACCAAGTCGGTGCTTGGCACAATATAGGTTGGAGCCTGGAAGATTAGAGTCTTCATCTAGGGTTGGAGCCCTACAACATTATTGTACTTTACTTATTGTAAAGAAGAAATTAATAAAAGTTTCTATTCTATCATTGTTCATTTTGTGTTCTAAATATAAGTGATCTAACTGGTAAAATTAACAATTGAAAAGAAATATTGATTCACCCCCCTCTCAGTATTTCCAACAATTGGTATCAGAGCCAGTACCTTCACTCAAAGCCTGACATCTTGAAGGTTGATCATTAGAACACAAATGGCAAATCCAAGGAAGAAATTCTCTAATCCTCCTAAAGATGTGTGTTCCTCAACCATCAAAATTGACTTCAATAAATTTGCGAATGCTCCATTGTTCAATGGAAATTTTGATATATGGGAGGCAAGAATGAGGAATTTCTTGAAGACTCAAGGAATTGAAGTTTGGAAATCAGTGATTACTAATGACACAATGGACAAAGAATCCAAGGAGTACAATACAAGAGAAATTAAGGCAATTTTGAATCGGTTACCAAATTCTGTGAAGGCCAATTTTGAAAAATGTTCGTCAACAAAAGTCATATGGGACAAACTTCATGATCTTCACTCAAAATGAGCGTTGACAATTATCTCTAGTCAAGAATATGATGGTAAACAAGAAATAAGTCCAGAATCCATCAAGGAAGTTGAAGATAAGAGAGATGACAACAAGGCTAAAGAAGACCTAGAAGATGAAGAGAACAAAGAAGACTTTGAAGAAGATCTCCTGAATAAACTTATGGCTTCCATGGAAGAGATTAACATTTCGAAAAAGGAAAATGAGGAACTTAAGAAGAAAGTGCAAGATTGTAACCAAGACAAGGCAAGGAAGGAAGTTGACTTTTTCAAGCTTCAAGTACAAGAAAGAGATGAGGAGCTCGCCAAACTTAAAGAGGAATTTTATCAAAACAAAAGAAAACATCATGAAGAAGCCATATCTATGACAAATCAGTTGGATAAGGTAAATAAAAGGGAAGAAACTTTGTCAAGCCACCTTGAATAAAGACTTAAGAGCTCGAACAATCTTGAAGCAGAGATTTTCAATACAAGGAAGAGGTCTCCTCTCTTAAATCTCAACTAGAAGAAAAGGATGAAGAAATCTTCAAACTAAAATCAAACATCAATCTTCTCAAGGCCGAAACATGTGAAACTACAAGAATAAAAGAAGAAATGGAGAGCAATCTAGCGAAGGAGAATGAATAAATCCTCATAATGAAATCAAATATCATCTCCCTTAAAATTGAATCACACGAAGCAACAAAGATGATGGAAGAAATGAAGAAGCAACTAGTCATGAAAGATGAAGATTGTGAAAATTTGAAAAGAGAAATTGTATTTCTTAAAAATGAAGTTGACCTGCTAAATAAGAACTTAGAGAGTTCTCAAACCCTAGATGCCATCCTAAGTCATCAAAGATCCCCCCCTTGATAAATCAGGTCTTGGCTATGCAGGTGAACCTTTAAATAATGCAAACCCTAATTCTTCAAATAACAAGGATTTTGAGAAGCCTGAAAGAAATGTTGATGCCCCCATTTCCAACAAAGACAAGGAGAAGAGTCAAGATGACATTGGAAGAAACCCTACTCCAAGAAGATATGTAGATGGTGTCAAGAATGCAAGAGGCAATAAATTGGATCAAATAATCTCAAGACAGAATGAATTTGGAAGTACATCAAGGCAATCTCCATCCTCCGGGTACCAAAGTATATTTTTTGGTTATTATTATTCTTGCACAAATTTTGGGCACATGGAAAAAGACTGTAGGGAATATCACAAAGACAAATATAATGGTCCGCGTCAATCTTCTAAAAGCAATTTTTCAAGAAGAAGTCATGATTACTCATTCATAAACAAGATGGAGTGCTTCAATTTCCATAACATTGGACATATGGCACGTGAGTGTAACTTGACTTGGGTCCCTAAAACCATGACAACCAAGCCAGAGAAGAAAATTACACAAGTATGGAGAAGGAAGCAATTTGAATCCGAAATTCTCTTAAAAATTCCAGCCAACAACACGTGTTGTTGATTTGATCTTTGGCAAAGATGATATTACAAGGGTTGATGATGAATTTATGCCAAGAAGAAGACTATGCATACTGTTTGGGGGAGCTTGTGATTCTTGAACATTCTTGCATAGACTATCGTGAATGGGCCCTATAAAATCCTTGATGAGTTACACATGGACAATCTTGATAAATCGTCTCTTGGAAGTAACTCCATTGAAGAAAAACATGATATTATGATGATGCCTTCTACTTGATCACACAAGGCGAGCAATCCTTCACGAGCTAAAGGAATTTGTGCAGACAGGGAGAGATGGTTCATCACATGAAGAAATGTAAACACATCTATCATGAACCATATTGCCAGGAAGAGCACCATGATAGGGGAAGCAACATGAAGTAGGATGATAAGGGGAGTTCTTGGGTACCCCATTTGCCATTGATGTCAAAGGGGGAGAAAATGTTGGAAGGGAAAGAATATTGCCATCAATGAAAAAGGGGGAGATTTTTAATCAAGGTTGTTATTGATGTCAATATGGCATTGGTCGAGATGACAAATATTCTTGTGATATCATAACCTCATGCATATTATGATGATGTCCTTGCTCATAATGAGAAAACCCTCTTGTTTGATAAGGATGCCATTAATGAAGATGTCAAGCTATTAATAATGTCGTAGATGTCCCTGAACTAACCATGAAGACACCATAACTCATGTATCCTTGCTCTTAATGGAGAACCCCTAATGAACTTGTTGTCCTAATCACCTTCTGCACATAAAAATAAGGACAGTTACAAAGAAAAATAAAATTGGCCATCTGGGAAGCATCCTATCAACATGGTCCTATACCATCTTGTAGATTATATTTTTCCCTTTCTAATGAGCCCTTATTTGCCCGAAAACTCCCGATGGTTGATGAGATAATGATTTTTCAAGTTAAGAAAAATATATATTAACAGTGAGCCGACCTGTGCACAGTTATATCAAGTCAGCCTCAATTCCAAAGGATGTGTCCCTTCATTGCAGTGTTGAATTCATATAAATACAAGCATTGTCTGTCATTTTCTCTCACCAGAAAATTTCGGTCAAGGGACAGCACAACGAGGAACAACAATAAGGAAGCATTTCTGGAATCTTTTGGTTTGGTTAAGAAGGCTTGGATTTAAGGCTGTGGTAATACAACAGTGCCCAGTATTGATCTCGGATCTGTGAAGACAAACTTACCTACAACAAGTTGTTATTTAAGGCTTGAATCTTGTATTTTGAAGATCATTCGGTCAACTTGAAGACACAATTTTGGGAGCTCGAAGACCTTACCCTTGGATCTGTGGTTAGCTTTCTAGACTTCGGATTGATAGCTATGGACAGTCATCTGATTAGCAGCTCGGATTGTAGCCTTGTGATTATTCCTTGAGCCTCGGACCTCTACCGGTGGGCAGTAACTCATATTGTTGTCTTACAGCTCGAATTATATATGTTGTAGCACTCCTGTGGAGAGGCTTGGAGTTGTGGGTAAGAAACTCCAACTGTCAAATAGTAAAGGGGTTACAACTTGAATTTGAAGGGACAGCCTCAAACTAGTGATGCCATAAAAGCTTGAAACAGTTTCCTCTGGCATCCTCAAACCAGTAAACAGTCACTTGTCTAGTGTAAACAGAGATAGTCTCTTGCAGAGGCTCGGAACTTTGGTCAAAGAACTCGGTCTTGTAGTAGTTATCCTCGACCTTCAGACCTGTGTTTGTTGGGTGCTCAAACTATACTAAATTTTGAAGGCTCAACATTACACCTTAAGGATAGCTCACCTTGAGTAGTTGATCTTTGAACAAAAAAGGAGTAGATTTTTTTGTGGCCATTTTGTGACATCATTGAAGAGCTTTGAAGCCACCTTGGAGCATACTTGGACAATGAAGGATTGGTAACCTATGACTAGTGAGAATTTGGAGCTTGTTATGAACCTACCAAAGCTAGAGTAAAGAAAATCTTTGGAGTAGTCTTTGAAGACAGGTTGAGCTATATACATCTTGAAGAGCAGCTTATTGAGGACAGTGGTTTTGGGACCAAGGGAGATTAGCCTGAAGGGTACATTGGATAAAATATTTTGTGGAGTGGCCTCATTTAATATCCTTTTTGTATAGCAATCATTGAAGCTCCCTTGGTTGTAAACATGGTGAAGCATTTGGAGGAACTGTTGTGAAGACACCTTGAGGCATATTGAAAGAAGTATCTGGGAAATTTGAAGAACTGTTGTGCAGGTCTAAAGGAAACCTTTGAGAATTATTGAAGACACCCTTGGAGACTTCTTGAAGAAGACCCTTGAGCAGATTACAAGACACCGTTGAAGGACATTGTGTGCAGACCTATTGAATCCTATTGGAGACATTATTGAAGATCATGATGCATTGCTGATGTCATCATGAGGTGACCTTAGAGATCTTTGTTTGGGTAAAATGAAGAGTAGTGGTGAAGAACAAGGTTGTCATTGATGAAGTGACGTGGAGACTAATGAAGGCATTGTTGAAGATTGTCAAGGCTCGTTGAAGAAGACCTTGAGAGCCATGAAGAATAACCAAACATATATCTTGAAGAATTGAAGTTGGAGGTTGGAGCCTCGTAGAGACAAGGTTGGTGCCTTGGAAGATAGGGTTGGAGCCCTAGAGGATAGGAGTCCTCAAGAGACCAGGTTGGAGACCTAGAGGATAGGAGTCCTCAAGAGACCAGGTTGGAGCCTGTACCAAATATAGGGTTGGAGCCCTTGAGGTTGGTGCCTCAGAATTGACAAGGTTGGAGCCTTGGAAAGACCAAGTCGGTGCTTGGCACAATACAGGTTGGAGCCTGGAAGATTGGAGTCTTCATCTAGGGTTGGAGCCCTATAACATTATTGCACTTTAATTATTGTAAAGAATAAATTAATAAAAGTTTTTATTCCATCATTGTTCATTTTTTGTTCTAAATATAAGTGATCTAACTGGTAAAATTAACAATTGACAAGAAATATTGATTCACCCCCCTCTCAGTATTTCCAACAATACATTCATTAACCATTCATTTATTAATCGAAACATGATGAGAGCCATAATTAAATTCTGCCATAAATCCATGCTTATAACTAGAATAATAACAATAATAGAACAACCATTAAAGTCACATAATAATAAGCACATTTACTCACAAAATTCCAGAGGAAAAGAGCTCTTATTAACATATGCAAATCCAACCAAGTTAGGTACCTTCACGTACCACCCAACCATAGATTGGGCTGAACCAAATCTCTCTTTCATCCAATCACCCTCGCGCCATATTCCAAGGATGAATGTGGGATCTCATGGAATAAACCAAACATAACCAAACCAGGGCATCTAGAGGCAAAACTGCCTCAACCCTTAACTAGTAATTCCACCTCATGGTCGGACATCACTAAACATCACTATATTCCGCCCACAGGACTAGTAACTCAATCCACAGTTACCGCAGGGATCCAGAGCATTTGTCCAACCAAGGCTCCAGGACTAGTAACTCAACCCACCAATTGCTCCAGAGCATTTGTCTAACCAAGGTTTCCAGGACTAGTATCTCAACCCAAGTTGTTCCAAGGATTCCATAGCATTTGTACAACCAAGGCTCCAGGAACTAATAACTCAACCCACATCCATAAGGAACATAAGCACTAAATAGAAAAAAAAAATGAAAAACCCACAACACATGGTTATCGAAGAAATGGAAAGGCTAGGAAAAACCATTGTCAATCCAGGAAATCCTCCATGCCAATGTCATATCATAACCAAATAACCACATGCATACACCATGCATGCAAAAACTAGAAAGTAACCCATACATGCAACTCGGTGCCTGCAAAGTAACCCAGTTGTAGTTGTTGATCCTGCTATCCCCTTACGCTTTCCTGCTTTCCTCTGCCTTCTTTCTCCAAATCCAATGTGCTCCAAGAGTGCTCCAATATTTCTCTAAGTGTGAAAGAGTGTGGGAGAGAGAGAATAGAAGAGAGCTCCAAGCTAAAACTGAAAAAAGGTTGTGAATTGATCCTCAGACGCATTTTTATCATCAAGGCCTTTATTTTCTTCATTTTCCTCTATTTTTCCTTCAATTTTCCTCACATGCAATTATGTGACCTTTCACCTTCCTTTTCTCCTATTTTCATTTATTTCATAAATAAAATGTCAATTAATGCTACTTTGCATTTGCCAATTTCCATAAACATTAATTAATCACCAGTGATCCCCATCACTATGTTTTTTCCCAACATTCAACTTGGAATACGTGTCCCATGACCTTGGTCTTATTTTTCCTTTATTAACTTTATTACATGGATTTTTAATGAGGGTTGTTACATGTATCCATGCTTGTTTTTTAAAATGATAGACATTGTTTCTACCTACAAAAAAGTAATATATAATATTTTAAACATAAAGTCTCTAATCACTAGTGGGTGTTTGGAATTTAAGTTAAGGTTAACCAAATTAACACCGTTACTCGAACCAACACTCTGATACGAAATTACATGGTAAATTAGCATTCAATTTTTTTCCTTTTAAATTTTAATGTATTTTATTTAATAAATAATTCCCAAACCCAATAAAATTAGTCATAAAAATGTATTTACCCATTATAAAATTGGAAGATAACTAAGATTGCATGGTAATTTACCTACCTCTTAAAAATAAAGCGTTGAATAAGAATAGGAAAAGATATATTAAAATGTGATTTTTTTTTATTTTTTATTTTTTATTTTTATTTTTATTTTATTTTTATTTTTATTTTTTTTAATAAAAGGTCAAAACTAATAGATAATCACTTGGAGATTGCACTTGACATGGGCCACACCAACTAACATGATTGGATTTTTACCGTAGAGTTTCGAACTGATAACCTTCACATTACATAGTGACTTAACAATACACCACATCTCCGTCTATTCTATGCCCTGTGGGCAATATATATATATATATATATATATATATATATATATATATATAATTTTAGTTGCCCCTATTTTTTTAAGGTGGTTCATGGATATTGAGTGGTTGCTACATCCACGAGAAAATTCAAGTAGATCAACCCAAAGGGATCTACCCATCAGTCAAACTAGCAAATCCTAACCCCAAGGGCGTCAAGGAGGTTTGACCTTGTGACCTCCTGATAGGCGAGGTACTTAGCAACAAGAACTCGACCAAATGAGGTATCCCTTGGGGCTATATATATATATACATTTTTCTTATGTAAAATATTAAAAAAATTAAAATTGAGCTATGTATTAAAAATTAATTTTCTATTATTGTTTTTCCGAGCAATACTCGAACCTAGTATGAGGGATATGTTGTCACGTAATGTTATATTTAAACATAATAAAATAATACTTACATCAACAATTTTTTTTTTTTGTAAGCTTGGTGGTTCTTCTTTTTCTATTAATATATAGCAAATTACAGCGAGATCATATGTATCATTGGGTGGCGGAAACTTGCCCAGAGGGAAACCAAGTTGGCCACCGAACGATTTTATATATCATCCAAAAACAAAATTTCTTAAGTCTTTCGAGCCACGCAAAGCATGACTAAGTATCAACATAGATTATGTCTTCTATCTTCCTATTGACTTTAAAAACAATAAATTCTATCTACCTATTTGTAACCATAAAAAAATTAACAGAGAGACATTAATCATAACTAATCATCCCCTTGAGCAGAGGCGGATTCCACTGGTGCAGTGTCCTAATCTAAATTTCTCAGAAGCTCTATTGTAGTCATGACACATGGCAGGTGTTCTTCAATGCGATTGAGCCGCCCTTCCTATTTGCGCAATTGAAATTGTAGCTTTTCAAATTCTTTTTGATAATTCAAAAATTCATGAACCGCAATCGCTATGCTCACTACTACATGCTCTAAGGCCTTTTCCAATATTCCTTTCATCGACCAGTATAGGTACAGGGTGTGCTTGAACTGAGTTAACCTTCCACGAGTTTGCCGAAGTTCGGGCACCAACTCCCACCAATCTTCTGCTTCAATTGCCATGCTCTCCGCATTCTTGTTTAAGTTTGCCTCCCGCTCCTCAAACAATTGTTAGATTTATTCTTATGTATTCAGTTGATAGTATTCCAAAACTTTTTTTATGATGTGTCTGATTGGTTTCCTTCCACAAGGATTAATAGTTCAAGGGTTAGACTGCCCCTCAGCCCTAAGACCCATGTTCCTATTGCCTCTGCCTCTCGGGGTCAAGTTGCGAGCCAGAGTAGTTGCACGGGTCATCATCACCCACTTGCAGATTGGAGAAATAACCACTATCCATGTTCGAGCAATAAGAGAAAGCCCAGCTAAGCCTGAAACTAGGGTTTCAAAACTTGTCTACATACATGTACATGGATCAACATTCAAAAGTAAAACATGCCCATAACCCATACCAACTATATTTATTTTCTTAGTTCTTCCTTCTTCACCATACTCCGAACACAAATGACTGACCTGACTCTGAGACTAAAGATCCATACCACAGTCTTGACTCTTAGACTAAAGCCCTAGACCACAGCCTTAACCCCGTTCCCTCGATTGGGAGAATGTAATATCCCAAATAGGGAAAATCAACAACAATGGGAATATCTTAAGATATTCCAAAAGTGTAGCTACAGCAATCCATGAACATAATAATGAAAGAGTAGTGTACATCAACTTAGAAAATGTGAGAAGAACATCTAGCCATCTTATTATTCTTATAGCAGCAAATATATACAATATCTTGAGGAAAGAGTTACTCAAGATGGGCCAAATCAGCCTCAAGAAACATGTACATAAAATAGAAGTGCACTGCTACACAGAAAGTATACAAGGCTAGGACAGCGCAGTTTTATTAAGAGTAACTACTGCAGAAGTATTTCAATACATGGATATGGAATGATATAGCTCCTACAATGTTGGGAGTGAATATATAAGCTCCCAAATACTATTCCAAGACAATCCTAGAAGGATTGGCTGTAATATGCAAAACTGCAAAATGTCGGAGTTGCAAGGCTGAGTAGTAGCTGCAACTCAAGCACTGGATGGAGATGGTTGTAGATGATGCACAAGCTGAACAAACCTCCCCAAATAGATCTTCCAAGTGAAAGTCTGATCCTAACCCTGAAGATCTCTCCCTCCAAACAAACACTGCAACCCTCACTGCAGATGCTCTCTGAAAATAACGTAGTCAATGAGAGGGACTGTGCTGTAGATGATGGAAAATGGTTGGCCTGATTCCAAATATGATGAAATCAGCCCAGAAGCTTCCTCACTGATCCTCCAAAGGGAAGAAGGCTTCTTGCTCTGAAAAATAAGCTCCAGAAGTGGTGTTCAGTAACCTCCACTGCAACACAACCCAGCTCTAAACAGAAATTGAGCTGTAGCTGAAGGAGGATGCTTGGCTTGAAGCCTGAATGTGGAGAAATGAAGAGCAAGCTCCTTCAAGAGGCCTCTCTTTGAAGGAGAAGGAATTCCCAAATAGGAATGTCTTGTGCTAAGCAACATTGCAACTCTGCTAAACAACAGGAGAATGCACAAAGTCTAAACAAACAATAAAATCAATAATCCATAACATGAATAAAAATGGTTGCCTTGCCCTCCTTTTAAACAAGTGAAATCCCTCTCACCATGGGTCCCACTCATTAGGGTTTCCTTCACCAAATAAACCTCCTCCCATTCATACTGCGTTGTTTATCTAAGTGTTCTCCACCTCCTATCCCAGCGCTATTGACTTGGTCAAACTTGACCTTGTCCACATGCAAATGACCCTGTTCACACATGAGGGTGTGAAATCCAGCCTTATGTTGATCCCCTTTCACATTATGAGGGATTTTATTTGTATTTTTATTATGCATGGGCCTCCTTACCCATTTATTCATCTCCTAAGTGAAATCAACAAAATTTAATATTCCAATTTACTGCATGCAAATTTTGGAATATTACAGTCCTCCCCTCCCAAATGTTGTTTGTCCTCAAGCAACTGCAAGGATAGAACTGAAGAGTCTCCCTTCCTCCTATTGTATCATCCACATATGATGTACCCCTCCAAGGAATGAGATGTTGTCTCATCAATGAATCTCCAAATTGCCCCTCCCAAGCATGCAAGCTAGCCAAATGGCTATCATCATGAATAAGTAGAGTACTCAAGGAGGCAATAAAGTGTTGTCTAGAAGTCCTCTCAAGGAATGGAGTCTGAAATGTATTGGAAAACATCCTTCCCATGTGGATCCTCCATCCCCAAGCAATCATCCATACAAAATGAGTCACCTCCCAACATGGCAACTCTTGAAAATGCTCCTCCACCTTGAGCTCATGCAATGCAGGTGGGCTGAAAATTTAAACATGGTAGACATAAGAGCCTACCCCACGCTATTCTCCTCTCCACTTATGATAAGTATGGAGCATTTTCTGATCTTGGGCTGCAAAACAATTTCCCTCAAGTGGCAATATGAAGACTAGATCTCCAAAGATCTCCTCTCCAACGTTGTGAATCAAGCTGGCCCAAATCATCCCATATGTGATGGATAGGAAATCATCACCATATGGCATCCCATTGATCACGTGGCCCACCTCAACAAAAAGAAACAAGTTTTTGGCTGTGGTGGCCATATCTCCTCTCATGCTCCCATTATAACATGCAATGCAAAAAGTGTAGGAATCTTCTTCCCCAAAGGACACATCCAATTCATGTGTCTCTCTCCCAATCATGCTTCCAATACAAATAAGATCAATATCAGCAAATGAAATCATGATCAGCATCAAAATGAGGAAAATTATGAAGGTTTCATGTGGTGCAAGAAGGTACCAACAGTTTTCCCAATAGTGACAGTGCAGTTTTCCAAACTGCTGCTTCAGGAAATTACATGGCAAGTTGTTTTTTGTTACATGGATAATTATGTATGTTATGACATCTACTGATAAATATCAAATGGTTGGGTACATAAACTAAACATACATGAAAGAAAACACTTGCCCAAGGCCATATAAGATATGGTTGTCTCCATCATACAATTTGGCCCAATGTTGACTATGGAGCTCAATGAAAAGCTTGCCCTCTTGTGGAGCAATGCACTGAATAGGAATGGTAAGAATATGCAAATATTGTGTTAGACAATAAAGGGATTAAAAAAACAATATTCTTACCATGTGTTGAGAGTAATATGATGCATATGTATATGAATAATCCCTCCATAGTGGTATGACACACTCCCATGAAGAGGAATGAACCATATGCTGCATGAAGATCACCCTTCCTATACTTGGAAATCTAAGTTAAGAAGATCATATCTCTGTAATAGATGTTTCCATCCACTACTCCATCAGTCTCACTTCCTCCTTGCTTCCCAAGTGCATCAATGGTGAAGTGATCCTGGGGACATTCCCTCAATAACCCCAAGCTCCCAAGTGACAGCGTTGTTGGCCCATGCAAATATGCTCCTGCCAACTCATAGCTCCATTCTTTGACATGCT
Organism: Pinus albicaulis; assembly: GCA_034641835.2. Lineage (NCBI taxonomy): Eukaryota > Viridiplantae > Streptophyta > Pinopsida > Pinales > Pinaceae > Pinus > Pinus albicaulis. Next base: position 527,776,727 of record CM076576.1, on the reverse strand, counting down.
CCTTGTCAAAGATATCTCCCATAATGCTGCTACACATAAGAAGTTCCTCCCAAAGTGGAAGTACCTCTTGATCATCTAAGGCCAAGGAGCAGCCCCTTTGCACCATGATAGTGCCAACTCCTACTCCTGTAACATCATGCAAAGTGTGAGAGAAAATCTGCCCTTGCTCTCCTAGGAACAACCAAAGCAACACAATTTTTTGCTGCCTCCTCATACCTCCATCATACAAATCATGAGGTGAAGACATAATGATCACATCATCATAATGCATCCACACTCCTTGCTGCCCAATGATTCAAGTATCCTGCCAAACTCCTTCCTCCCTCATACTCTTTGAAAGAGGATATGTCTCAAGATGGCCAAACTCTTTTAAAAGTAGCCAACGCAGCCATGCCTCTTGCTGCCCAGTGTCATAAATTTGCAAGTAGCTCACCAGCTTCTTGCTCTCCTTCCATACCCATTCATCCAAATGTAGGTGCCTTGCATCATGCTCAATCTTGGTATCCTTCCTATGAATACTACCATCCTCCCAAATCAGATTTCTATCTTTGCATTTCATGGGACATTGAAATGCAATCTCCTCAATGACCAAGTTGATCCCATAAGGATCCAAATAGGTGGTAGGCAAAAACCTCCCATCATGATGTGTAAGGCTCAACAAGAGGTATCCAACGCACACATGAGAGATGTTATTCATCCTAAGATGTCCTCCATCATCTATCTGTTCCCCTTTTGTTATGCATATGGGAAGGTCATTCGAATAGTCCAACAAGGGTTGGGCTCCCAACTCATTATTGCTGCAAAATGACAGCGTTGTTAATCTTTCCAATGGTTTACTTTTTGTCTCATGCTACAACTCAAGGATGAATATAGGGTTTTGTGTAAGTTTGTTTGGAACAATATTCATCTTCTCCTCCAAGTTTTCAAACCCCAACCTCAAGTGTGTTATACAACTCATCAATGGTATATGAGGATGATGGTTCCTCCCTTCCTTGAACAAGTCAAGGTGGCATAGCACAGTGAGAGTCCTTTGCTCTAAATAAGCAGCATGCAATGGTATACAACCCTTCATATAATTTTCTGAAACAATAGGAGATAAAAACTTAGGCATACCTTGGTGAAGTTTGGAAGAATATTGTATGGCTGCAAGAGTTTATCCCTCTAATGTGTTGGCTCCCCCAACTGCTGATGTGGAAGGTTGATCTCCCAAGGTTGTGACAACACCGATACAAGTCTCCTCCAATGGTGGTGAGGGATTCTTCTCCTCTGATCCCTCTTTGCCAAACTTTCTAATCAACCTTTGAGTAAACTCAGCAAAAGTATGCACTCTTGCATGACCCAAATGGTTGAACCACCAAATATTGGCCTCACCCTCAATGTGCAGCGCTGCCACTAGATGTAGTAGGAAGAATGCATCCAGTTTTCTTGCCCAAGCCCTTGCTAAAGATGATCCATCAAAAGTAGACAATAGAAACCTATTGCCCTTCATTCTTCTTGTGCCGCAAGGTCTCCTTTCTTCCTCCAGTTGAATGAACTGTGGGAAGGCTAGAGTCTCCTTGAAGGCTCTAGGTTGAGTCATGTACTCAACAACGTATTTACTTAGGATCTTGTGATCCAAGTGTCCTTCATATTTCTGCAATTTTTCCTCTCTTTCAAAATGAAAGGGTAGAGTCCCACTGCTTCTTCTTTGCTTGACCTCCTTGTTGAGGTCCTTCTTGCTCCTGAAAATAGATGAGAGAAGGCTCATTCTCTCTAACATTCTGATCTTCTTCTTTTCTTATGATTGCATAATGGCTAAGATTCCACAGTTTGAGCCAAGATTATGCTTCGATACCACTGTAATATCCCAAAATAGGGAAAATCTACAACAATGGGAATATCTTAAGACATTCCAAAAGTGGAGCTACAACAATCCATGAACATAATAATGAAAGAGCAGTGTACATCAACTCAGGAAATGTGAGAAGAACATCTAGCGATCTTATTATTCTTATAGCAGCAAATAGATACAAGATCTTGAGGAAAGAGTTACTCAAGACGGGCCAAATCAGCCTCAAGAAACATGTACATAAAATAGAAGTGCACTGCTACACAGAAAGTATACAAGGCTAGGACAGCACAGTTTTATTAAGAGTAACTGTTGCTGGAGTATTTAAATACATGGATATGGAATGATATAGCTCATACAATGTTGGGAGTGAATATCTAAGCTCCCAAATACTATTTCAAGACAATCCTGAAAGGATTGGCTGTAATATGAAAAACTAAAAAATGTCGGAGTTGCAGGGCTGAGTAGCAACTACAACTCAAGAACTGGATGGAGATGGTTGTAGATGATGCACAAGCTGAAAAAACCTCCTCCAATATATCTTCCAAGTGAAAGGTTGATCCTAACCCTGAAGATCTCTCCCTCCAAACAAACACTGCAACCCTCAATGCAGATGCTCTCTAAAAATAACGCAGTCAATGAGAGGGACTGCGCTGTAGATGATGGAAAATGGTTGCCCTGATTCCAAAGATGATGAAATCAGCCCAGAAGCTTCCTCACTGATCCTCCAAAGGGAATAAGGCTTCCTCCTCTGTAAAATAAGCTCCGGAAGTGGGGTTCAGTAACCTCCACTGCAACACCCTGCAACACAACCCAGCTCTAAATAGAAATTGCGCTATAGATGAAGGAGGATTCTTGGCCTGAAGCCTGAATGTGGAGAAATGAAGAGCAAGCTCCTTCAAGAGGCCTCTCTTAGAAGGGAAAGGAATTCCTAAACAGGAATTCCTTGTGCTAAGAAGCACTGCAACTCTGCTAAACAACAAGAGAATCCACAAAGTCTAAACAGACCATAAAATCAATAATCCATAACATGAATAACAATGGATGCCTTGCCCTCCTTTTAAACAAGTGAAAGCCCTCTCACCATGTGTCCCACTCATTAGGGTTTCCTTCACCAAAGAAACCTCCTCCCATTCATACTGTGTTGTTTCTCTAAGTGTTCTCCACCTCCTATCCCAGTGTTGTTGACTTGGTCGAACTTGACCTTGTCCACATGCAAATGACCCTGTTCACACATGAGGGTGTGAAATCCAGCCTTATGTTGATCCCCTTTCACATTATGAGGGATTTTATTTATATTTTTATTATGCATGGGCCTCCTTACCCATTTATTCATCTCCTAAGTGAAATCAACAAAATTTAATATTCCAATTTGCTGCATGCAAATTTTGGAATATTACAGAGAAAACTACGACCATCTTACTAATGGCGTTGGGTAAATACCAGTGGTTTCCCGTTTCCGGATGCTAACCGAAATTCCACCAGACCCACAAACTTCACATTCTACAGCAAGTCCAGTTCCTACGACCTCATCTCAACTCCTTTTGGCCTCAACAGAGATATCAACATAATTACCGCCGACCCTATCCGTTTTGTCCAGGCTTATCTCCCTCTAAGACAACCAAATTTTGCATACAATTGAAACAATGCAAAACAAAGGGTTCTTAGCAATTAAACTGCATAATTTCTTCTCATGGTAAGGGTGCCAATTATGGACTAGACACATTCCCCCCATAGTTATCCTCGACCCTAAACTCTCAAACCATCCTACAACCTAGACACACCAGACGTGTTGTATACAAACATGAATATAAGAAATTCCAACATACCATAGGGCCAACGCTAGCTAGAGTAGAGGTGCACCTTCACGTAGCCTGGCCTTCTATAATCGCCCGTCTTCCCTTCGCCACTTCGAACACAAGTTTCATGAAAATGTATGCATATAAATGAATAGCTCAAGTAATAAAACTTGTTGCCACCTATCTCCTTTCCACTTACCCCTGTCCTATTTGACATGTCGCTCCTGCAAAGACCAATTGGCCTATACTTCCATTTCCTACCCACCGTCATTACACCGCATGTGTGAGGCCTATCTCCGTATCGCACCCCGATCAGGGGACTTACATCAACAAATTTAAAACATAGTGATAAAAATAAAATTAATGTCAGCCATAAATAAAATACTTCAATTTCCACCTTAATTTTACATCAACTTTATTACACATGCTCTCCACCCAAGTATGGAAGATATGTTGTAATTTCATGTTATATTATTATTATGTTGTGTTATCTAAACATTTTGACTCATTCAAATTACATTTTTACAAAGCAACGAGAGGGATAAAATCTCTTAAGGTGCAAAAATTTCTTCAAGTTTTGCACTAAAAAAAGAGGTTTGCACCTCGAGGGATTTGATCCCTCTCGAAGCTTGATAGATCTGAAGTTAAGATCAATCTATGTTGGTATAGAGATAAATCAATTTAAAGCGAACAAAAAAAAAAAAAAAATAATAAAATAATAATAATAATAATAAATAAATAAATAAATTTACTTTTAGTATGAGGAAGAAATCTAATTCCTTCACTACAATATGGAGTTAACAAATTACATGTAAAATTAACATTATTGATATTACATGATGCATAATTCATTCTATTGACATGTAATATTTGAAACAAAAATATATTAATAACAATAAATATTTTAATATATATATTTTTGTAAATTAATAGTTTATATTATCAAGAAAACAAAATTACATTGTTGTAGCAGCTAGCCATTACTGGACATTTTTGTTCCTCATTTGAACTCCCATGGATTCAAAATACTAATACATCCTTATAGACTCCATGGCCCCAAAACTCATCATTACAACTAAATTTAGATAAAAACAAAGAATTTGAAAACTCGTATTATAAGGTTGTCCAAAAACAAGACCAGACATACATAAGAGAAAGACTAAAAATATTGACAGACGTAATGGGTCATTTAGACTCAAAAGATGAGATAGTATTTAGATCTTTGACACTCAATCCCAGCGGTTCAACATTATCATATTTACAACATAAGTGTCCCTCCACATGGCCAAGCATTGCATGCAATCTGTCTAAGGTGAACCATTGGTCCCTAAACATTCTCTTAATGTCTTCGAAGGGAAAAGACATTGAACTACTCAACCTGCTTGTCCTTCAGAACCAACCCCAATAGAGTTTTCATCTACCAATGTAAACCCATTGAGTTCAAATAATTCCTCTTCCTTCCCTTGGTGTGTCCAAGGTATGGAATCCAAGTAGACTCTTCGTCCATAATTTCAAAGCCATAGTGGGATAGCCTCTCCACCCAAGCTTGAGTTTCCAACTTGCAGATTTATTTTCTTGTCTCCAATGATATTGCATTAAAATATGTGACAGAAAAATCCTAAGCGAAGAGCCTCACTCTCCACTGTCCCTGTAGGCTGTTGACTCCCCCCTCTCTCTAATAACACATGCGTTATCTTGGAGGCATGACAGCAACAGAGGGGGCTGGAGGGGGTACAGTTGTGACAACTGTTGAGTCTTCCTTTACCTGCAAAAAAACATGAAAGAATACCAAATGCAAACTCCCCCGGACTTTACGCTATCCCACAACATCATCACCTACACTTATAACATAGACCACCCAGTGAGAGGGATACCCTGGTAATTGCTCCACAAACACAGAAACCCCAGTCACATAACACCCATGCCCCAACACCATTGACCATAAACAAAACCACATGGTTCCTAATGACCACAACTTACAGAAAACCCTTAGAGGTGGAAAGAATGAAGAGCAAGAAGACATGCCCAGACTCCCAATTTTTTAGATAGAGGCACTAGATACTCATAGAAAAACCCAAACACTCCAATTTTGAGGTAGTTACAACTAGACATCAACCCACTTTCTCTAAACACACTCGAAACCAGACTCTCGGATCACTCAAAGACCCCCCACCTAACAGGCAAATTTCCAAAATTCACAGACATGAACCCAAATAAAAAATACAAGTAACAAAACAAGAAAAGGGGGAGACGACTTGCACAACTTCGTCAGGGTTTAAATATGGGCCGCTCCTTAGACCGTCGAATGTTAGGAGCATATTCTGCGAGGCTACCTTCACGTGCCTAGATTTACCTCTCTCCCACCACTTCAAGCATAGGAAACCAACTAATCAACTTCTCTCCTTCGCGACATCACACTTGAACCCAAGTGAATTGAACCACACTTCGCAAAACAATTTAACCACCAGTAGCAGGAAGGTCGAGGTCTTGACTTCACCTCTGTCCTTCACCTCATTGCCTAATGCCAGGAGCTCCATCGTAGGGGTGCATTTAAATCCAACGAAATCCATTTGGTGGCTCACATGCTCATGCATGTCGGGGGTGGGCCACACCCCCTTAACATAAATGACCACACGTCTAAGGGTGACAAGTTCAATCCCCAAGGCGCCCTCATTAAGACTACTAGCACCCCCATCAAGGAAAACAAATTAACTATTAGCCACAAATAAAATATTTCAATGTTTATATTAAACAAGGCCACATAGTTAGTGTTACCTGCCACTTAGTTTAAATAATGAACTTTGAAAGGTATGAATTGGTTTCTACATTTGAATAATTGCTATAAAGTAGCTATTCTTGCTTTATTTAAATATAGTTAAATTAGAGTAAAAAAACAATAAATACATACAACTTTATATTAATAAAAATTGCAATTAAAAACATTGCAATAAAAACATTAGCTTATCCTAAGTTTTCCTTTTTAATACATGATGCTTATTGGGTTGATATGCAACATATATATATATATATAGTCTAACTTATAGACGAAATGACCTTTTTCACAATAAATTTTCTAATTAATTTTAACCAAAATTCATCAATTTTTTTTAAAACTTGAGTTAAGTTGTTTAATATGTAGAATTCGGAGTGTCGTAGGGGTTTTTTAAGGTGTTGAATCCATTTATGCATTCAAAAATGTATCTTAAGCAACAAAAAATCACATTCTTTCTTTATGGTCAGGTGAAAAAGGTTATTAAGTGAGACTACACCTATATATATATATATATATATATATATGCAACATTTAAAAAAATATTTACTTCGAATTAACATAGGTTGATCTTAATGATGGATATACCAAAAGTTAATAAGGATCAAATCTTTATAGTGCAAATCTTTCCTTAGTTTTGAACTAAAAAAGAGGTTTTCATGTTGAGAAATTTGATCCCTCTAGGGGCTTGGCATATTTGGAATTAAATAATGGTTATATTGATCAAGAAAATTCAAATCATATTAATGTAAAATATTAAGTAAATATTTTTCGATTTTTATTTTTGTGATATGTTAAAATTTGATTTTGATAAAGAGAATCAAAATCTTATTATATAATATGGTTGTGTTGAGAGGGACTCTGTAGAAATTAAACAAATATATGTATATCAATGTATTCAATCCGATCAAGCAATGTACTAAAGCTAGATATTGAATCCTTATACAAATCAATTGTGGAAATTAAGCACAGTCGCCAATCACAACAAGTGCAGAAAGAAACAAATCAAACCACAACACGGATAATTTCCTGGGGAAAGCTTGCTACTCAAAACCCCTCTATCTTCTATTGTATATTCACCATAAAATCATGAAACAAATACAATGCACCCTTCTCATAAGAGTCTCCTGCACTCTCACAACTATCTCACATTGTCCCGGACAAAATCAACCTACACTTGGCCAATTCTCAGCCACTAAAAACCCTGCCTTGCTTGCGCAATTCATGTGGAATGCAATCCCTATTCTTTAGGAATTTCATCCTTCCAAAAATACGCAAGGATCATGGGAAATCCAATGGATGTCTGGTTGCATGTGGGCAACCTACTGATCACACAATTGATAGTTAACATCCTTTTAACCTTTGTCTCAATTGGGTCTCCACTGGAACTGACATGCATGTAGATATTAATAGTAAATCATCAGTTGCATGGCAGATCACTGATTGTGAATTAAATAATATTTGATTCACTTGATCTCTCACTAGTGCAACAAACAGTTAAAACTAGTTCAACTGACTCTAACTCACTTAACTGAGTTAACTGATTACTCATGCATTAAACTAATGCACCAACTGAAATTCAAACTCCATAACTAATAAAATTACTCGACATGCCTCACCAACCACCCTCAACTCGAAATACATTAACTAACTGATTTTATCACACTCAGTTAACTATTACAAGTGATCATGAGAATATTACATTGTATTGTCCAATTTAATTAAGGGAAATTTAAATTATACATTGCACTAATTTAATTAATTAAAATGGCCTTCACACTAATGTATCTCTAGGACCTATTGGTCCCACACTAGTGTGAGTGCTGCAATTTCTTTTTGGACTTCAACACTCCCTCTCAACAAGAAAGGGATTATCTGCCACCCCGATCCTGCCTCTATGGTATTCAATTTTTCTCCTGGTGAGCGCCTTCATCAGAATATCTGCATCCTGATCTTCCGTGGGAATGTACTGAAGTAACATAATGCACCTTTGAACACAATCTCTGAGATGGTGGTACTGGATGTCTATGTGCTTGGAACTATCATGGAATATTGGATTAACCGAGAGTTTAATGCAACTCTGGTTATCACAATGTATCACCGTCGGATCCATCCAAGAACCAAACAAACGAACCAGGATATTTCTCATCTAGATGGCCTCACATGCAGCTTGACTTCCTGCCATGTACTCTGCCTCGGTTGAACTGAGTGCCACAGATTGTTGCTTCCTTTTGTGCCAAGAAACTGGTGTCAATCCTATGCTAAAGACCCCTCCTGATGTGCTCTTTATGTCTGATGGAATACCTACCCAATCTACATCCACGAAGCCTTGAAGCTTCACTCCCCAAGCTTTACTCCCTCTGTCTGTCTCTACCATAATCCATACTTTGTAGTGCCCCTGAGATATCTCAAGACATGCTTCCCCGCCTTCTAAAAGAGCTTGGTTGGCTTAAACATAGCTTGACTCAGTTGGTTAACTGCGTAGCAAATGTCTGGTATGGTGTTCACTAAGTACATCAGTGAACCCACTAGTTTCCTATAGAGAGTAGGGTCCACTACTTCTCCTAAAGTAACATCATATTTCCTCCAATTTCCTGGAAGAGGAGTATCCATGGGTTTACAGCTCTCCGTGTGAAACTTACCCATAATATCTTTGGCATCCTTGCCTTAAGAAAAAAAAATTTCACCATCTCACTGCCATATTTCCAAACCAAGGAAATAGTGAAGGAGTCCCACGTCCTTCATTTCAAACTCCCTTGCAAGATCCTCCTTGCAAGAAGTTATCGGTTGCTCATCACCTGTCAAAATTAGATCATCAACATAAAGTACGATAATCAAGAGCTTACCATCAACCACAATCTGGTACAGATTTGATCCACGTCTTGAGGTTAATTCTTTCGAACCAAGAGTTCCTCATCTGCATGCAAATTCAACTCCCTCTCAAGGGACAATTGCATGGCTTTCTCCTCATCAAATTTTGTATCACGTCTCACAACAATCATCTTGTTGTTTGGAAAATACACCCGATAGTTGTGGGGAGTATCAGTGTACCCCACAAATATCCCAATCTCAGTTGTTGGTTCGAGCTTCTTCCTAGCGTCTTTGCTCACATGCACATAAACAGATGAGCCAAAAATCTTAAAATATGAAACATCAGGTTTCTTACCAGTAAAAGCCTCCTCTGGTGTACTCATGCCAAGTATCCGATGAGGACTATGGTTTTGCACAAATACTGTTGTGTTGCATGCCTCTACCCACAGATGAAACGATAGGCCCTGATCATGCAACATCGCTCATGCTGCACCCACAATTGTTCTATTATTTCTTTCTGTGACTCCATTCTACTGTGGGTTATGAGGCAAAATCAACTCTCTCTGAATTCCTTCTTTGCTACAAAATTTCTTGAATTCATTGGAGATGTAGTCACCACCATTTTCTCTCCTAAGATCCTTCACCTGCTTCCCTGGGTCTTTCTCCACCAGTGCTTTGAACTCAAGAAATTTTGAGAATGTCTGACCTTTCTTCTGCATGAAGTAGATCCAACACTTTCTAGAAAAATCATCAACAAAGATTACATAGTACTTATGTTTTGCTATCGAAGCAGTAGAGAATGGTCCACACACGTCTGAGTGAACTCTCTCAAGGATTTCCGAAGCTTGGTTATCCTTCTAGTGAAAAGTGGCCTTTGCATACTTCCCCATAGTACATCCCTTGCATGTGTCTAATTGTGCAAGAGTACCCTTGGGAAGACCTATAGAAATATGTTGCATGAACTTTAAGGCTCTGTGGTGTAGATGGCCCAATCTCCTGTATCATAACTCACCCTCATCCTGGCTCACCATTTTGTCCACCTTACCCATCAATGTTGCGCAACCATCTACATTAAGTTTATAGAGATTCTTCACATGAATCCTAATCTTCTTGGGTTGTCCTGTTGCTTTGTGTCGAAGGAAAGATTTTCCTTCACTAAAAACAAAATCATATCCTCTATCCTCCAACATTGCGACTGAGACCAATTTTTTCTTTAAGCCTGGTACATGCATTACATATTTTAATAGAAAGGGTTTCCCTTACTCTCTCTGGAAGGTAACTGTACCAATCTTGGTAGCACTGTACCGCCCGTCATCACCCATTTCTATATGCATCTGGAGGTCCTTCTCCTCCAAGCTACAGAAAATTTATTTATCTCCCGTCATGTGAAAGGATGCACCACTATCCAAGTACCACACCGATCCCATTACACTTGACACCATGCATGCAATCAGCGATAATTCAAGCTCAAATTTCGAGGCCAAAGCCTCACCAACTGCAGATCCTGAAGCCTTCTTGTTCTTCTTCTTTTGTGGACAATTAGTGGCATAATGTCCATGCGCGTGACAGTGAAAACACTTCACTCTGGACATGGCGTGCTTCTTGCCATCTTTGCTAGACTCAGATTTGGAATGGTATTTCTTTCCTTTCCCCTTCTTTGCCTTGGAAGCCAAACGCAATATTTTTCATCATCATTCTTAGATGAAGATCCATCCCTGGTATTCCACCTGAATTCTTCTTGCACCAAATCCGACCAAAGTCGTTCCCAATCTGGCATCTTTTCCCTCCCATTGACAGAGTCCTAATAACTATGCCAACTCTTGTGAAGTCCTATAAGAGCTAGGCTCACCAAGTCATCATCCGTGATAGTAATTCCGACACACCCAAGCTCATCCCGACATTGGACTAACTTCGTTAAATATTTTGAAATGGTGTCGCCTTTCTCCATTTTGATTTTCCTGAGCTTGTCCTTCAGTGCCAATTTTCTATGATCATTGTTGCTCTGAAATAGACGTGTCAAATCTTTCCACATTGCATATGGTGTCACTTTTTCATGGATACTTGAGACAATGTGGTCTCATACTCCCTCTAGTAAGATCATCCTCGCCTTTGCAGCCTTCTTTTTCCAAGCATCAATATTTGCAGCATATGCTACAGTAGGTTTGGGAACATCATTATCAATGAATTATTTCAACACATTGTCCTCTAGTACTGCCTCCATCTTGTCTTTCCACGCAATATAATTGAAAGCCATTTCTATCTTGATTCCCCTGTCGCACCAATAATGCTTTTGCAAATTCAAATTCTATTTAGTCACTAACTCATCTTCTCCTCCACTATAGTGATTTCTTGTGCTTTGATAACATGTACAAATTATACAAACATATGTATATCAATGGATTCAATCCGATCAAGAAATGTACTAAATATTGATACCGAATCCTTCTACAAATCAATTGCATAAATTAAACACAATCGCCAATCACAACAAGTGTGGAAATAAACAAATCAAACCACAACACAGATAATTTCCTGGGAAATATTGCTGCTCAAAACCCCTCTATATTCTATTGTATATTCATTATGGAATCATGAAACAATTACAATGCACTCTTCTCACAAGAGTCTCCTGCACTCTCACAACTGTCTTACATTGTCTCACACTGTCCCAGACAAAATCGACCAACACTTAGACAATTCTCAGCCTCTAAACAACCTGCCTTGCTTGCACAATTCATGTGGAATGCAATTCCTATTATTTAGGAATTTCAGCCTTCCAAAATTGTGCAAGGATCATGGGCAATCCAATGGATGTCTGGTTGCATGCGGGCAACCTACTAAACACACAACTGATAGTTAACATCCCTTTAGCCTTTGTCTCAACTAGGTCTCCACTGCAACTGACATGCATGCAACTATTAATAGTAAATCATCAGTTGCATTACAGATCACTGATTTTGAATTAAATAATATTTAATTCACTTGATCTCTCACTAGTGCAACAAACAGTTACATCTAGTTCAACTGACTCTAACTCACCTAACTGATTTAACTGATTACTCATGCATTAAATTAATGCCCCAACTACAATTCGAAGTCCATAACTAATAGAATTGCTCTGCATGCCTCACCAACCACCCTCAACTTGAAATATATGAGCTAACTGAGTTTATCACACTTAGTTAAATATTACAAGTGATCATGAGATAAGATTACATTTTATTGTCCAATTTAATTAAGGGAAAATTAAATTAGACATTGCACCAATTTAATTAATTAAATTGGCATTCACACTAATGTATCGCTTGGCCCTGTTGGTCCCACACTAGTGTGTGTGCTGCAATTTCTTGTTGGACTTCAACAGGATCTACAACCCGGTATAGGGCAGATGTGTAGGAGTTAGAAGTAATGTAAGAAATATTGTATGTCAACATTTCTACATTATGTATCTGATTGTGGAAATTTTCAAGCCTTAAAACATTTTTAATGTCAGCTATATTATAACTAATAATAATAATAATAACTTAAAAAAAAAACAACACAATCTTCCGTGTTCTCTTTAGTCTTTCTTAGTGCAATAAACTAGTTTGATCCAAGTAATAAAAATACTAAAATTTAATTTGTTATATTTTAATAAAATTACAAACAAATTTTCATAAAAGAAAATCATAATACCATGGGCCAATACCATGGTTTATCAATACCATCGGTCATCTATTCTTTTGATTATTATGTTATGGATCTAAGCTTTTAATTATTCACTTAGAATACCATACCATGGACCAATACCATCACTTATCAATATGGCATGCCCAAAAACCATAACTTATTTCACAATCAAAATATTTTAATTTTATTTAATTTTATGACATTTTTTAATTAAATCTAAAAGCAAAAAAGTTATTATTACTTTTGAGATATCTCTAAACCCTCCATCCCTCCAATATTCCCATTGAGATTAAATTGAGGTTTTAATAAAAGTAAAAATTAGAATACTTTTTATATATACATATGTGAAATTTATATGATATAAATAATATTATAAAGAACCCAGATAGATGCATCTTAACCAAGGATCCAAGTGAAGAGAGAAAGAAAAGTGACTTTAAGTTTTTTATTATTTTATTTTCTTTGACATTATTGATCCAAAATATAGGCTTAATATTTGACAACCAATTATGTTTTTTTAATTTAGATATTTTATTAAATACAATACACTGGGATCTAATTTAAGGGAGAGATAGGGAAAGGGGAGGGAATAGAGTGGGGGAGAGAGAGACAAAGGTGAGAGGGAGAGAGATGAATGAAGAGAGAGAGAGAGGAGGGGGGAGAGAGAAGGAGAGATGGAGAGGGAGGAAGGAAGAGAGAGGGGGGGGGAGAGAAGGGTGGGAGAGAAGGAGAGAGGAGGGGGAGAGATATGGATTTGGAGGATGAAAGAGAGAGGGGGGAGAACAAAGATATTGAGAGATAGAGGTGCAGAGAGAGAGGGAGTGACAAGGGAAAGATGAAGACAGAATGTGGGAGAGAGGAGATGAGGGAATAGATAGAAAAGGAGAGATTATAGATAGGGAAAGAAGGGGAAGAGAGAGAGAGAGAGGCATACATTGATATGGAGAGGGGAGAGAGAGAGAGGCAGACATTGATATGGAGAGGGGAGAGAGAGAGAGGGAGACATAGATATGAAGGGGGGAGAGAGGGGGAGAGAGAGAGAGGAGAGTGGGAGGGATACAGTGACAAGGTGGAGAGAGAGAGTGTAATGGGGAGAGAGACAGAGGGAGGTGGGAGAGAAAGGGAGACAGAGGACTTGAGAGAGAGATGGAGTTGGAGGGGGTGACAGAGGCGGGGGGACGAAGAAAGACATAGAGAGAGAAAGGGTGGCCAATAAGAACTAATACTAATAAGAAAGATGACAAAACTAATAGGTGTGACAATAAGAATAGTAAAATAAAATAATTTGAGATTTATCACAATGAAGATTGTTTGTAATTGACTACATTCTTATTATTCACATTTCTATAATTCAACATTGTTACATTGTCACTTTACATTCAAATTTTTTATTTCATCATTTTTCATCATTAAGTTACTAACAGTCTCATGTTAACAAACTGAGGTAACTAAGCAACTTTAAAATTAAATTGACCAAATTAATATTAGAAATATTAAGCATATTTAAAATGATCAAAATAATTATATGTTCAAAAAGTTTTGTATGACCATGCACTACTGAAACTAATCTAGATCCATCTTGACCCTGGATCTAGCGTTGACCATGGATCTAGCGTCTAGAGGGATCAAATCTATTGAGGTGCAAACCTTTCCTCAAGATTTGCACTCAAAAAATATGTTTGCACCTTGAGATATTTGATCCCTCTCTGCGCTCTACAGCCCAGTATATGGTAGATATGTGTAGGCATTAGATGTAATGTAAGAAATTAATGTCGGCTATATTATAACTACTAATAATAATAATAACTTAAAAAAATAACATAATCTTCCATGTTCTCTTTAGTCTTTCTTAGTGCAATAAACTAGTTTGAGCCAAGTAATAAAAATAATAAAATTTAATTTTTTATATTTTAAATTTTTTTTTATTAATAAAATTATGAATAATTTTTTAGATAAAATAAAATCATAATACCATGAGCCAATAACATGGTTTATCAATACCATGGGTCATCTATGCTTTTTATTACTATGTTATGGATCTAAGCTTTTGATTATTATGTTATGTGTATAAGACTTTAATTATTTTGTTACAATACCATGGGTCAATACCATACCATGGGCCAATACCATGAATTATCAATACCGCATGCCCAAAAACCATAACTTATTTAACAATAAAAATATTTTATAAATATTTTATTTTATTTTATTTTTATGACATTTTTTAATTAAATCAAAAAGCGAAAGGGTTATAATTACTTTTGAGATATATCTAAAGGATACATCCCTCTAATATTGCCATTGAGATTAAATTGAGGTTTTAATAAAATTAAAAAGAGAGAGAGGGAAGAACACAAACATTGAGAGATAGAGGTGGAGAGAAAGAGGGAGTGACAAGGGAGAGATGAAGAGGGAATGAGGGAGAGAGGAGACGAGGGAATAGAGAGAAAATGAGAGAATAGAGGTAGGGGAAGAAGGGGAAGAGAGAGAGAGAGATGGAGACATAGATATGGAGGGGAGAGAGAGGGGGAGAGAGAAGGAAGGAGGGAGGGAGATAGTGACAACGTTGGAGGGAGTGAGAGAGAGAGGAGACAAGGGAATAGAGAGAAAATGGGAGAATAGAGGTAGGAGAAGAAGGGGAAGAGAGAGAGATGGAGACATAGATATGGAGGGGAGAGAGAGGGGGAGAAAGAAGGAGGAAGGGAGGGAGATAGTGACAATGTTGTAGGTTGGAGAGAGAGAGTGTAATGGGGGGAGAGACAGGGGGACATGGGAGAGAAAGGGAGAGAGAGGAAGGAAGATAGAAATGACTTGAGAGAGAGAGAGGGAGTTGGAGCGGGTGATAGAGGAAGGGACGAAGAAAAACATAGAGAGCGACAGGTGGTGTTGAGCCTCAAGACCGTCTTTATTTTGACATCTATTTCACCACTTCTTCTTTCCTTTTGACATAATTCACAAACCCAATCAATATTAATTGATATATTTTCACTATGAAAAGGCATTTAAATTATCTCTCTTTTATATTCTAATGATTCTTATTATTTTAATGAATTTTGTATTTAGCTACAGGATTCTTGCAATTCTGTAGCTAATCTTTGTTTCTGCAACTACCGACATTGTTTGATGGGTTCCGAAGATGAATGAGAGGAGCAAAGCATATGGGAAGTTTTGAAATGATCCATACATGGATTTTTTCCTACTCGCCTGTCCAAAATCGAGAAAAATCACGCCTAAGATCACGGTCAAAGGATTAGTCAAATGGAAGGCTGAGACAGCAGACGAGAAGTTGGAAGCCTCGTGATTTTCTCTCCACATAGAAAATCATGAAGGCTATGAAGACCACAGTCCTGTTTAGAATTCTACTTCTCAGTTTCATAATATCTTTAGGTGAGATCATCTCAAAATAGTTGATTTTAATTTATTATAAATACCAGGTTGTTTTAAATAGGAAACAAGTTCAATTTCTGTAATATTGCTACACAGCGAAGCTATGTTTTATTAATGCAAGGAGAAGGCGAATTTAAAAAACATTAATGTGTGATTAGTCTTATGTAATTCTTCAAGTTGTTCTGTTGTAGTGGGCCCCCGCACAGAAAAAGGTTTCGTAGCATAATTTCTATTGCTTTCTAGTTCAATTTTCCATTACTGTTAAACATTGCATGGTAAACACACACAAGGAGATAAGATAAGCATGAGATAATATTCTATTAACCATAGATGTGCATTTATATTACATTGGCAGGACTCTTGGATTCCACATTCCAAGGTCACTTGGACTCCTCTTTGACTGTTTGGCTTCCACACCTACCCATTGAGGATTACGTGTCCAACATTCCCCCCCCTTAATCCGAAGGGGTAAGTGTGAGTCCAAGAAGAGACTTGTAATACAAATCTACAAAGTATGCATGGAAGCACTTAGGCTGAATGATATCTCTGAAATGTTGGCATAAAGAGGTGGTTTAAGGATGACCACCAACACTGGAACACTTAGTGAAATTCTCGGAACTCTTCCAAATTTGGCAAGAAGCTGAGGTCTTTTGCTAGAGGAAGTGCTCCTCAAATTTTGAAGAGGGAGACCTTCAACCTAGAAGAAGGGAGGTCTACAACCTGTGATGTTTTAAGGATGACCACCAACTCTGGAATGCTTGATGCATTTCCTGGAACTCTTCCAAAACTGGCAAGAAGCTGAGGTCTTCTGCTAGAGGAAGTGTCCCTAATTATTTGAAGACGGATAAGCTCAACCTCACATATATGGTTTAATCTTGACCATCAACCAAAGGCATGCTCATGGGCATTTGTGTCTCTGGCTACAACTCTGAATCTGAAATGACAAGTTGTGGCTCAGGCTCGCTTGAACTGCTATGTCTCTGGCTACAACTCTGAATCTGGAATGAGAGATTGTGGGTCAGGCTCACTTGAACTGTTGTGTCTCTGGCTATAACTCTGAATCTGGAATGAGAGATTGTACAAGACCACCATTTTCCCCCTTTTAAGATACAAGGTGAGATGATGGCGAAAACTCAATTGCAAGATTGTTCAATATTCTAGAACAAGTTATGACATATGACTTAAATGTATTCTTGGTTGTTGATGCCCATTTCCAAGAAGCGATCCATCCAATATGAATATTTATTCTTGCAAGAGGCTTCTTTCTGAAGCATCTATGTGAAGAATGGGTGTGCCGACCACAGTGATTGCATGGGTGAAGATCGAAACAATGATCTTTCATATGGCCAACTCGATCATAATGTTGGCATTTTTCAATCTGTTGTTGCTGCTGCGGAAGAGGAGCAAAATCTAGAATAGCTGAAGGTGAGCTATCATGAAGAAATCCAGCACTCTGAAGTTTGATGGGCTTGGAGTAGTCTGGAATATGAAAGGACAATTCCTTGTCATATCCAAGACCTGTTTTGTGATTGTTATGGACAAGCTCTTCCCAAGGTCTGATGATGGGCTTGGGAGTTGAAGTGTGAGCTTTTGCATCTGCATACAAATCTGCTCTTGTACTTGTCTCAATGATCTGACCAATATCTTGTTGTTGATCGGATTTTTTCTCAGTGTTATGAAAAGAAACAGGTTCAGAATGATGACTCCACTGTTGTAATTCTTCTTGTTGAACTTGTGATTCAAGCTGCAAAAAAATAATCTTTTCATGTGCATTTTTCAGACAAGTTTTAATGTCCATGAGAGTGTTCTTGTTGATTTTAACTGTACTTTCAGTGGTAGACGCCATTAGAGTTCTCAATGACACTAATATAATGTCAATTTTATCCATTTTTCAAACAAATGAAGTGTGTTGGATTGTGTTGTTGAAGTTCAAGTTGTTGATACAATGTCAAAATAACAATTTTCTCCCTTCTTCAATTAATTGGAACAATTGGAAACATGGACCAATGTTGTCCAATTTTTTTTGCTTTCACCTATCTAATAAACTTTGCACATTGAACTGTAATGTAAATTGACATAGAACCCAACATGGCTTCCAAACTCTATCACTAAAAAATTCTATTGCTGCCAAAGAAACACATGAGCACTATTGTTGGAGAGTTGGAAGAAGGTCCACTCTAGAAACTCATAAACAGAGAAGCATCTTATGCTTGACAACAATTTGATGATAAACTTGTACAAAATGGATACATTTAATATATTTTATTCCACTTTAACAACTAACTTGACTCTTATCCAAGAAACATCAATTTTTTCCCACTAAAATCAACCACTGCCCTCTGTAAACTATTTTAAATTACCTAAAATCGTCCATTGTTGCCAGACCAAAAAATGTCATTCTTCGCAGCAAATACAATATGCCTCAGTCGCACCTATAGTTCAAGCATCGAGGGTCCACTGAAATTTCTGCAAATGGGTTTGTGCGCAAGATGATAAACACAAATCCAATCTCCTTTGATGCTTGGTATCCACTTCTCTGGAGGTTAAAAACTCAAAATTTAGGTCGGCAATTGAGATGGCCACAATTCATCGAATTTCTTTTGCAAATATGGTCCACCACAGTATGCATCACCACTGTATTATCCTTCATTTTACAAGGAATCTGGTCTAACAGTCTGCCCTCTTGGTAGACGCATCTTCTTCCATCGCACAATTCACTTAGATGATGGGGAGCAGAGTGTGGGATATGAGGCCATTGTCTCAAAGCATTTGGAGGCAGTGTCTCAGGTAGTGTTTGGAGGCTGCGAGGAGTATGTGGGTAGCGTGGTGATCTGACTGCGAAGGGAGGAGGGCTGACTGCACAGCGGCCAAAGGCTTCTTGCAGATAACATGCGACTTGCTACAACACATGTGGATTTGCAACAAGAACTTGTTGTTGCTTAGGATTTGTGGCCCGGGGGCCCGCATGCTATTTTTATGTGATATGTCTATTTTTAGAATTTGGATCAAAGTCTATTTTTAGCAGTAATCTATTTATAGATGGTTAAGAAAATTATATGCATGGATGGGAGTCTATTTTTGGAATGCATGTGCGAATTTGTTTCATGGAATGCATGTATAAAAATAGAATTCATGTCGATTATTGTTAGCCCTTAACAATAATTAGACAATAAATAATAATCTATTCTCTTGAAGCACTTGATTCCAGTTAACTGATGTGGCAAACCAGTTAACTGAATGAATTTCAAGTTCAAAGGTTGGTTGGTGGGACATGCTAGTGGACTTCGTTGTAATTAAGTGATACAAATTTGTAACATAGTTGGATGTGTAGTTATGTGAGTTGTAAAGTAGTTTAACTCAGTTAAGTGAGTTAAACTCAGTTGTGCTAGTTGTAACTTGTTGTAACTAGTTGTAACTAAAGATACACTAGTGAGATATCATTGAATTAAATATTAAATTAATTCAGATGGAGTGATCTCACATGAAAGTAAAGATTTACTACTGTTAACTACATGCATGTCATATCTAGTGGAGACCTAGTTGAGAGATAGGTGAAAGGGACAATTTGACTATAAATTGTGACTATAGTGGCTGCACAAGTGCAACCAAACAAACATAGGAGATGTCAATGAGGATTACGCAGTCAAGGCAAGGCAAGATCAAATTCATTTAGGGCTTGTGATCAGTGGGGATTGCGTAGTGGAGGCAAGTTGTCAGGAGGCAGTAAATTGGTGCATATTTATGCCAATTTTTATATGACAGTGTGAGACGATTGTATATTGTACTGAGAGCTCTTGGATTAGAGTTTTGTATGAGATTGTTTCATGATCCATGATATATACATAATATATGATAGTGGGTTTTTTAGCTTTATGTTTTCCCAATAAAAAGCATCTGTGTTATGTGTGATTGATCTTTCTTCATGTGTTTGCAATTCGCGATTAAATTTCCGCAAGAATTTAAGTAGAAGTATTTTGTATTTAACAGTGGCATATAATTGTTAGATCAGGCGAATCCGGCAATACATAATCGTATTAAAATTTTCTACATTATATCGGAGCAAGAATATTGTAATATTGAAGCAGTAGTTGATTTTGTTGGTGGAAACAATTCGAATTTGCTGCAAGAATTTATTGGTCCGACAGTTGAGTAAACATTGAAATGGATTTCAATGGTTTGTGGTTAGAGTATGCAACCGAGGGAAGCTTGAACTACATTGCATGGAAGGATAGGATGGAGGTGGTGCTTGAAGATAATGGCTTGAAGGAATTCATTGACAATGATGTTCCTAAGCCCACTTCAACGGATGCTGCATTACTTGACGCCTGGCAAAAGAAAGTAGCGAAGACGAGAAGGATTTTGTTGGAAGGTGTGAGAGACCATATTGTCTCAAGCCTTCATGGGAAAGCCACTCCATTTGCAATGTGGAAGGCTTTAATAGATATTTTCTAAAGCAGTAGCGACCATAGGAAATTGGCGCTAAAGGATAAACTCAGAAAGATCAAAATGGAAAAGGGCGACAATATTCCTAAGCATCTCACAAAGTTTGTCCAATGTCGGGATGAACTGGGGAGTGTGGGAATCACGGTTGCTAATGATGATTTGGTGAGTTTGTCTCTCTTGGGACTTCCTAAGAGTTGGCACGGTTATCAAGACTCTATCAATGGACGGGAAAACTGCCAGATTGGGAACGACTGTGGTCGGATCTAGTGCAGGAGGAGTTTAGGCGGAACACTAGGGATGGATCTTCATCAAAACATGATGATGAAGAGGATTGTGCTTTGGCTGCCAAAGCAAGGAAAGGGAAGGGGAAGAAATCCCATTCAAAATATGAGGCTAAAGGCAAGAAGCTGGATTTCTCCAAGGTGAATTGTTTTCACTGTCACAAACGCGGGCATCCCGCCACTAACTGCCCACAGAAAAAGAAGAACAAGAAGGTTGTTGGAGCTGCAGCTGGTGAGGCCCTTGCCTCGCAATTTGAACTTGATTTCTCTTTGATCGCATGCTCGGTTTCAAGCGCAATGGGATCGATGTGGTATCTTGATAGTTGTGCTTCCTTCCACATGATGGGAGATAAGGAGCTTTTTAGTGACATGGAGGATAAAGATCTCCAAATGCATATAGAGATGGGCGACTATGGACAATACAGTGCGACCGAAATTGGTACCATTACCTTTGAGAGGGAGTCAAGTAAACCATTTCTATTGAAAGATGTTATGCATGTTCCAGGTTTGAAGAAAAACTTGGTCTCAGTCGCGATGTTGGAGGACAAAGGTTATGACATTTTTTTCAGCAATGGAAAAGCTTTCCTGCGACATAAAAAAAAGGGTCAAACCAAGAGGATAGGGTTCGATTCAATAATCTCAACAAGCTAGAGGTAGATGGTTGTGCTGCAATGGTGGGCAAAGTAGAAGAAGTAGTGAGCCGGGATCAGGGCGAATTATGGCACAGGCGATTGGGCCATCTTCACCATGGCGCCCTAAAAATTTTGTGGCAGATTTCTACTGGACTTCCCAAGGGTACACTTGTGCAGATAGATCAGTGCAGGGTAAGTTTGTGAAGACCACCTTTCATGAAAAGGAGAACCGTGCTTCAGTGATCCTAGAGAGAGTTCACAGAGATGTGTGTGGTGTTGGAAATACTGAGAGGGGGGGTGAATCAGTATTTTTTTCCAATTGTTATTTTTACCAGTTAGATCACTTATATTTAGAACATAATATAAACAATAAGAATAAATTATTTTATTAAATTCTTCTTTACAATAAAATAGACACAATAAGTGTAGGGCTCCAACCGTAGATGAAGACACCGATCTTCGATCTCCTAGGCTCCAACCTGTTGCCAAGCACCAACTTGGACTTTTGTGAGGCTCCAACTCTAGGGCTTCGACCCTATCTATCCAAGGCACCAACCTTGCATTTAGAGGCTCCAACCCCAAGGGCACAAACCTTTCTCCGGTTCAGGCTCCAACCTAGTTTCTTAAGGACACCAATCCTCTAGGACTCCAACCCACTGCTTCAAATATTCAATATGAATTCAACGGTTCTTCAAGGCTCCCAATGTCTTCTTCAACGAGCCTTGTCAACAATCTTCAACTATCCATTCACTTAGTCTTCTCGCCATGTCATCAATGACAACCTTGATCTCTTCTCATGAAGGTGTCTCCGTTTTCCTTCATGGTACCCAATCAAATTCTTCAAGTCACATCATGATGACATCATGGTCTCCAATAGGCTTCTAGATGACTCTCCAAGGTCAGCTAAATATCAGCTCCAATTTCTCTTCAAGATCTCATGACGGTTTCAATGGTCTCCAAAAAGGGTCTCAAAGATCAACTTCTACAAGTCTTCAGATGTCTTCAAGAATCCTCAACAATATATCCACAATACGTTTTCAAGGTGCTCTTCAAAAAACTCTGTTGTCCTTCACCCTTCTTGTAAAATTCCAACTATCAAGCTTGCTCTAAAGCTGTAAACATTGTCCTCAATAGATCTGCACAATCTCAACAAAGGTCTCTTACAACTTCCTTCAATACACTTCCAAGAATCTACTTCAAGTCCTCAAGTTTGCTTCAAGACTTCTTTAACTTCTTAGATTTTCAACGATCTTCAAAAGTTGCTGCTCAAAAACCCAGAGATAGGCTCCAAAGATCTCCATTGTTCAAGCCAACAAATACGAGCCTTCTTATTTTTCTCCACAGGACTGTTTGTTGGGTTGAGGTCTGTATCCTATACCAAGTTCGAGCATCTTTGGAAGTAGGAATCTGAACTTATTAAACTTGTTGTATGTCATAGCTCCATATTCAAATGCTTGCTCTACAAGTGATTGTCACTACAGGACTGTCTCAATGGTTTTGAGGCTTCCAAGGTGAGTCCGAAGTGATAAAGTTACAGGTGCACAGGTGTAGGAGCTTCCAGGTGAATGTTTGATGTCTATGCAATTCAAGTCACCATAGGATTTAGTCAACATAATTGAGCTTGAAGTCTGCACTTGTCTGGGCTTCAGTTTATGAGGGTAGTCCGAGGTATGGTAGATATTCACCACAGAAAATTCTTGAGACTGTAATCTGGAAAAAAACAAGTCTAACGGTGCTGACCCTTAACTCCAGCAACTGTAATAATAAAAGGTCTGAAGTTCCGTACCTATCTCTTGTCCAAGGCTGCCAAACAGGTCCAAAGTCCTGTAGCTATCACTCAAAATATTCGATGTTTGGTTCAGAGGTACGCAACTTCAGGTCTGCACAGTCCAAATTTTAAGGGTATAATCTGAGTTACTGCAATAATAGTTTAGACCCAAAACTCATTTAAATCGTTCTTGTGCCTTATCTTTTCCTTTATCCGAGCTACTGTGGTACTTCTGTGATAATAGCCGAGGTGGATGACTAAGAATGAGGTCTGAAACCCTTATATCTAATATTTTTTGCAAGCCAAAATGAAGAGACACATCACTATATGGAGGCCGACTTGAAAGAAGAGGTGCAGGTTGGCTCACTGTCAAAAAATTATTTTTTAACTTGAAAATTCAATATCTCGCAAACTGCCAGGAGTTTCGGAACAAATAAGGGCTCATTAGAAAGAGGAGAAAATCCTCTTTAAGATGGTCTAGGTCCCATGTTGAAAGATTGCATCTAAGGTTGTAAAAAATATTTTTCTTTGTGATTGTATTTAAACTATTTAGTACAGAAAATTATTAGGACAATATGGCTTCTTTGTTTGGATTCTCCATTGTTTGTCTTCTCGATCATTTAGCTTCTTCATCATCATAGGAACATGTAGGACATCCATGTCATCATGATAGTGTCCAGCAATGATTGTATCATCCATGTGATCACATAATTGTGCAGTGATATGTTATAGTGCGACATCATTAGGAGAACTTCAAATAGTCTTCCAACCATCAAATGATATCTTCCACGTTATCATCTAGTCTTTCAACCTTCATCAAGTGCCATCATCAATTGTGCTTATTCATTTAGTGTATGACTCCATATGTCATCAAGGTTTAAGGTCTAGATCATCAGGGCACATGCAACATTATAGCTAGTTCAAGGACTTCTTAGGACTTCTTCATTAGTATTCATATTCATGGGTCGACCTCTTCATTGATGTCATCTTTAGCACCTAGGGATTGCATGAGGTTCATTGACATCACAAGAATATTTTCCATTTCATCTATTGACATCAATGAAAACCTTGATTAACAATCTCCCCCTTTGTCATTGATGGCAATATTCTTGCCCTTCAACATTCTCTCCCCCTTTGACATTAATGGAAAAAGGGGTGCTCGACTACTCCCCCTATCAAGTTGCTTCTATTTATCATATTTTCTTCGTCAATAATAGTTCTTCATAGGTATGATGCTCCCCCTGTCATGGTTCTCTTCTTTATGGAAATGTGTTCCATGATAGATGTATTTACATTTCTCCATGGATGAACCAACTCCCCCTGCATGCATAAGCTCTTCTAGCTTCTTTAGACAACAAAGATTGATGCCTTGTGATCAAGTGGAAGAAATATTCACAATTTCATTATTTTCTTCAATGGATTTACTCCCAAGAGATGATTTATCAAGATTGTCCAAGTGTGAGTCATCATGGATTCCATAACACCTTTTCACGGAAGACTTCTGCAAGAATAGGCATGAGTCACCAACTCCCCCTAACAATATGCATGGTCTCCTTTTTGGAAAAGTATCATCATCAAACACTTGAAATATCACATTTTGCGAAGGATGTCTTCATCAAATCAACAACATGTGTTGTTGGCTGGAGTGTTCAAGAGACTTTCGAATCCAATTTGCTTCCTTTTCCACACTCGTGTAACTTTCTTCTCTAGCTTGGTTATCATAGTTTTAGCTTGTTTTGTTGAGAATGCAACAAGATGATGAGCTTAGTGAAAAGAGTCGCCTTCGCTAAGTGGGCCCGCAGGCTATTTTTGGCGCAAGTCTATTTTTAGACATGTCGATCATATTCTATGAGTTGCAGGATGCTATTTGTGGATGGTTGGTCAAGTTCTAAAAATAGATGGACTTCTATTTTTAGACATATTGGGTGGAATCTATTTTTAGATTGCCAGTCTAAAAATAGATATGTCGAATATTATTAGCTCTTAATAATATTTGGACTCTAAACATTAACTTATTCTATTGGAGCACTTCAGTTAAGCGCATAGATGTGGCATAGGAGCTGATAGAAGGAATTACGCTAATCCTAAGGGTTAAGTGGAACTATTGCATGGAGACTTCAGCTATAACTCATGTGACAGAGTTTGGTGGAGTTGTAGAAGTATTTGGTGGAGTTGTGTTCAGTTTAACTCAGTTAGACACAGTTGAACTAGTTGTATCTAGTCTAACTGAATGATACACTAGTGAGAGTGGTTTGAATTAATTAATAATTAATTCACTAAATATTAACTCATTAATCAACTGAAGAATACATTAGTTAACTACAATGCGTGGACAGTTTCAGTGGAGACCAGGGGAGAGATAGGTGAAAGGGCAAGTTGACTATTAGTTGTGACTATAGTGATGCATTGATTGCATCCAACACTGAGTGGAGATGCCAATGAGGATTGCGTGAGCAAGGCTGGACCAATTTGAGTTCATTCAGAGCCATTCTTCAGTATGGATTGCGCAGTAGAGGCAGGCTAGCAGGTGGTAGAGATCGGTGCATGGATTTGCTAGATCAGGACCTGATTAGTGTGTATCGATTGTATTGTACTGAGAGCTTGTGAGAAGCTTTGTATGAGGATTTTTACATAATCTCTATGACATATATTATATACAGATAGTTGGGGTTTTTAGCTTCAGGCTTTCGCGTTAAAACATTGTGTTCATATGTGTGAATTTTTATGGTTTCAATGTGTGCATGCAATTGATTTAATTTCCGCATACGATGATGAATGGTGGAATAGATTTTGTATTTTGCATGAAGTCAAATAGTGTGTGATCAGGAGAATATTAGACATATAACGCATTAGTTATATAATTTCTACATGGTATCGGAGCTATATTGATCATTGGAGCAATTGCAAATCATTGAAGCGGTTGAGTTTTGTGCTGGTGGAATTCGAATTTGCAGCAGTGTTTTCTTGGTGTCGAAGTTGAGATGTCTTTCAACGGATTACGATTGGAGTATTCCCTTGAGGGCATCTTGAATTATATTGCATGGAAGGATAGGATGGAAGCGGTGCTAGAGGATAATGGGTTGAAGGAGTTCATAGATGCAGAAATTCCAAAACTTGCTTCTAGCGATGCTGCCGCACTTGACGCATGGCAAAAGAAGACAACAAAATGTTGAGGATTCTATTAGAAGGTGTGAAGGATCACATAGTGTCCAGCCTTCATGGTAAAGCTTCTCCATTCTTGATGTGGAAAGATTTGATAGAATTGTTCCAAAGCAAGAGCGACCAGAAGAATTTGGCGCTCAAAGACAAACTCAGGAAAATAAAAATGGAGAAGGGCGAAAGTATACCCAAGTACCATTCAAAGTTTGTCCAGTGCAGGGATGAGCTGGGAAGTGTGGGGGTTACTGTAGATGAAGAGGACTTGGTGAGCTTGGCTCTCCTTGGGCTTTCGAAGATTTGGAATTCCTATGAGGACTCTGTCAATGGTCGGGAGAAACTGCCAGGATGGGAGCGACTTTGGTCGAATCTTGTGCAGGAGGAGATAAGGTGGAGTACCAAGGATGGATCTTCATCGAAGAATGAAGATGAAGAAAATTGCGCTTTGGCTGCCAAAGCCAGGAAGGGGAAGGGAAATAAAAATCCTTCTCAATCCGGTGTGAAAGGCAAGAAGCAGGACATGTCCAAGGTGAAGTGCTTTCACTGTCACCAACACGGACATTATGCCACTAATTGTCCACAGAAGAAGAAAAATAAGCAGGTTGCTGGATCTAGAGCTGGAGAGGCCCTAGCCTCGCAGTTTGAGCTGGATTTTTCGCTGATCGCATGCTTGGTCTCAAGTGTGATGGGATCAGTGTGGTTTCTTGACAGTGGTGTGTCTTTCCATATGACCTGAGACCAAGATTTGTTTACTGATCTGGATGAGAAGGATCTTGGAGTGCACATCGAGATGGGCGATGATGTTAGATACAGTGCGACTGGTATCGGGACCATTTCCTTTGAGAGGGAGTTTGGTAAACCCTTCATATTAAAGGATGTCATGCATGTTCCAGGATTGAAGAAGAATCTGATCTCTGTGGCGATGTTGGAAGACAAGGGATATGATGTTGTCATTAGCAAGGGAAAGGCTTTCCTGCACAGTAAGGCAACTGGTGAAACCCGGAGGATAGGGGTTCGAGTTAAGAACCTTTATCAATTGCACGTAGATGGTTGCGCAGCAATGGCAGGCAAAGCAGAAGGAGTGGTGAGCCGGGATGAGGGCGAATTGTGGCATAGGAGATTGGGCCATCTTCACCATGGCACTTTGAAAATTTTGCAGCAGATTTCTACCGGGCTTCCCAAGGGTACACTTGCGCAGTCAGATCAGTGCAAGGGATGTACTTTGGGAAAATTTGTGAAAGCCACCTTTCATGAGAAGGATAGTCGCACCACGACGATCCTTGAGAGAATTCACACAGACTTGTGTGGACCTTTCTCAGTAGCTTCGATAGCAAAGCACAGGTATTATGTGATATTTTTTGATGACTTTTCTCGTAAATGTTGGATCTTCTTCATGCAGAAGAAGAGCGAGACATTCTCAAAGTTATGTGAGTTCAAGGCACCTGTGGAGAAAGAGTCGGGGAAGCAGGTGAAGGCTCTTAGGAGCGATAATGGTGGTGAATTCATCTCTAGCAAATTCAAAGACTTTTGCAGCACAGAAGGAATTCGAAATGAGCTCATAGCGCCTCATAACCCACAACAGAATGGGGTCACGGAGCGAAAGAACAGAATGATCATGGGTGTTGCATGATCAGGGCCTTCCCATACACTTGTGGGCTGAAGCTTGCAACACTTCAGTTTATGTGCAAAACCGTTGTCCTCGTAGAGTACTTGGCATGAGTACACTCGAGGAGGCGTTTTCTGGTAAGAAGCCTGATATTTCTCATTTGAAGATTTTTGGCTCACCTGTTTACATTCATGTGACGAAGGATGCCAGGAAGAAGCTGGAGCCGACCTCAGAGGTTGGGATATTTGTGGGGTACACATAAACACCCCACAACTATCGTGTGTATTTTCTAGACAGTCGGAACACTGTTGTGCGACGGGATATCAAATTTCATGAGGAGAAAGCCATGAAGTGTTATCTTGAGAGGGAGCTACATTTGCATGCAGATGGGGAGCTATTAGTTCCTAAGGATGAGCCTCAGGATGTGGATCAGCCACAAGAGGAGGTTCATGGAGTGGAAGAAACCACTCATGCAACGCCAAACATCAGAGGGCGGATGCGCACTACAGAAGTTGAACGACTGAATCTTGATGCAGAGAAGATTGTAGGAGCACCTACATCACAGCGCAGACAGAGACAGTCACCTGTCCGATATACTAGATACATGGCTCTGATGAGCAAGTGTATCGTGACAGAACCATATTCTTTCGAGG
Source organism: Pinus albicaulis (assembly GCA_034641835.2). Classification (NCBI taxonomy): domain Eukaryota; kingdom Viridiplantae; phylum Streptophyta; class Pinopsida; order Pinales; family Pinaceae; genus Pinus; species Pinus albicaulis. Next base: position 527,747,924 of record CM076576.1, on the reverse strand, counting down.
AAGCTGTGGAGGACCCTGCATGGGTAGATGCCATGGTGGAAGAGTATGATTCGATTGTCAGAAACAGTGCATGGGAGATTGTCCCAAGGCCTGAAGGGAAATCAGTGGTAGGTTCGAGATGGATCTACAAAGTGAAGCAAGCTGCTGACGAGAGCGTCGAGAAGTACAAGGCAATATTTTTTTCCCGGGGCTTCTCACAAATCAACGAGATCGACTATGAAGAAACCTTTGCACCTATCGCAAGGTATTATTCCATATGGAGCATCCTAGCTCTCTCAACGCAGATGGGTTGGCACATTCATCAGATGGATGTGAAGACTGCGTTCCTCAATGAAGTCATTGAGGAGGAGGTGTACATAGAGCATCCTGAAGGATTCAAAATCTTTATCAGTGAGCCGCATGTGTGCAGGCTCAAAAGAGCACTGTATGGGCTGAAACAAGCACCTCGTGCTTGGTACACACGGATAGATAGTTATTTCACCAGTCTTGGATTCACCAAGAGTGAGGCGGATCCGAACCTATACCAGATTGTGGTGGAGGGTAAGTTGCTTATCATTATGATTTATGTAGATGATTTGATACTGAAGGGTGATGAACAGTTGATACTCTCATGCAAGGCTAATCTTGCAAAGGAGTTTGAGATGAAGGACTTGGGCCTCCTTCATTATTTCCTGGGATTGGAAATTTGGCAGTGCAGTGATGGACTGTTTGTGTCTCAAGGCAAGTATGCCCGGGAGATACTGAAGAAGTTCAACATGCAAGGCTGCAAGCCTATCGACACTCCTCTTCCTGGTGGTTGGAGGAAAGAGGATGCTACATCGGCAGAGGTAGTGGATGCCATTGTTTACCAACAGTTATCTAGTCAATACATGACCATACATATGCTATGCTGTTAACCAGCTTTCACAAGCTATGGTTAAGCCTACCAAGATCTTTTGGAAGGCGGGGAAGCATGTATTGAGATATCTCAGAGGCACATCGGGTTATGGACTGTGGTACAGACAGTCGGATGAGGTGAAGCTGCATGGCTTCACGGATGCAGATTGGGTAGGGAGCCCAACGGACAGAAAGAGCACATCTGGAGGGATATTCAGTATCGGGTCTACAAAAGTTTCTTGGTACAGCAGGAAACAAAGATCCGTGGCACTCAGTTCAACGGAGGCCGAGTACATGGCAGCAAGTTTGGCTGCATGCGAGGCTATATGGATGAGGAAGATCCTGGTCTGGTTGTTCGGTTCACACTTCGAGCCTACTGTGATATATTTTGATAATCAGAGTTGCATTAAACTCTCGGTTAATCAAATATTTCATGATATATCTAAACACATTGACATCCGGTATCATCATATCAGAGATTGTGTGCAGCGGAAGATCATGTTACTATCATACATTCCTACGGAGGATCAGGATGTTGATATTTTGACGAAGGCGCTCACCAAGAGCAAATTCGAATACCATAGAGGTAGGATCGGGGTGGCAGATAATCCCTATCTGGTTGAGAGGGAGTGTTGAGATTGCAACAAGATGATGAGCTTAGTGAAAAGAGTCTCCTTCACTAAGTGGGAACGCAGGCTATTTTTGGCGCAAGTCTATTTTTAGACATGTCGATCATATTCTATGAGTTGCAGGATGCTATTTGTGGATGGTTGGTCAAGTTGGAAAAATATATGGAATTATATTTTTAGAAATATTGGGCAGAATCTATATTTAGATTGCCAGTCTAAAAATAGATATGTCGACTATTATTAGCTCTTAATAATATTTGGACTCTAAACATTAACTTATTCTCTTGGAGCACTTCAGTTAAGTGCACAGATGTGGCATAGGAGATGATAGAAGGAATTACGCTAATCCTGAGGGTTAAGTGGAGCTATTGCATGGAGACTTCAGTTAGAACTCATGTGACAGAGTTTGGTGGAGTTAAGGTGGAGTTGTGTTTAGTTTAACTCAATTAGACACAGTTGAGCTAGTTGTATCTAGTCTAACTGATTGATACACTAGTGAGAGTGGTGTGAATTAATTATTAATTAATTCACTAAATATTAACTCATTAATCAATTGAAGAATACATCAGTTAACTACAGTGCATGGACAGTTTCAGTGGAGACCAGTGGAGAGATAGGTGAAAGGGCAAGATGACTATCAGTTGTGACTATAGTGATGCATTGATTATGTCAACTTCTTGGTGGAATGCCAATGAGGATGTAAATGGTAGTGGCAGTACAGACAATCAGAGGATTCATTTACGAAGACCGTTCCTATTGATGAGGATTGTGATGAAGCGAGGCTAGTAAAATTGGCGAGAGAAATCAGTTGCATGATTTGCTGAATCAGGACGCAGTTAGTGTGTAGCGATTGTATTATACTGAGAGCTTGATATGATCAGCTTTGTATGAGGATTGTTACATGATCTCTATGACATATATTATATATAGATAGTTGGGGTTTTTAGCTTCAGGCTTTCCCGTTAAAACACTGTGTTCATATGTGTGAATTTTTATGGTTTCAATGTGTGCATGCAATTGATTTAATTTCGGCATATGATGATCAATGGTGGAATAGATTCTGTATTGTGCATCAAGTCAAATAGTGTGTGATCAGGAGAATATTAGACATATAACGCATTAGTTATATAATTTCTACATGTTTAGGGACCCAATTCAAGTTACAATCACGATCCATATTTCCAATTTTATCGCAATTGAAGCATTCCATTCATCTCATAAATGAGGATGCATGATTTCTTCTTTCAAAGATGCTTCTAGGGGATTGACGGGGACCATTAAATTTGTCCTTGTGGTATGCCCTACACTTCTGTGCCATATGCCCAAAGTTTGTACAAGAATAGCAATAGCCAAAAAATATACTTTGGTGCCTGGGAGATAAAGAGTTCCTTAAAGTACTTCTGAAGTCTTTTTGCCTTGGAATTCTTTGATGATATTCATTTCCTTTTGTATTCTTGACATCATATATAAATCTCCTTGGAGTAAGGTTCCTTCAAATGTCATCTTGACTCTTGCCTTTGCTGGAACTGGGAGTATCATTTCTTCTTGGCTTCCTCACATCCTTGTTGTTTAAAGCATTATCATTCTTGCTTGAGCGTTCCCCTGCATAGCCAAGACCTGATTTATCAAGGGGGGACCTTTGATGACTTAGGATGTCATCTAGGGTTTGAGAACTCTTCAAGTTCTTATTCAGCAAGTCAACTTCCTTTTTAAGAGAGACAATTTCTCCTTTCAATTTTTCACAATCTTCATCTTTCATGACTAGTTGCTTCTTCATTTCTTCCATCATCCTTGTTGCTTCGTGTGCTTCTTTTTTAAGGTAGATGATATTTGATTTCATTATGAAGACTTCTTCACTCTTATTTTCTAGACTTCTCTACATTTCTTCTTTTATTCTTGTAGCTTCACATGTTTTGGCCTTGAGAAGATTGATGTCTGATTTTAGTTTGAAGATTTCTTCATCCTTTTCTTCTAGTTGGCATATAATGGTGTTTCTCTCCTTTTTTGCTTCATAAAATTGTCCTTGTATGAAAGCCAAATTTTCCATCGCCTTCTCAGCTCCTTGTGCTTGTTTCCTTGCTTCTTCTATTTGAGATATAAGAGAGGAGACCTCTTCCTTATATTGACCAATCTCTGCTTCAAGATTGTTCAAGCTCTTATGTCTTTTTTCAAGGTGGCTTGACAGAGCTTCTTCCCTTTTCTTTGCCTTATCTAATTGATTTGTCATAGATATGAATTCTTCATGATGGTTTCTTTTGTTTTGATGAAATTCCTCCTTAAGTTTGGCGAGCTCCTCATCTCTTTCTTGTACTTGAAGCTTGACAAAATCAACTTCCTTCCTTGACTTGTCTTGGTTACCATATTGCGATCTCTTCTTAAGTTCCTCATTTTCCTTTTTCAAAATTTTAATCTCTTCCATGGAAGCCATAAGTTTATTCAGGAGATCTTCTTCAAATTCTTCTTTGCTCTCTTCATCTTCTAGGTCTTCTTTAGCCTTGTTGTCATCTCTCTTATCTTTAACTTCGTTGATGGATTCTGGACTTCTTTATTGTTTTTCATCATCTTCTTGACTAGAGATCATTGTCAACGCTCCTTTTGAGTGAAGATCATGAATTTTGTCCTATATGACTTTTGCTGACAAACATCTTTCAAAATTGGCCTTCACAGAATTTGGTAACCCATTCAAAATTACCTTCACTGCTCTTGTATTGTACTCCTTGGATTCTTCGTCCATTGTGTCATTAGTAATCATTGATTTCCAAATTTCAATTCCTTGAGTCTTCAAGAAATTCCTCATTCTTGCCTCCCATATATCAAAATTTCCATTGATCAATGGAGCACTCGCAAATTGATTAACTTCAATTTCGATGGTTGAGGAGGACACATCTTTAGGAGGATTGGAGACTTTCTTCCTTGGTTTTCACATTTGTGTTTTAATGATCAACCTTCAAGCTGTTAGGCTTTGAGTGAAGATACTGGCTCTGAAAAAATTGTTGGAAATACTGAGAGGGGGGGTGAATCAGTATTTCTTTCCAATTGTTATTTTTACCAGTTAGATCACTTATATTTAGAACACAATATGAACAATAAGAATAAATGCTTTTATTAAATTATTCTTTACAATAAAATAGATACAATAAGTGTAGGGCTCCAACTGTAGATGAAGACACCGATCTTCGATCTCCCAGGCTCCAACCTCTAGGGCTTCGACCCTATCTATCCAAGGCACCAACCTTGCATTTAGAGGCTCCAACCCCAAGGGCACCAACCTTTCTCTGGTTCAGGCTCCAACCTAGTTTCTTAAGGACACTAATCCTCTAGGGCTCCAACCCACTGCTTCAAATCTTCAATATGAATTCAACGGTTCTTCAAGGCTCCCAATGTCTTCTTCAACGAGCCTTGTCAACAGTCTTCAACTATCCATTCACTTAGCCTTCTCGTCGCATCATCAATGAAAACCTTGATCTCTTATCATGAAGGTGTCTTCGTTGTCCTTCATGGTACCAAATCAAATTCTTCAAGTCACATCATGATGACATCATGGTCTCCAATCGGCTTATAGATGACTCTCCAAGGTCAGCTAAAGATCAACTCCAACTGCTCTTCAAGATCTCATGATGGCTTCAATGGTCTCCAAAAAGGGTCTCCAAGATCAACTTATACAAGTCTTCAGATGTCTTCAAGAATCCTCAACAATATATCCACAATACGTTTTCAAGGTGCTCTTCAAAAAACTTTGTTGTCCTTCACCCTTCTTCCAAAATTCTAGCTATCAAGATTGCTCTAAAGCTACAAAAACTATCCTCAATAGTTCTGCACATTCTCAACAAAGGTCTCTTACAATTGCCTTCAATACACTTCCAAGAATCTGCTTCAAGTCCTCAAGTTTTCTTCAAGACTTCTTTAACTTCTTATATTTTCAACGATCTTCAAAAATTGCTGCTCAAAAACCTAGAGATAGGCTCCAAAGGTCTCCACTGTTCAAGCCAACAAATCCGAGCCTTCTTATTTTTCTCCACAGGACTGTTTGTTGGGTTGAGTTCTGTAACCTATACCAAGTCCGAGCATCTTTGGAATTAGGAATATGAACTTCTTAAACTTGTTGTATGTCATAGCTCCATAGTCAAATTCTTGCTCTACAAGTGACTATCACTACAGGACTGTCTCAATGGTTTTGAGGCTTCCAAGGTAAGTTCGAAGTGTTGAAGTTACAAGTGCACAGGTGTAGGAGCTTCCAGGTGAATGTTTGTTGTCTATGCAATTCAAGTCACCACATGATTCAGTCAACATAATTGAGCTTGAATTTTTCACTTGTCTGGGCTTCAGTTTATGAGGACAATTCGAGGTATAGTAGATATTCACCACAGAAAAGTCTTGAGACTGCAATCTAGAAAAAACAAGTCTAACGGTGCTGATCCTTAACTCCAGCAACTGAAATAATAAAAGGTCTGAAGTTCTGTACCTATCTCTTGTCCAAGGCTGCCAAACAGGTCCAAAGTCCTGTAGCTATCACTCAACATATTCGAGGTTTGGTTCAAAGGTATGCAACTTCAATTCTACACAGTCTGAAGTTTAAGGGTATAATATGAGTTACTGCAATAATAGTTTAGACACAAAACTCATTTAAATCGTTCATGTGCCTTACCTTTTCTTTTATCCGAGCTGTTGTGGTACTTCTATGATAATAGCCGAAGTGGATGATTAAGAATGAGGTCCAAAACCCTTATATATAGTATTTTTTGCAAGCCAAAATGAATAGACACGTCAATGTACGGAGGCTGACTTGAAAGAAGAGGTGCAGGTCGGCTCACTGTCAAAAAACAATAACTTGAAAATTCAATATCTCACAAACTACTAGAAGTTTCGGGACAAATAAGGGCTCATTGGAAAGAGGAGAAAATCCTCTTTAAGATGGTCTAGGTCCCATGTTGAAAGATTGCCTCTAAGGTTGTGTTTTGACCAGCAACAACCCCCCTTCTTATTTAGTATTAGTGATAATACTAAATAAGAGGGGACCCTTAGTCAAAAAATCTAAAAATCAATTAGTACTTGTATTCTTTGTTCAATAAAACTTAATATCATAAACTTAGGAAAATACCTCTTGAAAAATCTAAAAAGCTTAAGTTTTATGATAAGATAGAATAAAATCATTCCTTAAAGGAATATTGCATCACAAAAAAGTAATGGATATCTCTTTACAAGCAAAATTCTAAAATTGCGATATTGCAATGTGCGAAACTATGCATGAAAAATATTCATCGCATTGCATGTCTCAAATATTACTTACGCTAAAAACCTCAAAATCACCGATATGCGATGGCACATATCGCAAATCGCATGTCGCAAAAAATATGTTAACAGATGATTGTCACATGTTCCGCTTCAGCGATATTGTGATATTGCGATGTGCGATACTGCGATCTGTGATATTGCGGTATTGTGATATTGCGATGTGCGATATTGCGAAGCAAATCGCAGATTGCCTTATCGCAGGTCCTTAAGGTCGTTGTACGAAGAAGCTTTCTCCATAAATCGAGATCCTGTTATGCGCTTTAATTTTAATCAATGAATTGGTTGTCAATCATTAATGAAATTTGGTTTTGTTGTGATCGAAGAGCCGTTTCACGTAAGGTGGTATATTTTATACGTCTTCAGGATTTAAAACTTTCCCGTCACCTTTTTCTTATCATTATTCTCACTTAATTCGTAAACTCCAGGAGCGAATAACAGAGAACTATACAAAGCAATATTCATAGTATAATGGGAAAGAAAGACAAGGCTCTGAGTTCTGAAGAGAAAGAAATGACTCCCTTGTATACAAACACCGCCTGTAACAAAGATGCTGGTATTACTACTTGGGAGGGCATGTATAATCTACTTGAGGAAGAGAACCCCATAGTAATGGAGGTTACAGCCACTGCAGGCTCACATGGGTCATCTGAAGCGTCTATTACAGAGCTAGCCTGCTCATTTTTGCACCGGATAGCAGCAAGGCATAAAATACTTCCATACACGGACATGGTTAAATGGATACTGGACAGCACGGATATTACAAACAGACAGTTTAAGACTAAGGATCAAGAACTCATTGGTTCATTTACTCCACATGATTTGAGACTCATGTATCATTTTCCGGAGCCACAGGCGACTTATAACAAACAGTTTATGGAGAAGTTTGCCAAAGAAAATGAAAACCTAGCAGAATGCACCAAGGATTGGTCAAGGAGAGATGAACCACTAAAAAAGGATAAACACGGTATGTATAGTATTGGTTCTCTCAATTCTCCATATTGCTTTGCTGCTGCTATGCTCTGTAGGCTTTTTGGAAAGCCAGACATTAATAAATTTTCATCTAAATGGCTACCATTATTGAATGCTGTTGTTAATGATAATATTGTGGATTGGGCTAAGATATTATCTGACAACTTAGCCACAGCTATTTTGAATTATCGGTCCAAAAGAACTGTTTCTCAAAGAATTTATCCCCCTTTTTACTTATCTACTTATGTAATGGATTCAATCTATTATGTTTCTAAGTTTCCTTTAATGGGTTGGAAATGGACAACTCAAGATCCCCTACCCATTCATGTTTATCACAAAGAATTGTGGGATTCAAAGTTCATTCCCTATTTTTACAAGATTTGCCATGGAATCATGTTGCCCCTGTACAGAATGTTATATGATAAAGACGCTCCAAGGTTTTCACCTGAAGCAGAGGTAGACATACTTCCTCTTGCGAGATGGTTTGGAGAAGAATTGTTTACATATATTAGGGTATTTGGAAGTTTTGTTTCCCCCCATGTTTTACCTTTGTATGTCCCTGACAAACTCATGGCGCGAGAAATTGCTTATCAAACCTGCGGAGAAGGAGGTTTGACTAAAGATTTGAAGGATAAAAAGAAGGCTATCTGGCCACAATTTCCTGTGGCCTGTGGAGCCTTTTCATTATTTGATATTGGTCATGCATTCAAAGAAGTAAACAATATTACATGTTTACATTTGTTCAAATTTCCAAGAAGACCATTCGACCCCTATGATATTGTTAAAAATTTCACTACTGCAGTCAAAATAAGAGTATTTTCTAAAGAAGATGATCTTTTTGATGACATGTTCCAAGAAAAAAGCACACTTAGAGAGGTTCTACATTCGGCTCAAATACAGTTTCCTCCAACAGAATTTCAAGAATTCAAAATATACAGAGAAAGGAGGTTGACTACTATTCCTTTGGATAAATTACCTTTGGAACCCGTAAGGGAACCAACTCCCAGTATCAGTCTCAGTGGAAGTTCAGGTACAGATAGGTCTAAGTCTAAGTCCGGGAAAGAAACCTCTAAACACGCTAAGAGGTCTGACAATGATCATGATAAAAGTGAAGGGTCAGTAAGGGATACTGCCCAGTCAAAAGAGCTTTCACAGCAACATGTTTCAACCTCTCCACAGTTAAATCTTTCCCCTCTCATTATACAGCAATCATCAGTCAGAACTGAGTTAGACAAGGAATGGGAGACATTCAACGATTTGATTAATATTGATGGACAGAACACACAGACACCTGTGAGTAATATACAGACAACAAAAAATATAGTCATAGGAATAACTAGCAATGTCTCGGAAACAGAACATATTACCATTACCCCATCTTCTGAACTCATGCTCAAAATAGATGAAATTTCTCCTCTTGATGTATGCTATAGTCCACAACACAAGGCAGTGGTAAGAAGACATAGAAAGAAAAGAAAATTGGAAAATGCACTCTCTCATGATGCAGAACAATTAGATGTCTTATGGCAAGATCCTACTACTGATCCAACTGAAAATCTTACCAAATTATCTCAGATCACAAGAGCATATGCCTCTGCAACCATTGATAAAGCATCTGAGGTACGACAATTATTTAATGAAAAAGAAGATCAAGTACAGGTTCTGCAACAACAACTACAACAAGCCAATGCCAACAATGAAGCGCAGAAACAACTTGAAAAATTACAGCAAGACTTCCAACAAATGTAGATAGGATATCAGAATAGCTTGGCTGAAAAAGAGAAACAGCTACAGGATGTGCAAGAGATGCACAAAGATGATCCCAAGCTTACAGAATTTATCACAGAGTCTATTTCTTTAAATGACCAACTACTGCAACAACATGAAATATTATGCCAAAGAATATTACAATGGAACTCTTATTGTGAAGAAAGTGATAAAATCACTAATCATGTCGTAGACTTATGACATGATTATGATTTAATTGATAAAAGAGTTACTGACTATTTAGCTTGGCAAGAAACAAAGGAGGGGAAAAGAGCAGGTGCACCAATAATCAATGACAATCACAAAGTAATGCTCTTTAATAATTGGGATGCACAAATCAAGAAAGCAGAGCAAGCAGCGGAAGAAGTAGCCACAGCAGTAAGCAACATTATTGATTGCATAAATGAAAATTTGCACGAGGCAAATCTGATCTCTGAAACTACTACAGGATACCTACCGAAAGCACAGCAACTACAAACAGACTGGAGACAGAAGGCTCAAGAAAAGGCAGAATCGATTAAAAGATTAACAAAGTTAAATTGGGATTCTTACTGGGCATGTTTGGTAAAACCACACAGCCAATGCATGACTCTCAAATGTATCATCAATTCTGCCGAGAAGATAGCGCCAGCTCTTGCCAATTCCGTTTTCATAGGACAGTTGAAATTTGAAGTCGGCCAGCCTACTCTTCTCAAATCAATGCTGAATACTTGCAATTCCAAAGAACAAATTCACAAGTAGTTAGTTGTTAAGTTTTAATTTTAGATTTAGTATTAGTTTTGCTTTATTTTTTGCCTAAAAAGAGGACGGTCATTTAAACCGTATCCTATATTTTTGTAATAAATTATTTTTAGATTTAGTTAGTAGTATTTAAACCCTTCTCATGCATTTAGAGAAGGGTCCTGAAATTTGTCAAAAACTTGTCCTCAAAACATGCACTTTTGCACCCTCCGAGGAGGTTTTGATGAATGAATGGAACAGGATTTATTGATATCTGTGTTTAATATCTGCTACTGATGTTTCACTTTTTTACTCTTAGTGGATGTTGGATTAAGAAGAGATAAGTCATTATTGCTTGAAGCTCATGAGTAGAACTAGTTATAAATGGTACTTTTATCTCTTAATTATTTCTGCCTTTGTGTTAAAGTGATATTTATGTTCAATTGTTTATGTATTAATGCTTGAATGCTTGAGTTATCATTTGGCACTTTTGTACGGTGATAGCCATTTGTTTATGCTTAATATATGGATAGCTTATTATGCGATATGTTTTTCACAATTGTTTCGTCTAACTTTTTATACGAAGTGGTTTATCTTTATTGAATTCTTTTCTTATAACAGTTGAATGATCTTTATTACCAATTGCTATTTGAAATCATTTTAGATTGCATAAAGAAAAGATTACATCCCGGGTTAAGTTTAGAATTAGATTATTTCTGTTTAATTAGAATACAATTGCATGTTATAGATTATAATTAGAATAAAAGCATTTCACTTAGGAACTTTTAGAAAGGAAATATCAATTCTTAACACACACATACACATATTGGGAAATTGGTCCCATTATCCCTTGTCGGACCCACTATACCAAACAGAAAAGGAGCTGCCAACTAAGGTCCGGACCGGGTGGGTATCCCCCTTGTTGTAGACCCAATTTTCGAGGCTTCAACAGGTTGGTAAATTTATTTTTCTTTGTGACTGTATTTAAATTATTTAGTACATAAAATGATTAGGACAATATGGCTTCTTTGTTTGGCTTCTCCATTGTTTGTCTTCTCCATTATTTGGCTTCTTCATCATCATGGGAACATGTAGGACATCCATGTCATCATGATAGTGTCCAGCAATGATTGTATCATCCATGTGATCACATAATTGTGTAATGATATGTTATAGTGAAACATCATTAGGAGAACTTCAAATAGTCTTCCAACCATCAAATGATATCTTCCACGTTATCATCTAGTCTTTCAACCTTCATCAAGTGCCATCATCAATTGTGCTTATTCATTTAGTGTATGACATCATCAAGTGTATGACTCCATATGTCATCAAGGGTCAAGGTCTAGATCATCAAGGCACATGCAACATTATAGCTAGTTCAAAGACTTCTTAGGACTTCTTCATTAGTTATTTGACATCTTCATGGGTCGACATCTTCATTGATGGCATCCTTAGCACCTAGGGGTTGCATGAGGTTCATTGACATCACAAGAATATTTTCCATCTCAGCTATTGACATCAATGACAACCTTGATTAACATGTGGACCATTCTCAGTTGCTTCAACAACAAAACACAGGTATTATGTTATTTTTGTTGATGACTATTCTCGTAGATGCTGGATCTTCTTCATGCAAAATAAGGATCAAACATTCTCAAAGTTTTGTGAGTTTAAAGCATTGGTGGAGAAAGAGACGGGGAAGAAAGTGAAGGGTCTATGGAGCGATAATGGTGGTGAATACATCTTGAACGAATTCAAATATTTCTGTAGCAAAGAAGGAATTCAAAGAGAACTCATAGCACCTCATAACCCATAGCAAAATGCGATCACGGAGAGGAAGAACAGAACGATCGTGGGTGCTCTACGAGCTATGATGCATGATTAGGGCCTACCAATGCACTTGTGGGCAGAAGCATGCAACACAGCGGTTTATGTGCAAAACCGTTGTCCTCATAGAGTACTTGGCATGAGTACACCTGAAGAAGATTTTACTGGTAAGAAACCAGATGTTTCTCATTTAAAGAATTTTTGTCTCATCTATTTATGTGCATGTGACCAAGAATTCCAAGCAGAAGCTAGAGCCGACTCCTGAAGTTGAGATATTTGTGAGGGTACACAGAAACACCCCACAACTATCATGTGTATTTTCCAAACAGTCGAATGACTGTGATGTGATGAGATATAAAATTCAATGAGGAGAAAGCCATGAAGTTGTCGCTTGAGAGGGAGCTAGACTTGCATGCTGAGGAGGAACTGCTTGTTCCCAAAGATGTGTCTCTATATGTGGATCAGCCAAGGAGGAGGTTCATGGAGTGGAGGAGTCCACTCATGCAGAGCCAAACATCGAAACTAGCAGAAGGTGTACCGCAAAATATGAGAGGCTGAAGCTTGATGCGGCACAGAATGTAGGAGTCCCTACTTCACAGTGCAGAGAGAGGTAGTCTCCTCACTGATTCACTGGATACATGGCTCTCATGAGAAAATGTATTGTGACTGAGCCATATTCCTTTTAGGAAACAGTGCAGGAGCCCACATGGGTAGATGCAATAGTGGAGGAGTATGACTCCATTGTCAAAAACAGTGCTTGGGAAATTGTTCCAAGACCGGTTGATAAATCAGTGGTAGGTTCAAGATGGATCTACAAGGTAAAGCAAGCTACTGATGGGAGTGTTGAGAAATACAAGGCCAGATTTTTGGCCCAGGGCTTCTCACAGATCGAGGGGATTGATTATGAAGAAACCTTTGCACCTGTCACACGATATTCTTCCATAAGGACCATCCTTGCTCTCTCAACACAGATGGGTTGGCACATTCATCAGATGGATGTGAAGACTGCGTTCCTTAATGGGATCATTGAGGAAGAAGTGTACATTGAGCATCCTGAAGGATTTGAGATCTTCAACAGCGAGTCGCATGTGTGAAGACTCAAAAGAGCGTTGTATGGGCTGAAGAAAGCACCATGTGCTTGGTACACTTGGATCAACAGCTATTTCACTGGACTTGGCTTCACTAAGAGTGAGGCGGATGCAAACCTATACCAGATTGTGGTGGAGGGTAAGCTTTGAATCATTGTTATTTATGTTGATGATTTAATACTGACTGGTGATGAGAAACTGATACACTCATGCAAGAAGGACCTTGCAAAGGAGTTCGAGATGAAGGATATGGGCCTCCTTCACTATTTCCTTGGATTGGAAATATGGCAGCGAGAAGGTGAACTGTTTGTGTCTTAAGGCAAGTATGAAAGTGAGATACTCGGTAAGTTTTACATGGAGGGCTGCAAACCCATGGATACTCCTCTTCCTAGAAACTGGAGGAAAGAGGACACTACATCTAGAGAGGTATTGGATGCTACTGTCTATCGACAGTTGGTGGGTTTGTTTATGTATTTAGTTAATACAAGACCGAACATATGCTATGTGGTGAACCGTCTTAGTCAAGCGATGGTTAAGCCTACCAAGATCTTTTGGAAGGCAGGCAAGCATGTCCTGAGATATCTCAGGGGCACATTTGAGTATGGCTTATGGTACAAATAGACGGATGAGGTGAATTTTCATGACTTCACAGATGCAGATTGGGCAGGCAACCCAACTGACAGAAAGAGCACATCAGGAGGGGTTTTCAGTATCAGATCTACAATTGTTTCTTGGTACTGCAGGAAACATAGATCTGTGGCACTCATTTCAGCAAAAGCAGAATATATTTCATCAAGTCAAGCTGCATGTGAGGCTATCTTGATGATTAAGATCCTGGTCGGTTTGTTCAGTTCTCATTTAGATCCTACAGTGATTCATTGTGATAATCAGAGTTGCATTAAACTCTCAATTAATTCTGTGTTTCATGATATATCTAAGCATATAGATATCCGGCATCATCATATCAGAGATTGTGTGCGGCGGAAGATCATGTTGCTTCAGTACATTCCTACGGAAGATCAGGATGCAGATATTTTGGCGAAGGCGCTCACCAAGAGAAAATTTGAATACCATAGAGACAGGATCGGGGTGAAGAATAATCCATTTCTTGTTGAGAGGGAGTGTTGAGATTCAACAAGATGACGATCCTAGTGAAAATTAAGCACCTACACTAGGTGGGGCCCGCAGACTATTTTTAGGTGATACGTCTATTTTTAGAATTTGGATCAAAGTCTATTTTTAGCAGTAATATACTTATATATGGTTGAGCAAATTATATGGATGGATGGGCGTCTATTTTTGGAATGCATGTGTGAAGTTGTTTCGTGGAATGCATGTCTAAAAATAGAATGCATGTCGATTATTGTTAACCCTTAACAATAATTAGACAATAAATAATAATCTATTCTCTTAAAGCACTTAATTTCAGTTAATTGATGTGGCAAACCAGTTAACTGAAGGAATTTCGAGTTCAAAGGTTGGTTGGTGGGAAATGTTAGTGGAATTCGTTGTAACTGAGTGATACAAAGTTGTAACAGGGTTGGATGTGTAGTTATGTGAGTTGTAAAGTAGCTTAACTCAGTTAAGTGAGTTAAACTCAGTTGTGCTAGTTGTAACTTGTTGTAACTAAAGATACACTAGTGAGAGATTGGTGAATTAAATATTAAATTGATTCCATGGAGTGATCTCACATGAAATTGAAGATTTACTACTCTTAACTACATGCATGTCAGATCTAGTGGAGACCCAGTTGAGAGATAGGTGAAAGGGACAGTTTGACTATCAGTTGTGACTATAGTGGGTGCACAAGTGAAACCAAACACACATTGGATATGCCAATGAGGATTGCGCAGTCAAGTCAAGGCAAGATAGAATTCATTCAGGGCTTGTGATCAGCATGGATTGCGTAGTGGAGGCAGGCTGTCGGGAGGCAATAAATTTGTGCATGTTTATGCCAATTTTTGTATGAGAGTGTGAGACGATTGTATATTGTACTAAGAGCTCTTGGATTAGAGTTTTGTATGGGATTGTTTCATGATCCATGATATATACATAATATATGATAGTGGGGTTTTTAGCTTTATATATATCAATTGTTCTTTTTTCTTAATTTTCATCATAGACTCTTAATTAAGCTTAGATTTTATTCCTTAGATCAATTCTTAATTTTCCTATTTTCAAACATTAAATATAAAAATACAAAAGCCCCCAAAACAATATATAAAATGAAGAAAAAAAGATAGGCTTCTAGCATATATAGTGCACCTGCACTTCACAAGATTACTAACTCCGGTCGATAATTTATGATAGAAATTTAAGACATTAAATTAAAGAGAAAGATGACAAAACTAAAATGTGTGACAATAAGAACAATAAAAGAAAATAATTTGAGATTGATCACAATGAAGATCGTTTGTAACTGAGTGCATCCTTAGTATTCATATTTTCTATCATTCAACATTGTTACATTGTCATTTTAGATTCAAAATTTTTATTTCATCATTTTTCATCATTCATTACTAAGACTCTCTCATCTCAACAAACTAAGGTAACTAAGCAAATTTAAAATTAATTTGACCAAAATAATATTAGAAATATTTAGCATATTTAAAATGATCATAATAATTATATGTTCAACAAATTTTGTATGACCATGCATGACCGAAACTGGCCTAGATCCATCTTAACCCCGGATCTATCAAGGGCTTAGAAGGATAAAATCTCTTGAGGTGCAAACCTTTCCTCAAGTTTTGCACTGAAAATAAATGTTTGCACCTTGAGAGATTTGATCCCTTTCGGCCCTTGATAGATCCCGGGTTAAGATAGATCTTGATTGAAATAATAAAATTTGAAAAAATATTAAAAAACTTACAGAAGTATAACAACAATAAAACCTTTAATTAAATAACTAAATCACCAAATAGATAAATACATTTCGAAATGATAAATAAACATAATCTATTAATATATAACTATTATATAAAATATTTTATTATTTTTTGGTAACGTTTGTGTCACTGATAGTTGCACATTGTGACATTTATTCATATCAAGAAATAATAATAAAAATTACCTTTAATTACGTTGCAAACAAACTGCACTTAAAGATCTAATTAACACTACTTAAAATATTGTAATATAGCTAATATCTATCTCGTTACTGAGACTTTTCATTAAACACATCTCATAATTTTTTTTGGAAGAACTATGGGTTTGGAGCAGAATTTTTATTTTGATTTTCATGTTGATTTAACCCTGTGTCAGTACCAAAGCACAACATTTAGATTTTGTACCTTTGTTGATTATTATACACATATATCCGACTTAAATATTTCTCTGTGGCTTCAAATCTGATGTCGTTGTCATTGTGCTTGACATTTGGAAGTGATCCACACCATTTATGGCATTTTTAATCAACGACTGTGACCTTAGCTGGGATGGTTAGGGTAATACCCTTACCCCCAAACCCTAACCATTATTTCATTTGCCACTGCTGCAAGAGTAGCCCGATCTCTACAACTGATCCCTTGGAATGGGTCTCCTCCTTTTGCCTCAACCTGAAGTCTTGAGGCAACGATCATCTGTTTGTTTTCCTTGTTACTTACCATTGCTGGTCACATTGACTGGGTTAAACAAACCTTTACATTCTTTCAGGCATTCGAAACTCTGACCGTTTTGTAGTCGTACAGCCTCGACAATGGTAACAGGGTTACTCACTTTTATGTTTCTTCGCGGCATGGTTTGCATTTAGGCTTCCATTCTCGGTCTTCATGGATTTTTACATTTCGGTCACTCCAGGCTTATTTCTGACTAGAAGAATAGTTTCCCAGCGATAACGAGGCCAAGATAGGTAAAAATATTATTTTCACCCTCATTATCTGGTTAATAATCTTTAAAGTTTAAATTAAATCATAGCCAAATCTCAAAATATTGCTACTGTTTCCTATCTCATGTCTTCTTGTTCAAACCCTAACGCATTTGTAAGGTATTCTATTTTCATTTTTTGCTCATGTGCTCTCCTTTTTCTTTGACTGGTTTTCATTCAATCCAAACCTCCACATTCTAAAACATCTTACCGTTGTCTTGCAGGTAATCTTGAGACTTGTCTCACCAACAACCATGTTTAACAATTTGCCTACCTCAGTTTATGACAATTCATCCATTTTTATAGGTATTTCTGGAACCTCTAGAGGGGTCTTCTCTGAGGTGTTTCATGTCCTGGTCCTAAATAGGACTACTCTCTGTTTGAATGATTAAATGCATTGTTCCATCTATTTCATGAAGTCCACGAAGGCTCTTGCCCATTGTGGATGTAAATTATCCCTCGATGGACCTTCTATTAAATGTATCAATTGATTTTGTTTAATAATGAGTTTGAACAAAGACTGGTATTTAAATGGACAATGAGACTCTATTTTTATTTAAATCGTGTTTATGGAACTTACTCCGGCTCTCTTCTAGTTTTGGGTCAGTGCTTCGGCTAGAACACATGTATATTTTTATACTTCTTAGATATATATGTTAGAATTTGGATGTTGTCAGAGACATATTTTTATATGGAAAAAATATCCATTTTTAGCTTACATTTGTTGAGTTCCCTTTGTGTCATTTTCGCTTACACTTGGATGGTATATATTCGTAGTGTTTTTCTATGCATGTCCTCATATTCTTTCACATTCTTTAATTAGCTCTTAATAAATTTATGAATTCTTCTGACATTTGGTTTACCTCCATCTGAGGGTTTCTATGTTTAAAAGTCTTTCTTTGCTTCGGTCTTAAATCTATCATGATGGTCGGTAATTGTATTGCTATAGAACATATGAATGTTTCCTATGTTAGTTTAATTATACTCAGCCGTATCAACACCAACTCGAATTATTTTTAAGTTCGGTACTTTTTTCTAGAAACACTATTCTTTCAAGTTATAAAATTACATATGACTGGACCATCGTTCAGAATGGGTTTTATTTCTCAAACCCTTAGTCCATGTAAGTTTTTCCTATATCTTTGTAAGACAGACTGTCTGGTCTGGGGACTCCCCCTCGGATGGACTAATTGTCCCTTTTCATTTCGCGACCTCTATGTTTTCTAGAAAGTTTTTTCATTCTGTTTATTAGTTTCTACATAGTCAAATATGCTATTTTTTACTGTTTGAAGTGTTAACTCTGTTTTCTTGGTATTCTCTACACATATAAATATTTTCCATTATTTAGATAGACATCATATAGTATTCTAGGAAACGTACAACCACTCTGAATTAAGTAGTTGCCTCACTGCTATAATTAGTCTATTTAGTAGTCTTGTAGAAAGAAATAGCTACTATTTTACTACAATCAATATTCACAATTTACAGAGATAATCATACTTAATAAAATCATATTAAAAACATTTCCTTCCACCCTCTCTCGGGTTTATAATACTTATCTCAATTAATCAAAGATGATGGTAGCCTCCCAACCATGAGAGAGGCAATTATGTCCTCAACTCCCCTTGTGCTCCTCACTAGAGTAGGATTGATTAGCAATTATATTGGAGAAAGACTTAAAGACCTATGTCCAGCCTCTTCTCCAATGTCAAGTTGCAGAGTTCCATTGGTTCAAACCAGCTCTAGACCACTCTCACCTTACAACTCTCTGGTTGTTCTCTTCTCATTACATAGAACCCCTTTTCCTCTTTAGGATTTCCCTTTTATCCTCAGAGGAAAAGGTAACTGTCAATAACTGCTTTAATCTAACTACTCTCGAATCTTGGAAATTTTACCCATCAGTTTATGGAAACCACACCATAAAATAATTGTTTATTCAAAAGAAAAAATAGATCTTGTTCATCAATTGATTAACCTACTCGTTAATCATGTTTTACTTAAAAAGTCAGATGTATAATTTAAAGTAGTATAATAAATTATTCCGGGTGTTACATCTTCCCCCACTTGAGTTAAACATCGTCCTCGTTGTTTTACCCCATCCCAATAAATAATTATGGATAAGCTTCTCATACAAATCCTTCATCTTCCCAAGTAGCCTCTTCTGGGCCAAAGTGCTTCCATTGCACTTTAACTGATCTGAACTTGTATATTAGTTTTGTTGTGCTAATTAAATGTTCATAATTATAATTTATCTGCGTCTTGTTTGCTTGTGGTGCTTTAGTTTCCTTGGTGCAGGTGAGTGTCAAAACAGGAAATTTTCTTGTGTTTTATGTTTAACTTAATTAAAAATAAACAACATAAGTAAGAACTGAACAACAACATAAACATGTACAACAAACCATAAACAAATCCATCAACACAAGTTTTTTATGAAGGAGTTCACCCCTCTTGGGCTACATCTCCTTAATCCAGCTTTCATAGCTTGGGCCTTTTGTATTAGCTCAAATTTGGCAAAATTGTTGTGTATATTATTCAATTGCTCCTGAAAACTATTATATTGTCTTCAGAACATACAAATCATCTAAAAATGACTGTCCAATTATTGAAAACTGACTCTGGCTAGTCCAGACTTGGTCTCCTTCCCTGGTGGCCCTCGAACTTCCATGTAACAAAATAACATGTAGAAGTCATTTTTAGCCTCTGAAACCTGTACCATTATCTCTGGAATGCCAAAATAATCTAATTTTAACTATTAATTTTCCAAAATTGGTTGAAATATAATCCAGATAAGCCTCATTTAATTTTCCCCTAGGAAACTGTCTCTAAAACTGGATATTTGCCAGATAACCCCGCTAAAGTTGGAACCTTCGTCGGATTTATGGGCGCCTCCAGAATTTCTACCAGATTAAACTCAACTTAACTGAATTTTAATTAAATACAAAATTGGATTAATGTGTTAATGGCGCTCTAAGCACAATTTAAATAAGCGTTGGCACTTGGTTTTATGTTTAGGTCATATGGCGGGAGGGGTTGGCCCGCTCCGCACTCCGCCAGTCACACCACATAAGTATTAAATATAGGTTGATGCAGACGATTTAATGAATTTCGCATGTGACCCATTGGTAGGGTGCGAGCCTGTTGGGGCGGTGGTCTGGGGTTCAAACCTGACCCCGCTCCCTTTACACATAGCTTTTGCGCATATATAATAATGCAGACTTTGTTATTTGCATACCCCAACGAACCATATAATATGTGAACCTTGTCCTTGATTAACGGAACTTGGCATTTAGATATGGTTTTAATTTAATATTTAATTATGATTAATTATATATATATATATATATATATATATATATATATATATATATATATATATATATATATATATATATATATATATATATATATATAAACTATGTATTATATAATATATTATATAAATTATATATAATATTAAATCATAAATAAATAAAATAATTATAAAAAAAAAACACACAATTCCACCATAGAATCATTAGGAGAATTTCACCCACATAGATCAAACTGGCAAATTCGAAAGTGCCACTTTTCACAACCTCATTGGCAGAAACCTGAAGAATATTCCCAGAAGATTCCTTTTTGTTGACTGGGCTTCCATGTCAGTAACTTGTCCAATTGAATTTTTTTTAGCTATTTGAGATAACATACAACAGACCATAACTTACTCATACGAACTCAAATTTTGATGAAACAAGTTGTGTTGGAATCCCGATGACGAGCTCTACGTTGTCATCCTAGTTTCGAGAAATTATGAAAACTTTGATTTTTGAGCTAAATACTGAGCACCTAATCATTAACTTGGGTGATGGCTCACCTCTGGAGCGTTATTTCTCTCTGCTCAAGAATACTTTGAGGATCTACCAAAAATTCGCCATCCAGTTCTACCTACAACCAACAAATATTTAATTAATTTATAACATATTTATCTCCCCTTAGAGATCCTAGTATCCAATCTATTCCTACCTATATGTTTTGTCAATGTATTACATGCTTTGGATCATGCACATATCATTTCAAAATAGATACATGAAACACATTGTGCACCCATATTTGACCCGGTAAATCCAACTGATAGGCTACCGACCCCACTCTTTCCAAGATTTGGAAAGGTCCACAGAACCGGGGAGCCAACTTGGCGTAGGTAGTCCACCTTAAGGTGCTCTTCTTAGGTCTAATTCTCACATATACATGATCACCTACTTAGAATTCCCGATATGTCCTCTTTCGATCCACATATACTTTCTGCCTGTCTTGGGCAACTTTTAGATTTTGTCGGATCTTCTTTACTTCTTGCTCCATCTCAACGAACATTTCTGGTCCAAGCATTAGTTTGGTTTCTGGGCTGCTCCAATTGATGGGTGTTCGACATTGCCTTCCGTATAATGCCTCAAAGGGACTCATCTTGAGGGATTCATGGTATCGATTGTTGTAAGAAAATTCTACTAAATGCAAATAATCTTCCCACCTCGTGGGTTTCTGCATCACATACATATGTAGCATGCCTTCTAAGATTTGAATCACCCACTCAGTCTGCCCATCTGCCTGTGGATGATATGCTGTGCTAAATTGGATTTGTGTGCCCAGACCGATGAACAATGCCTTCCAAAAGGCTAAGGTGAACTTTACATCTTTGTCTGAGATGACTATTTTCGAAATGCCATGTAATCTAAACACCTCCCTCATGAAGATGTTAGCAATTTTCACAGTTTTGTAATTTGACTGTACTAGAATAAAGTGGGTTGCTTTGCTCAACCGATCAACTAGCACCATTGTAGAGTTATTGTGTCTCTTCGATCTTGGTAAGCCTATAATAAAATCTAGCGATATGACTTCCCATTTCCATTTTGGTACATGAATAGGTTGCAACAAACTTGCTGGGTGTTGATGTTCCACCTTGACATGTTGACATTCCAGACATTTAGTCAAGTCTTCAGCGATATTTTTACACATTCCAGGACAAAAGTATTATTTTCTGATTGCTATTAGCATTTTCTGGTAACCAGGGTGTCCAGAATAATAGATTTGGTGATACTCATCCAAGATCAGCTCTTTTAAGCTCATTTGATTAGGAATGTATATCTTTCTATGAAAAATCAATAGTTGTTTGTTATTGATCTAATAATCTGATTGTCTTCCATGATTTTCTACTTCTTGTGTTTGCTACCATAAAAACTGATATTCAAGATCCTTTTTCGCTGCCTCCTTCGCCTGCTCCTGGAACTTAAATTCCACACGGTTAAAGTAGAGTTCACACACATAATGTAATTTCCTACTTAAGGCATCGATGAAACGATTTTCCTTACCTTTAACGTGCTGAATTTCGAAATCAAATTCACTCAAGAATGCATTCACCTTGCTTAGCGGGCATTCAAGTTAGATTGTTTAAAATAAATAGTCGAGCTGCTACGGTCTGTTTTCAACACAAACTTTTTTCCAAATAGGTAGTGCCTCCATACCTTGAGTGTGTGCACTACCGCGATCAACTCTAGATCATAAGCAAAATATCATTGTTCATGATCTTTTAGCTTTTTAGATTCATATGCAACGGCTTTTCCGTCCCGTGACAACACTGCTCCCACTCCTTCCTTGCAAGCATCGGTGCAAACCTCAAACTCCTTGTTTGGATCAGCTACCTTCAATACGGGAGTTGTAGTCAACATTTTTTTTAACTGTTCAAAGCTGGTCTGAAATTCGCTAGTCCAATTAAACATTCTCCCTTTTCGTTGCAAGGAGGTAATAGGAAAATAAATTTTAAAGAAACCCTCGATAAAATGTCGGTAATAGCCAACCAATCCCATGAAAGAACGTATGTCTTCTACGTTTTTGGGTACCCTCCATTCCATAATAGTCTTTATTTTTTCAGGATCTACTGATATACCTTCAGCAGAAATAACATGGCCTAAATATTGGATCTGTTCTTTGCAAAAATCATACTTACTGAATTTGGCACAAAGTTGATGATCCCTCAACATTTTTAATACAATTCGCAAATGTTCCTTATGTTCATCCATGGTCTTTGAGTAAATTAATATATCATCAATGAATATCAAAACAAATTTATCCAAAAATGGATGAAAAATGCCACACATCAAACTCATGAAAGTTTCTAATGCATTGGTTAATCCAAACGGTAAAACCACGAACTCATAATGCCCATCTCGGGTGCGAAAGACTATTTTATATATATCCTCATCTTTTATCTGTATTTGGTGATATCTAGATCTTAGATCTATTTTTGAAAATACAACTTCCCCCTTTACTTGATCAAAAATACCATTTATCCGTGGTAGTGGGTATTTATTCTTAATAGTCAATTTATTAAGCTGCTTGTAATCCATACAAATTCACATCGTACCATCATTCTTTCTCACGAACAGTATTGGTGCCCCCAGGGAGACACACTAGGAAGAATGTACTCCTTGTCCAAAAATTATTGTAGTTTCATTTTCAACTCAGTCATCTCAGGTACACTCATTTGGTACGGTGCGCGTGACACCGGTGCTGCCCCGGGCATTAATTCGCTGGTGAAATCGATATCACGCTTTGGAGGTAGTCCCGGTATGTTTTCCGGAAACACATCCATAAAGTCTTGTACCGCCGGTATACTTTCCAACACAGGGGTCTTATCTTTAGAATTGGAAAATCCTACTTGAATAACATAAATTTG
Organism: Pinus albicaulis; assembly: GCA_034641835.2. NCBI lineage: Eukaryota > Viridiplantae > Streptophyta > Pinopsida > Pinales > Pinaceae > Pinus > Pinus albicaulis. Next base: position 527,724,182 of record CM076576.1, on the reverse strand, counting down.
ACATCCTTTTCTAATGCATTTACCCAACTAGGATGTAGTGATGGGGCGTGACTGAAGTGGTTTCTTAATTCCTTGTAGCTCCTGGCGAGTTCCATATTCAACCTTATAAAAGATGCTTTTCTCTTTGCAATCTACTAGTGAATAATTCCCTTCCAACCAATCCATTCTCAGTAATATATCATAGGAACCCAAAGGTAGAATATTCAACTCAACTTTTATATGTTGATTTCCAATTTCTAGGGGACAGTTTGAGACTTTAGCATTAACTCTTCTCTTTGCACCAGTGGATAATTGTACCAGCCAGGGAATTCTAAATTTCTGGCTCTGCAAATCACATTTTTCAACTATCTGGGGATTTACATAACTTAAACTGGCACCAGGATCAACCAATATAGAAACATTTTGGGAACATAACTTACCTTCCAGTTCTATCATGGTTGGGTGGTAATCTGCTTGTCGATCTTCTAGTGTCGCATTGATTCTTCGTATATTTTGTGCAACATCCCCCACTATGGATGCCTCTTGTAGATTGGCTGCAGTTTCGCTTCTCCCACGTCAGGACAATTCTTATAATAATGTGCCTCACCGCATCCCTAGCACTGCAACAACGATTTCTGGATCTACCCATGGTCTAGTCTACTGGATGCTTTAGTGTGTCATTCTTTTGTTGGCCATTTGGGTTTTTGCTGATTTCTCCCATATTGTCTATTTTCTGGATTTATTGCAACATTTTTATAGTTTCCAGATTTTCTACCTTTAAATTTGAAGTACCTTTCTGCCCTTTCTTTGGCGGCCAACTCCTACCAACTTCTTCTTTTACCTTAGATTGTTGATAGCACATTCGTGTTTTTCGAATCAACTCGTCCATAGTCTTTGGATTCACAAATTCAATCCTCTCCTTCATGTGAGAAAGTAGGCTACTCAAGAATCGCTGTACTTTTTCCTTTTCATCTCTCAGATACGATACGTACCTCAATAGGGAGGTAAATTTGGTTATGAACTCGTCCATAGGCAATTTTTCCAACCTCAAATCATGAAATTCTTGAGATTTTTCATTGTAAAAGCACTCTGTTAGGTATTTGTCTTTGAAATACGGTTGGAACTCGTCCCAAGTAACATTTTGGTCCTCAATTCCTCACACATTTTTATTTTCCTCCCACCATAATGTGGCTTTTTCCCGCAGTTGGTAAATAGCCAAGCGAGCTTTGAATTTGCTGCTATATTCATAAACTTGAAAATACTTGTTCATGTTAATTATCCATTCTTCTGTTACCTCTTCGGCCTCTCCATAGAATGTAGGAGATTTAATTTTCCGGAATTCACCTTACAGCTCTACTTTCTGTTTTTTCATCTCCTCTTGATTTGAAACATTTCTCGACTCTGCTTCGTTATAAGTCCTATTTTTATTATTTCGCTGGGTATGGCTTCCTTCCGCCTTATCATTAGCTTGTTGTCGTTGTTCACTCTTCTTGGGTATCCCTCTCTGGACTCGGTTGGGCTGTACCTTGATTCTGCCTATCTGGGAGTCTTTTAATAATCCTCTCATGTTCCCGCATTAACCTCTCATTATTACTTCTTACTCGAACCATTTATTCTTGCAACTGTTGCACCGTATCCAAAAGTATACTGGTTTGTTGTTGTTGTTGTTCCTCGAGTAGTCTGCTAGTTTGTTGATGTTGATCCACGCCTAATTGCACCCACATTTCCAGGTTCATATTTGGGTTAGACTGGGGGTGAGCTTCCCCTATAGCTCTGGGAGCTTGATATACGGACCCCCTCCTCATTGTATTCCGTCAACCCCTTCTTCCTATTTTTGTACAATTTTACACACACCCAATGTTATTTATGTGGCCCATCTAGGTCCCAGCGTGTGAATGTTGTTCTGGTACCACCTGTGACATTTATTCATATCAAGGAAAGAAAAAAAAACCTTTAATTACATTGCAAACAACCTGCACTTAAAGATCTAATTAACAATACTTAACATATTGTAATATAGCTAATATCTATCTCGTTACCGAGACTTTTCATTAAACACATCTCAAAAACAACTTTGGAAGAACTACGGGTTTGGAGTGGAATTTTTGTGTTGATTTTCGTGTTGATTTAACTCTGTATCGGTACCAAAGCACAACATTTAGATTTTGTACCATTATTGATTATTATACACAGATATATGACTTAAATATTTCTCTGTGGCTTCGAATATGTTGTTGTTGTCAATGTGCTTGACACTTGGAAGTGATCCACACCGTTTACGGGATTTTTAATCAACGACTGCAATCTTAGCTGGGACGGTTAGGGTAATACCCTTACCCCCAAACCCTAACCATTCTTTCATTCGCCGTCGATGTGAGAGAAGCCCAAGCTCTGCAACTGATCCCTCGGAATGGGTCTCCTCCTTGCGCCTTGGCCTGAAGTCTCGAGGTAACGATCATTTGTTTGTTTTCCTTGTTACTTACCATTGTTGGTCACACTGACTGGGTTAAATGAACCTTTGTTGAGATTCAACAAGATGATGAAGCTTAGTGAAAATCAGTCACCTTCACTAACTGGGCTCGCAGGCTATTTTTAGGTGTAAGTCAATTTTTAGACTATGTTTATTTTTAGACATGGTGATCATATTTCAAAAGTTGCAGGATGCTATTTGTGGATGGTTGGTCAAGTTGGAAAAATAGATGAATTCCTATTTTTAGAATATTGGGCGAAGTCTATTTATAGATCGTCGATCTAAAAATAGATGTGTCGATTATTATTAACCCTTAATAATAATCAGACTCTAAATATCAACTTATTCTCTTGGAGCACTTTATTTCAGCATACATATTTGCCAAATCAGTGGGCTGAAGGAATTGCACAATTCCTAGGGTTTACTGGTGGTTCATGCATGGAGGACTCAGTTAGAACTGAAGTGGCAAAGTTATGACAGAGTTGGAAGAATAGTTCATGGAGTTGTTATTCAATTTAACTCAGTTATTGGAGTTAAACTCAGTTGAGCTAGTTGTATCTAGTCTAACTGAATGATACACTAGTGAGAGTGGAGTGAATTAATTAGTTAATTAATTCACAAATAATAACTCACTAATCAACTGAACAAATACATCAGTTAACTACAATGCATGTCAGTTCCAGTGGAGACCCATTGGAGAGGTATGTGAAAGGGTGAGATGGACTATCTGTTGTGACTATAGTGATGCATTGCTTGCATCACACACACATTGGAGTTGCCAATGAGGATTGCGCAGTCAAGGAAAGGCCAATTCAAATTCATTCAGAGGTCTTCTTCAGCAGGGATTGCGCAGTGGAGGCAGGTTATCAGGTGGCAAGAAATCAGTGCATGGATTTGCAGATTTCTTCATGTTAGTGTGTGACGATTGATTGTACTGAGAGCTTGATGTACTAAGCTTTGTATGAGATTGTTACATGATCTCCATGATACATAATATATGATAGTTGGGGTTTTTAACTTCAAGCTTTCCTGTTAAACAACTGTGTTATGTGTGATTGTTTTTATTGCTTCATGTGTTTGCAATTGAGTTTAAATTTCCACAAAATATTAACGGTGGAAGGATTATGTATTTAGTAAGAAGATAAAATATTGTTAGATCAGGAGAATATGGATATATACATGCATATGTTATATAATTTCTACAACCTTTACATTCTTTCAGGCGTTCAAAACTCTGTCCTTTTTGCAGTCTTACAGGCTCAACAATGGTAACAAGGTTCCTCGCTTTTTTGTTGCTTCTTAGTAGGGTTTGCATTTAGGCTTCAATTCTTGGTCTTCATGGAGTTTTACATTTCCGTCACTTCGAGATTATTTCCCTCTGGAAGAACAATTTCCCAGCGATAATGAGGCCAGGATAGATGAAAAGATGATTTTCACCCTCATTATCTAGTTAATAATCTTCAAAGTTTAAATTAAATCACAACTGAATCTCACAATCTTGCTAATGTTTCCTATCTCAGGTCTTCTTGTTCAAATCCTAGCGCACCTGTAAGGTATTCTATTTTCATTTTTTACTTATGTGCTCTCGTTTTTCTTTGACTGGTTTCATTCAATCCAAACCTCCAGGTTTTCAAACATCTTACCGTTAACTTGCATGTAATCTCGAGACTCGTCTCGCCAACAAACATGTTTAACAAATTGCCTACCTCAGTTTATGACATTTCGTCCATTTTTCCAGGTATTTCTGGAACCTCCAGAGGGGTTTTCTCCAAGGTGTTTCATGTCCTGGTCCTAAATAGGACTACTCTCTGTTTGAATGATTAAATGCATTGTTCCGTCTATTTCATGAAGCCCACTAAGGCTCTTGCCCACTGTGGATGTAAATTAACCCTTGATGGACCTTCTATAAAATGTATCAATTTATTTTGTTTAATAATGAGTTTGAACAAAGACTAGTATTTAAATGGATAGCGAGAATCTCTTTTTATTAAAATCGTGTTTATGGAACTTACTCCGGCTCTCTTCCATTTTTGGGTCAGTGCTTCGACTAGAACATAGGTGTATTTTTATACTTCTTATATATATATATATATATATATATATATATATATATATATATATATATATGTCAGAATCTAGATGCCATTAGAGATATCTTTGCTATGGAACAAATATCCATTTGTATCTTACGGTTGTTCGAGTTCCCTTTCAGTTTTTCTCTCGTTTTCATTTACACTTGCTTGGTATATATTCTCAGTGTTTTGCTATGCATGTTGTGATATTCTTTCACAGTCTTTAATTAGCTCTTAATAAATTTATGAATTCTTCTGACATTTGGTTTACCTCCATATGAGGGTTTTTATGTTTAAAAGTCTTTCTTTGCTTTGGTCTTAAATCTATCGTGATGGCCAGTAACTGTATTGCTATAGAACATATGAATATTTCCTATGTTCGTTTAATTATACTCGACAATATTAGCACCAACTCGAATTGTTTTTAAGTTCAATACTTTTTTTTTTAGAAACAATATTCTTTCAAGTTATAAAATTACAGATGACCGGACCATCGTTCAGAATGGGTTTTATTTCTCAAACCCTTAGTCTGTGTAAGTTTTTCCTATATCTTTGTAAGACAGACTATTTGGTCTGAGGACTCCCCCTCGGATGAACTAACTGTCCCTTTTCATTCCACGACCTCTATGCTTTCTGGAGAGTTTTTTCATTCTGTTCATTAGTTTCTACATAGTCAAATATGTTATTCTTTACTATCTGAAGTGTTAACTATGCTTTCTTAGTATTCTCTACACATGTAAATATTTTCCATTATTTAGATAGACATCATAAAAAGTACAACCACTCTGAATTAAGTAGTTGTCTCATTGCTATAATTAGTCTATTTAGTAGTCTTGTAGAAAGAAATAGCTACTATTTTAATGCAATCAATATTCACAATTTACAGAGATAATCATACTTAATAAAATCATATTAAAAACTTTTCCTTCCACCCTGTCTTGGGTTTATAATACTTATCTTAGTTAAACAAAGCTGATGGTAGCCTCCCAACCATGAGAGAGACAATTACGTCCTCAGCTCCCCCCGTGCTCCCCACCAGAGTAGGATTGATTAACAATTCTATCGAAGAAAGACCTCGAGACCTCTGTGCAGCCTCTTCTCTAGTGTGAGGTTACAAAGTTCTCTCACCTTACAACCCTCTGGCTGTTCTCTTTTCATTACATAGAATCCCTTTTCCTCTCTGGGATTTCTCTTTTATCCTCAGAGGAAAAGGTAACTGTCAATAATTGCTTTAGTCTAATTATTCTAGAATCTTGGAAATTTTATCCATGAGTTTATGGAAACCATACCATAAAATAATTCTTTATTCAAAAGAAAAAAATAAATCTTATTCATCAATTGATTAACTTATTTGTTAACCCTATTTTACTTAAAAAATCAAATGTATAATTTAAAGTAGTATAAAAAAATTAGTCCCAATATTACACACATCTCTACAATATATATATTTATGTATTTGGATTGGGTCAATCATCATTTTCCCAATGAACTACACTTAGTAGTTCGAAAAAGGTGGTAGGCTCTATAAATTCTGATGTGAAAATAACTGTAAAAAACTGTAAATCACATAAGTTTACACTCCCAAACATATATTAAAATATTTAATCAAAACTTAAAAAAATATAAAATTAAAATAAACAAATTGTTAGTGAGCATATATATATTAAAATATATTTTATCGCTATCAAATTTAACATATATAAATTATTACAGAACTTTATCGAAAAAGTAAAACTGCGGAAGTAAAGTGAATTACAGTATCCACCGCGGGTGGAAGGTGGAATAAAATGCCCGCAGCGCGAAGTCAAAACCTCTGTGTTTAGAGGTTTCCGCTAAAATACTCCATTTGTTCTATCGTCAAAGCGTTCCAGTGTCGATTCCCATTCCCAGATAAAACACAGGAAATGGCGACGAGGCTGCCTCCACTTTTTGCTGGTTTACCTCAGGGTCTATTTCAATCCATGGACAATTCGCAGAGTGTTTGTGGATTCTCTGAAAATCCGCCCCCGCACCCACCACCATGTGAGGAAGTGTTTCTTTCACAGGTAATTTTCTTTTTCTCTTACTTATGATTATCTTCATGGGAATGTTAATAGAGAAACCCAATTACTGCCAATGATTATTGTGTTTTTTATCTACTATTTACAGAATTATTACTCACATTGTGGATTTCTTTAGTTGTATCTGCACGGAAATGACTATATATTATGCAGTTTTTATTTTCACTCTGCTGGTTTTTCTTTCTTGTAAAAGGTCGAAAACGCTTTTTGGAAATCCTTCTTCCGTAGCTCTATGCAGAATTTCTAAATTTATCATTCCTATGATCTTCTGTTATGTATTGGAGTTAGTCCTTTTTGGTCTTTGTGTTGTGCATTGCAAACTCAAGACCAAAGACAAAGTACGTTTGGATATGGTCCTTAAACAAAATTGAAAATGCCAAAGCCCGTGTTATTTGGCAAATTTGGAATCACGCTCACTTAACACCAAAGGCCAACCACATGTGGATATGAGTCGTTGACTAAAAATACCAAACCCGAAGGTATCTGGAATATTTCAAATTGTGTAATATGAATTAGAGGATTCAAATATCTTTCTGGAGCAGGTTATGTCTGTCCTTATTGACCTGCAGTTCAAATCTTCACGTGACTGCGGTCCACAATATTGGCCTTGCAGCCCTCATCAGCCTGCACTTTATTTTTGTGGACTTCGTCAACCCATGATTTGTGTTTGCAGGAACCATTGGTCTGCAGTCAGACTTTGCAGGCCATCTTGGCCTATTCCTTGCCACTTCTTAACTTCTGCTTTCTTCGATTTTGTGAATGTGCAGCTTTGCCAACTTAAATTTTGTGGTCTCCCTTTTCCACGCCTTTGCATTCTCACAATTCATCCTTATTTCCTTTTTTGCAGACCCTTAAGACGTTCAAGTGGGGGTCAAAGCAAACATAGGTCCGAATCCCTTCTTTCTTCTTTTTGTTGTTTTCCCTGGCCTCCTTCTTCCTTAAAAGAAAACCTGCAAGAAACATTCCATTCTTCCTTCATTAACCTCTCTAATTCCTCCCCGTCTGCTGCAGTGAGGATTCTTTGCCCCCTTGTACAATCTTATGTGCTTGTGCCCTTTGGTGCCGATAATACTACATTAGCTAGTGTATCCAAAGCATTGTTCCCCAATCAATCTTCACAAATCATCAAGAAAGAATTGGTTGGACAGTATTTCAAGGTTTTTTTTATCTCTTCAATCTTGTATGGAAGGCCCGGTTACAACAAAATCTTGCACATTAGTACAAAGCCTCATTAGGTGTCTTTGACAATGAGTAACATGAGAGAGTACCATTGTCACCTTAGCAACTACTTTTCTCGCTTTAATGAGGGATGCAATCTAACACAAGGGAGGCTTCCCTAGTAGATCTTAGGGATCTAATGGCCTAGTCAAATCAAGTCAACTGCTCCCTAAGGCTTCTACTTCTATCACCACCAATTAGGAGGATCAATCAATTAGGGTTTATGGTGGATTTGGATGTAATTTATAGATTTGAGTTCAAAGGGTCCTATGACTATTCTCATGGCTGAGGTCAACCTATATGAGCTCAAGGATGGTCTCCAAATACACACAATCAAGAAATTACATAACACTGAAGGGAAACTAGCCCATAAAGAAGAAAATTGCAGCAATATACTCGTCTACAACAACAGTAATAAATAGCCCCAAGGCCTATGATAATAAAGTGAAAAATGAAGGGCTATAATGTGAGCAAAATAGAGATTGAATTACAACAAATTTCTCTAATAAAAGAGCATATAACAACATTATAAGCCCTAGACGTTGCTGAAAAATGCATTAAAATTGATACTTTCGTATTTTATAATAATACTTCAAGACACTTTCTAACCCTAGGACTAAGACATCCAAGCTATTTAATACCGTAGTATTCAAAACCGACCGGTTCAAATCGGAAACTGGTCAAACCGGCCGGTTCATTAGCAAACTCCACCGGACTGGTAGAAAAACTTGGTTAGACCGCCCTCCTTGCAATTTTTTTGGTCAAACCGGGCATAAACCGACCAATTTTCCCAAAAACTGGCTGGTTCCATAAAAACTGGACAGTTTACTGCCAGGCCAACTGCGAACCCGACAAAAAGTGGTTTTGTGAGTTTTTAAGCAGTTGTAAGGGAAACTTGGGCCTATTTCCCTCCAAAAATAGACCCTCCAAGTAAAGCATGTCTCCCCCCTCATTTTCCTCACACTTCTTAATCCTAACAACGCTGACAATTAATAGTAATGTTAAATTCTTCAAGTAAAAGGGACATTTCCTTTATCTTTCATTTTCATCATTTTACTTAAGTTTTTAACATTACCATGAAATGACCCAGGATGTTTGAGAGTAGACATGGGACACAGAGACCCCCCAGAACATGACACGTAGGACACGTTATATACCATATATATATTAAAAAAATTAGTAGATAGTACACAAATTCTCATGACGATACAAATTCCATCATACATGTACATTGTAACATTATGCATACAATTATGATTCATCAATTATACAAGTTTACAACTAGCACTTACTACTACATCAATGACGAATATGATAAATTGACATTGGAGAAACACAAAAAATTAACCATAAACTACAGTTTTCTCATTAAGTCATCAAAATCAAAATGTATTGCATAGGTACTGAGTCCTAAGGACTCTTGACTAGGAATGCCAATGGAAAATAACAAATACAAAATAAGGTAGACACTAGAACCCGAAACAGTGGAAAATGAAGGAAGAATCTCATAGGTTGTTGCCAACAGGCTATAGGTTATGCCTATATCTCATCAACATCAAACTTAGCATCAGTACCACAACTACTCTCTTCTGCATCCTCCTCCTTTGTATCCAATGTAATCTATGCATCTGTTGGTGTGGAGGATGACCCCTTGAGAGTTCACCATCATCCAAAACACTCCTATATCCTTTGCCAGTCACTCCCACAATCCCACAACACCCAAACAATGAATGCAAATGGACAAATGCAACCCAATTTCGGTTGACACGTGTCCAAAAATTGTGATTCTATCTAGGCACAAATTAGATGCCTTCTTAACATGAATCCCAAACTTCAGACACTCACCAGCAGTGAATCAGACACGTGTCATTAGAGAATCGTGTCCGATACGCTGGGTTCGCGATACATGGGGGGAGCGACGAATTTGGTGACTTAGATCATCATTAAGTGAAATGTCCCATCATAAGTGAAATGCCCTTAAGCTAGGGCATGATGTCATCAAGGGAGAAGGTGCCATGACCCTTCCAAAGGAGTGTGCTATCATCATCGAGAGAAGGCTCAACGTCCATTAAGGAGGTACACTACCATCATGAGGGTCTCATGCCATCTTCAAGGCGTACAAGGTCACTAAGAAAATCGAACATCCTCAAGGATAGTCCAAATCATCATAAAAAAAGGAGAATGTCCTCAAGAATCATGGAAGGAGAGTGTATTCATATCATCATAGTAGGGAGGTCTTCATCATCTTTGTGGGCTCATATCATCATACATATGAGGCAAATACTTTCAAAACAACATAATAAGTGTGCCATGTTAGATACAAGGGTCATTAGGTTAGATCACACCAAGAGTCCTCATCTAATTTGACAATAGCTCAATATTCAATACAATTTACCAAGTCTATATATGGTACAACCATCACCTACCCTTATCACATGCAACAAAACCCAAGGAAGGAAATAGGTCCTAAAAAGCATCATGGGATATTTGAAGTGTAAGATGAGTATGGTCAAGGAGAAATAGAAAAGGTTCCTTAGTTGTCTTGCACAATCATGTAAGGTCAATAAATATTCATCCCATGAGTGCCTTTATGGAGGATTTCCCTGACGCTTTGAGTTACCCTTTCCTTGGCATTGTGTCTTTCCACCCCTTTACTTTGTCATTTAAATTTCTTTTCCCTTCCTCAATATTTGATTGGGGCATCTTGCTTTTCATTTCATAATGCTTGTATATAAATATACATTTATATTCTGGTTTATTGGGTCCACTATTTATGTGCAGTTTATTGCGTGGGACATTGGGATACTTCATCAGTCCTTTTTTTGGTAGATGCAATGCATACAACTAGAGGTGGTGGCCTCACATGAAGGGGCATTACTCAATTTTCCTTGGATTTTGTGGCTTTATGTATCTCTTTTATTATTCTTTTGCATTTTGACATTCATAATTGTCCTTTTGCATTTTGACATTCATAATTGTCTTAAATTTCTTTTCATCAGCATCATCCTTGGGCTTATTGTTGAAATTTGGGCAGCGATGGCACGAATTTCCCATAGGAACCCATCTATACCAAAAGGAAAGCCCATCTTGCCCCAAGGAATAAATTGAATTGGATAAAATAAATTTATTATTGATATATTCAAATTGGCATGGCACTTTCTCATTATTATTTAATGTGACATGAAATTTGGGAAAACAAATAAAATATATCTAAATGTTATTATGAGCAAATTGAATTTAAGATTTCCCTCCCTAAGTTGGCCTTAATCACAAATCAGCTTGCGCCTAATAGTCATGTCCTTTCACACATTGATACAACTATAAATTCGGCACCAATCCTCCTTCATTTGGACATTGAATTCGGTTCTTACATGTCTGAGGCACGCAATTGAATTACAGTGGCATCAGTTGACTTTGGGGCATCGTATTATAGTACAGTGGTTCGCATTGTCTTCTCTATGTCTCAATTCTTTGTGGCTCAAATATTACAATACTCATTGATTCACATTGTATGGCACGTAGCTCGCATGTATGGCTCGAATAATTATACTCTATGGATCGAATCATTACACCTGTGGCTCGATTTGTGACATTGCATTATACAGTGGCTCGATGACATCACATTAGCAGTGGCTCTATGGCAACGCTTTATACAATGGCTCAGATCTGTAGTGGCTCGCATCTGTGGATTTTACGTTATATAGTGGTTCGGATCTCTGTTGGCTCACACTCTATACAATGGCTCAGATCTGTAGTGGCTCGCATTAGTGGATCACACTCTATACAATGTCTCGACTCTGTAGGGGCTGGCATCTGTGGGTCACACTCTGTATAGTGTCTCGGCTCTCTAGGGGCTCACATATATGGATTGCACTCTATACAGCGGCTCAGATCTGTAGTGGCTTGCACTCTCTACAGTGGCTCGCATTCTGTGGTTCACACTTTATCTGAGGCTCACATCTCTCTGAGGTTTGCATTGTATCTCTATGGCTCGCGTTGTTACTTGCAGGTATGACATTGATTTATATAACAATGAGGTATGGCATTGATCTATATAACAATGAGGTATGACATTGATCTATATAACAGGGAGGTATGACATTGTTCTATATAACAATGACGTATAACATCGATCTATATAGCAGTGAGGTATGACATTGATCTATATAACAGTGAGGTATAACATCAAACTATATAATAGTGAGGTATGACATCGGTCTATATCAGAGTGAGGTATGACATCGATCTATATAATAGTGAGGCATGCCATCGATCTACATAATAGTGAGGTATGCCATTGATCTATATAACAGTGAGGCACACAATATCAAAGCTAATTAATGCATAGCAATGATCTTGAGGTATATGATAGTGCCCTTGATCTTTATGACAATACCTTGATATAGCAGTAAACTTGTTGTATGATAGTAGTAGTTGACATTATCGTGACCTTGATATAGCAGTGATCTACTTGACAGTGACAATGACCTTGTTACATAATAGGGACCTTGATGTATGACTATGACCGTGACAATGACCCTTGTTATATGGCAGTTTTCTTGACATGGCAGTGACCTTGGGTGTATGACAGAGACACTTTGATGTATGGCTTGTCTCTATCATGATGATGTGACAATGATGGTAGCAACAATGAAGTGTACAGTGCTCTATGACAAGGACAATGATGTATATGTGATTTGGAGGCCTACCTGCTACTAGATTGTCCTAGTAGGACTAATGTAGTACATGTTGTAAGATGTGTCTCATATTTTGTATCTCAGCTGGACAGTTGATGAATATCTAATAAAAGAACAATCTGGTTGGGTTTTCCCCCTTGTGGGGTTATGCCTTGGTCTCTGACCTAAATCCTAGTGTCTCTATTGTGTATGCTTTTCTTCTGTTGTTCCTTACTGTTCCGCTGCATTATTGGTGTTATTGTTCTCTCTACATAATTACTAATGATGATATGATGTCACGGGGTGAATGTTATATGAAAATGTTGAAAAAGTTTGAAAATGCAATTATCTACAACATAGAACAATCTAGCCCTAAAAATTAACACTATCCCCTTTTTCTCATGGGACTGCTGAAATTCAGACCTTTGATGGCGGAACCTATCTAATTCAATCATGAATGGGAATATATGAGGAAAAGATGGAAAATAGGGAATATGAGGGAAAGATGGAAGCCATTATGTATGGTGGGGATATGGACACATACCCCTTTCTAAACACTCCCTAGTGTTATAACCAACCCCAAGTTATGCCACACTTACAAGAAGAGGGTGATGAGCTTTGATTGGAAACTAAAAACAAGGTAAAAGGCACAAATAAAGAGTGTCTTGGTCCATTCAACAAATCTCCCTATGATCAATGGGATGACCCTTATATATGAAAATAACACCCATTATGAAGAATCGAAATAATGTACCTCGTAAATATGTGGCACAATAATCATTTGACTTGAATGAGAGTTAAGCAAGGCATCATTAATCATTTGCACCATGGAGAAATGTGAAGAACATGTGTAGCTGCTGGCTGAAAATCTGCATCATGGGAGGAGACTTTTCTCCTATGGTTACCCATGCATGTGGATGGGTAACAAGGCCCAATGGATTTTGCTTGGCCACTCTGTGTTCAACTTTGTCAATTAGTGTTTAGGAGTCTTTGTTGGCTATCGCCCTTTCTATTTCCAACTTAATTGTTGCTTCCACAATAGTTACTAAACCCTTTACCTCCAAAAGTTATTCGAGCATTGAGGCATTCTTCGAGGTTCACATAAAGAAGAAATACCTCTTCTTTTGGAATTCTTGCATAAATGCATTCACATCTTGCCCATTTGGTTTTGTCTTTGGATGATTTATAACATTTAAAATTTTGAATTGTTAAAGAAGGAGGGAGTGCATTTCTTGAAGGATTTGGTCTATATTTAAAGTTTGTGCTTGGTTGGAATAAGGCCTTGCCAAGATTTTCACAATTCTTCCTCATAATCTTGTTTGATTTCTATGTTGTTTTCCAAGTATCTTGATATGATGGTCTCCTAACTAATATGATTCCAAACCAAAATTGGCTTTACATCTAGTTTCCATTCTTGAAAAATACTCTTCCTTTATTTTGTTTGAGAAGTGTATGATATATTTTTTTCCAAGGAAACCTTGTGTGATCCTACTTCTCGGTGCTCTTGGACAATTGCTTGGAGCTTTGCCAATGCCTCTTCCTTCTTTGCCAACACTTGTTGCAACTGAGCCATCATATGAGTGAGCCTATCCTCTTGCTAACTTTCCATCTTGTTGACCTTCTCTCTCAAGTGTACAAGTTGAACTCTATGCTTGTCCTAATTTTCCATGATAGTGGTGAGGGAGTCTTGACACTCTTCAAATTATTTTTTAAGGATTGACAATAGCTTGGTTGAGGTATTAAGGTGCTTCTCCGTCTTTTCCAACCTCTTGTTGAACACCTAGACTTGCTTCTTCAAATGTTCATTCTCTTCTTGTAGTTGAGCATTGTCAGCCCTTATGTGTTTCAACTTTTCTTTGCTTGTTGTACCCATGTCGAGGTTTACGATAATTTGGCAGCTGCGTCACAGTGAAGGATACAATTGCTTTGATACCTTGTGATCCACAAATGAGGGACTTATATAACCCACTCGTTTCACCAACATGGGTCCTATGAGGAATATAATTCTTGTGTTTGTCTCAGTCTTGTACAAAGTGTTTTGTCTGCACGTAGGTCATTGGGCCTCTGTTTCTTTTCCCTCTACAAGGAGCTTTGTTCTTCTCTGTTCTTTTAATGGTTGAAAGGTATTTGTTCTCAGTGTAGCATGCACATAAGAAACAATGTTGAAAATTGGGAGCTTTGCGATGAATTTATAAAAATAGAATTTCTAAAAATAGAAAGTCTCAAGTATAACTTTCCAAAAATAGTAAATCACCTTGCATCAATTGGTATTCAAGCATTGTTGATGGACAATCCATTTTGATCATCAATCAGTTCTAATAGTTCAATTTCGACTTAATCATCAATATTATTATTATTATTATATTATACTATTATTAAAAAGAAATTCAAGTCTCTCAATCATGAGACTCAATCATGTCATATGTAACTCCCCTCAATTATTGCATATGCTACTCTCTCTCTCTCTTAATGGATTCATTCCTCTCTCTCTTTAATGCTCTTATGCACCTCTTACACTCTCTTACACACTTTAATGACTTGTCATAAAAAGATTCCTCTTACACCTCTTTAATGCATAAATTACACTTCTCTCCTAAATGCATAAGTTACATTTCTCTCTTTTATGGCATAAGTTACAGTCCTATTTTGACATATGTAACTCCTCAAGGCATTTATATTGCTCCTCCTTTATGTTAATAATTCATTGCCCCTCCTATATATATGTGTCTCATATCATCTCACCTCACTTACTTGTGCATTGCGAATTCAAACTTGGGAGAGAGTTGGAGAGACTTGAAGGGGATTGTGAGAGAGAGAGACTTGGAGAGTAAGAGTAGATATTGGAGAGCCAAAGTGATTCAGTGTTTGCATCAGCTACTGCTATCAGATTTATTCTTCAGATTTGGGTGAACTTCTTCATTCTCTCATCGTAATTTGTATCTCCGCTGAACAATTGATTTCTAATAGAAGAGGAATCTGGTTGGGTTTTTCCCTTCTGGGTTTTGCCCTAGTCATTGACCTAACTTCTCTGTGTCTCATTGAGTTCCTGGTTGTCTTTCATTGTGCATATGGTTTATGTTCTATCTACATATACTTAAATTATTTTGCAGCATAAAGAAGTTTTGGATTTAAGTGATTGTAATAGTATAGAACATCCGAATTTCAACATGGTACCAGAGCTTTGGTGAAAACAAATTCAAGAAGACAAGCTCCATTTTCATTTTTCTTTCTGCTGGAATATCTCTAGCTGTCTGCTCCATTTGCAACTCTCTTTTCGCTAAAATATCTCTTGTTGTCCGCCCCATTGACAACTCTTTTTCTGCTGAAATATCTCTTGTTGTCTGCCCCATTTGCAACTCTTTTTTTGCTAAAATATCTCTTGTTGTTCCTTCTACTTGCTGCTCATTTTCTGCTGAAATATTTCCTTTTTTATTGCTGAAATTTTACTGCTAAATGTTATAGCTGAAATTTTATTGTTGAAATTTTGTTGCTGAAATTTTATTGCTACCGTTCTTCCAAGATTTCAAGCAACCCAAGATATGATAGTAATTTTACGGATAGTAATTAAGGTGTTACATGTGTTTAATAGTTGTGGTTTTGGTACTTGTTAATGCATGCAAAAGTAAAGAGTAGTTTTATTTCTGTTTATGCACGTGCAAGAAAGTGTTGTCTTGAAAAGAAGTATAATGCATAGAATATTAAGAAAGAATAACTGATGGAAATTAAACTCTAAAGATAGAGAGATTTTGACTCTTTCACATTATATGAGAATGGCCATAATCTTATGGGTTTTGGTAATTTTAATATTAAAGTTTACTAACAATAGTGGTTGTAGGTAAGAATCATGACTTTTGCAAAATATGGAATGATAGTTTTCTAAATTAATCTCTTTTACAACGATGAAAGATGGATTATAACTAATATCATTGCGGACAATGAAGTCAATATGTATAATTATTATACATGCCTTCACTCTGGGATCAAGATTTGAAGATCGGTATAAAATTAATGGAAGACCTATCCACACATTGATTCATGATAAGTAATTATCAATATAAATTGTGGCACCAAAAGTTCACTCATCTTCATTATAAAACATTACCTCATGTGGAAAGATGGTTTCCGAAATACTTGATGTTAGAGTGGATCATGATGGAGTTTGCCAAGTGGTGATCAAGAATATGCATTTCTTCTGCCAATGACATATGACTTATGGACAATGGTAGCCTATAGAAGCCAGATCAAGAGGGAGATGAAAACTTCCTTCCATCCCAAAGTATTTTCAAGTCTTATGTTGTTTCTTTGTGTCACTGTTCTTGTTTAGATTGATCTTTATAGATCATTGGTTATTTTTTCCTGCATGAGTATTTTAATGTTTTTTTTCACTAACTTCTTGATGAGAATGCGATCAAGAAAAATAGATCCTGAAGATCATCAGGGTGCAGAATAGTGTAGGAAGAGTAAACTCCAAGAGGAAGCTGGTGCAAGGATAATGAAAGTGCCACTCTCAAATCTTGAAAAGAAAGAAATACCTGCCTCATCACCAAGTACATTTGATGAATGTGAGAACCAAGTCTTTTGTATCAAGATTGAGGAAGGTGTCGAGCCATCCCATGACTTGAGTGGACAAAAGCTCAAGATTTATGCTAAGAAGTTGGAATCAGGAAAGAGACCACCATACTATATAACCAGAACAAAATGGGCACTTAAGGATCTTTGATTGCCCTGTCTACTTTCATGTGCCAAAGGAAAATAGTACCAAGCTGGAAGCTTCAGGTAAGAAAGGTATGATTGTTGGTTATTGTGAAAATTCTAAAGCTTATAGAATATATGTACTTGGACAAATAATTATAGAGTTTAGCAAAGATATAACATTTTATGAAGGTGCAGCTCTTTGAAAAGCCATAAACACTCCTCCTGCTAATGTTGAAAGACAGAACGATGCCTTGGACGCACAAGAAGATCCCAAGCTTGAGCTTGATCTTGTTGATGAACCCATGGATCCCATGGACTCCTTGGATCCTTCTCCATGTGCTAAAAAAATGATTATGGTTTCGTGACACTTTAGAGGATGCTGATAGACATGCTACTCCCCAAGGAACCTTCAGAAAAAGCAAAAAACTATGCCGATTCCAGGGATATGTTGTAGCCATGAACAACATTATTCAAGTTGAATCATGCACTTTTGAAGAAGTTGTGAAGGCTCAAGTGTGGAAAGATGCAATGGTTGAAGAATATGAGTCCATCATTCATAATGATGTATGGGAAGTGTTTCCAAGACCCCAAGGTAAATCTGTTGTGTCTTCTAAAAGGTTGTATAAAATTAAACATGGTGCTGATGGTAGTATTGAAAATTATAAAGCTAGATTTGTGGCTAGAGGGTTCTCTCAGAAAGAGGGAATATATTATGATGAATCTTTGCATCCTTTGTCCATTATACAACCATCTGATCTATTGTGGCTCTAGTTGCTAGCCAAGGATGGTCCCTTCACCAATTGAATGAGAATATTTCTTTTCTGCATGGCTTCCTCAAGGAAGAAGTATTTGTGGAGCAACCACAAGGATTTAAAGTACATGACCAGAAAACTCGTGTTCAGACTAAAGAAAGCCCTCTATGGTTTCAAGCAAGCTCCAAGAGCTTAGTATGCCCGCATTGGTAGCTTCGTGATGAAGCTTGGTTTTACTAGAAGTAATGTTGATCCAAATCTTTACTTCAAGACAGTCCAAGGTATGCCTTTTGATTTTGGTATTATATGTTTATAATTTATTTCTGACTAGTGGTGAACCACTTATCCTCCAGTGTAAGAGGGAGTTAGCTTTTGAATTTGAAATGAAAGATATTCATTTGATGCACTACTTTCTGGGTCTTGAAGTATGGCAGAGACCTGGTGAGATTTTCCTTTCTCAAGGAAAACATGTTGTCAAGCTACTAGAATGATTTGGTATGACATAATGCAAGTCCATGGATTCTCCAATGAAATGAATTTCAAGAAGCTCTGTGGTGAAGTTGTAGGTCTTGATTAGGAAAATCCTTTTAAGTATCGTCAGCTGATTGGGGCACTGCTGTTCTTAGTGAACACTAACTGGACATATATTTTTCGGTCAATACTATGAGCCAATATACGATTAAGCGATCACATGCACACTAGATTGCTGCAAAGCATGTGTTGATAATAGATATACCTACATGGGACCATCAATCTTGGATTGAGATATACGGCTAAAAATGTAAGACTTCATGGATATACCGATGTTGATTGGGCTGGTAACTCCGCTGATAGAAAGAGCACTTCTAAGTGTTGCTTTAGCTTGGGATCTGTCAAGATCTATTGGATGAGTAGAAAGAAGAAGTTTTTTGCACCGAGTATAGCTATAGCTGAGTACATTGCTGCTAACATGGCTAGCTGTGAGGCACTATGGATGAGGGAGCTCTTTGGAGAGCTATTTGAGCAAGTTCTAGACACAAAAATTATATATTGTGACAATAAGAGTGGGATTTGCCTTATGTTCCATGACAAGTCCAAGCACGTTCAGATCAAATATCACTATATCCGGGGTATGGTGTAGAGAGGAGCAGTGAGACTCCATCATATTGTGACTGATGATCAGATAACTGACAGTCTTACCAAGCCTTTATCGAAAGGAAAGTTCTTGGTTTTTATAGAGCAACTTGGACTTATGGACGCGACCCTTCCGGGAACCGGTCACAACTGATCGAGAACACTAAGTTGCCTTTCCTCCCTGTCAGAGCTCACAGGATTATAGAATGATGCCGGAAAGCTACTGAGGATGAGGGACCTCTTGTGTAGTGGTTTCCATAATAGTAGGCCTCAATATGCATCTGACCCACAGTATGGGACGTGGGAAGAGCCACCTATCTGGCCAATAGGTGTAGTGAGTCTTGTCTAGGATGCAGGGTTGACATTTAATGAGACTTGGATGTGAGAGATCCTTGTCATGTGTTGACAAGTGGATCCCCCCAAGCAGTGATAAGCCTTGGATGTGCGAGATCCTTTTCATGTGTTGACAAGTGGATCCCCCCAAGCTGTGATGAGACTTAGATGTGTGAGATCCTTGTCATGTGTTGACAAGTGGATCCCCCCAAGCAGAGATGAGCCTTGGATGTGTGATATCCTTGTCATGTGTTGATAAGTGGATCCCCCAAGCAGAGACGAGACTTGGTTGTGCGAGATCTTTGTCATATGTTGGCAAGTGGCACTGTCACCAAGTGAATATAAGGTGATGGATGAATCTCCCCTATGATGATTCTTCTCAATTAGAGGGAGACATCATTGTTCCAGAGGATATAGAGCAGAGATGAATAAAAATGAGCAGAGAAAACAAAGATCTTTTTTGCTGAAAGAAATTCCTCCCTAGCTGAGAGGGAGTGTTGAAAATTGGCAGCTTAGGGATGAATCTATAGAAATAGTATTTATAAAAATAGAAAGTCTCAAGTATGACTTTCCAAAAATAGTAAATCACCTTGCATCAATTGGTAATCAAGCATTGTTGACGGAAAATCCCTTTTGATCATCAATCAATTCTAATAGTTCAATTTCAACTTAATCATCATTATTATTATTATGATATTATTATATTATTATTAAAAAGAAATTCAAGTCTCTCAATCATGTCATATGTAACTCCCCTCAATTAATGCATACGTTACTCTCTCTCTCAATGGATTCATTCCTCTCTCTCTTTAATGCTCTTACACACCTCTTACACTCTCTTACACACTTCAATGACTTGTTATAAAAAGATTCCTCTTACACCTCTTTAATGCGTAAGTTACACTTCTTTCCTAAATGCATAAGTTACACTCCTCTCCTTTATGGCATAAGTTACAATCCTATTTTTGCATATGTAACTCCTCCTCAAGGCATGTATATTGCTCCTCCTTTATGTCAATAATTCATTGCCCCTCCTATATATGTGTCTCATATAATCTCACCTCACTTACTTGTGCATTGTGAATTCAAACTTGAGAGACTTGAAGAGTAAGAGCAGATCTTGGAGAGCCAAAGTGATTCAGTGTTTGCATCAACTACTGCTATCAATTATATTCTTCAGATTTGGGTGAAATTCTTCATTCTCTCATTGTACTTTGTATCTTTGTTGAACAATTGATTTCTAATAGAAGAAGAATCTGGTTGGGTTTTTCCCTTGTGGGTTTTGCCCTGGTCATTGACCTAACTTCTCTGTGTCTCATTGAGTTCTTGGTTGTCTTTCATTCTGCATATGGTTTATGTTCTATCTACAATTACTTAACTTATTTTGCAGCATAAAGAAGTTTTGGATTTAAGTGATTGTAACAGCATAAAACATAAAAAATTCAACAAGCAGTTAGCAATGGAAATAACAATCCAATAAATAACCAACAAGGCTTGGCATATACTCCGAATCTCTGTTCTTAGTGTACCCTGCACATGATTTTTACCTGGCTATGCAACAGTTGAATATACACTGACTAGTATAGATATCTAAACTCAAGATTGCATCGCTATTCTTTTGATGACATGTGAGGTTGGTTTGTTGGTAGAATTTAAGGCAAGTGCGAATCAACTTTATGTGCATGGAAGGCTACAACTAGTCCTTGTAGGTGATGATAATAATAAATTTGTATTTCAAGAACTTAGAAACCTCTAGATCGTTAACACATTAACACAACTTCTTTCAAGAATTATTTGATCACAAGACGTCATTGGGTTGAGTAGTATGAAGGACAAAACATCACATATTCTCATACATTATACATCTCACTCTTTTGTTGTTTCTCACAGATGAGACAAATAATACAAGTAGGCAATTGCTTATATACTAGAATGTGTTGTTGTGACCAAGCTAGAGACTAATGCATTAACAAACAAAGTAACCTCCCGACAACATGACATTAATGGATATATGAATGCATGCAACAATAAATGATAGAATGTGACAAAAGCAACACATGCCAAAGAGTTGACCCCATTAACAATGTTAATTGTCCCATGTTTTCATTGGATGAGAGTTCTTGCATTTGCCATTTAACTAAGTCATTCAATGGTTGGATACAACAATCCATTCAACCCACTAGGACAACATTGAGCCTAATTGAGATGCTTATAGTTTGCTAATGCTTTGTGCAATCCTTTGAAGTTTATTTTTAGTAGTAAGAGTGCTTTAGCTATGGGGGATGTTTATAGGAGTCTTCAAGATAGTCTTCTTTCTAAGGGGAATAGTTGCTTTTCTGGGCCCTCAACTAGAAGACCTTGAGTTGGAGTAAGACTTAAGAGTTGCTAGATGAGAAATTTTAACTTTGGCTTTGGGTTGTTCTCATCAAAAGAGATTGAAGCATAGAATTTGGATTACAAGGAGAATGACTTAACTCCTCCCTGGCAACAATGCCAAAAATGTTACTACAAAATCTAACAACATAGTGCAAAGCCTCACTAGGCACTCTAGGTCTAGGTCAACAATGAGATCAACCACCACTATCACCTCAATGGCCTCTCCCTTACTATTTTGTGGTTGGATACCATCCCAACAAAGGAGGCTTCCCTATCAAGACATATATTAGATGACTAAGCAGTCCTAAGCCAAATGGATCTCTAAGAAGCTTGTTAAATTATATAACCTGGAAAGGTCTTCAATAAAGAAAGTGTTAATTTCTTGCAAACCTAGCTCCCAACACTTAATTCCTAGCAGAGTTAACAAATCTACTGATTAAATGCAAAGCTAGGTTCATTAACACATTAAAACTTCAGCGGAAGCACAACTAATCTCAATCACAATGGCACATGATTTCTTCCCAATCATAGTTCTTCATTAAAATAACCTCAAAACTTACTTGGGCTCCCGTCTTGGGAAAATGGCCCAATTGAGAATATACAATTGACTTGGATTTGATCCAACAATTTTGCCTTAGATCAGTGCTCGATTTCCTTGGTAGATCTAGATCTCCAAGCTCCCTCCTATACTTCCTCAGACCCGACACTCTGGAGTATCACACTCCTCCTCCTCTTGAGGCTAGTGCCGCTGTATGGTGTGTCTTCTCCCTCTCCCTATCCTTGTTTTTATAACTTTACATTGAGCAAAATTCCTAACACTAATCTCCAAAGTGATTGACAACCGCAATTAGATCTCGCCTCACTTGAGATAAATGCTTGAGATTAAAACAAAATCACTAAATTAAATTACTTTACTTTTCTTAAGTTTATGTTAGCTCAATGAGCCAAGATAGTACTTATGTGCTTTTCCTTAGTTAGAAAGCAACTCGCTCAACTTAGAGCAAGTATCCTAGGGAGATCTTGTGGGCGACTTTTGCACGCCTACACACTTTAGGCTTGTGCAGAATTACCTGCCTGAGCTACAAACATTAACACTCCCTCTTAGCGAGGGAGGTACTTCAGCCCCCTGAAATTGTCTTTGATCCTGGACTTGTGTCGTTGCCTTGGATGCTCCCTTTGAAGTGGAAGCCTTCTTTGCCACCTAGTCCGGAAAGATCATTGAAGTCCAACTCCCCTTGGAATTGCTTCTAGAAGCATTCTGCACTTGAACATCCTGTAAGGTCATCTTGTACCAAGAGACCTTATTGACAGATTGGGAAGAATCTGTTGACAGCTCCTCCCCTCCAGAACTTGAAGTCTGACTCCCTTTGAGTTGCTCAACCTTTAGTTCTGCCTGCTCCGGGGCTACCTGTTCTTTGTCATTGCTTGAATTGGTTAGCCCTTTAACCTATATAGGTTTCTCTCTCTAACTCCAGTAACGTCGCCATCGTCTGAGCTAGATCCCCTCGATATGATCAGTGCGTGTCCATCTTGGAACGCTACACCAAACCCCTTCTTCTCGATCATTGAGACTGAGAGCAAACTCCACCCGAGTTCGAGACCCATAACACATCACATGCTCATATGCTAAGTCCTAGCACTGTTGTGGGTCTATCTCGACCCTTTGAGACACCCATGAAATTTGCTGCCAATCCCTCGACTGGTATGGTCTTCCTCTCTCCCTTTGAGGGTTGGCCTCCAGCAATCTCGTTGGATGTTGGTAACATCCTTCGTACTTGCTACTGGCTACTACCAGCTCTGCCAACAACTGTTGGCTCATGCCTGTTGTGGAAAATCCCTTTCCCAATGACATTTTACTAGCCACTTCATCTTGCAATTACTTGATCATGCCCAAATTGACTCTCTATCCACAGCACGATCCTTCATGCTGCTTTGTGTTGATTTTTGGTAGCATCGGATGTGCTCTAAGTCTCGAAATCTATAGAGAGGCCTAGACACATGTATTCTAGATAACCCATAAATTGTTTTTGGAAATTCCACCCAGATTGTATTTTATTGAAAAAATTAATTAGTTTAAAAGGACCCTAAGTCTAAACTTAAGAAAATAAAATAATTAAAGTGAATTAATAGAATATGGGTGTGAATGTTCTAGAAAAGGTGGATCAAGTCAAAAGATAATCTTAGCCGTTGATTGGAGATCTAATCTCGGCTGTTGAAGTTTCAACGAGAAGATTATAAGAAATGCTCGAGGGTTATTTGGAAAAATACACCAAGAGGATCAAGAGATCGAATTTCTTTAAGTGAGCAGTGCTAAGAGGAAAACTTTGATAGAGAGATTCTACGCAGAGAGGGGCAGAGATAGTATTCGAAGAGAAATCTTTCTCGGTCAGAGAAACATTAACAGAGAGGGCAGAGAGAGATCCAACAACTCCAAAACGCAGAGCCAGAGAGGCTGAAGCAGAGCTATGCAGGGTTACGCAGAGGCTGCATAGAGGGCAAGAGGAAATCCGAAGAATTTGTTGAAGAATCGATTTCAGAAGCCGAGGGCCAGGGTGTGAGACCGAGAGGCAGAGATCGAAGATGTCGGGGAGCAGATCAATCCACATGGCACAGATTGAGTGATGCAGAGCCTCGGAGGGTTGACGTTGGGACTGCACAGAGGCAATGCAAAGGTTGTCAAAGGCAACTCATTAAGTGGCCGGATCAACCGGGATTTCCAATGATAGTGTGAGGTAACCTCACTAATATTTTTGTCGGTGATATTCTCTGTAAGTGAATTGCTGGGAGAGGCATTCAAAGATGTATTCATAAATTACTACTGCATAATAATAAGACCCTTAGTTGCTGCACCGGTTTTCCCGCATTTGGTTTTTCCGGGGATGTTAGTCCAAAATAATAGTGTCAAATGTGTTTATGATATTCTTGTCTCAGTTCTGTTTCCGCACTTGTATTATTTCCGCAGTTTATTTAGTGAAAGTTGCAATGTATTTAATTCGATGTTGCCGTAGTAATAAATTGAATAATTAATTTATTAGTTAGAAGAATTAATACCAGTTGTTGCAATAGGATTCAAGATTTGAGGAATTTTCACATGGTATCAGAGCTTGTATAGTTGAGTGCAGGTGGAACAAAAGAACAGATCCATAGATGCAACATTAGTGAAGCCGGGATCAAAGAGCTGCATAAGCAGCAGATCAATCTCCCAGCAGATTGTGCAGTCCAAGTAGGAGGGCCAAAACCAGCAAGGAAAATCTCTTTGAGAGTGAGTCGACAAAGAGGAAAGATTTTTCAGATTGCAGTTTGGCAGAGGCAGAAGGAGCAGCGCAGCAGATCAACAAATGGAGGGACACAGTTTTTGTGCAACAGTGATTGCTGGTGCAAAAGCATCATGAAGAGTAGCTGAAGACATTTTGGGGATTTATGACCTTAGAGAGTTTCATGCCCAAGACACTAATTTCCCGTGTAGAAGCAACAAAGTTCGTGAATTATTTGGCTTGCTCCAGTAGGGAGTGCGTAGAGCTAGCTGCGTAGAGGGTTAGAGGCAACAGATTGACGACGTGTTGGGGATTTTCTTCTTCAGAGAATTCCTAGCCGAGGAATTCTAATTCTTGATAGCTGAGCAACAGTATTGTGTGGCAGATCTACTATCTCCAATAGGGAGTGCGTAGGCCAGGCCAGCAGCTGCGCAGAGGAGAGAGAGGGAGCAATTCGACATTTTTGTAGAGATCGCCTCAGATGGGTAGGATCCATGGAAGAGCAATAGATTAGATCCAACTGCTGCAGATTTCTCACATGGATCAGTATCCTTGCTACAGGAGCCCAACAATATCAATAGCAAGAGGATCACAATGCCAGTAGGAGCAGTCAGTCATTTAGATGACAGCTGGATAGCTAGTTGCAGTCCAGTTTCAGAGGGAGACAGTTGCAAAACTAGTTGCAGTGACATAGGCAGTGTGAATTGCCTAGTTGCAACATGTAGGTGCAGTTCCAGCCAGGAGATTCGCAGTGCAGAGTTGTGCAGTCTAGTTTCCAGCACAGGAGGACAGTATGAGTTGCCAGGAGGGAGTAGAGAGATTTCCCATAGGGAGATCGAAACTCAGAGGGAGTCTAGTTTCAGAGGGAGCAATCCTATGGAAGCTAGTACTTCAGGATTTGAGGAGACTAGACTCATTATTGCAGTAGTTGCAGCAGCTGTGCAGAAGCATCAACAGAGCAGTAGTAACAGTAATATGAGTAGGTTAGAATTCACCATGATCTCTCACATATCACCATGGGAGCGTTGGGGTGATCTAGAGCTGTAGCTCAATAGAGTTGCAGTTGGGCAGGATCCTTGAGGAGTCCATGTCTCGGATCATTACCTTGCTACGGGAGCCCAAATCATATGTAGCAGGATGGACGAGTGCTAATTGGTGCAGAGGGATGTAGAAGTGATAGTGCAGTGGTTAGTAGTGCCAGAACCTGATCAACGCAGAGTAGAGTTGGCAACAGTGCAAGAAAGCACAGCGCAGAAGTCAACAACAATGCAGCCGCTTTAGAGGGACAACGCATAAGTCAACAACAGTGCAACAGCTTCAGAGGGACAACGCAGAGGTTAGCAGCAGTCAGATCTTCAGTACTGATATGCATCATACTGAACACTTGTTCAGTTTTGGATGTTCTTCAGTTGCAGTAAGCAACCATATTGCAGTGCAGTAGCAGTTGGAAGTGGCAGTGTCAACAACAACATGGATGCAGAATTTGAGAGGGAGTTGCAGTACGGATGCAGTGTTGATAGTGGCAGTATCAACAATAGTACAGATGCAATGTTTGCGCAGAGTTGGTGGGCAGCAGTGTCATACATCAACAACGCAGAGGGAGATGTTTCAGAAGTAGAGGAATACTCAACAAGGTGTATTGCTAAAGAATATTCCTCGCTAAGAGGGAGTTTTGATTTCTGGTAGCATCGGATGTGCTCGAAGTCTCAAAATTTGCAGAGAGGCTTAGACACATGTATTCCAGATAACCCAAAAATCGTCTTGTGAAATTCCACTCGGATTGTATTTTATTGAAAAAAATAATTATTTTAAAAGGACCCTAAGTCTAAACTTAGGAAAATAAAATAATTAAAGTGAATTAAGAGAATATGGGTGTGGATTGTTGATTTTTTGGGTAGCATCTGATGTGTTCTAGCTCCAAAACTTTGTGGAGGGGCTAGAACCAATGTTACCAGACTCGGAATCGGCAATAAATCGGCGAGGCAAAAGAGCGAAGAGTTTGAATCGGATCGGGAAAAAATCGGCAAATTCAATAAATAAAGATATACACATATATTGAATTAAAACAAATATTTTTCATTAATATTCAATAAAGCCATGTCCAAACAATGCATAATATCAATAGATGTCCAAAAAATCATGAATGAATAAGTATCTCATATATGTTATGAGTCCAAACATGATCCGAAGTACTGAGTGACTGAGTCCTAACCAGTGACTACATAGAACCAGAAGCATATGCTTCTAAAAGTTTACAAAATTGAAAATACTGCCAAGCAAATCAATAAAAAATCAATAACTGAGAGTCTAAGACTCTAAGAGTGAGAACTAGAAGCGATTCCTCCCACTCCTTCACTTGCTTGACTCTCTAAGTTCTCCAAGTCATGTAGACTTAAAAGAGGGGGCTCCTCCTCTATTTGGACCCAATCTGATGCATTTGTAGTTTGCAGATCTATCTCCTCAAGGTCGATTGCTGAATGATCCAAACCTGTCATTATCATGAGACATTGAAATTTGAAATGTAAATTAAAGTTTGAACTTTAAAGTTTAAATTTTAAAGTGCAAATCAAATTATGAAAACATCAAATTCAGGCTCTCACCTAGTATTTGCTTGTTGCGAAGTCGTAGATTGTAATGGACAAATACAAGGTCATTTATGCGCTTTTGTGTCAATCTATTGCGCTTCTTAGAATGTATTTTCTCAAACATGCTCCAGTTGCGCTCACAACCTGAAGCACTACATGATTGGTTTAAGATTCGAATGGCGAATCTCTTCAAATCTGGGGCATCACTACCAAAATTTTGCCACCAAAGACCTAGCAAATGCCAAGTGTTTGTGAGTAGTAAGTACTAAATAGTAAAAACTTAAAAGAAAACAAAATTTAATAAAACATTTAACATACAAAATAAATTTTAAACAAATTTAATGAATTGATGAAGCCTTCAGGGTACCTGGCAGCATTTTAGTCCTTTCTCGTATAGCACTGGTATAGGCAAATAATTTGGCTGGCATCCTATAATCCTGTAGTTGGGAAAAGACACAGCTTTGAATCTCTGGATCAGGGGAGCACCTTTCAATGCATGTCATAAGTCCTCTGCCAACCTCCCCATCTTCATTAAATTTGCTCTTATCATAAAAATACTGTGGGTTTAAGAAGTACCCAGCAGCATGTAAGGGGGAATGCAATTGCCTATCCCAACGTGCATCAATAATATCCCAAAGAGGCAAATACTTTGCCTCGTCATCCCCATATCTTCTTTTGATGGCCTCCTTTGCGAGATCCATCGCCTCATAAATGTAACCCATAGCGGGTTTGTCACCATCAACCATCCTGAAAGTTAGCTTTCAAAATTAATGAAATATGAAACTTTGAAAATAAAAAGAAGCTTGAAATGAAATTTTTAAAATGAAAAAAGTTAAAAGACTTGAAGTACCTGAGAACTCTGACAAGGGACTCTGTCACAGCAATAATCTCTTCAGCATCTTTCCAAAAACCGTCATTAAACACAAGTGCAACAATTTCAATGCCTTCAAGGGTCTTGGAATGTTTAGATGCCATCCACTCAGGTCCCAAGAACATCCTCTTCAAATTTATCTTTTGCTCAACCACAGATTGCAAAGATATGAAATTTGTTGCAAATCTAGTCACTGCAGGTCGAACAATTTCTTTACCTTCAGTGTATTTTCTCATGGTGTTTAGGACAATAGTGTGGTTGTACATGTATTTGGTTATGGATTTTGCCTTCTCCACAACCTCATGTATCCAATGAAGCTTACCAATGTCCTCAAGCATTAAATCTAAGCAATGGGCAGCACAAGAGGTCCAAAAAATAGTGGGGTGCCTAATCTCAAAAAGTCTACCAGCGGCCATATAATTCGCTGCATTGTCGGTGACAATTTGTACAACATGTTCTTCTCCCACTTCTTGAACGACTTCCTCCATCATTTCACAAATAAGTTGGGCAGTCTTAACCTTTTTTGAGGCATCCACTGATTTGAGAAACATTGTGCCTGCTGGACAAGATACAAGGAAATTTATTAAAGTTCTATTCCTCTGATCAGTCCATCCATCACTCATGATGGTGCACCCTGTCTCTACCCATGATGAACGAAACTCAGCTAGCACAAGCATGACATCTTCAACACTCTCTAACAACAACTCTGTCCTAAGGCTCTCTGATGTAGGGGCTTTGAATCTTGGACCTGCAATAGCGACTGCATCAATCATAGCTTGCCAATAAGGACTTCTGGCACAATGGAAAGGTATGTCAGAATAGTACCAAAAGTTAGCAATGGCTTTCCTTGCCTGTCTATGGATATCTTTTTTCCAACCAGTGCCATCCAAGGTAGGTTGGGAACCAGGTTTTGTGCGGGGAGCAAAAAAAGTGTTCATGTTTCCACC
This sequence comes from Pinus albicaulis, assembly GCA_034641835.2. Taxonomy (NCBI): domain Eukaryota; kingdom Viridiplantae; phylum Streptophyta; class Pinopsida; order Pinales; family Pinaceae; genus Pinus; species Pinus albicaulis. The sequence continues at coordinate 527,694,781 of CM076576.1, read as the reverse complement.
TCTAGTGTTGAATGCAGGAGGATTCCTCTGGGCTTGAGTTTGACTTTGACTTGGACTTGGAGGCATGTGTGAGAAACTTGGGAATGGCATTGAGGACTCAATAGAAGGAGATGAAAAGGGGTTATTGGAAGAAGAAACTTGAACTCCAAGAGTTCCTATTTCTTGTTTTTGCTTTGCTCTCTTAGCATTATGCTGCCTCAACATGTCAAGGGCCAAGGCTGCTTGGTGTTTGACATTATCGTCAACCTTATCGCAGAGACCTATATCATGCCCAGGTATCTGTGCAAGGTGGTACTTGAATCTATAGATGCCTCCACTACATTCTGCTTTGCAAAATTTGCAAAGGAGCTTGGCGCTTCCGGGAATCTTGTCACAATAAGCCCAAGCAAAATCCTTCTCCCTCGGCATTGTTGTGGTACCTAACTTCCTGCAAAATAAGAAGACAAAAATAAATAAATTAAACAACCTTTGTACATGGAAAAATGAAACAACGAACGTTCTTCACATAATCATAGTATCATACTATGAAAAACAAGTTTCCCTTCTATGTTCCCAGCGGATTTTAATACCTAAATTACAGTTTACCATTGAAATTTGAAACAATTGGACTCACTGACTCAGAGTGAGAAATGGTGCATTTCAAGACAGAAATCTGAAATACACAGAATTCAATTTATATTTAAATTTATAAAATTTAGATATTAGTTTACGAGTTTATTAGTTTAAAAAAAATTATTTATTATTAAGTTAAAAGACTCCACAAATTTTCAAATATCATTAATTATGATTCTATGCTCTTTATGTCAAGATGACACTATTGTGAAACTTTCAAGATCTGAATCATTGCTGGCCTAGTTATTGGCTAGTACAAGAGTGCCACTGTCACTTGCAAGAATAAAACTTGAGACCTGTGACCAGTGAATTCCCCACTTTGCCATTAAACCACGAACCCATTTCCCAGTGTCTGTGTTTTAACTTTTACGATAAAGAATAAGTTAAAACTCATAGCAGAGACAACCCGGTCTTCTAGTTTATGATCCATCTAGGACATCAAAGCAATCAAAGCCAAATGGGCATTCGTGCCACATTGGCAGGATAATCATGACAACCATTCGGAAGAAACAATTTTGGGGAAGTCTTTGTTTTGTTTTGTTAGTTAAATTTGATATCCGATATCGGATAAACTAAAAAAATTAAAAAAAAAACAAAATTATTGTTAAATCGAGTTTTAAAAACTTTTAATCGACAGTGGAGTCTGGACACTTACAGTTCTGGACTCCCGAACATTGTGTGAAGTTTGAACTTGTAAGTTGTGAGCTTTGAATGGCGGCGGCATAGCAATTAGGAGTTCGAACTTAAAGTTTGAAGTGTGCAGTCTGCGGCTCCAGCAGCGTTAACTCCACACTGCACAGTGAGCGGCCGGCACAAGAGCGTTAACTCGGACTCCACAGCGATGGCGGCTCCATAGTTGCGATGGCAGCTCCACAGTTGCAATGGTGGCTCCCCAGTGTGTAAATGAATAATAAAACAGAACAGTGGCGTCGTAATAAAACAGGAAAAAACCTTGGCGGGCAGAAAAGTTGAAAACCTACTCGCCGAGCACTCGGGTTAATCGGGTTAATCGCCTGATCGCGAGTCAAACTCGCGTTGACCACGAGTCAAACTCGGTCAACGCGAGTTTGACTCGTCCAGTTTTGAATCGGCTCGTTTAGCCACCGAGCAGAGTGCTACTCGCAAGTAATCGGCAAACTAGCCGATTCCTGTTTCATTGGCTAGAACACATGAGATCTCCAAGACCCAGAAATCGTTTGGAGAAATTCCACACAGAGCTTAAGTTATTCAAATAATTAGTTATTTTTATAGAGACCCTAAGTCTAACTTAGGGAAATTAAATAATTAAAGTGAATTAATTTAAACATGTGGGTGAGAATGTTCTTAGTGACGACTCACGAGGATCAAGTCTTTTCTAATCCTAGCCGTTGATTAGAGATTAGATCACGACCGCCGAATGTTCAACAAGAAAAGTATTAAAGGAAGGCTTGGGGTGAGTTGGAGAAGACACACAGAGCGGTAGCACTTGAGCTAAGTCGAAATTCTGGGGCATGCTTTGCTGAGAATTTTCGAGTGAGCTTGCAGTGCAATGAGGGGAAAATCGACAGAGGGATTTCAGATGTGAGGCCAAGAATACAATAACAAAGAGGCAGAACAACACTAGAGGAGCAACGCAGTCCCAACAGGGGTGACGCAGACCTAGGAGGGGTGACCCAGCCTAGTGAGGCTCACGCAGAGGCATTGCAGAGGCTTACGCAGGCCTAGAGGGGCTGGCGCAGAGCTGGGAAGGGCAACGCTAGGGTTTCAGTGGGCCATATAGGGCTCGTATTCAGCAGATCCAGAAGGGGTGACACAGCCACACTGAAGGGTGACACAGTGACTGCGTAGGCACCTGTGGGGTTCTTCATCCTCAGCTGAATCAACCATATTTTCTGTCTCCGGAGAGAGAGGTACTTTTGTTGGGATTTTCTCTGTTGGGTAAACCACTACTGGTACCCTAGTTTGTATTGAGAATTCCGCATAATAATAAAACCCTCAAGAGCTGCTACACTGGTTTTCCCGCATTGGGTTTTTCTGGGGACATTTCTCTGAAAAATCTTGTGTGTCCTTTGTTGAATGTGCTTAATTCTTCAGTACTTGATCTATATGTATATGTAGGCTGTAGAGTGTTTACTTCAATGTTTTCTGAACATTTCTGAAAATAACTTGTTAATTTAAAACCACAAGTAGGAGAAGTAAACCAAATTTCTGCAGTAGGATTTCTGTGATAAGGATTCAAAATTTTTCACATGAATGTTCTAGAAAAGGCGGATCAAGTCAAAGATAATCTTAGCCGTTGATTGGAGTTCTAATCTCGACCGTTGAAGTTTCAATGAGAAGACTATAAGAAAGGCTTGAGGGTCATTTGGAAAAATACATCCAGAGGATCAAGAGATCAGATTTTGTGAAGTGAGCAGTGCTCAGAGGAAAACTTTGATCGAGAGATTCTACACAGAGAGGGGCAGAGATAGTATCTGAAGAGAAATATTTCTTTGTCAGAGCATCATCAACAGAGAGGGTAGAGAGAGATCCAGCATCTCTAGCGCAGAGCCAGAGAGGCTGACGCAGAGCCACACAGAGGCCGCGTAGAGGGAAAGAGGAAATCCAAAGAATTTGTTGAAGAATCGATTTCAGAAGCCGGGAGCCGGGGTGTGAGACTAGGAGGCAGAGATCAAAGATTTCGGGGAACAGATTGATCCACAAACTGAGTGACGCAGTGCCCAGGAGGGTTGACGTTAGGACTACGTAGTGACTGCACAGAGGCAACCCAGAGGTTGTCAGAGGCAATTTATTCAGTGGCTAGATCAGCCGAGATTTCTAGTGATAGTGTGAGGTAACCTCACTAATCTTTCTGTTAGTGATATTCTCTGTAACTAAATTGGTGGGAGAGGCATTTAGAGATGTATTCAGAAATTACTACCTCATAATAATAAAACCCTCAGCCGCTGCATCGGTTTTCCCGCATTGAGTTTTTCCGGGGGCGTTAGTCCAAAATAACGGTGTCAAATGTGTTTATGATATTCTTGTTTTAGTTCTATTTCCGCAGTTTATTTGGTGAAGGTTGCAATGTGTTTAATTCAATGTTGCCGTAGCAATAAACTGAATAATTAATTTATCAGTTAGAAGAAATAATACCAGCTGCTGCAATAGGATTCCAGATTTTAGGAATTTTCACACTTTGTAACGACACCTATACCAGACCTTGCGACTCCCTCTCTGACTGGTCTGTCCATCTCATAACCTGGCACTTCCCGCAATCTGGCCTCGACAGTCCTATCGATGGCTATCTTTGTGCCCTTGTGCATAGATCCTCAAGCGGAGTCTCAATGGGTCGACCCTTGTGCCTGTTCCTGCTAAGTTGTTCACGTTGGTTCCACAAACCCTATAGTTGTGTCCTCTCTCCATGGCCCGACACATGTCCGCAACCTATTTGGTTTCTTTGCCTTGACGGCTATCGGTACCTAGATTGATCCTCTACCGACTGCTCCACTTGTGGTTGGTCCTCGACTGTTGTTTGTTCGCGACCATTCTCATCCTGGTGGCTAGACTATCTGATTGCGACTTTAGATTACCTATGGCTCCAATACAACGACTTGTACTCTGCAGTACCTTGTCATCTACTTAAATCTCTCGCACGGTTCCTTTTCCAGGACCCCATTTCCTACAATCACTGCAATTGGTCCTTGCAGCTAAGCTAACAACGCAATAACCCTCAAATCGACACGATGTACCCATTTGCGGCTTCTCTACCGTTCGTTGTCACCGTCTCTGCCTATAGCCGCTCTTGGCTCAACCTTCGTAGCGGCTAGTCCCTTCGCAACTAGCAGTTCGCCGTTTCCTATTGCACAATCACAGACACTCTTAGCCTTGGTTTACTCCACTCACATCACCAGTGTGATCTGACATTACTGTTGGTGCTCACGCTGTCTAGTCATGTGGCTTGTTGATTTCTTGCTCCACCTGACACCCCATGGTGACCTGTTTCCTCCTTGCTAGCATCTGGTCCTCGACTTGTACGCTGTAGCGTTCTGTGGTGGTTGTATTTAACTTGCAACTCCCCTGCTCGATTAATAACTGCTTGTGAGTGCAACATTTTTAGACACAACTTCTCTCTCTAATTGGTGGCTCGACCCCGGTACTTATTGATTGTAGGTTTTAACCTTGTACAGAATTTACCTGCAAACGAATTCTTAAAACAAAAAATATACAATGGCGAGAACATAAAACAAATATACACAAAGATTTTCCCCTGGATCCCAAAATCGAGACTACTAGATTAATTTTGCATTATATTCCTTTCAATGTTATAATACATTTATATACATGTCGAAGTATTCATAAACCCCAATCCATTAACCCTGGATTAGAACATAATCATAGTTCCCTTGATCGGATCTTCAAAATGTTGAGAATTTGGTAGGGCAGAGTTTAATTCAATTCTCTTACTTGATAACTGCTTGTGGTGTACTTGTTATGCTTCTTTACTTAAATCGTATCTTAGTCAACTTATTATGTCTTTCATCAAGTCAATTATCAAAACACAAGAGACACAAAGTTTAGGCTCTTCAAGCCAGGGCCAAAACCTCTCCCTCTTGGAGAGGAAAACTCGAAAGTAATTCTTCTTCTAGATCTTCAATTGACAAGTACCATTATCATGACCTAGACCCTTGAACTTAGTATGCCTCCAAGACCTTGTCATTATCTTTTGCTCTTCTCGGCCTTCACACTTCTGTCCTTTCTTTCCTACACTGTCTAGCATTGTCAATTAGAGAATCTCAGTCTCTATATTCCTTAGCTCTTGACACAGTCCTTTTGGCCTCCAATAGTCTCCTATTCTTCGGTCCAAGAGTCTCCTCCCTTCGGCCTCCTTCCAACACTCTTCTGCTCTCAATGATAGCCTTAGACCAAACTGTTGCACTACTGAAACACCCTTCGGCCTCCACTATGATTGTAGAGGTAAGAGTACATACTTTGTCCGAATATGATAGACCCTTCATGCACTGTTAGGTTGACTTCTCCTTCGCTGTGTGACCCTTCACACTTCGCAGTATTATCCTCAAACTTACGCACTGTGATCCTTGTTGCAGAGGTGTTGTTCCTTATCTTCAGATACTGTTTCGTATTGCAGATCCTTCACAGAGATTGGTAGATTCAAGACTGAAGTATTTTAACCCTCCTTTGTTGAATTGTCCTTGCTTCTTCTCCCCAAACCGTACCTCAATCTCGCACTGTTATCCCACAAATGCTATCCGAAATCTCAGACATATCCGAACTGTACTTTCTACGTTTTGTGCGAAGTCCACTTGGGTATATATAGTGGTTCGACCTTGTTTATTAGCCAACCTTTGCCAGTGAATTGTTGTGACTTATTTTCTGTGAGCCGACATGACTAATAAATGTATTTTGAGGCCGACATCATCAAGGAGACTTCTCATCATGTTTGAGCCAACTTGTGGAGCATATTGATAAGGTATTGAGGCATACTTTATGTCAATGAATGTCCTTTACAAGTGTAACAATCCTTCATCTACATGACTCTAAATTACACATTTATGACAAGATGACAAAACCCCTAAAGACATCAAGAAGAAGTCTTTGACCTATAATAAAAACTTCTTGCTAATGAAACCCATGAAGCAAGTATTTACAAAATACATTTTATTATCTTTGTCTTCTTCATTACATAAATTCATAATTACTAGTCATTATGAAGACCGAACTTAGTTACACTTTCCAACACAAAATACCATGGGTAGAAAACCATCATGCCCAAAACCATATGCAAACCCCATGCACAAAACCATGGGTAGGTCCGCCCACCATCTGTGGGTCTGCCCAACAATTATTGGATTTGCATAATTTGTTTTCCAGGGGCACTGCTCCAGACCGTGCAGGGGGGCTATCACCCCTCCTGCAAACCCCTCGATAGGGGGGGCTGCCGCCCCCCTGTGACCCCCCCGTTGTGCCCGACAAAACGTACAATGCGTGCAATTAATCGTGGAAAGAATATAACACTTACCCAACATTCTCCCACTTGTTGTTTTTTTACCCCATAGGGGGGTCACAAGAGAGAATAGTCATTGGTCCAGCCCTACAATGCCCATTGATTCTCTACACCAAGAAAATTTCTCAGTGCTCATCGACTTTGTCAATGCATCTACAACATTCTTCAAAGTGTCCACCTTTACTAGCAACACTTTTTTGTCCTCAACCATATCCCCTCACAAAGTGATACTGAACATCAATGAGCTTTGTTTTTGAATGATAAGCAAGGTTCTTAGCCAAGAAAATTGCACTTTGGCTGTCACAGTCTATCCTTATAGCTTGCTACACCAACCCCATACTTGAACACAATCTCTGCAACCAAACTGCTTCCTTGCTTGCTTGAGTGGCTGCCATGTATTCAACCTCTGTAGTTGAAAGTGCCACTACAGATTGCCTCTTACTCATCTATCTAGATGCTCCTCTAAATAGGCTAAACACATACCCACTTTTAGATCTTCTCCGATCTAGATCTCCAGCCTAGTCTGCATCAACAAAGCCGTGAATATCCAAAACTTTGCCCAATCCTGGTCTTCCTTCGTAGCACAAACCATAATCACTAGTGCCACGCAAATACCTGAAAACCCGCTTCACTGCTGTGTAATGCTCCTTCCCTGGTTTTGACATAAACCTGCTCAATACTCCCACTGCATGTGCAATGTCTGGTTTGGTGCAAACCATTGCATACATTAAGCTACCAACTGCACTCGCATATGGAACACGAGACATGTCCTCTTCCTCTTCTTGTGTCTTAGGACACTGGTCAACAGATAACTTTACACCTGCAGGAATAGGAACCTTCTCTGGTTTACTATCTTGCATATTAAACCTCTGCAATGTGGAAATTTCTGAATCTTTTCACTTTATGCAAAATTTTTTATTGTTAATCTAGTTATGCTCCTCCTACTTAGATAAGTTATTAACTGAATAATATTCAAGTTAAAATCGAAGCAAAACACATAACATATCTCCACCAATTTAGATCTAGAACAAATTCATGCACACATAGACAAAGTGACAGAGTTATTTTCTGGACAAATAGTCCTTAGAAAAACCCAATGCGGGAAAACTGGTCTTCTGGTTGCTGGAGGGTTTTATTATTAAGAATTTTATGAATACAACAAATTTGGGTTCTAGATTTGGAAAACCCGACAGAGAAATAATAGATCTACAGCTCACTGGCTGTTCTAAGGCCAAAATAGTGATTGATCCACACCCTCAAATGGGATTTACAGAACCCAGCCAAGATTAGGGCGTAGAAACCCTAGCGCTACCCCTGAAAGCCTTTGCGTCAGCCTCTGAAGCCCCTCTGACCCTCAGTGCTGCTCTGGAAAGGGCTGCGTTACCCCAGACTGGGTGACGCAGTCCTTACGCTGCCCCTTAGGGTCTTTGCGTAACCCCTGAGGGTTTCCTGCATAAAATCACGCTGTCTTTGAGTGACTGCGCAACACCTGCGTAACACAGTTGCTGCCCTTCCTGTTGTTGCTCTCTTGCTTCTCCGCGCTGCCTCTCTGAGTTGATATCTGCCTCTTGTTGATTCTAGACCCCGGGATCGGATCATCCCCTTGGCCTAAATTCCCCTCTCTGCAGCTAAAACACTTCTGAGAATTCTTAGCAAACTCACCCTAGAATCTCAGCTTAGCTTCAATGCTCTACCTTTGTGTATCTTTACAAATGACCCCAAGCCTTTCCTTTATATTTTTCTTGTTGGGAAACCAACGGCCATGATCAGATCTTGAATCAATGGCTAATATTAAAATAAAGTTTGATCCGTGTGACTTAAAGACAATTTCATCACATGTTTAATTAAATTCACTTTAATTATTTAAGTTCCCTAAGTTTTGACTTAGGAAATACATTAAAATAATTAATTAATTTAATATCTCCTAAACCAGATGAAATTTCCCAAATCAATTTCTAGGTCTTGTAGATCAAGTGTACTCTAGTCCTTCCTCAAAATTTGGGAGTTAGAGCACAACTGATGCTACCCCAAATACACAAAATCTCAACATTCCCTCTTAGCATCAAGTGTGTGCTCTAGCAATACATCACACTATGCATTACAAGACTTTGAGTATTGGTTCTGTGCTGCTGATGCTTGGCCTGCTGCCACTCAACTCTGCACTGCTGCTGCCATTCTGTACTGTTGCCCATGACTCTGCCATTGCCACTGCAACCTCTGTACTGCAACTCCCTCTCAATATGCTGCATCTGTGCTGCTCATAGCACTGCCACTGCTGATCTGCTGCACTGCAACTTTAGTTGTTGAGAGAAACAACTGAATCTCCTGCCCAATCTTTGACAGACAAGTCAGATGGACTGCATCTTCATCACTGAAGCTCCATAGGCTACAAATTTGTGCTGGCATCTGAAGAATGATGCACAGCTATAGCTCTGCATTGCGTAAGCAGATTCCCTTTGCACTATTGACGTCACATCAGCCCCTTGTGCTGAAATCTCTCACGCTGCTGCTGCACTGCGTTGTCCCTATGAAGCTTTTTGCGCTACTGCAGCTCTGCATTGCGTAAGTAGCTCTGCTCTGCGCTGCTGAAGTCACATCAGACTCCGCACTGCTGCTGCTTCTACGCTATTACTGCTCTGCTCTGCGCTGCTTCTTCCAGTCTTTAGATCTACCTCTGCTTCATCTGTGATCTATGCACCCACTGCTCCACTTGTCTCACTACTGTCTTAAGGTTGTCGTAGCTCGCTTGTGATCCAAGAGATGAGCTGCTCAAGGATCCCGCCTTAGACTATGTAGCTCCTCTACATATCCTTGTCGCCCCACCTTCGTGGTTCATGAGCGCTCATGGCTGCATCATCTTCTAACCCATCATCTGCCACAAATCTTGGAAGAAGAAGCTTCCTTGTCCTTTTTCTTCTGAGGACAGTTGCTGGCAAAATGTCCCATTTCACCACACTGGAAGCACTTGATCTTTGAGAGATCCTTCTTCTTTCCTTGTTGCCTCTTTGATGCCAATGTTGCATCTTCTTCATCTTCCTTCTTCACTTTGCTCAAACCAGAGCTGTGCTGCTTCTTGTTGAATCTGTGTAGTTCTTTTTGATGCAGAATTGACCACAAGATGTCCCAATCTGGGAGGTCCGCTTTGCCCAAGATACTTTGGACAAAGGTTTCCCACTCATATGTGACTGCATTGAGGGCAGTCCTGAGTCCTGACTATCACATTGTCTTCCACCTTAGCACCCGTTGCAGTCAACTGATCTTTGATCGACTGCAAGCTGAAGAGGAAATTCTCCATGTCTTCTCCCTTGATCATCATGAATGACCTTATATGTGTCTCCAACATCTTCCTTTGGACAAATTTTCCCTCATATAGGGAGATTAAGGCCTTCCACATCTCATTAGTTGTCTTCTTCTCAGCTAAATGTGGTACAATATGGTCCTTAATTCCATCCATAATCAGCCGCTTGGCATGCCCAGCAGCTTCCTTATGCTTCCGAAGGAGATCCGGATCGGTTGGTGTGGCTAGAGTTTACTCTACATGGTCTCTAAGATTGTATGCCTCAAGGACTATCAGGATCCTTGCCTTCCAAACTGAAAAGTTGGAAAGGCCATCCAACTTGTCCTGATCACGTAGTCCATGAGAAGCCATCTGCTCAGAATGTGTCGGAACTTCCTTTTCTCTTTGCTAGAGAAATGGATCTAAAGCCCTTGGCGAAACAGACACCTTCTGCTCCCTCTGACAACTGATTTCCCTACTTGGAAATCTGCCAAATCAACTAGGATTCAACTCTCTTTGTTCCTCGGATCAATCTGCAAGTTTCTTTGGCTAGAAACTCTCTGAGAAGCTGATCTCCTCCCGCTCTTTGTCACTTGTGCTTAGGCTAAAAATTTGAATACTTCAGAAATTTAACCCCACCAACACCTTCTGAATTTCTGCATCTTTTCTTCAGACTTTTCTGGATTTGACAGATTCAGATCTGCATCACACTGACAGGCTTCAGACTAATCCAGCCTTGTTTCTGAGCTGCCTCTGCGCAGTAATTGCGTGGGCTTGCTAGGAGACAGTGTTAGACTGCGTCACCCTTCCCTTTGCGTGAATCTGCCTCGGAAAACTGCCTGTCCCTTCAAATCTGCATTTCTGCTGCTTTTCTAGCTGCTTCCTGCAGCTCGAACCTTCAGTCTCTTGCTGGTGACCCTCCTAGATTTGCAATTGCTCCGATACCATGTGGAAATTTTTGAATCTTTACACTTTATGTAGAATATTTTATTGTTAATCTGGTTATGCTCCTCCTACTCAGATAAGTTATTAACTGAATAATATTCAAGTTAAAATCGAAGCAAAACACATAACAAATCTCCACCAATTCAGATCTAGAACAAATTGATGCACACATAGACAAAGTGACATAGTTATTTTCTGGACAAATAGTCCCGGAAAAACCCAATGCGGGAAAACCGGTCTTCTGGCTGCTGGAGGGTTTTATTATTAAGAATTTTCTGAATACAACAAATCTGGGTTCCAGATATGGAAAACCCGATAGAGAAATAATAGATTTACAGTTCACTGGTTGTTCTAAGGCCAAAATAGTGACTGATCCACGCCCTCAAATGGGATTTACAGAACTCAGCCAAGATTAAGGCCTAGAAACCTCAACACTACCCCTGAAAGCCTCTGCGTCGCCTCTGAAGCACCTCTGACCCTCAGCGCTGCTCTGGAAAGGCCTGCGTTACCCTAGACTGGGTGATGCAGTCCTTGCGCTACCCCTTAGGGTCTCTGCGTAACCGCTGAGGGTTTCCTGCAGAAAATCATGCTGTCTTTGAGGGACTGTGCAACACCTGTGTAGCACAATTGCTGACCTTCTTGCTGCTGCTCTCCTGCTTCTCTGCACTGCCTCTCTGAGCTGATCTCTGCCTCTTGCTGATTCTAGACCCCGGGATCAGATCATCCCCTTGGCCTAAATTCCTTTCTTTGCAGCTAAAACACTTCTGAGAATTCTTAGCAAACCCGTCCTAGAATCTCAGCTTAGCTTCAGTGCTCTACCTTTGTGTATCTTTACAAATGACCCCAAGCCTTTCCTTTATACTTTTCTCGTTGGGAAACCAACGGCCATGATCAGATCTTGAATCAATGGCTAAGATTAAAAGAAAGCTTGATCCGTGTGACTTAAGACAATTTCATCACATGTTTAATTAAATTTACTTTAATTATTTAAGTTCCCTAAGTTTTAACTTAGGAAATGCATTAAAATAATTAATTAATTTAATATCTCCTAAACCAGATGAAATTTCCCGAATCAATTTCTGGGTCTTGTAGATCAAGTGTACTCTAGTCCTTTCTCAAAATTTGGGAGCTAGAGTACAATTGGCGCTACCCCAAATACACAAAATCTCAACATGCAATATTGTTTCGACATACTTCCTTCGGTTTAACCAGAGCTTCCTCTTTGCCGGATCTCGTTTAATTTCCATGCCCAAAATATAATTTATAGCACCAAGATCCTTCATGTCGAATTTGGAGGACAATTGGGTCTTCAAATCTTGGATAATCTCTTTGTCATTTCCAATCAGCAACATATCATCCACATACAAGACCAAATAAATAACATGGTCACCAATTAATTTAAAATACACATAGTGATCCGCTTTGCTTCTGGTGAAGCCAAGTCCCCGTATATATGTATCAAATTTCTGATACCACATCCTTGGTGACTGTTTTAACCCACACAGAGACTTTATTAACCTGCATACCAATTCTTTCTTATGCTTCACTGCAAAGCCTTCAGGGTGCTTCATGTAGATCTCTTCTTCCAGATCCCCGTGAAGAAATGTTGTCTTCACATCCATCTGTTCTACTTCAAAATAAAAAACAACAACAATAGATAAAAGTAATCTAACAAAAGCTAACTTGGCAAAAGGAGAAAAAATATCACCAAAATCAATTCCTGGCAGCTAGGAATAACCTTTTGCTACCAATCGAGCTTTGTATTTCTCCACCTTGTCTTTTGCATTCATCTTCTTCTTAAACACCCATTTGCTTCCAATGGGTTTCCTTCTAGCTAGCAACTCCACTAGATCCCAAGCTTCATTTTTGTCCGAAGATGCCATTTCATCAATCATGGCTTCTTTCCAGAGTTTGCCATCCTCTGAATCCACTGCCTCCTTGATTGTTCTAGGATCATCATCAGTAATAGATAAAGCAAAAATTGAACAGAAAATAGATGGACTATACCTTTTTTGCTGCTTTCTCTCTCGAATTGATCTTCTCAAAACTGGAGTTTGTGGCTCTTCCTCTTTTGATTCTTGTTCCGCTGTAGAGTCTGATTCTTCATTCTTTAGCTCAAACTCTATCTTCTCAGGTTCCTTTGATAGGACTTCATGTTTAATAACATCTTTCACCTCTCTAAACACCACATCCTGACTGTACACAACCTTCTTTGTTTCTGGGTTCCAAAACTTATATAACTTTTTAAACCATCCTTATACCCAATAAAAGATGCACCTTTCAGATTTACTATCCAACTTGGTTATTTTCTCCTTTGGAACATGTACATATGCATCACAGCCAAATACCCTCAGATGTCAAAGAGAGGGTTTCTTACCAGTCCATACCTCATGTGGAGTTTTATCCTCCAACATTGATGAAGGTGATCTATTAACTAGGTAACATGCAGTCTCCACCGCCTCTACCCAGAATTCCTGTCCCAACCCGACACCATTGAGCATGCTTGTTGTTTTTTCCATCAACGCCCTGTTCATTCTTTCTACAACTCCATTTTGCTGAGGTGTGTATGGAGTCGTCTTCTGCCGTGCTATACCATAGTTCTTACAGAACTTTTCAAATTCCTTCTTGCAAAACTCTCCACCATTATTTGTCCTCAACACCTTGATCTTCTTCTCTGTCTAATTTTCCACCAGAGCCTTAAATTCTTTAAACTTGTCAAAGACTTCAGATTTTTTTCCCGAGGAAATATATCCATGTATTCCTCAAGAAGTCATTTATAAATGAGACATAGTACACAGAGTTACTCAGTGATGGATCAAACACATTTGTCCAAACACATCACCGTGCACAAGCTCTAATATCCCTTTCTCCCTCTTAGCATCAAAGGGGAAACTCACCTGATTCTGCTTCCCATATACACAATGTTCACAAAAATCAAAATCCAAAGAGAAATTAGACATACCTTCTACAATATCATTACCATGCGGTATTCGAAAGCCCTTCTCTCCAATATGTCCAAGCCTTTGATGCCATAGCATGGTCTTTTCTCTAGATACCACTATATTTTCTGCTCCACTTTCAGGAACCACATAACTGTTGCACCCATCAATGACAATACTATCCAGAAGCTTGTACAAAATTCCAATCCGAACTCCCCACATCAATACCTATGCTCCCCGAACCATCTTGTAGGTATCTTTCTTGAACACTATTTTTACACCTGCATCATCCATCTTACTTACATAAATAAGATTTCTGGCCATTGTAGGAATATGCAGAACACCAGGAAGTGTTCTAATCCTTCCACCTTGCAACTTCATCTTGACTTTTTCGCGTTCGATGATTCTGGCCTTCCTGTCATCGCCTAAGAAGATGTCACCACCATCATATTTCTCGTACTCGCAGAACCACTTCCTATGGGGAGTGAAGTGAAAGGATGCACCTGAGTCAATCAGCCATGCCTCATGATCTACATGTGTACTTGAAGAAGAAGCCAAGTACACATCCCCAACTTCATCTGAGATGGTTTCCCCTCTGCAGAAGGAGCATCATCAGATCCCTTTCCTTTCTCAGGAAATTTAGATCTACAGTCTTTTTTGTAGTGCCCTTCCTTTCCGCATTTCTAGCACACCTTTACAGGTTTTCCTGGAAATTTAGATCTCCCTCTAGATTTAGATATCCCACTCGAGGACTTATTTTTGTTTCTGTTCTGGGACCGTCCTCGTACAAGCAAGGCATCTCCATTCTGGCTCTCCATATTTTTCTGTCTCATTTCCTCCGATAGCAAGGATGAGACTATTTCATCAAACTTCAAGATACTTGTGTTGCTACCTATCGCAACAACCAAAATATCCTACGAATCTGGTAGAGAATATAGCAAACTGATGCACTTATCTTCATATGAAATTTTTATATCAACAGATAACAACTGACTTACCACAATATTAAAGGCATTCAGATGCTCTGTCACTGAGTCTCCATCCTTCATCCTTAGGTTATACAACTTTTTTCGCAGGAACAGTTTGTTCACCAGAGACTTAGATTGGTACAAAGTCCCTAACTTGACCCACAAATCCTTCTTCGTAGCTTCCCTTGATACATTCAACAATACTGAATTTGAGAGACAATCATATTGTGCTCTACGCCTTCCGATCTAACTTTGCCCAGTCTTTTGCCGACATTCCTGTTGGTATCGTGCCAGGATCTACACCGATCCACTGATCTCGGTCCACCAACAAATCTTCCATCTTGAACTTCCACAACTCAAAACTCTGACCATTAAATTTCTCGATCTTTATCTTTCCATTGCTCGCCATCTTCTTTCATCGCAAAAATCGATCTTGCAGATTTCCCACTGAACAAGGTCTACCACAAGCCTGCGCAAAACCCCTTAGCAGCAAAGGCGTCCCCTTGAAGCTGAAATAACTTTGATACCAAATGTAGGTTTTAACTCTTTACAAAAATTACCTGCAAACGAATTCTTAAAACATAAAATATATAATGGCGAGAACATAAAACAAATATACACAGAGATTTTACCCTAGATTCCAAAACTGCGACTACCAGATTGATTTTGCATTATATTCCTTTCAATGTTACAATACATATATATACATGTTGAAGCATTCATAAACCCCAATCCATTAACCCTGGATTAGAACATAACAGTAGTTCCCTTGACCAGATCTACAAAATACCATGGGAAGAAAACCATCATGTTCAAAACCATGTGCAAGCCCCATGCACAAAACCATGGGTAGGTCCGCCCACCATCTAAGAGTCTGCCCCCCATCCTTGGGTCCGTCCAACTATTATTGTGTCTGGCCCAACGTGTATATTCTAAGTGCTGATGCTTTGATTTAATACCTTAGAAGTGGGTAAGATGCAGGGTATCTCTCTTCCCAATGACATCAAGATGGTTAACAACCATTCTGCTAATGATTCTCTTTTATCAATTCAAGTGGGTTGGGGGTTGGTTGAGGCTACAAGGGGTTGTTTGGACCTATTTTGCATTGCCTCGCCTTTGGAGTAGTTGTTAGTGAGCGGAAGTATGATTTTTAGCTGGTTAGAATTGATGATCCCTAGCCTAGATTTCTTCTTATGGAGTTATAGTAGGCCATGGATGATTGTGTGCTACTTCAATATCTTGCTTGGCGCTGGTCTTTTAGCGATGGTCATATGGGATTTGTGCCTTAAAAAGCTTTAGACAAAGCTTCAAATATGTCATTGAAAGATATCCCTTTTGTAGGTAAGTTAATCGTTGATTCAAGTATTTTATACACCTCTCACATCTATTATGTCTCTTTTTCCTTCCCTAGCATGGCCTAGTGCAAAATATTGGAGCATATTCTTAGGTCTTTTTTGTGGTCCAAATATTGTAGTGAGAGAAGGCTTCCTATGGTTCCTTGGGATGTATGTATTATGCCTAAGGAGTAGGGGGGTTGGGCCTCATTGATGTTGTGTCCTAAAGGAATATTCTTGCATCTAAGTGGGTGTTAAGGTGTCTTGAGGGTTCTTCCCCATGGAAAATATTATTAGTGCATGGGTCAAATTAGCTAACGTCTCCTTAAGGTTCAGGGTGAATTCTACTTATGTGATATCCTCGTTTGCCCTCATCTTTTTTTGGAATCTCAGGTCTTTCATTTGAAGGAGCACGTGGGAGGTGTAAAAGTTTAT
This sequence comes from Pinus albicaulis, assembly GCA_034641835.2. Lineage (NCBI taxonomy): Eukaryota > Viridiplantae > Streptophyta > Pinopsida > Pinales > Pinaceae > Pinus > Pinus albicaulis. The sequence goes on along the minus strand of CM076576.1, from coordinate 527,678,288 downwards.
TGCAATAGTGGTCAAGTGGAATTTCTCAGGGAGCCATGCAAGATGAGATTTGTTTTGATGTTTAATTTGGAGTTGGATTTGTGAAGGCCATTGTATTGATGAGCTTCCATGATTCTAGGGTCACAAGCATAACAGGATGGTTATTTTTTTTCTGGAGAGATCTTTGGGATTTTTAGGGTAGACCTTGGAAGGACTGAATATTTGTTAGCTTACCACAAGGCTGTCATGTCTTATAGTAAGCTTGCTATCAAAGATATTATGGGGCTGATTCCTTCTATGGAGCTATACAAGTTGAATATTGGTATATGGGGCTTGTTGACAATCCGAGAAGCAAAGTATATAGCAGTGGAACAAAATTTTTGTGACAACATCATCATTGTAATCCCAAATTCTGCAAGTCTATTGTAAAAATGATTCTACTATGACTATTAAGCCATGTAACAACACCTAGGTAAACCTATGATTCTTCTCAATGGGTTTCACTCTAGGGATTTTTTTAACCTCCCTAAATTATCTGCGTTTGTAAACACATATAATTGACTGAGTTTTTCTCCTAGATATACCCCAAGGCTAGGGTGGAACTCATTGACGAGGTCTTAGGTGAGTCCTAGTGTTAATCGAGTCTATGCATTTTTCATACTAGATCACGTGTCTTGTCGCAGAATTTGGTTGAGTCTTAAGAGCCTGAGTCTATATGTATTTTCCCCTTCTAAGGGTTGAATTTGTAATATTTGATGTAAAAGTGTGTTTAGAAATATTTTTTGTGAATGGTTCCTCATAATTAGAACACCATTACCAAAATATATTTTAGATACTCTTAGAGGGTGGAAAAATAATCAATCCCCTCTTGAGTCTTTTTAATTTAATTTCTGGAAAAAATAAAAATAAAATTAGCCATAAATTATCCAAAAAAATAAAGTGAAGTGAAAATTAATTACCCTCCAAATGGAAAATTCATCAAAAAATATTTGAGGCTATTTTCAAAGGAAAATAATTCAAGCCAAAAATTAAGTGCCTCATTTCCAAGGCAGAAGGACCCAATCCATAAATTCGTTGGACCCAGAAGATTATTTTCTCCAGCAAATTGAATTTTTGGGCCAAGCAGAAAATTATTTTGCACAAGTAACAAAAATTTTATTTTTTGGAGGTCCTCCATGGTCCATAAGTCAAAGTTTGACCCCTCTAGCACAATGAACAAGGAAGGTCGAAATTTTTGGACATTTGTGCTAGCTAATGAAGGGATCGAAATTTTTCTTCAAGGATCAAGCCATGGATCGATGCAACTAGCTGTTATTTCCACTTGGAGGGGGTTATTCCCTCTCATTTCCTCTATATAAGGAAGCTCTCAAGCTCCTCATTGTTATTTGAACAACATTGAAAATCTTTTGTAAGCTCCTCATTGTTATTTGAACAACATTGAAAATCTTTTGTATTGAGCTAAGCTCTGCTGAAACTTCTGCATTAATAAAAAGTCTTTTGGCCCTTGGGTTTCAATTCAAGGCGTCTCTCGCTTAATGGTTCATGGTATGTGCTGAATAGGTTTAATGCTTTAATTTTTGCTATTATTGAAGATTATTGTTTCATAGCCATTGGTTGGACTATCTATCAACACATGTATCTTGCTTTAGGTTTTGGGCTAGAGTAAGCATTTAGAAGCTAGTAGATCTAGCAGGTATCTGTAGATCTCTAGCCTATTCGTGTGAATCAAACCCCTATGAAGCTAATAATCTATCTTTCAAGTGTGTAGAGATCTTTTCAGGTGATTCAACCTGTTGACCACTCTGTGTCAACGACCCCATAGCAGTACACCCCCATTTTGCAAATGGGATTCATCATGTTCGAGGTGTTCATACCATTAAGATTCCATCATTAGTCGACAGTTTTATAAATGATGTAAACTTATTCTGCATGTTTATGATGTAAATGATCTAAGTAAGACTATCATGTATGTAACAACCTAGGCAAGCCTAGTATTTTGGTGACGATTTCTATCCTAGGAGGTTTTTGGTCTTACTGATTCATTTGTGTTTCTCGACACAAGTGATCGACAAAGTTTTTCCCCCCATCCTCACCCCAAAGCTAGGGTGGATTTTGTCATCAAGATGCTAAGTGAGTCCTAGTGTTTTCTATCGAGTCTTTGTAAAAGTAGTTTGGGAATAATCCTAGCTAATTGGCTAGATTATTTTATTACAAGCTGCTTGGTCTACTAGATCATGTTTTGAGTCACAGAATTGCGTAGCTATTTGAGGGTCTATCACGAATGGGTTTTCCCCCTTCATGTATCAAATGTATTTATCTTATGTAAAGAGGGTTGGAAAAATAATTAAATCTCCTCTCAGTCAATTAATTAAATTTTCTGGCCAAATTAAATTAAAAATCCTAAGCTAGAAATTTAATTAATTTAAGTCCTAGGTGATTTAAAATTCTTCAAAGGAAAAATTTGTGGGTCCTAAAAAATAAAATTTTAAAAGTCCCAGACCAAGGTAATATTGAGAATTTCGAGAAATTTTGGACCCTTGGGCCTTGGTGGTCAAGTCAAAGCCAAATTTTTGAGGTAATTAACTCAAAAATATTATTTTTGAGTTAATTAAAAGGGAATTAAATGATAAATTCGAATTTCCTCAAAAATTTATAATTTCGACGGATGAGATTAAAAGATGATTAGATCTTGTTAAACGGTCGAGATTACTTTGACATGGATCAACTGAACTAGTCGTTGGAGATTTTTATCTTTTAAAGTAGAGGTCTTTGTCAGTCTATCAGTCATCCGATCTCTTGATCGTGTACTTGCTCTTGAAGTTCTCCTATAATATTTTTTGAATAATACAAACAAAGTCTCTGGGGTTTTATTTTAATGGTGGTGCTTCTCTTTAGCATTTTATGGTAAACTTGTTCTTTATATTCTGCCGGTAATTATTTTAATGAATTGTTGATTAATAACTCTTGTAGAGTAATCTATTGTACATGTATCTTGCTTAGTTTACTGGATTTAGGGTAGGAATATTAATTGGATTGAGTTAGCAGCTATCTCTAACGCTTGAAAGTTTATTTTTATCTTATTTCTCTATTGATTTAACAGTTTAACTTTAAGTGTGCAGAAATCTTTCAGATTTAGAATTGGGCGTTTGGAGAAGTCCTCGGTTGGACCAGCTGACTCTCAAGGAAATAAGATCTGAAGAGCCCTCCGGATCTAATTCCCCAAGCTTATCTTAAGTTCTCTTCTTGTAGGGTTTTTCTAGAGTTTGTGCCAAAATTAAAAAATTATCTTAACCTTTATTTGAATTTAAAGTTAGATCTGGCTAGTAAGAGCCTTAGATCTTCAGATTTGGGAACGAAGTCAGACTTATGCTCCTTAGATCTGACAAATCTACAACTCTTGTGCATAGATCTGTAAATATATTGTATAGATTTGAAGTTTTGTAACATAATTTTGAATTCTGACATTTGGATTTTTTGGATATTCTTTATTATTGTACATATTGGGTATTAGGTTTTTCTATTTTCACTTGTGCAGGAATAGATCCAAAAAATCAGCCAAGAAAATCTTCAGATCTGAGCTAGATCTAGACCCTGGAGGGCAAGATCTGGGCTCAATATTTGTTTGCGGGAATAAATCTAAAAAATCAACCATGGAAATCTTCAGATCTGAGCCAGATCTAGACCCTTGAGGACGTATGGGCTTTTGAGACTATTTTTGCAGGATTTTGGTCTCAAAAATTCTAATTTTCAAGCATAAACATTACTCCAAAATTTCAAGAATTCTCAACGGTGGGATCTTCAAAGCCTTGGGCTAAGGGTTTTGATCTCTAAACTCTTATTTTTCACAAATTTTTTAATAGCAAACAAATCACAAATAATTAGGCCCTAAAAACACATTTTATTTGGTCAAAATTGTTTAAAATTGCCAAAATCTTCATTTTCAGAATTTTTCGCCATTTGGGCATCTTTAATTTTGCCTAAATCTGACTTTGAAACTTGCTGGAAATTACTGCATAACTGTGAAAAATTAGATCTAAACATTTCTTATGCATATCCTAAATAAGGTTAAAAAAATTGAATTTTCAGTTTTTCGGCAAAACTTACTATTTTTAGACATTGTGGGGATCATTTTCAGTATTTTCAGTTTGCTGATCTGTTATCAATTTACCGCTGTTATAAACTTATCAGTTCTGAAAATCATTGAATCAAACTGTCTTAAAGCCTTAAAATTGAAATTTTTAGGTTTTAATATATTTTTTGCTATTTCTGGAAGTATTTGGCAGCTATTTTTGGCAGTTTTATCTTGCTGATCTGTCACTGTTTCACTGCTGAAATAAAAATATTAGATTTAAAATTTCTCTTAATCAATCCCTAAAAATTGAGTTTTCTTCAAGTTCAACAATTTTTACTATTTTTAGTCATTTTGGGCATTGGTGCTGGTATCGTTTGTTTGTTGATCTATGGTTTAAATTACTGCTGCAATTTATATTTCAGATCTGAAATCTTGCTGAAGAATATATCCTAAGTTTGACTATAGGAGAAAATTTAATTTTTGGATTTGCATTATTTTAAGAATATCATTTAATCCATAAATTGTTTGACGAAGTGTTTGTTTAGCATTAAAATTTCATGGTGTTTATTGATGATTAATTATTGAGATTTAAACACTAATTATTTTCTTATGCTAATTATTTAGTCTGCTATAAGGAGACAACTTCAATAGAGAGATTGGGGATCAAGGTGACAACCCCTGATCTGAGCCGTTGTTACGGTGCCTAGACATTCTGTGCGACAACACAACCCTTGGGGAAAGCTCAATTTCATGGAATTTGAGGTGACCACACTTTGTTTGGACCTTGAGCTAATCTAACGATTTATTGTGCAAAGTTTAGGTTTGTACATCAAATTCAAAATGATTTCCATCAAATTATTTTTCAAAATCGACTTGGGCTAAAAAGATTTATTTGCTAATTAGAGTGGGCTAAAAATATTTATTTGCTAATTAGTCCTAAAATTTCATTGTAGATTATTGTAGATAATTTGTAAAATATTTTATAAATTAGTTCTAACCCTTGTATATTATTTTCTCATTTATAAATAATAATTTTGGGTTTTATTTTAGAAATTTCTAGATCTTGTGTCTTGGCCTCTATTTATTTATCTTGTAGGTGCTAAAAGATCAAATTTTCAAAGAGAATCTCAGGTGTGAGGATCCTAGCCCTCATCTAGCCTAGATGGTTAAGGTTTTGAGAGGGTTTTAGCCTTGCAGGGAGCTGTCCAACCTGAAGGAAGAAGTTGTTCAACAAAGAAGGACTGATTTGGTGTATAGAACCCTCAAGCCACAAGACCCAAGTGTTATTTTTGCAATGCTAGCCTAGAAGAGGAAGCCGCTAGCCCTAGAGGGCTTTTCTGCTGCTGCAATTGGGGTTTTCTTGACTATTTGTCTTCTGAATTAATATTTTGCAGGTGGTTCCTTGGTGTTGGAGGTCATTTTTGGAAGTGGTGGCCGCAAGGATTTTGAGGCCTCTAGGCCTTGGCTGCATGCCCTAAAGGGCCATTTTACCCTAGCCGGAGCCTCAATTAGGCCCATAAGCCCTAGCCATAGGCCTAATTAGGCCTTGAAGCCTTAGCCGCAACCTTCAGAGACTTTGAAAATTGGTTTGCAAGTGATTCCAAGGGCTAACAATTTGTTTTGCAGGCCCAAAGTGATTTTGGGTAAGGGTTTATAGTGTTTTCTCATTGTATTTTTGTCAACTTGCGGGTTAATCTTGGTTTTGCAGGCTCATCATCCACTGAGGAAGGGTTTCAAGGGTCAAAAGTTCATTTGCTGCATCATTCTAGCCCTTGGAGGCCTAGCCACTAGCATAAGGAAGGCTAAAAGGGCCTGGAGCCTCTTTCCTACTAGGCCGCAAGCCTCATTAGGCTTCCTAGGCCTAGCTGCAACCCTTGGAGGGCTTGATCCATCACATACATTTGTTTTAAGCAATGTTTTGAACATCGCGATAAAATCGCGATTTTTTCGTAGAAACGATTTAAATCGGCGATTTTTATATTTTGAACAAATCGTGAAAAAATCGTTGGCCCGTCAAACAACGACCCAATAACATGCAAATTCGATTTTTTTTTGGTCATTTTTGCAGACAGAGATTAAGAAATAGAGCTAAGGAGGAGGAGAAGTCATCTTGAGAGGACACAATCCGCCTAATGAACGACCCAGATTGATTAGAAATTACTATACTTTTATAAGGCAATTTTACATCTGTTTTTAGCTTCGGGGGCGCAGCTGCCCCCCTGGACCCCCCAGGCAGTGTTTAATTACGGGCGGCATTGCCGCCCCATTAAGGTACAGGGGTCCAACGTTGTGATACAAAATATAAACAAGATAATCAGGCTCCACACCTAACAGAGAGGCCTATCATGGAGTCAGCCCTTGATTGGATAGAGCAGGAGGTAGTTGAGGGGGAGGAGGAGGAGGAGGAGGAGCAACAGCAGGAGGAGGAGGTGACACCACCTACCCCTGCTACTGGTAGAGGACGTGGTCTGCCTCCTTTAGCTCCTTGTGCTTTAGGTTCTGGTGCTTCAGGTTCTAGAGCACAACAGAGTCCATTGCCAGCCTCGCTAGCGTCTTCGTCTAGAGGGAAAGCTGTTACATTTTCTCGCAAGAGGGGCAGAGGAAATCAATAGTATAGGTTATTTGGTGCATTCCTTTGTATATAACATTATGACTCATGATATGAGATACATTATTATATTTTTTGTTGATATTTTGAGGTTGAGTTGAGACTCAGGACTTCGTATTTAGGACATGATTCACTAGTATGTGTGATGTAGCACTAGACATGATATTACACGTCTTATATATCAGTTTCTTTTTCATATTTATGTGTCAATGCATTTATTTTATGTTGTGGGTGCTTTAGATATTAAAAAAATTGAAAAAAAATGAATATTTTTTGTATGTGCTGATTTTTTCCTGATTTTTATGATTTTTTCCCGATTTTTTCCCCTCGCCGATTTAATCCCGATTGCGATTTTCGAAACATTGGTTTTAAGTCTAATCCATTGATGTTGCAGGTGTTTTTTTTCCGAAGGGTTACAAGGCTAAGACATCAAAACTCTAAGCCCTAGCCTTGCTAGCTAAGTCTCTACAACTCTGATCCATTATTTGCATTAGTGTTTGGGTTAACAATTTGTGGTTGTACTGATCTAAGAGGTCTGCTCCTTGTATGTCAAGCTAACCTTTTGTGATTGTAGGCATTGGAGGAGTGATTTCTCTCTTATCTCCAACTTTGGCATAGGTCACTAGGTCTAAGGGTTTGCTTCTCTTTTCACTGTCAAAATTTTACATTAGATCTGAAGTGTTAACAGCAGTGGCATAAGTGGTTGCATATAATCATTAAGACAAGGTCCTAAAACTAATTTAAGCAACTTTAAGATCCTAAAGTAATTCACTAATAAACTTAAGAGAAAATTTGTCACTGTTTTGTCTCATTTGCAATTTTAATATTGGACTGATATCATTGTTAAAGAGGTCTGATCGGATTTGAAATAAGTGCCTAAGATTCTATTCTAATAAGCCTTATAAGCCTAAAAGTCATTTCATAATTGCTTAGGATCTTGTCATTAGAATAGTGAATGCATTCAAGTGAATTGTGGGATTAATATTGCATAAATTTGTGGGCTGACTATAACAGTGATATAGTGCAAAGGAGCTCTTGAATATCTCGAATTACATTGGTGTCTTGATAACAGCCTTCCCTTGCAATTCTTCTTGCACCATTGCACAACATTGCATTGGCATTGAAGGATCTCTCTCATCTCAAAATGTTAAAGTGCTAGTTGCATTTAGCATATTGCATCTTTGCATTAGCATAGCTTGGCATTATTGGCATCTCATTTGTGTAGTTGCATTAGTTTTATTGAAAATCACTGTTAACGATCTCTCGTTGTGCTTGTTAATATTGTGTTTAAGATCATCTATTATGCTTCATTGGCTTATTATCTATATAATAAAAGCTTCTTGTGCCTAATTGTTAAATCAGAAATTGATAAGCCCTAATAATTTCTTGAAGAAATTGGAATTGCTTATTGTGTTTCATTGGAATTATTTATCTTGCTTCATTGAGATAATCTCTTAATTGTTCACTAAGTGCTTCATTTAATTGCCTCTTGTCATCTTGTGTTGAATAAGCATCTTTGATTTCAAGTGATCTAATCCTGTTGAAGTACTTAGAACGTTAAATAATCTCATTGAAGCAATCACTCACATCTTGCATATTCATTCTAGGGTAGACATGCATTTCTAAAGCATACCTCCAAGCATAAACTTGGTTGTAAGTGGACAGGGCCTCTTTCTTCGCACAGTTTGTGAAGATTAGACCCTCATCCGCAGTTAACACGGTGACCTTGCAGTTCTCTTGTGGGCAATCCCTTGTAGGAACAAAGGCACTCGGGTGGTTAGAACTCCACGAGAGGTATCGTTAATGAGGCCTTAGCCTCCTTCCCTTGGAATTATCTCTACAACTTGCGTTCGAGACTAGCTTGAAAAGAATTGAGGAGAAGGATTCATCTATAGTAGGAATATAATCAAAGTAACCAAGAGCTCGCATCTCACATAGCTCTAGGTCTTGCACTCCATATAGGATAGAGTTTGCATCCCACAACAGTTGTTCAACGGGTAACTTGGAAATCTGATTCATATTGTGCAAGTAATTAAATCTGAAGGCACTGGTCTCTAGTTCATTATCTTTGGGAATATAATCAAATTGTGCTTAATAATCTTACTTTCCAGCTAATTCAAACCAAGTTGCTAGGCCATTCAGTTGTGTCTCCTTAATTGGTTGGTTTCCAACAAGTTGTTCATCATCTCATCCATAGGGACTACCCCCCTTAGCTTGCATTTAGGAGACAACTTAAACGGAGAGGGTAGGGATCATAGTGACAATCCCTGCCCTGAGCGTTGTCGCAATTCTGTGTACAATTTGAGCGACATCAGGGCCCTGGGTGGTGGGATTGGGGTTCGCAGTTTGGGAAACAGATTCAACTTTATGACTCAAAAAAATGCACTTCATTCTACATTGGAATCATATCCTGTCCCCTGTTCTCAATGCTTGATGGACCTTTTTTGGTCAATAAGATGAATGGATTTGTAGGCTGCACAATGTTTGGTATCTACACATCAACTACAATGTACAGGTCTTTGCATGGCTGGTTATCTATCAAAGGCTGCCATCTAAAGCCTCTCTTGGCTTAAGAGTGGACTCTGATATGGTCTTTGTTTAGTATGTGGTTGTTCATAGTTGGTGAAGTGTGTTCTTTGGAACTACTAATTTGCCAATATTTGTTTGAAGTATGTCTAGGATCAGCATTGAACTTTTTTCAAGGACAAATTCATCAATGAGCAACATTGTTCGGAGACTCACGCTACCTAGAGGTCTCTGTTTTCTTGGAAATTTGGCATTGCTTTAGAATCACTGAATTGTTCAATACTTGGAGGTTAGGTTGCAAATATGCTTTTTCCGATGAGGTCAGTTTGTCTCAATCCTTTTGTCATGTTTTGCGTGAAGAGTTATGTATGCAATTACTAGTTGAAGGATATCTGCTGATTACAGATGCTAAAGAATTAAATGCTTCAGCTTATTCTGATTTTATGCCTGCCCTATTAGTTCTGAGTAAAAGATATGGTCCATCTTTTCATATACCCTTATGCATTTATTTTCTTTTTTGTAAATACATGTCTATTGATATACAATTTATTTTCAAAGATAAAATGATGTGTGCCTTTTTTTTCAACTAATTGTTCTGTATAACTGAACAGGCTGTTCAATTGGAGAAATATGTTGCTGAGTCAGTGAACTTACCTGGAGGCCTTAGTTTGCTTAAGGTATAAGCTGCTAACAACTCTGTATAGCATTTGAGACACCAAGACCTAGTTATTATTAATTTATTACAGCACTGCTCCGTTGGTCTATTTCAAGCCAAGCTTTTTATTGATACTACTCTTTTTTGTTCTTTATTGTTTAATGCGTTTAGCTGGATTAAATTTCATTGATCTTATTGTTATTTTTCTTGCAGGGACGTGTAAACACTGCTGATGTGTTTGGAGTTTCAAATTCAGATCTTGTTCCTGGGAAGTATGAAGGTGCAAAACTAGTTTTTCCCACTAGCAGAGTTTCTTTTTGATTTATGGTAGCTTTATTGCCTTGTGTTTCCTTCGATTTTTAAGATAGGATACCACAACGATTTAAAAGCATTTGCCTTTTCTGACCAACAGGGGGCCTGAAGCTGTGGGAAGGTTCAACAGATCTAGTCAATGCCTTGAAACATGAGATTCAAGATGGCCAGTTATCATTCAAGGGCAAGAAAGTATTGGAGGTAGTAATTTTCCAAGTGAGGGTTTTAATATCTCAATTTCTCCCATCTTTTAACAGTGTTGTATCCATGTCTATGTTTGGCCATCATAATGTCATGTTGAATGTTTGTACTTCGTCTACATGGTTATCTTTAAATTCTTTTATGTTCATACTTTCAAGACTGTCAGTTCATAATTTCTCTTTCTATTTATATCTGCATGGCATTTGCTTGATACTCAATCTCTGTGCAGAATTTCCACAAAATTCTGATCTGCTGATAAGAACAATCTGAAAAACACTTTCTTTTCTTACAAACACAGAATTTCTCTACTCAATTTGCAGCAGAATTAGGAACAGAAATAAAACACAGTCACACAATTCAAGACAATTTTTTTTACTAAGGAACCCAACTGGGAAAACCCTCTGCTTGATGAGAATTTTATTGATAGAAAAACTGACCAATAGATTTCTTACAAAATAATTGTTTCAATCTGAAAGACACTTGTCTTTCCTGCTTGATCTAAATTTGAAACCTTTGCAAAACTGCTGATCATTACTGCCCTCTACCAACCTGTGCACAAGCTTCTCTTGCACGCTCTTCTTCTCACAAGTTGCATGGACAAACTTGTGCTTCCTAGTGCTTGGTCTCACCAACTCGTGCTCACCAAAACAATGATTAAACTTGTTCCTTTGTTCCTCCTTTTAAAGGCAATTCGAATGGTTAAAATTAGTGAGTTTTCTAATTAAGGAATGATTTTGTGACTGATTGAGTTAGCATGAGTTAACTGCTCATGCAACTCATCCTATTTCAAGTCAACCACTTGAAACTCAATCACTTCTGTTTTTTTTCAATCAACTCAAACTAGAAAATCAAGAACTCGACTTTCAATTTCAACACACCAGATAACTGCCTCATGCACTACTATTTTATAGGGAAACTTGTAAATTTTAGGAACTCGACCATGCACATAAAGGAACTGGACTTTGACTCCTTGAATTAAGGCACAAATCATGGAATCACTTTTCTCGCTAATTTTCAATACTCCCTCTTAGTGAGGAAGGTGTCCTTGGAAGAACCTTGTCCACTTGGATCTATCTCTAACACCACCAAGTTCTTCGCTGCTGCAGCTGCTCCCTTTAAGCTAGAAGGTTTCCCTGCTTTCTTCTGTGGAACCTGCTTTGAAGACCTGTTCTTTCCCACCATACTCTACGAGTCTTGCTCCACTTCATCATCCTGCTGGTCAACCCAATTGCCAACTAGCTTAGACTGAAACTGAGATACTGACTGAGGCTCGATCTTGAGAGCTTTATCTTGCACTTCTCTACTCTGTGTACTACCTGCCTTGCTACTCAAGGCTGCACCTGTCTCTACCTGCGACCTGTAGGGATTCTTCACCCTCACACTTATTTGCTTCTCAAATCCAGAAGCTAAGTGTTGGAGGTACACCTTACCTCTGCTGAATATGACATCATATCCCTTGTCCTCAAGGGTGGCTACCGAAACAAGATTCTGCCTCAATCCTGGAACATAAAGAACATCTTTGAGATGAAGGGAATTACTTTATTCCCTCTGAAAGCTGACAATACCAACTTGTTAAATTTGGAAACTAGGGCTAAATTCCACCTTGGGACAACTCATTTGATGGAGATGATGATTGCATTGGATTCCTCTTTTTGAGAAGTCCAAGATTGATCTAAAGATCATCTCATTCGGGCAAGCAGAAGTGAGATTTTGAATTTATTCTTTCACATGTGCAAATTGTTTAGGTTGGCTTCAGCTTAATGTAGGCTTAAGAAGCCCAATAGACGTGTCTCTTCACCCACAACGAATTGTATAAATAGGAGTGACCTCTCACCTCATTTGGATATCATTCACTCACACATTCTTCTCTCTCTTCTTCTAATTGGGTCGTACAACTTATGGGCAAATTATTTTTCTCACATGTGTGGCAAGAAGGATGAACTTTCTGGGACAGATTGCAGGCCAAAATTTAGACTGTTGACTAGCGTTGATCGAGGTGTTCTAGACGAAGTTTGGCATCGATTTTTGGTAGAAAAATTCGATTTTTGTAGGCTGTACAACTGGGCACAAAAATCGAGAATTTCTGGGCTAAATCACAAAACCGAAATTGCATAAATTTTAGACTGTTGACTAGCATTGACGGAGGCTATTTTGACTGAATTTGATTGTGGTTTTCAGGGCAGAATTTCAGTTTCTTTAGGCCGCATTGAATAACACAGAAATCGAGGAATTTGGAGCTGTTTGACCTGCGTTGACCAAGTTTGACTAGAGTTTTTGTGACTATTTTGGGTTGACTTTGACCACTGCTAAAGGCCAAATTTGACTGCCTTTGATCGAGCTTCAAAGGAGGTGTTTCGCTGCTGATTTGACTAGCGTTGACTTTCTGGTTAGGGTTGATGTTTGACTGCAGTTGAATGCAGAATTTGAAGCGCTGATTTGACTATGTATTGGGCAAGTGAATTTGATTTTTGTACTCTCTCTATGCTGAACTATTGAATAATAAGAAGAAGAATTGATCAAAGGGTTTTACCCACATTGGGGTTTTTCCCTGGCATTCGCCAAATCCGATGTTCCCTTGTCTTGTCTTCTGCATTTTGTATTATGTTCTATGTGCATTTACTGTTAATGTGATTGCTACTAGAAATAATTGGAAATTGCCATTGGGCTGCTAAAGGAACATTGAAGTAAATTGTGCTAAGCATAGAACATACCATCGTTAACTAAAATTAACATGGTATCAGAGCTCAGGTGAAGACAAAGCCTAAGCAAGAGAGAGAAAAGCAATCACTAAGATTTGTTGGACGAAGACTTCTTCATCTTCTTCAAATCTGAGGATAAGCTCAATGATAAATCTGATTATCATGCATGGGAGATGTCTTTGGTCTTGAATTTGAAAGGAAATGATGTCATGGATTATGTGCAGGGAAATGTGGTGGAACCTCCTTCAAATGCACCGACTGCTACTAAGACAAAGTACAAGAAAGGTGAGGTCAAAGCTAAAAAGTTCATCAGAGACTCCTTTCAAAAACATTTGGTTGCTTACATTTCTGATTTGGGCACATCTAAGGAGATGTATGACAAGTTAGTTGGTATGTTCAAAGCAAACAATGCAAATCAAATTCTCTTTCTCAATAACAAGCTGAAGGACATCAAGATGGATAGAGGGGAGTCTATCCAATCCTACTTCATGAGAATTATTGAAATCAAGAATGATCTTCTATCTATTGGAGAAGTTGTTTCTTGTTGATTTTTAATGTACCTTGGACAAGTGGTTTCCCATGGGTTAGTCTCTACCTAGGGAAAAGTGTCCAAAATAATTCTTTTCCTAAGTGTGACTTTCTAAAGTGAAAGTGACTTTATAAGTGGTAAAGTCAATGTTAAATTATAAAGTGAAAAGTGGCTTTAGACATAAAGTACAATGTGGGTACTTTGTTTAATGGACAAGTTAAAAAATAGAAAGTGAGAATTAAATGCACATTTATTCTCATCCCTTGATCTAAATGAATTTGAGCCATTAGATCTTAGGGTTGCCCAAAAGTCATTTAGGGAAACAAAAGGGGGAAAAGAAAAGAGAGACTGCATTCATTCTTCATGAGCAGATTGGAGAAAGGAGGCTGAGGGCAGGAGAAAAGTTCTGAAGGAGAAGTTTGTTGCAGCAAGCTAAAGGAGTGATTTTTGGGCAAATCTGGGCACGAAAATCAAGGCATAGAAGACAACAAAAGGTACATTACGAACATATTTAATGCTATGAGCTGCACGCAATTCGAGAGAAGTTTATGAAAAAAATAAATTAAAAAAAATCCGTAGAGTCCGTACAGTGGTACGAAAATCTATACAGTCCATGTCCATACAATACATATTTTCAGCTTCAAGCGGGCATGGAAATCGAAGCAAAGTGGGCACGGTTTTCAAGGAGTTTTGGGCTGAAGAAATAAGTTGTATTTTGCTGTTTTGTTTTGTCTGCAAATGTATTTTTCCTGAACTTGAAAGATAAATAAATTTAAAGAGCTCTCTAACAGGTTTTCCCCGGAGAAGATTGAAAGGGTTTTGCTTGGGTCTAAGTTGACCAAAATCTGTGTGTATTTTTATGTGTTGCTGGTCTGTTTATGTCCATATTTATTTTCAGCATGTGTTGACAATCCCATGTGTTTTAATCTGAAAATTTCATTTTCAGAATTCTATATTGTTGAATGTATGTTTATGGGAAAGGGCATTTAGCTGAATGGGAGTGATAAGGTGAAATTAAAACTAGGTTGGGATTGCAGGAAACTTTTTAGTCATCAAATTTCAACATTTCTGACAGGGAGCTTACTCTTATTTCCCTTGGAGGTCTCCCACGAGCATGGGATATGTTTAACACCACTATTCTTAACAATGACAGGATTCCTGGTTTCGACGAATTATTGGCTAGATGCTCTCAAGAAGAGACGAGGATGATGGAGAGAGGCAAGCCTTCAAATGGAAATGAGCCCACTGCATTCTCTGCTCATGATGAGAGGAAGAACAATGCTGGTTCAAAGAAACAAGGTCAAGGGTTCAAGCAGGGATTCAAAGAAGAAAGAAAGGGAAGATGCTTCAATTGTAACAGGTTTGGTCACTATGCTAGAGAATGTCCTCATAAGAAGGATACACCACGGGATGATGACAACAACAACAACCACAACAATTTCAAAGGCAATGGAAATCAAAGGAATAACAGGTTCATCAACAAAGGAATAACAAGTTAACATTACCATTAATTGACTCAGGATGTTTGAGAGTGGTTTCGACCTCATTGGATTTCATATGGAGAAAGTAGAATTTTAGATCTTACTCAAAATCTAGTAGACTGAACTATTTGTAGGATTTTAGGATCAATGGAATTGCAACATTTCATTAGATTTTATCATGTATGAGGGCATGTGATTGGCATTTAATCAAGAAAACCGAGCCATATATGTACTCTAGCGTTGGTGGTGTTGATCGTTGAACTCCTTCATGGCCTTAGCAAAAATGTACCCTTCAGTCAAAGAAAAATCATTGATCATGCATGTCAAGCTTTTTCTACCATATTTTTAAGGCTTGGATTAGGAAGTTTGACAAAAATTGGGTGGTGTTGATTGATGTCCAAAGAAAATTGAGGTATAGACAAAATCTAGACTAGAGGAGAAGAATGAAGGTGATACTAGAGATGAGGATCCCAACATGAGTGATGGTGGAACATTGTTTGTCAAGGAGTGGTGAACATGCATGGTGGTGCTACCCCACAACTACAACATTTGGCAGTATGGGTGCCTTAACAATTGGTGAACACTTCTTCTATAGAGAGGTGTTACCTTGATATATATGTGGGTAATAGATACCATTTCCCCAGATAGAGTTCAAAAGGTGACAATGGTCCTTGATTTTGTTCCTTTTAGATTCATATGTTGTAGATATTTTGACCATGCCCCTGGCTAAGGGAAAGTTTGAGATGTTGAGGGGGAGACTTGTTTGGAGGGAGTGTTAGTTTTTACTTGGTTGCTCAATAGTTGTACTCCTTCAATGTTGGTGCACTTAGCAGATTTGTATAACCTTGATTCCTGTGCAACAATAATTTTAATGAAGTCACACGAGATGCAACATTATAAAAGCTTCTAAGGAGGCACAACAATAATTAAGGAGGAATCTATGGTTAAGGTGCATGCATGCATCATATTTAACAAGTTTACCTTATTTAGCTACCCATATTTAGAGATTGTTTTTCTCTAGTTTAGGAGAAAAAGAATGCATCTGCCATCTTTAATATGTTTTCCATATTTAATCATTCGTATTTAGAGAGTGTTTTCTCTCTAGTGTAGGAGAAGTTTGATATTTATGGTAGCACATGCCTTTTTGAGATATAGGAAGATAAGGTGTTGTGCTTGAGGGAGCCTCGTAATTAGAAGATAACCTAGTTTTTGTTTGCTATTCATATTTTGGTATTTCTGCGTCTGCAAATCTAACATTCTTTTGGTGATTTGATTGGCTAATCATTTTTAGTTTCCTATATTCAAGTTTTAGTTTTATAAGTATAGATTTGTTTACCATGTATTGAACATTTTATAGAAATGTTGAAAATATCGGTATCGCCAAAATATCGGCGAGGGTCCTAAAAACATCTTATCGGCAATATCGACGAAAATATCGGCAAAATATCATAAAATATCGACAAACGTAAAAAATGCATAATAAATTCATATTTTTTTTTCTTTTCCAAATATTTAAACATATAAAGCAATAACAACATGAAATAAACACATTGGCACATAAATATGAAGAAAACACTGATATATATATATATGATGTAGTGGATGTAAAATAAAAATGGTACATCAAAGGCGATACCAAATTCTGTTGATCCCTGATAATTTTCCAAACAAGGACTCAAATGTGGAGAACCAATACAAAATAACATCACATATATAGAAGTATCTCATCATCATGAGTTATATGTAGCAAAACAAATAAAACTAGCAGCTAGCTATCTGAGATCAATTCCCTACCCTTTTTACTGGAAAATATGATGGGTTGTTTTCTAGGCCTGCCCCTAGCAGTGGAAGGCCTTGACCTTGCACCTAATGTCAAATAATGACTGCTGGGTATGGAGCTGTGCTCTTCTACATCTATAGAAGATGGTGCTGACACTGATGCTCCCACAATATCCTCCTCTTTCTCCTGCTCCTCCTCTTGATGCCCCTGTTCTAATGGTTCCTCTAGCTCTAACCATGTAGGTGACTCTTCCAAGATGGGCACCTCAGACTCCACCCTCCACTGAGACAATACAGCAATATTGTCTAAGGAAATGGCATCTGGATCCATTGGTGTTTCTATTTGCTTCATCGAAGTCAAAGATTGTAATGCACATACACTAAATCATTGAGGCATGAGAACTCCAACCTGTAAGGGTGTCAAAAAAACTAATGAGTCTTGACTCTTGACACTTGAGGGTCATAAATTAAAATTACAATAAATGTAATTGCTCAACTGAAGGCTGAAGCTCAAAGTTATCCCTATTGCGCTTTTTTAAGTGTATTTTTCCAAATAAACTCTAATTGTGCTCACACCTTGAAGAGCTACAAGTTTGAATCAGGATTCTTATGGCCAATTTCTGCAAATTTGGTGCCCTTGCACCATAGCTTCGCCACCAAATATCTGCAACAAAATAAAGAAATAAAAAAGTTAAAAGCTTTAAACATAATTAAACTTTTGAATACAAGTTACATAATTGAATTTTAAAAATCTAGAATTATAAATAAGTAAGTTCTAAATTGAAAATTCTAATGAGTCATGACTTGTCACTTATGTGGCATGAAGAGAGTCCTTTCCCTAATATCGTCATCAAAGACAAATAGGCCAACACAATCCCGATAAAACTGTATCTTGCGATTGATTTTGCTACAAAGCTCAGGATCAGGTACCATCCTCTGAATACAAGAATGGAGCCCTTCTATCACCTCACCATCAAAATCAAAGACACATTTTGTGAGAATTTTTGAATGTTATGCAGAAATCTACTATTAGATCTGGTTATGCTTCTCCTACTTAATTAAGTTGTTAATGCTGAAACTTCAGATTAACATCGAAGCAAACACATAACAGACTTTCACCGATTCAGATCTAAAACAGAAAAGTGCACACATAGACAAAGTGACACAAGGATTTTCTGGACAATAGTCCCCAGAAAAACCCAATGCGGGAAAACCGGTCTTCTGGCTACTGGAGGGTTTTATTATTAAGAGTTTTCTGAATACAACAAATCTGGGTACCACACTGGTGAACTCGACAGAGAAAAATATAGATTTGCAGCTAACCTGTTGTTCTGAAGCCAAAACGTTGACTGATCCACACCCTCAAATGGGATTTACAAGACTTAGCCAGATCTTGGCCCTAGTAACCCCAGTAGTCGCTCGGTCTCAAGTACAAATTCTCCATGCCAGTTTGACAGGGCTTGCACCCGAATGGTGACGTGTACCCCACACCCTGAGGGCCTCTGGCAGAGGGGGATGGCCCCGACCGCCCAACGCCGCCCCCGAAGGACCGCGTAGGCGTCGCTCGCGCTCGCGCAGCCGCCATCTCTCCTCGCCGCCGCCGCGTCTTCCGTTTCTCTACGCCTGCCGCGGAAGTTGCTCTTCGCTTCTCACGGACGCCAGGCAATCGGGACTCCACCATCCCCTTTGCCTAAACCCCCCCGCAAATGGGTGCGCACTTTTTTGAATTTCAGCAAACCCCGCCCCAAAATCTCGCCTAGTCAATGCCTGCCACCAGTGTCTTTGACAAATGACCCCAAGCCTTTCCTTTATACTTTTCAAGTTGGGAAACCAACGACCATGATCAGATCTTGAATAAATGGCTAAGATTAAAAGAAAGCTTGATCCGTGTGACTTAAGACAATTTCATCACATGTTTAATTAAATTCACTTTAATTATTTAAGTTCCCTAAGTTTTAACTTAGGAAATACATTAAAATAATTAATTAATTAAATATCTCCCAAACCAGATGAAATTTCCCAAATCCCTTTCTGAGTCTTGTAGATCAAGTGTACTCTAGCCCCTCCACAAATTTTGGGAGCTAGAGCACATCCAATGCTACCCCAACACACAAAATCTCAACACTCCCTCTTAGCACGGAGTGTGCTCTAGCAATACATCACACCATGTATCACAAGATTTTGGGCACTGGTTTCTGTGTCGTTGATGCTTTGGCCTGCTGCCCTTCATCACTGCACTGCTGCTGCCATTCTATACTGCTACCCATGACGCTGTCACCACCACTCATCTGCACTGCAACTACCTCTCAATCTGCTGCATCCGTGCTGCCTCCTGCTGCACTGCATCTTCAGTTGCTGAGAGAAACAACTGAATTTCCTACCCAATCCTTCACAGACAAGTCAGTTGGGCTGCAACCTCATCACTGAAGCTCCATTGGCATCTGATCTTTGCTGTCATCTGGAGAATGATGCACAACTATGGCTCTGCATTGCATAAGAAAACTCCCTCTGCACTGCTGAAATCACATCAACCCCTTGTGCTAAAATCTCTCACGCTGCTGCTGCACTACGCTATCCTCCTGAAGCCCCTACACTGCTGAAGTCGCATCATTGCCTACGCTGCTGCTGTATCTGCACTGTGCTACTCCTTCTAGCCTTCAGATTTGCCTCTGCTTCATCCGTGATCTTTGCACCCACTGCTCCACTTGTCACACTACTGTCTTAAGGCTCCCATAGCTCGGATGTGTTCCAAGAGGTGAGCTGCTCAAGGATCTTGTCCTCATTCTGTAGCTGCTCTACAAATCCATGTCACCCCACTTTCGTGGTTCATGAGCGCTCATGGCTGCATCGTCTTTTGACCCATCATCTGCCACAACAGCCTTGGAAGAAGAAGCTTCCTTGTCCTTTTTCTTCTGAGGACAATTGCTAGCGAAATGTCCTAGTTCGCCCCACTGGAAGCACTTGATCTTTGATAGATCCTTCTTCTTTCTGTGCTGCCTCTTTGATGCTAAGGCTTCATCTTCTTCATTTTCCTTCTTCACCTTACTCGATCTCGTGCTGTACTGTTTCTTGGTGAATCTGCAGAGTTCTTCTTGACGCATGATTGCCCACAAGTTGTCCCAGTTTGGAAGGTCTGCTATGCCCAAGATACTTTGGACAAAGGTTTCCCATTCATCTGTGACTGCATTGAGTGACCATCACATCATCCTCCACCTTTGCACCCGTGGTAGTCAACTGGTCTCTGATCGACTGTAATCTGAAGAGAAAATGTTCCATGTCTTCCCCCTTCGTCATCATGAATGACCGCATCTGAGTCTCCAGAAGCATCTTCCTTTGGACGAATTTTCCCTCATATATGGATGATAAGGCCTTCCACATCTCATTAACTGTTTTCTTTTCGGTTATGTGTGGGACAACATGGTCCTTAACTCCATCCATTATCAACTGCTTGGCATGTCTCGCAGCTTCATTATGCTTCTTCAGGAGGTCTGCATCGGTTGGCGTGGCCAGGACTTGTTCTGCATGGTCTCTTAGATGATATGCCTCTAGGACTATCAGGATTCTAGCCCTCCAAACTGCAAAGTTGGATAGGCCATCTAATCTATCATGATTTGTCAGTCCGCGAGGTGCCATTTGCTCAGAAATCTATCGGATCTCCTCTTCTCTCTGCTAGAGATCTGGATCTAAGGTCCTTGGCGAAATAGGCAGCTTCTGCTCCATCTGACAACTGATGTCCCTTCTTGGAAATCTACCAAATCAAACAATGATTCAACTCTCTTCGATCCTCTGATCGATTTGCAAGTTTCTTTGGCTAGAAACTCTCTGATAAGTTGATCTCCTCCCGCTCTTTGTCGCTAGTGCTTAGGCTAAAATTCTGAAAACTTCAGAAATTAAACCCCACCAACACCTTCTGAAGTTCTGCAGCTCTGCTTCAGGTACTTCTGGGTCAGACAACTTCATATCTGCGTCACCCTGGCTGGCTTCAGATATTCCCAACGCTGCCTCTGCACAGTAAGTACATGGGCCTGCGTGGAGACAACGTAAGACTGCGTCACCCTGACCTTTGCGTGATTATACTCCCTCTAAAACTGCGCTGTCCCTTTAGATCTGGCCTTCTGCTGCTGCTGCTTCTCTTCCTGCTGCTTTCTGCAGCAAGATCCTTCAGTCTTCTGCTGGTGACCCTACTAGGTCTGCAATCGCTATGATACCATGTGAGAATTTCTGAATGTTACTTATGCAGAAATCTATTCTTAGATCCGATTATGCTTCTCCTACTTATTAAGTTATTAATGCTGAAACTTCAGATTAACATCGAAGCAAACACATAACAGATTTTCACCGATTCAGATCTAAAACAGAAATGTACATGCACACATAGACAAAGTGACACAAGGATTTTTTGGACAATAGTCCCCGGAAAAACCCAATGTGGGAAAACCGGTCTTTTGGCTGTTGGAGGGTTTTATTATTAAGAGTTTTTTGAATACAACAAATCTAGGTACCACACTGGTGAACCCGACAGAGAAAAATATAGATCTGTAGCTAACCTGCTGTTCCGAAGCCAAAACGTTGACTGATCCACACCCTCAAACGGGATTTACAAGACTCAGTCAAATCTTAGCCCTAGAAACCCCGACGCTACCCCTAAAGCCCCTGTGTCAGCCTCTGCAGCCTCTGCGTTGGCATGGAGAGGGCTACCTAACCCCAAAATGGGTGACGCAGACCCTACGTTGCCCTTGAGGGTCTCTCCGTAACCCAGATGGGTCCCCGACTAACTAGCGCTGCCCCTGAAGGGATTGTGTAGCACCCGCGTAACTGAAGCTACCCCTGTGCTGCGCAGCTGTTGCCCTTTCTGCTGCTGCTGCCTCTGCTTCTCTGCGCTGCCTCTGGAAGTTGCTCTCTGCCTCTTGCTGATTCTAGGCACTGAGATCAGACCATCCCCTTTGCCTAAACTCCCCTCTCTGCAGTTGAAACACTTTTGAGAAATCTTAGCAAACCCTGCCCTAGAATCTCAGCTTAGCTCCAGTGCTCCGCCACTGTGTCTTTACAAATGACCCCAAGCCTTTCCTTTATACTTTTCTCGTTGGAAAACCAACGGCCATGATCAAATCTTGAAACAATGGCTAAGATTAAAAGAAAGCTTGATACACGTGACTTAAGACAATTTCATCACATGTTTAATTTAATTAACTTTAATTATTTAATTTCCTAAGTTTAGACTTAGGAATACATTAAAATAATTAATTAATTAAATATCTCCCAAACCAGATGAAATTTCCCAAATCCATTTTTGGGTCTTGTAGATCAGGTGTATTCTAGTCCCTCCACAAATTTTGGGAGCTAGAGCACATCCGATGCTACCCCAATACACAAAATCTCAACACATTTGTATGAAAATGCGGGGTTAAGGAAGAATGATGCTGCATGAATGGGTCGATGAAGTATCCCTTTCCACCAACTATCAATCACAACCCATAACATCATCTGTCTATCAAGCCCAACAATACCCTTGTTTTCATAATATGCACAAATTGCCTCCTTGGCCCTATCCACGACCTCATAAAATAAACCATTGCAGGCTTGTCCCCATCTACCAATCTCAAAACCTTTACTATAGGTTCACTAATTGAGCACAGTTCTTCTACTCCCTGCGAAAATGTGTCAGTGTACACCATTTTTGCAATGGCTCTCCCATTCGGTCTCCTGTTGTATCTACAATCACGCCACTCATCAGAAACAAACATTTGCTTCAACTCAAACTGGCATCGAAGCAAACACTGAAGAGTAATAAAGTTGGTGGAAAAACGTGTGATTGCAAGATGTCGCAACTCCTTGTTTCTAGTGTATCTCCTCATTAGGCTAAGAACAAAAGCATGATTATATATAAACTTGGGGACGCTCCTAGTCATATCAATCAGCTCTTTGATGAAGGAGAGTTTCCCCATATCCTCAAGCAACAAATCGATACAATGTGCTACACATGGAGTCTAGAACAATGTATGGTGCCTCTCCATAGGCATCCTGCTGGCAGACACATAATTAATTGCATTATCGATTGTGACTTGCACCGCATTCTGCACACCAATCTTCTGGATGAACCCATTTAACAACTCACATATCAGTGTTGGATCTTTTATATGTGCTGATGCATCCACTAATTTAATAAACATTGTACCTTTAGGACAATGTACCAAGAAATTTCGAAGGGTCCTACCCTTCCTATCTGTCCAACCATCAAACATCACTGTGCATCTAGACAATACCCATGTCTGTTTCAACTCCGCCAATCTATTGTTGATGTCTTTCTTTTCTGCTTAAAGGATTGGCCTCCGCAACTCCTCATATGTAGCACCTTTGTACCCTGGGCCCACAACAACATTAACATCACACATTGGCTGCCAAAATAGATTGGTTTTGGTGATGTTGATGTTAAGAATTTGGAGGGCTGCAGATTATTACAAATTCTCTTCTTGATACTTACTTGTGAACTTGCTTGAGTTACTTATGTCTTTCTTTCTTTAGCTTAGTTAGTCTTTCATCAAGTCAATTATCAAAATGCACGAGAAACAAAATTAGGCTCCTAGAGCCAGAGCAAAACCTCTCCCTCTTAGAGAGGAAAACCCGCAAAGAATTCTTCTTATGGATCTTTAGATGACAAGTACCATGACCCAGACTCAGACCCTAGACTTAGGAATGTCTCCAAGATCTTATCATTGCCCTTTTAAACTTGATTCTTCTCTTCTTCAATGATCTGCTTTGTTCTTCACTTGAAAAACTCAATCACCAAGATTTTCTTGTTATGTTGTGGATGGGAAGGTAAATCACAGATTAACCTTCTTCACTTTCATTCTTCTTTTAGAATGCGAACTATTGACTGTGACACATCCGCAAATGCCACCTTATGATTGCTTCCTGAAATGAGCAATTACATCGGCATTTGTCATAATTCACGTATACACACTTATTGTTTCAGATTGATTCGCACAGCTTCATCGTTGTATGTTATGTAGTCATCACAGAAGTTCTTCATCCTTTGCGCTGAGACACCCTCCCAGAAATCCGCACTGAAAATGTCTTTAAGAATAGGCAAGGGATGTCATTGAAACATGTCTTTAAGAATCCGTAGAGGCTGTCTCTTGGATGTTCGCATTTCCTTAGATATCCGCAGACTGTCACTTTAATAACCGCACTGTATATGATATATTGACCGCACAGAAGTTTGTTTTCTACATTTATGAAAGATCCGCACAGTAACTTTCGGTGATCAAATCCACACTGAAATTCTACAACAGACTGGTTTATCAATGATCGAGAACTATCTCTGCAGATGATCGCATATCTCTTCTTCTTTATCCACATTCATAACTATATGAACCAGAACATATCCGCTCTTTTCCTTATATGACTGTCTACCACTTCTGCACTTTTTCAACCCGAGAAATCCACAACTTATGTGTATATATAAGAGTGCGTTCACTTAATTTAGGCTGACCATACCTCTGACATGTAAGTCAACTTTTAGCATAGATTTTAGGCCGACCGGAAGACTTGTATACTTCAGCGTTAAGGGTGACTTCATGAGGTCTGTTATCAGCTATTTTCTCACAAGGTCTTGGAGCACATTTTCAAACTAGACACTTCATAAACATGACACTTGATTACACTTATAAACAAAAGACAAACCCTACTAGACATCAAGAAGAAGTCTAGAGACCTATAATAAATCTTGCCCATGAAGCAAGTACAACAAAATTACATTTTATTATCTTTGTCTTCTTCTTTACATAAATACATAGTCAACATGAAGACCGACCTAGTTACACTTTTCAACAGTTGAGAGGTAAGTCGCTACAGAAAAGACACCTCTCCATAACTCTTTGCTTCTTGCTTCTCCTTTTTTTTAACAACTGATTTTATAGAAGGTTGTTCTCCATGTCCGGTTCATGGAACAAAAAAGGATGACCTCCCACTCCCAGTTGCATTAGCACTAGCAGGTTACGCTATGGAGCCCCTTCCAATACCCTCAGCCTAAAAATCGAAAGAAGAAATCCCAAAAGGTTTACTTGCACGTTCAACCTTGTTTCTTTATGCCTCTTCTTTCTTTCTGTCTTTTTCCTCAATTGCTTAAAGATATTTTTGTATAAGATCCTTACTAGATTCCTTACAAAGCCCAACTTCATGTCCAGGGAGCCTAGCCAGATGGTATTTCAATCACGTAACCCCTCCTGTCATCTTGTCCCCACACAATTTGCATGTTAGATATGCCCGATTTGTCCCACCATTAGGTTCCCCGTACTCCCAAAATGGGTCCAAGGCTTTTGGCATATTTGTAGTGAACTAATTCAAACCTAGGGCACAAAAAAAAAAATGGCATTAAACCCCCATACACAAAAAATAATAACCAACTCATTTTTTTTTTTGGCAACATTATTTGCAATGAAAAATGGCTAGAAGAGGGTGCATAAGAAAGTAAAAAAAATAAAATTGAAGCTTGCTGTCCAAATATGGAGAAAACCCTTGTATTGGCTCATAGGCATGAAAATCATAGCAAATGGAAAAAAAAACAAAGAAGCAAAATGTTGGTAGGAAAAGAGGTAAGCAAGCATAACCCTAAATCTATGAAAAAAATCATTAACATAGGGGTTTTTAAGAACATACCTGTTAATGGAAGAAATGAAGTTTGTCTCATTGTTCTTGAATCTTTGATCCACAAATTTTTTTCAGTTGGTGGTGGTAATGGTTGTTTGATCCTCAATCCCTCTTTGAAAACCACCACAAAGCTCTTCCCCATCCTTCTCCCAGACTAAGAAACCAAAATGAGCAAATAAGACCCAAAAAATCACTTTTCTAGCTGCAACCCAACTTGCCCGGCGAAAAATTCGGTCATTGCACGATTTTTTGGCTGAGATATCGCGATATTTCGAAAATATCGCGATATTTTCTCGGCGATATTTCGTCGAGCCGAAAATATCACGATATTTCCGAATATCGCCGATATATCAGTGATATTATCAACACTGTTTTATATGTAGGGGTACTATTACAGATTTGCTTGATGAGGGATTTTGGTGTGTGTTAACATAGAACTTGTTGAGAATTTGGAGGGCTAGTGATTAATTCAAAAATTCTCTTCTTGATAATTACTTGTGAGGTTACTTGAGTTACTTATGTCTTCCTTTCGTTAGCTTATTAAATATTTCATCAAGTTAATTGTCAAAAGAACCGAGACACAAGAATTAGGCTCCTAGAGCCAGGGCAAAACCTCTCCCTCTTGGAAAGGAAAACCCACGAGAAATTCTTCTTATAGATTTTCAGATGACAAGTACCATGACCTAGAATTAGGCCGTTGACCTATATATGCATCCAAGATCTTGTCCTTACTTCTTTGATGTCCTTCAATGCTGATCCTTCTTCTATTCACCAAGTTATATTGTTTTACACCAACACTTCCTTTGAAAACTTCAGTTGAATCTTCAGTTACTTGAGATATAAATAAGTTGTAGAGAGGAAAGTAAATCACATATTTACTTTCCTTCTTTCTTCTACTTTCCAATTGCTTCTTCTCTTTGTAGACCACTGTCTCAACCATACATGAACTAGCGCTGAATGCCAATATCATACTTCACCAACGACTTCACTTTAGAATAGTCTGCAAACAGATGTGCACTTCAATACTGCTCTTACACTTAGACAGATCCGCACTTCAGGATGCTCACATGCTCATGCTTATGCACTTGGACAGATCCGCACTTCAATACTGCTCTTACACTTAGACAGATTCGCACTTCAGGATGATCACATGCTCATGCTTATGCACTTGGACAGATCTGCACTTCAAGATGCTCACATGCTCATGCTTATGCACTTGGACAGATCTGCACTTCAGGATGCTCATGCTCATGCACTTAGACAGATCCGCACTTCAGGATTATGCTGTAGCTTCAGGATGATCCACACTGCAGCACCTTATGATGTTTAGATATCACAACGATATTTGTAATGTAACCAGTCCTGAAACCCTTCAAAATCCACACTGAAATCCCATCCAATAAATCCGCATTGCAGCTCTGAGATCACCGAAAATCTGATCCTCAGATGACTGCAGAATAAGTGTATATATATAGACCATCTGTTTCTACTTTTAGGCCGACCACACAGTGAACATTTAGACTGACTTATCCAGCTGATTGAAGGCCGACTTTAATACATCAATATAGCTTCCCTTCCAACGTAGATTTGAGGGCTGACATAAGCTCTTCTTCCATATATTCTTGGACAAGATCTTGGAGTATTTAGACTATATCCTTCATACATAAAACACCTAATTATATTTATTCCTAGAAGACAAAAACCTAATAGACATCAAGAAGAAGTCTATTCAATCTATAATAAAATCTTGCTCATGAAACCCATGAAGCAAGTACAACAAATATAGATTTTATTATCTTTGTCTTCTTTTTTACATAAATACATAATTACATAGTCAATATGATGACCGATCCTAGTTACACTTTTTCAACACTCCCTCTTAACTAGGGAAGTATTCATACAGGTACATGATCACTTTCAAACTGAAGAATCTCATAAGAAGAATCGGATTGGTAATCGCATCTGTATAGCATCATATCAACTAGCATTGTCCTAGTGCAAGGCCTTGACTAACAACCCCATCTCTCAACAAGACAATGGGCTACAATGCTGGCGAGACACATGACTTATAGACACCATAGTCATTGTCTTTCCAAGGTACATACTCCACCCAGGTGTTCCCAGATTATGACCTTCTTGAACTATTCTTCTATTGGGTAGCCAACCCTTAAAGAATATCGATCCTCGACTACTCTTATCTTGAATGCCCTATCTTATTCTCAAAGAGTATCGAATGCCAGATGATTACCCAATCCTCCATTCTGTCTTCCAGGTGAAGACCAGAATGATGTGTCTATCCATTCTCTCCACATGGTCTTCACTAAGACTTACCGCTGTTAGTCCTGGTCTAGTGCATGACACATGTATTAGAGAATCACATACGTCACTCCATCTCAACTCAGGAAGGACATACTTCAAGTTTCTTCCAAGTAAGAAACTTACCACCAGGCTCCCTCTCAATGAGGGTCCTACAGTAGCAATCCAGCTACTCATGGAGAATTCCTCCCCTTGATGTCATGGATTTCGATATTGAGGAATCTTCAACTTTTGGCTTCATAGGGCACATATCATCTATCACTTTCAATCACGAGTGATGTCCACTATTAGAAAGTAATTCATCAATCTTTCTCATCTAGTCCACCGTTATGCCATGCTGCTTTCCTTCGAATCATCTCCAAGGATCATACATCCTTGCTCTTGATTAGCAGCCCTGCACAAATTCATCCAGATAAACATACACATGTGAAATTTTAAAACAAAGGTTACCTTAGTGATGATCTTTCACCATGACATCTTCCTGTAGGCATCGACATCCTTTATTCAGATTGACACATCTCCTAATGATATGTTTTGTCAAGGGTCTTCTTCTTTACCAGACTTCTGTTAGAGTCTACATATCCTCCCAGGAGATCTCCTAGTCAAATCTTCCTGGCTTCCGGATGATAACTGCCTCTTGACATGGTTGTATTTCATGATCTCTTCCTTTCTGCACATTCTTCATTCCCAGGAACTTACAAATTTTTTCAGTTCCTCGTTCATATACAACCACCTCATATTTTGTTGATTTCATCTGTTAGTGCACCAAGAGATCCTCCTTCATAGATCATACTTCTAAATATAGAAGTCCATTACATGCAACCATATGACATGACTTCACAGCATCCAATGTCAGCATATAAATATATATATATATATATATATATATATATATATATATATATATCAAAGTAACAAAAATCGCGAGTTTTTTCTTAAGCGCCGATTTAATTTGCCGATTTTTGGACGATTTGAAAAATCGTCATCGCTATAAAATCGCGAAATCGCTGAAATGATTGGTAAAAAATCGCGGTCATATGATTAGCGCATTATAATGCTTATTTTTTGGTTTATTTAATAGTTTTTAGTTGGACAAAGAGGTTATGTAGAGAGCAGACAAGGGAAGAAGAAGGTTAAGGAGGGAAGGAGGAGATTTACAAGCCCAAGATTGGACAAAACTTAGAATTTCTTGCAATCCAAGCGAACACAAATCGAATTTGGACCAAGTGTTTCCGGCAAAACGTTTTTCCAGGTATGGGCATCAAATTTGACCCTTTTTTTTTTGTTTTTTTCTTGTTCTTCCATGGGTTTCTATTACCCATGTATTTTTCATCATTTGTGATTGCATTTGGTTGTGTTTTTTTTGTTTGTTTTTGTTTTATTGAGAGGAGAGGGTTTATTTTGGTCAAAAATGCAAAAAATTGTTTGTTAAATTTTTTTTTTTTATATTTCTTCTTGTGCTCTTAGCTTCTTCCCATTATTTTTGCTTGTGTTTCAACATGTATTTTTTCCAATTATTTTTGGATTGAGTTGAGGGTTTTTTTTTGTGAAAAAAATCAAAATGTTGTATGTAAAATTGTAATTTTTTTATTTTATTTTTTAACTGGCAATTTTTCTTGTGCCCTAGGTTCAAATTTCAACATTCAAACTTCAAACTTCAAAGTTTCCAACATGCCAAGGAAATTAGATCCTTTATGGGAATTTGGTGAACCTGATGGGGGTTTTGATCGATCAAACTTGTCTTGCAAATTATGTGGTCAACACATGACAGGGGGGGTATACAGGTTGAAATACCACTTGGCACAAATTCCTGGGCATGAAGTAGGCCCTTGCAAAAACACCAATCCAGAAATAATCAAAAGAGCCATGAACTCATTGGGAGAAATAGAAACCACTAAACTCAGCAGAGCAGCTTTGAAAAGTCAAATATCAGGGTTTGTGGTTGAGCGTGAGAGTGGTAGTGGCTCTTCAGCATCAGCCTCTTCTACAGGCAGCCCCGTCGCTGCTGCCTCATTTTTTCTTCCTAGAACCACTCCCGGGGCACAACCATCTATCTCCTCCTATCTTAAAAGAAAGGAGAAGGAAGAAGCTGATAAGTTGTTGGGCAAACTGTTTCTTTGGAGTGATATTCCTTTCAGTGTTGCCAGGACCAATCCATTTTATCAGTCTGCGATTGATGCTATCGCTGTTGTCGGCCCAGGATACAAAGCCCCTTCAGAGAATGACCTTAAAGGGCGCATTCTGCAAAATGAGAAAGCTGACTGCACCAAGAGATTGGAAGAGTTAAGGGCATCATGGGAAATCACAGGATGCACTGTTATGTTAGATGGTTGGACTGATCAAAGGGTAGGACCCTTATTAACTTCTTGGTCAGTTGTCCCAAAGGGACAATGTTTATGAAATCTGTTGATGCATCTGCACATGTGAAAGATGCAAGATTATTATGTGATTTATTAGATGTGTTCATTACGGAGGTTGGGCCCCAAAATGTTGTCCAAATCATAACGGACAACGCTACAAACTATGTTTCTGCTGACAAGATGCTTATGGAGAGGTATCCGAGCATATTTTGGACACCTTGTGCAGCACATTGCCTTGATTTGATGTTGGAGGACATCGGAAAGCTTGATTTTGTCAGTGATATTGTAGAATCATCAAAGAGAATCACAAAATTTATATATAACCATGGATCTGTGCTTCATTCGATGAGGACATTCACCAACAATAAGGAGTTGGTGCGGCCTGCTATTACACGATTTGCCACTACTTTCATCTCTCTTCAATCCCTCTTGAATTCTAAGTGGGAATTGAAGAGAATGTTTCTTTCAGATGAGTGGCGTGCTTTGACTATCAGCCGCAAATCAGAGGGACAGGCCATCTGCAGGTTGGTGTCATATCAGGAAGATTTCTGGGCTGGAGTGGAAGAGGTGTGCAGCATTAGTGAACCTTTGGTAAAGGTTCTTAGATTGGTGGATGGAGAGAAGCCCGCAATGGGTTACTTGTATGAGGCCATGGATAGGGCCAAAGAAGCTGTTCGCAGCTATTATGATGATAAGGGTGATGATGGGTTTCAGAGACAACTTCTTTTATGGGAAGTGATTGATGATCGATGGAACAACACACTCCATCGTCCCATTCATGCTGCAGGGCTCTTCCTGAACCCCGCATTTGCTTATTCATGTGGTTTTCTATTTGATGCCGAGGTCATGGATGGCTTTTTCACTTGTGTTCAGAAGATGGTGCCAAATCCATCAGAACGTGCAGAGATATCCAAAGAGATGGAGGTATACAGAATGGCAGGTGGCACCTTGAGTTTCGACATGGCTGTCCAGGATAGGACTACTAAAATGCCAGGGAAGATTTTCATTATTTTAAAAATTTTCTTATGTTTGTAACTTTATAAGTTTATCTTATTTGTTGTAACTTGTAACTTGTAGATGCATGGTAAAGGAGCTACGGTGGCAGATTACCAAAACTCCAAAAACTTGCCATTAGAATACTCAGCCAAACATGTAGCGCTTCAGGATGCGAGCGCAACTGGAGTGTATTTGAAAAAATACACTCCAAAAGGCGCAACAGGTAAAAAACTTAACATATCTCAACTGATTTTTTGAATTCATTAAATATTTTTTTTTAAATATTTAATTTATTAATTTATGACCCTTGTACAGGTTGGAGGGTCAGCGGCTCAGTGACATGGTTTACGTCTACTACAATCTTAGATTGTGGGTGAGACAACTTGAGAGGACCCCTGATATGGAGGCCATCTCTTTAGATGCGATTGACACCACTGCTGAATGGAGGGTTGAGGCTGAGAGGCCCGTCATGGAGTCAGCCCCTGATTGGATAGAGCAGGAGGTAGTGGAGGGGGAGGACGAGGAGGAGCAGTAGCAGCAGCAGGAGGAGGAGGAGGAGCAGGAGGAGGAGGTGACACCACCTACCACTACTACCGGTAGAGGACGTGGTCTGCCTCCTTTAGCTCCTGGTGGTTCAGGTTCCCGTTCCGGTTCTGGTGCTTCATTTTTTTCTTCTAGAGCACGACAGAGCCCATTGTCAGTCCCGCCAGCTTCTTCATCTAGAGAGAAAGGCAAAGCTGTTGTATTTTCTCGCAAGAGGGGCAGAGGAAATCAATAGTATAGGACCATAGGTTTTATGGTGCATTGACATTCCTTTGTATATGACATTATGACTCATGATATGAGATACATTATTATATTTTTTGTTGATATTTTGAGGCCGAGTTGACTCTTGAGACTCAGGACTTAGTATTCAGGACATGATTCAGTTTTATGTGTGATGTAGCACTAGACATGATATTACACATCTTATATATTAGTTTTTTTTTCATATTTATGTGTCAATACATTTATTTTATGCTGTAGATGCTTTAGATATTAAAAAAATTGAAAAAAAATGAATATTTTTGTATGTTACGATTTTTTCCTGATTTTTACGATTTTTTCCGATTTTTTCCCCTCGGCGATTTAATCCCGATCGCGATTTTTGTTACTTTGATATATTATATATACCTCGTACCTTTTTCCTTTGAGTCATCCTATAGCAATTTCTCTAGAATGAAGAGCTTCATTCCCTTGGCTTGCTCCATCAATATGTCATCACATCCCATAATTATGTTTCCATGATGACCCTTGATCTTGATGACTGCGTTCCATTTATCAGAGAGGTTTTCCCGAAGCTGTTTCACCAAGAGCTCCTACCATGCTTTTATCATGCTGCTATAATGTACATTGCTTCCTATCATACTATTTCACAACCAACAGAAATCGCTTAAAGGAGAAGATGATCTCAATCATAGTGGAGATCCCTCGCTTCTTCTTTTTTAGATTTCTTTGCATCAGGTTCTTCTCTTATATCTGAGACATGAGCTTCTTCTTTTTTCCTCTTGTTCTTTCTAAATTTAGGACAATTTTGTTTATAATGCCCAAGATCATTACATCCAAAGCATCGTGCTTTTTTCACATTTCTTTTCTTATTCTGAGGATCAAATTTACCGAATCTTCCTTTCTTCCTGGACATGGCGACAAAGGCTTGATTCTCTACACTTGATCTTGCTTTCAATCTTGATTCTTCTATCTTACCTAGACTTTGGAATGGCATGGCTTCTTCTCTTCCATCTATGCTGGAAGTGGAACCTCTCCATTCTTTCGGTAAAACATTTTGTACCATAGTAAGTATTTCTCTATTGGACATTACTTCTCCCAACTTTAGTAGTTGATCTCGTATTGCGAAAATCTCCATCAGATATGGAATTATTCCTTCCTTTGACATTCTCAATTTGTATAGTTTTTGTCTTAGGGATATTATTTCCTTTGTAAAACCTTTCGAGAATAGTTCCACCAATTTATCATATATTTCTTTTCAGGGTTGTAGCTTTGATACATAGGGAATGAGAGAGTCTTTTATGGATTCTATAAGAATCCTTCAGGCTCTTATGTCTCCCTTCATGTATTTGATATAGGCTAGAATATCTTCTTTTGGAGGTTGAATTGTAGTTCCTTTTATGAAACCCATAACTTCATTTTCAATTAGGTTCAGATCTGTCCTTTTCTCCCGTGCATTAAAGTTTGATAACCCAACCAATTTGTTGCTCTCTGTACAATGAGTCATTTTGCAAGATTTAGATAAAGTCATAGATACTTACTTGAGTAAGTGACTTTCTCCTTCAGCAACTTCCTTGATGAAGAAGTTAGGAGCTTATTCTAAGATAGAAAACTTCAATCTAGGTGATCTTGGATCCTTGATGGTAAAGGATGTCTTGAAAAGATGATGTCCTCTTCTACCACTGTCTTGAATGTAAATCTTTGATGGCAAAGATTATCTTCTTGAATAGTTGATACTTTGAATGAGATGAAGATCTTTCTCGAAAATAGCTTGAGAGTCTTTCTTGCAAACTTGATTTGACTTTTCACCCAAACTTTGATTTTTGCTTCCTGGAGTGTCTCTTTGTCAAGTAGCCCATGAGTTCAACAACTTAGCTCTGATTCCATGTTGAGAATTTGGAGGGCTAGTGATTAATTCAAAAATTCTCTTCTTGATAATTACTTGTGAGGTTACTTGAGTTACTTATGTCTTCCCTTCGTTAGCTTATTAAATCTTTCACAACACCTTAGCTCTGATTCCATGTTGAGAATTTGGAGGGCTAGTGATTAATTAAAAAATACTCTTCCTGATAATTACTTGTGAGGTTACTTGAGTTACTTATGTCTTTCCTTCTTTAGCTTATTAAATCTTTCCTCAAGTCAATTATCAAAAGACACGAGACATAAGAATTAGGCTCCTAGAGCCAGGGCAAAACCTCTCCCTCTTGGAGAGGAAAACCCATGAGAAATTCTTCTTATAGATTTTCAGATGACAAGTACCATGACCCAGAATTAGACCCTTGACCTATATATGCATCCAAGATCTTGTCCTTACTTCTTTGATGTCCTTCAATGTTGATCCTTCTTCTATTCACCAAGTTGCACTGTTCTGCACCAACACTTCCTCTGAAAACTTCAGTTGAATCTTCAGTGACTTGAGATATAAATACGCTGTACAGAGGAAAGTAAATCACATATTTACTTTCCTTCTTTCTTCTACATTCCAACTGCTTCTTCTCTTTGTAGACCATTGTCTCAACCAGAGCTGAATGCTAATATCACACTTTACCAACAACTTCACTTTAGAATAGTCTGCAAATAGATCCACACTTCAATACTGCTCTTACACTTAGACAAATCCGCACTTCAGGATGATCACATGCTCATGCTTATGAACTTGGACAGATACGCACTTCAGGATGCTCACATGCTCATGCTTATGCACTTGGATAGATCCGCACTTCAGGATGCTCATGCTCATGCACTTAGACTGATCCACATTTTAGGATTACGCTGTAGCTTCAGGATAATCCACACTGCAACACCTTATGATGTTTAGATATCACAACAATATATGTAATGTGACCAGTCTTGAAACTCTTCAAAATCCACACTGAAATCCCATCCAATAAATCCGCACTGCAACTCTGAGATCACCGAAAATTTGATCCTCAAATGACCGCAAAACAGGTGTATATCTATAGACCATTTGTTTCTACTTTTAGGCCGACCATACAATAAACATTTAGGCCGAATTATCCAACTGATTGAAGGCCGACTTTAATACATCAATATAGCTTCTCTTCCAGCATAGATTTGAGGGTTGACATAAGCTTTTCTTCCATGGATTCTTGGACAAGATCTTGGAGCATTTAGACTAGATCCTTCATACATAAGACACCTAATTATATTTATTCCTAGAAGACAAAAACCTAATAGACATCAAGAAGAAGTCCATTCATTCTATAATAAAATCGTGCTCATGAAACCCATGAAGCAAGTACAACAAATATACATTTTATTATCTTTGTCTTCTTCTTTACATAAATACATAATTACATAGTCAATATGAAGACCGATCCTAGTTACACTTTTTCAACAGAACTTGCCCATGCAATTCAAAGGTTAAATATAACATGTTTGTGAACACATCTTTTTTGTTCTAGGGTTTGAGATTAGGGTGTTAAGGTCGGTTTTTTTTTGTCTAGAATTTGTAAGAATGAAACTAGGGGATGCCATATTCATTGCTTCAGTTCAAACATCTTACCTGTAGGGTAAGACAAAGATTCATTTTATCTTTCTAGGATTTCTTATCTTGGGAAGATTCCTATAAATTTTCTATTTGAGAAAGTTGTCTTTCTTGGAATCTAATCACATATTTGCATACTTTTTTTGGAAATGAGCTCACAATGTAGTTTTTCTAGCAATCAAAGGAGGCCAAATTTGGTCAAACTTAGGTCAAAATTATGGTTAATGCATTTTTAAAAATCACATTTCTAAATACCCTTTTTAATGCAATATGGGGGCTAAATTTGTAGAAAATCCATGAAAATTCTGCTACTACTTGAATAAACAAATCTGAAACTAACTTGTAACCCAAGACACATAATTTTCTCTACTTAATTTGCAGTGAAATTAAAACAAAAATAAACACAGTCACACGATAGCAAAAACACAATATTTTTCTAGGGAACCCAACTAGGAAAACCCTACGCTTGTTTGAGAATTTTATTTAGAGAAATTTGAGCAATAGATCTTCTTACAATACAAATTTGTTTCATATTGAAATTTGGTTATCGGAGGACAGGTGGTTCCCTAAGGCTTTGATCTTTGGCCTAGGGAAAAGTGTCCAAATGTATTTCACTTTTTCTCCCAAAGTGACTTTATAAGTTATAAAGTCAAATCTAATTTAAAAGTGACTTTAAGTGATAAAGTTACCAAGTCTAATTTTAAAGTGACTTTAATAAAGTCAATGTGAAATTAGAAAGTGAAAAGTGACTTGGGAAATAAATGACTAAGAGGGTCTTTATTAAAGTGGGGTGAATTAAAAAATAGAAAGTGAGATTTAAATGCACATTTAGTCTTAGCCCTAGATCTAAAGCTATCTCAACCATTGGATTTAGGGATTCTCCAAAAGTCACTTAGGGTTAGGTTAAAGGAGGAAAAGAGAGGGAAAGGTCATTAATTTTTTTATGAGCAGATTGAGAGAAGAGAAGAGAAAGCAAGGGAGAAATTTCTGAGCAGTGAGGAGAAGGAGGGCAGCAGCTAGAGACTTTAGCAAATCCGTACAGCAACAAAGAGGCACAGTTCCGAAAGCAGAAATCTGTACAGCAAGAGTATGGCACAATTTTCGAGGAAGGAGGCACAATTTTCTGGGCAGATTCTTGGCACGAAAATCGAGGAGAGGTACTGTTGTTTGGTGGCACAAATTTCAAGGAAATTCGTACAGCAGCCGTACAACAGCTTCAGCACAGTTTTCGAGGTAGGAGGCACAAAAATCGAGGAGGCTTTGTTGTACCTTCCGTACAACCGTACGGCCGTACAGTTGGGCACAGAAATCGAGAAAGGAAGTCAACATTTAATGCTGTAATAAATGTTGTAAAAATTTATGTTTTGATTGTTTACTGTTTGGCACATTTTCCAAGGCAGGGTATAAGCACGGAAATCGAGATAAGTACATTTGTTAAGTCGCTGGAATTTTTGCTGTAATTTATGTCTCATTGTAAAAGCTATATTCAGAAATAAAGAAGAGCTTTCGAACTGGTTTTCCCCAAGAGTTGTAGGGGGTTTTTCCAGGGTCATCTTGACCAAAAATCAGTGTGTCAAATTTCTGTGTCTGATATATTTTTTTGAGTTTTTATTTCTGCATTTTCAACACTGTGAAATTTCCAGAATTTGTGTTTTGAGAAAATATTTATTTTCCAGCGTGTTGAATGTATGGTTATGGGAATGGACATTTAACTTAATGGGATAAATAAGGAGAAACTGAAAACCGGAGTGGGTCTTAAAATTTCTACATTGCAATAGAAAACATCAATGTTCCACCGAGTTTTTGGGACGGGGAAACACGAGAGCGAGGATACGCACAAGGGGGACGTATATAAGCAACCCCAAAATTTGGGGAATTTTCGGGGAAATGGGGGGACGTCAAAGTCATAAAAATTATAAAATTATAAATTATTAAAAATTTAATTAAAACTAACTAAATAGAAAATTTAAATAATTATTCATTCTACATCTAAAGAATAAATATGTTCATCATTGCATATTAGACTATTGTCATTGATTCATTTAAGAATTATCATTTGACATTTCTGCATTATAATTTAAATTTATAAATCTAGATTCTTGAAGTAAATTACTAAATTGAATCCATCATTTGACATTATGCAATGTTGCATCTAAATTCATGAATCATTATTTGGCATGATGCAAGGTACATCTAAATTAAATTAATAAATTCATCGTTTGACAATTGAAATTCAAAATATGCAATGCACATAAACTTATACTATATAGGTTTAATATAATTTCATATTTTAATTTTTTATTTAAATTTTAATATAATTTAACTTAATTTTTAAGTTTTAACAAGTTTGATGTTTTAATATAGTTTAAGTTTTTCTATTTTTGTTGTTTTTTTTAATTTGTCATATATTTAAATTTGTATTTTTCAATGTTTTATAAAAATTATTAGGCAAAAAAATGGGGGGACTCATATGCGTCCCCCTGGCGTCCCCTCGTCCCCCTTGCATCCCCCAGGTGTCCCCCCAGCGTCCCCCCGGAGTTTCCCCGAGTTTCCCCAAAAAGGGGACGTGGGGGAAACGTTTCCCCGTCCCCGAGACGTGGGGGAGCGCCGGGGCGCATCCCCCACCCTGGGGGACGCGTCCTTGTGGAACACTGGAAAACATTCATGTTCTCTCTGCTTGTCCTAAGAAATCCTTTGCTTGCTCGCTGATCTTGCTTCTGCTTATTTCCTCCAAAATCCTTACATGTAGGTGACTCCTATTATTCAGGAATTACTTCCTAAATCCTAGCGCAGTTCCCAAGGAAATTCCTTCTACCAATATGCGCAAAAGTATCTCCTTAGCATGCTCTTCCTCTGACACAAACCCGTGCTCACAAAATTATGATACAATGAGTGTTTTCGTCCTCCTTATGAGCAAATCGAATAGGCTAAATTTGACAAATTTTATTTTTGGAAGGTGAACTAGTGATTGATGAGTTAACTGAGTCAAACTGACTCTTGTAACTCGTATAGTCTCAATTTAGAACTGAGACTCTTTCCATGTCAATTTCCAAAACTAACTCGCACTAGGAGACAACAAATTGAGCCTCCCACTCTAGTGCATCAATGAACTGCTTCATCAACTTGTCCTAATTTATATGGACTCGTGCATGCTAAAGAAGAACAACTCGTTGTCTTTCTTGACTAAGACACAAGTCAAGAAGACCTTCACTCGCTAATTTTCAACACTCCCTCTTAGCAAGGAAGGGATTTTGTAAAACTCCCAACTTATCTCTGAAATGAACAAAACTGCTTCTTGCCAATGCCTTGGTCAAGATATTTTTTGTCTGCTCCTCTGTTAGAATGTACAGTAGCTTCACTATCCCTTTCTGCACACAATCTCTGAGATGATGATACTTGATCTCGATATGCTTTGAGTGATCATGAAACACTGGGTTCTCAGAGAGCTTGATGCAACTCCGATTATCATAGTGTATCATGGTAGGCTCCATCCTTTGTCTCAAAAGTCTCACAAGCAACTTCCTCATCCAAATAGCCTCGCATGCTGGCAGATTGGCCACCATGTACTCTGCCTCTGCTAAACTGAGTGCAACTGATCTGCTTCTTGCTATAGCTACTGACCTAATTGCAAATTTTTAAAGATGTTCTATGCTTGATGCAAATTTACTTCAAACCCGATACCAAATAGCAATCATATAAACATGAAAGTAAAGTGTTGATAGAACATACCAATAGATCGACGGAAGACAAGCCAAAAAATACACTTAACTTGATCAGCGAAATATATGTGTTGTGGTGCGTTACGATGGTCAACATGATGCTTCAACCAGCGAAGTCTCCTTACGGTCAGCCAACCAAAATGTCACACAACCCTCAAGAGAGCTCCACAAAAGTCAACCCAAAGTCAATGCTGTCCAGTCAACGCAGTCAACACAGAATAGCAGCAACAAAAAGTCAACGCAGCAGGTCAAAGGTCAATGTCTAGCCTCGATTTATGTGCCAATGAATGCGGCCTTCAAAAATCGGAAGTTTGGTGAAGGTTTGAGGTCAAAAGGACCAAGCATTTACCAAAGTCAACGCTGGTCAAACCTGCGCTGAAACCCTAGATAGATCCATACATAAACCCTAGCTGCTGTTCCACACGTGTGAGAAGAAAAGCCTCCAAAAGGTGATCGAACCAATCAAACACAACAAAGAAGTGAGTGATGAGTGGATAATGAAATGACCTCCAAGTCTGTCCAATTTATATCCATCTATGAGGGTGTGTGACACATCTGTTGGGGCTCCAAGCCTACATTACAATTCTGGTCGAACTCGCACATAAGTGGAATAAATTCAAAATAAATGTTTTGCTCATCTGATCAAGATGATCTTTAGATCAATCTTGCACCTCTCTGAAAGAGGAATCCAATAAAAATATTGGTATCATCATCTAAGCAATGCAACATGGAGTTTGGACCTAGTTGCCCAAAATTAACACTCCCTCTCAACTAGGGAGAACTCCATCCACCAGCACCATCCAAACATCGTGCGTCATCCCGCCGTAACTTGCTTTGTTGGCTTCTTTATTTCAAATGGTGAGTCACAAAGACATCTCTCCCGGTTGACCCGAAATCAACTCAGAGGTCTGAAACCTCTATAGGACTCAAAGGAGTCTCATACTAACCCGAAGTTAGTTGAACTGACCCGAAGTTAGTTGGAGGTCCGAAACCTCACTAGATGTGATCCCAGATCAAGTGGTTGGACACGTGCCATCCTAGACATAGAGAGTACGCCAATCTCCGATGCGTCCATTGGTCTCTATCCACATTTCCCACCTCGTTGGCCAAGATGAGAGGTACTTCCCATGAGTCCAGGACTCCATGGGTAGGATGCATACGAGGCACAGATCAAAGAGAGGTGAACCAACTCAATATCATCACGGTGAGGCAGAAGCACACCAACAAGGTTCGACAAGCCTAGCCCTGTGGTTGCTTTTAGCTCCAAGAAGCTATCCCTAAAGCCCCCTGGAGCTCCCAGAGCTCATCGCCCAACAGGACCCTCAGAATAGGTTCGTTCCACGATTCCAATATTCTCACGGAAGGTTAGGAACTTGACCTTCCCCAAGGGCTTTGTGAGAATATCTGTGACCTGCTCATCAGTTCCTATATGATCGAGCCTTATGGCGCCTCACTGTACCATATCCTGGATAAAATGGTACTTGATATCAATATGCTTGGATCGATCGTGGAACACGGGATTCTCTGACAAACGAATCCCACTCTGGTTATCACAATGGATAACGGTGGTATCTAGCACATGCCCGAACTACTCATTGAAGAGCTTTCGCAACCAAATAGCTTCACAACAGGCCATACTCGCTGCAATGTATTTGGCCTCAGCGGTGCTCAAAGCCATCGACTTCTGCTTCCTGCTCATCCAAGATATCGAAGCAGACCCAAGTGTGAAGCAACATCCAGATGTGCTCTTGCGATCCACCACACTGCCAACCCAATTGGCATCAGTATATCCATGGAGTGTCAAACTCCCGACAGTGTATCTCAGCCCATGGTTTATACTATATAGTGCCCCGAAGATATCTCAAGAGATTCTTGGCACCAACCCAGTGAATGTGATGAGGATCAACCATGTGTTGACTCAAAGTGTTCACTGCAGAACATATGTCCGGACGAGAGTTCACTAAGAACATCAATGCACCTACGAGTTGATGATACTAGGTAGGATTTCCCAATGTGGGCCCAACAGCATTTCCACACAACTTCTTGAAGTTGAGCTCCATCGGTGTTGACACAGACTTACAGTCCACCATACCAAATCTCTCCAACAGCTTCACAATGTATTTTCCTTGAGAGAGGAAAATCTCGTTAAGTCTCTGCCAGACCTCCAAGCCTAGGAAGTAATGCATCAGTCCTAGGTCTTTCATCTAGAATTCAGAAGCGAGCTCCCTCTTACACTGATGAATGAGAGGGTCAACACCTGTGAGGAAGAGATCGTCCACATAGAGAACCAAAATGAGAGGCTTTTCTCTATCATCCTTGAAGTAAAGGTTCGGATCAGCATTACTTCGAGCGAAGCCCAGCTTCATTAAGTAGTTGTCTATCCTCTCGTACCAAGCCCTGGGGGCTTGCTTCAACCCATAGAGGGCTTTCTTCAACCTGCATACATGAGAGTCTCTATCTTGGACTTCGAACCCTAGAGGTTGCTCCACATACACCTCTTCCTTTATCGAACCATGCAGAAAAGCGGTCTTCACATCCATCTGATGGAGACTCCAGCAATAATGGATCGGATGGTGGTATAGTGAGCCACAGGTGCAAATATGTCATCATATTCTATGCCTTCTTTTTGAGAGAAGCCTTGGGCAACGAATCTTGCCTTGTACTTTTCAGCACTACCATCAGATCCATGCTTGATCTTAAAGAGCCATTTCGAGGTGACAACAACTTTGTTCTCTGGTCTTGGGACCACATCCCAGACATCATTCTTCATAATGGAATCATACTCTTCGTGCATAGCATCCTTCCAGACTTGATGCTTTATGACTTCTTCAAATGATCCAGGCTCAGATTGTACGATTGTACTCATGGCTGCTAGATACCCTTGGTATCTATTCGGCTTTTTGCTTTGACGGAATGTCCCCCTTGGGGCCATAGGTCTTTTGGCATCTTCGAGTGTATCCTGGAGCCATGAGGGTCTTTTCTTCATTGAAGGAGGTGGATTAATAGGGTCCATCGATCCTTCAACATCGGGCATCATCTCATCCTTCGGCTCTTCCTGCTTCCCTGATCTTACATCATGGTCTTCCTCGGAGCTCGGAAGATTTATCACTTTCCTGAGGGAAGCATCTTCATCGAAGGTGACATCGTGGCATATCTCCACTTCTCTTTGACTAGGCACATAGACTCTATAAGCCTTCGAAGTTTCACTGTAGCCCACAAACATCCCCTTCTTTCCAGAAGCATCCAACTTGCTTCTCTTGTCTTTCGGCACATGAAAGTAAACGGGACAACCAAAAAATTTAAAATGAGAAACATCGGGTTTCTTACCAGAGAAGACTTCTTCAAGAGTTTTGGAGTTCAGAGCGGAATGTGGGCATCGATTTTGTATGTACACAACAGTGTTCGCAGCTTCTCCCCATAGAAACTTTGGAAGGCCTTGGTCACATAGCATGGCATAGGTAACTTCCACAATGGTCCCATTCTTTCTTTCAGCAACGCCATTTTGCTCAGGAGTATACACGGTTGTGGTCTCCCTCTTAATGCCAGCTTCTCTGCGAATGTCATTGAACTCGTTTGATTCATATTCGGTGCCATTATCGGTCCTCAAAATCTTGATCTTCTTTCTTGTTTGATTTTCCACCAAGGCCTTGAAGGTACGAAACCACATGAATGCTTCGTCCTTCTTCTTCAAGAAATATATCCAAGTCTTGCGAGAGAAGTCATCTATAAACGTCATGTAATAAGAACATCCTTCCAAGGATGTCACGGGTAGCATACCAGATAAGTTAGAATGTATCAATTGCAAGACATCGGATGTGTTTGTGACACTTGAGGGGAAAGGTCCCCTTGTATGCTTTCCTTCGGCACAACCCTGACATACACCTTCATGATCATTTTTGAATTCGGGCATCCCTGTCACCACC
Source organism: Pinus albicaulis (assembly GCA_034641835.2). NCBI lineage: Eukaryota > Viridiplantae > Streptophyta > Pinopsida > Pinales > Pinaceae > Pinus > Pinus albicaulis. The sequence goes on along the minus strand of CM076576.1, from coordinate 527,635,211 downwards.
TTCCTTGCTTCGGGAAGGGCTTTGTAATGAAGGTGTCCAAACCTCTGGTGCCATAATTTAGTTTGACGAATTGTATCACATGTCATAGCCCCCTATGGACTTCCTCCAACCTGGTAGAGGGTATCAACTCTAAAACCAATCTTGAGAGTTTTCTTGAAACTCTTTTTTGAGATGCGTACCTTTTCATCGACGAATTCCACCTTGAAACCTTTGTCTTCCATGGCCGAAATAGACACAAGGTTCTTCTTCAAATCAAGTACATACAATACATCTTGTAAACGAAGGACTTGACCTTGAGATAAATGGAGGGTCATAGTCCCAATCCCTTTCACGGGATAGGTGGCATTATCTCCAAGGATAATTTGCAGATTAGTATTCTTCTCAATCAAATCAGAGAGGGCTTCTTTAAAACCAATGAGGTGCCTTGAATCACCACTATCAATCAACCAAACATCCAAGGTGTTGGGTGGAGATGAGGCAAAGAGGGCAGATACAAGGATGAATTCATTTCTTTTATTGTCAACAACATTAGATTCTTCATACCTGGAATTTCTTGACCTTTTGAAATGTTGCCCATTTCCATTACGACCAGAGGGAGCCTTCCTCTTTCCTTTGAACCTGTTGTTCCTTTGATTGCCATTTCCCCTGTTGTTGTTGTTGTTGTCATCATCCTTGGGAGAATCCCTTCTATTAGGTCATTCTCTAGCATAGTGGCCAAACTTGTTACATGTGTAACATCTTCCTTTATTTCCTTTGGCCCCTGTTCTTCCATGGTTCCTTGGACCACCATTGTTCTTCTTCTTAGCACGAGTAGTGAAGGCAACATTTCCTTCATTTTCATATTCCATCATTCTTGTCTCCTCTTGAGTGCATCTTGACAATACTTCATCAAAATCAGGAATCACATTATTACTGAGAATGGTAGTAATGAATACATGCCATTCAGAGGTGAGACCTCCAAGTGCAATGAGAACCATTTCTTGATCAACTATTGTTTCCCCAATGGCGAGAAGGTTATTCCTGATTTCGGTCAACTTTAGAAAATAGGATTGAACGGATTCATCCTTGCCTTTCTTGAGATTCTTTAATTGGTTCTTAAAGAAATGAACTTGATTTGCATTGTTAGCCCTGAACATATTGACCAACTTATCATACATCTCCTTAGATGTGCCTAGCTCAGAGATGTAAGCAAGCTGACTTTTATGGATGGAATCCCGGATATTTAGCTTAGCTTTGATTTCCCCTTTTCTATACTTCGATTTTGTGGCAGCAGGTGCAGATGATGGAGGCTCTTGGATTTTTCCCTGCACATAGTCCATGACCTTTTGATCTTCCAAGACCAAGTCCAAAGACATCTTTCAAGCATGATAGTCAGACTTGCCAATCAACTTATCATCAGCTTTGAAGCCATTATAATTTGAGTACCCATGGGTCCTTGACAAATTCTACTTCTTTGGTGATTGCTCTCAACACAAACTTGGGCTTTGTCTTCACCTTAGCTCTGATACCATGTAAATTTTTGAAGATGTTCTATGCTTGATGCAAATTTACTTCAAATCTGATACCAAATAGCAATCACATAAACATGAAATTAAAGTGCTGATAGAACATACTAATAGATCGATGGAAGACAAGCCAAAAAATACACTTAACTTGATCAACAAAATATATGTGTTGCGGTGCATTTTGGCAGTCAACAGGATGCTTCAACCAGCAAAGTCTTCTCACGGTCAGCCAACTAGAAGTGTCACACAACCCTCAAGATAGCTCCACAAAAGTCAACCCAAAGTCAATGAAAGTCAATGTTGTCCAGTCAATGCAGTCAACACATAATTGCAACAGCAAAAACTCAATGCAGCAGGTGAAAGGTCAATGTCTAGCCTCGGTTTATGTGCCAATGAATGTGGTATTCAGAAATTGGAAGTTTGGTGAAGGTTTGAGGTCAAAAGGACCAAGTGTTGACCAAAGTCAACACTGGTCAAACTTGCGCTGAAACCCTAGACAGATCCATACAAAAACCCTAGCTGCTGTTCCACACGTGTGCGAAGAAAAACCTCCAAAAGGTCATCAAACTAATCAAACACAAGAGAGAAGTGAGTGATGAGTGGATGATGAAATGACCTCCAAGTCTGTCCAATTTATATCCATCTGTGAGGTTGTGTGACACATTTGTTGGGGCTCCAAGCCTATATTACAATTCTGGCCGACCTTGCACATAAGTGGAATAAATTCAAAATAAATGTTCTACTCATTTGATCAAGATGATCTTTAGATCAATCTCGCACCTCTCCGAAAGAGGAATCCAATAAAATTATTGGCATCATCATCTGAGCAGTACAACATGGAGTTTGGACCTAGTTGCCCAAAATTAACACCTATGCTGAAGACGCCATTTGAAGTACTCTTCATGTTTGTGGAGCTTCTTGCCCAATCTACATCTTGTGAAGCTTGTTACCCACCACTTTGTGGGTGATATCCCTAGGAGAAATTTTTTCTCCATGATGGACCTCATCTGGGATCAAGCAACCCCTTGCAGCCCTCAACTAGCTCGTTGTGCCATTTCTCCTCCACCTGAGCCAACCATGTGGTCCCTCTCCCATCTATATTGATCGTATGTTTGAAGGTGGGCCTCCCGAACCTAAAGGTATGTCTTGTCATTTGGTAATTGAGTATTGGGTTTACTTATCATGGACACTTCTGGGCATGGATTGATGGGGTGATTTGGCGGAAAGAGTGGGCTTAGTTTGTGCTTTTGTCCCCTTGACCTCTTTTGGATGTTACCCTTGGATTTTAGTCCCATGGGATCTCCTTTACTAACCATTTGGTTTTAGGGTGGTACTACTTGGGAATCTCTGACTTTGGTTGCCTGGTCCCGCTCCCTTATCCACATATACTGCTCCCCTTCCATTCACTACACCCCATTCATCATCTCTCCCACTTGGGTCCACATTGCCTCTCTGGATCCACATAGGGTTAGCTTCCCCATTCCCTTGCCCTCACCTTGGGTCAAGCTTGGAATGATGTCCTGGAGGTTGAAGCAACTAAAAAGAAAAGTAAAAGCATAAATAACCACATGCAACAGGAAAATGTACCACAAGATGCAAAAGATGGTCGGGACAAACGTAATTAGCACATGGGCAAAAGCCAATACATGAGCTCTACCCCATACCCATGGCCATCACCCTGGTTCCATATGCCCTAGATGAGCCTCCTTTATCATTCGGGAACCCATGATTTTTTGATTTTGGGGTAACATCGGATATGCTCTAAGTCTCAAAATTTGCAGAGAGGCTTAGACACATGTATTCCAGGTAACCTAAAAATCGTTTGGTGAAATTCCACCCGGATTGTATTCTATTAAAATAATTAATTATTTTTAAGGGGACCCTAAGTCTAAACTAGGGAATTAATAGAATATGGGTGTGAATGTTCTAGAAAAGGCGGATCAAGTCAAAAGTTAATCTTAGTCGTTGATTAGAGTTCTAATCTGGGCCGTTGAAGTTTCAACGAGAAGACTATAAGAATGGCTTGAAGGGTGATTTGGAAAATACATTTGGCGGAGTAAAGATCAAGAGATCGATTTCTTTAGTGAGCAGTGCTCAAAGAGAAACTTTGATTGAGAGATCTTTTGCAGAGACTCGAGAGGGGCGGTAATTCTGGTTGGAGGGATTATTGAGCCAGAGAATGTATAGTAGCAGAGACAGAGAGAGCCACAGAGGCAACGCAGAGCCAATGACGCAGTGCTTACGCAGTCACTGTGCAGAGCCTGAAGGGAAGTCATAATTTTGTCGAGGAGACAACATTGGGCCAGTGCGAGATCCTGGAGAGACTTTCCAGAGGCCAGAAGGCCTCAGTTTCCAGCCAGTAGACAGACCAACGCAAAGGCAGAAGGGCAGCCGTAGTTGTGACGCAGAGACTACGTGGGTAATGCAGTCATTGTGCAGAGGCAGCGCTAAGCAGTCCAGTTTGGGTGCTGATCAGTGCTGGGTTCTCGTGGAGTGAGGTTTGTCTCACAAGATCTCTTTTGTTAGTTTCTCTGCATGATTTGATAGATGTGTCAATCATAGACTTGTACTTAGAAATATTTACTGCATAATATATAAATCATCAGTTGCTGCCCTGCTGCACTGGTTTTCACGCATTGGGTTTTTCCGGGGACATTGGTCCAAAAATAACTGTGTCAAATGTGTGTGTGATCTATCTTTGTTCAATTTTGTTTTCGCCTTTGTATTTCTTCATCAGTTTATTTGTTTAGGTTGCAGTGTGATGTATTCAATGTTTGCCGTAGTAAACTGCAAATAGATTGTTAAGTTAAAATTAACAATTTGGTGAATATCTTCCAGTTGCTGCAATAGGATTCCAAAGTTACATGAAATTTTCACATGATATCAGAGCTTGCTTAAGCTGAGTGTAGGAGGAGCAAAGAACAAATCCAACAGATTCAGCGTTGGAGAAGTTGGGATCAAAGCGCTGCGTAAGCAGCAGATCGATCTCCCAGTTGATTGGGCAGTCCAAGCCAGGAGGGCTAGACCGGGAATGAAAATCTCTCTTTGAGTGAGCCGACAGAGAGGTAGGATTATTCCAGATTGCTGTTTGTCCGAGGCAGAGGGAGCAACACATCAGATCTACGTAGATCAGCAACTGGAGGGACGCTGTTTGCTGCGAAGCAGTGATTGCTGGTGCAGAAGCGTCATGAAGAGTAACTGAGACACATTTTTGGGGATTTCTGACCTTAGTGAGTTTCTCACCCAAGAAACTCAGATTTCCCGTGCAGTAGCAACAGATTTCGTGGCTTGCTCCAACAGGGAGTGACTAAAGCCAGCTGCGCAGAGGGTGAGAGGCAGCAGATCAACTGTAGTTGGGGGAGATGGCCACCAGTGGATTGCGTGACCAGGACCAGTTGGAGGGTGCCTCCAACTACGTAATCTGGAAGGCAAGAATCTCCTTCCTTCTAGATGAGCATGACCTCAAGCATTTTATTGACAGTGCTCAGGCTGAACCGGTGGATGCAACATCATTAAGGGCCTTCAAGAAGAATATGGAAAAGGCCAGAAGACTGATCCTTTAAGGGAGTGAGGATCGCATTATGTCTCACATTTCTAGCAAAGGGACAGCTAGGGAGATTTTGGAAGCATTGGCTATGCTGTATGAGGGATCTTTCGAGCAGCGGAGGATGTTTATGGAGGAGAAAATGCGGACCACCAGGATGCAAAAGGGAGAGCGCATTGATCCATTCCTGTCTAGTCTAAAGGAAAACTGAGATAAGCTAGCAGTTGTGGGATCAAATCCTAAGGCCGTAGACATGGTCAGATTGGCCCTCATCTCAGTGTCCGATACTATCAAGTCTTTGTCCAGAGCATCCCAGGCAGAGAGAATTTTCCGGACTGGGAGTCGATGTGGGAGGCTAACGTAGAGCAATTCGATTTCGCTGAGGAGGAGGTCCATTTAGTTTCCAGAGGCCGGGAAAGTCTTCTAGAGGGTCGGAGAGTCACTTGCAACAACAGAGGCAGGCTAGACGACTTTCTCAGAGGTAGAATCGAGCTACATGTCTGAGAGACAGCGCATAAGGGCTCACGTTGGGGTTTGGATGGCCAATTTTCTGTAGAAGCCAGTGTCGGGATAGCTTGTGGGGTGAGAGAATTTTTCTCTTTAATTATTTCTGTCAGATACTTGCTGATTGGATTGCCAGTCGGGCATCCATAGATTGTACTCAGGTTTTCACTACTGCATAATAATAAAAACCCTCATTGCTGCATCGGTTTTCCCAAATTGGGTTTTTTTGGGGTCATTTGTCCTAAAATAACGGTGTCATTTTATGTGTGTGTGCTAGTATTTTCTTAGTTTCCAACACTATTTTATTTCCGCAGTTTTATTTGCGAAGGTTACAGTGTGTTTATTTTGATGTCGCCGTAGCAATAAATTGAATAATTGATTTATCAGTTAGAAGAAATAATACCAGTTGTTGCAATAGGATTTCAATCTTGAAATTTTCACATGGTATTAGAGCGTAAGTGATCAGCCAGGAAGCTCAAAAGTGGAGGAAAGAATTTCGCTGTTCAGTGAGAGCAATAGGCCAAAATTCCTAGAGGCAGCTCAGTCCATTGCCAGCCAAGCCGAGTTGCTTGGGGAAGTTCGAATTTCAGTGCAGTGAGGCAGAAAAATTTGACTTTCCAGTTCGAGTGATTCCAACAAGCAGAGGGAGCAACTCAGATTTTCACTGAGCATATTTATGGTTGGACGCAGAGAGTTTTGCAGCAGCTTGCTAGAGCAAAGCCAGTGTTGGGTAGAAGAGAAAAGTACACACACGGAGGGAGATTTCTCTCAGAGGGTTTCTAGTCAAGAAATCCGATTTTTCCTAGTTGTAGATTGGAAGTTGTTGTGAGCAGACTTTCTCACTCCAGAAGGGAGTGCGAGTAGCAGATTCAACAGCCGAGCAGAGGGAAAGAGGGAGATTTTTGAGGTTTATTTCTCCAGTTTTGAGTTTCCAAATTTTGTAGCTCTGCAAGGGAGGCTGTGCGTGTTAGCTAGAATGCAGATCTGGGCAACAAATTGACTTCCAGTTGTTGGAGGCAGATGCGGGAGGAAGTGTGAGTTTTCTTGTATGAGTTGCAAAGAAAGGAAGGGTCCCAGCTAGGGACAAGTTTCGAAAGGACAATTTTCCTTGGGAATGCGCTAGGAAATAAGAGGAATTTCCTAAGAAATAGAAACTTTTCATGCACTAGGAAATAGGAGGCTATTTCCAGGATTTGCGCAAGGATTTTGGAGCTCATCCAGGCAAGGCTAGAAGGCATAGGGATCAGGGGTCTTGCAGATTGTTTCAAGCTTAGTTCAAGCATGGAGATCATTGTTTTCTCTATTGAATCAAGAGTGTGTTGTAAGAGATCTATTGCTCATTCTTCTATCAATAAAATTCTCAAGCAAATAGAGGGATTTCCCAGTTGGGTTCCCTAGAAAAATTGTGTTGTTGAATTGTGTGATTGTGTATTTATTTTTCTTCCTATTCCACTGCAAAATGTGTAGAGAAATTTTGTGTCTATATGTATAGAAATTAGTTTCAGATTGTTCATATTAGCAGTTGCATAATTTCTTGGATTTTCTACATGCATGTTATAGGATTAGTCTGTTTTGAGGTAAGCAACAAGATAGTGTAGGTGTTCTTGGGTCTATTATTAGCAGGGTGCTGAGGGTCCTTATTTTTAGTAGATTTCAGATTGCACAGGCGATGAAATTGTGCATTTCTTTGTATTTTAATTTTTGGTGTTTCTGTGAAGGTTATACTGAGTTTTTGCAGAGTTGTTGAGGTTTTAGAGTTTTGTCAGTTTGAGTCATAGTCTTACTCTTGGTCTGTTAGATTTCTTGAACCCAGATCAGATTTAATGTTCAATTCAATTTCTCAAAACAGAAATAAAATTAATTTCTTCAGATCTGAAATTTTATTAAAAGAAATACTCTGGGTTCCTAACTTATTATGCACAACAGAAATAAACAAATAGTAAACCAGACAAATAAAATATTTGACACAGTTTTTACCTTGGAAACCCAAAGTGTGGAAAACCAACAAACTTGGGCTCTTTATTCAGCTTCAAAAAATTGATTACAACAAATATTTTCTTAGGAATTTACAACAATTTACCCATAATTTTTTAGCCCTTCGATCTAGTAAATTAGCCATACGTCCTAGTGGAATTTGGCTTGTATGGTCTGACCAAATTGATCTGTACAACAAACTGGAAATTGGCTTGTACGACCCAGTTAAATCGATCCAACAACTTGGTCCCTTCAGCCCAATTGATTTTCCCAACTCAGCCTGTCAAATCGGTCATTTTCTGCTGCTCTAAATTGACCTGTATGGCCTGGATAATTCAGCCTCCTCAAGCCTACTCTCTGCTCCTGAAATTTTCCTATGTGCTAATCACACTTTACTGTAACTTCGACTTCCTGTCTCTGCTGAATGCTCAACTCTTGTGCCAAATCGAGCTAAACCCTCCAACAACCCATTCCCCTCTTTTATAATTTTATGACCTAATTTCCAAAGTTATGGAGGGATGAGATTGCGCCTCCACATATGAGATCAACTGTCACGATATAATCTTTCCTTGACCTCTTAACTTTATAAAAAGGTGATCAATAAAATAAAAAATTATATTATTGATTCTATAACTAAGGTCCAAACTTAAGAAATATTTAATTAACTATGCTGTGAGAGAATGTTCGCGATTCAATGGAACTTGACCAATGCAGAATCACCTTTCAAGCTACATTTTCAACACTCCCTCTTAGCGAGAAAGGTGTTCTACACCACCCCCAACTTATCTCTGAAGAATGCATATTTTCCCTTCATCAAAGCCTTGGTCAGAATGTCTACTACCTGCTCATCTGTTGGTACATAATGTAGCTTTACTGTCCCCTTCTGCACATAGTCTCAAATGAAGTGGTTCCTGATCTGAATGTGTTTTAACTTGTCATGAAACACCAGATTCTCCGAAAGCTTGATACAACTCTGATTGTCACAGTGAATCAAGGTTGGCTCCATTTCTTGATCAATTAGCCCCACGAGAAGTTTCCGAAGCCAGATTGCCTCACAAGCTGGCAAGTGTTGATTTTACAACAGTCCTCTAAACTGATAATTTTTTCTTATGATTTTTCTTAGATGGAACTTTTCTTACATTTATCATTCATCATAAAAAAATTACACAGAGAACTTCGACAATAAAACAGAATTCTAGAGGATCATAAAGAGACAACAACACAAGAACACAAGAGTTTACCCTAGGAAAACCCACATGGGCAAAAAACCAGCAATCCTTTCCTTATAGAATCAATTCAACAAGAGATACATCAAAGTCAAGATTGTAGACAAATTGACTAGCAAGATGACAACCCAAGACAACCCACAATATGCCAAATCAAACTCCACAAAAATGTCCTCAAAGAGCTCCTCAAACAACTCGGTTAGGTCTGCAATAGAGGCCGAATTTCAGGCTCTCTCTTCCACTGAAAACTCGTCCTAACCTAAAAATTTACCACATAAGATACCACCAAAAATTTCGTCTTAACTGATGTATGATGAGCTTTGTACCAGTTAAATTTCCCATAATTGCTTCTAATGTGGTTACCGAGAGCTGTCTTCTTCCATAGACCTATTTCCTCTATCATTCATGCTTCCCTATGATGATGTCACAAACTCTTTCTTCTAATGCTTCTATGATGCCATGATGCATCCTATCATACTTCTAATGATCTCTGTCTTGATAATTATACTTTATAACAGGAAAACTTGAAAATAGAAACTAGAAAAAAACTAGGTGAGGAAGACTATCTCAATCATAGTAGAGATCTTTTACTTCCTCTTTCTTGGGCTTCTTTTCAGCTTCCTCTACTTCCTCAGTGGTATGGGCTTCTTCTATTCCTCTTTTGTTATTGTCCTTCTTGAGCTTAGGACAATCTCTCCTATAGTGCCCACATTCCTGACACCCATAGCATTAAACCTTAGCCATGTTCTTCTTTTTCTGAGGACCAAACTTTCCAATTTTTTCCCTTCTTTTTTTCATTGTAGCATATGTCTGATTTTCCTCGCCTGAACCCAAATCAAAATTTTCCTTTAGCCTAGATTTTTCAATCTTGCACAGTGACCATAGTTCATGGAATGGAGTAACTTATTTCTTCCCATAAATACTTGAAGTAAAGTTATCCCACTCCTCCGGTAGTGCATTTAGTACAAATGTAGTCATATCTCTATTAGACATGACTTCTCCTAGATCTTGAAGTTGATCCCTGATTTCAGATATCCTTATAAAGTATGAGTCTATACCTTCTTCTTTTGACATCTTCAACCTGTAGAGTTCTTGCCTTAGTGAGATGAATTCCCCTGCAGTGCTTACGAAATTTCTTTTGGAGCTTCAAGTTTTGATACATATGGAATGAGGGGATCCTTGATGGATTCTATGAGAATCCTTTGAGCCCTAACTTCCTCTTTCATAAACTTTGCAAGTTCTTGAACATCTTCTTTTGCTGGTTTGGTGATAGATCCTTTGACATGATCCATGACCTCATTTTCAATGAGATTTAGATATGTTCTCTTCTTCCATGCAAGATAGTTTGAAGCCCCAGCCAATTTGTTGCTTTCCTTGCAAAAAGACATTTTGACAGATTCAAATATGGACATATACTTACTTGTTAAGATGCTTCTTCCAGTTGCTGCTTCCTTGAATTTGATAATGATATAGATGATAGAAACCTTCTCCTTGATGAAAATAGATCTCTTCAAGAATGATCCTTGACCCCACAAAGAGGGAGATCACTTTAGATTGATGGTGATGAATTTGTTGATAGTGATCAATGGTGACTTCTTGATGATGTCCTTTAATGAGAAGGACCTTGCTTCAACGAGAGGGAAGTTTCCTTATAACCTTTTGAAGATGATGACAACGCCCTTTGATCTAGTCTTCAAGATACTTCAACTCAAAATCTTTGAGGTTTCTTTCAGTGATGATAGAGTGCGGATCCCAGAAATGTTTCTAGGGTTTTGACTTTCTCTAAGATGATGATGTGATATTTTTCCTTGAAGTGCTTCTCTTGGAAGTATAGACTTCAAGCTACCTTGATTTGTAGATCTCTTCAACTTGATGAGGGTCTTTGTGGTCTTTTGATGATGACTAGAGGATCCCAAGACTTTTGTTGGTGTAGAATTCTTCTTTGATCTAAGGTTTTGATACTTCGTTGTAGATCTTGACTTCACTTCGATATCCTTCAATTTTCTTTGGTGTCTTTCTCGAGATTTGATCCTTGAGTGTCCCTTGATAAGATGCCCTTCCTTAACTTTGTCACCTTAGCTCTGATACCATGTTGAGAAATTTAGGGCATCAAGATTAGGTGATTTCTCTTTCAATGATAACTGCTTGTGAGTGCCTTTACTTCTTTAGATGAGGATCTTCTCTTAGTTAGATTATTATGATGTTCTTCTTCATCAAACAACTACCAATGCATGAACAATAAAAAGACAAGACACAGAATGGAGCCTATCAGCCAAGGCCAAAACCTCTCCTACTTGAGAGGAAAACCCAACCAAATTCTTCTTCTTATTGAAACTTCAATTGACCAATACCAAGACCATGACCATAGCCTAGACCCTTGACAAAATGAACTCTCCAAGAACAAGTCACAAGATCCTTCTTCGCCGCTTCTCCTTCTTGAACAAGTCAGCGTGAGTCAAAATTCTTCCTTTTCTGCACTTCTCGACTACCTTGAAACTTCAGCCTCTTTTCCATAGATCTGCAATTCGTACTACTGTAATTTCACACGTGTGAGTAGGAACAATTTTGGAGGTGTTTCCTTTCTTCGCTATATTTGGAGACTTCTCTAGATGAACTTGGCTAGCAATAGAACTGATTTGGAGACCCTTTAGATGACCTTCTCTTGGACTCTTATGACATCACTGCAGAAACCCTAGCTTTTTTGCCACACGTGTGAGGTTACTAGCCCAAAGACATTGCCAAATACTTCAATCTTTCCTTCCTTCTTATTGCGGGTTCTATGGCTATCTTCCTTCACCTTTCTCGCACTTCTTCTTGCTTCAGATTGACCGAAAATTGTGTGTCCAAATGAAGGCCGAGTTGCTTATTAATAATAGTTAGTGCATCCTAAATAAGCCAACTTGATCATGTGCCTAGGCCGGCATGCTTTTCTGGAAACATCTTTTAGGCCGACTTCAAGGTGACTTTGTGACAAGGTCTCGGAGGGTTTAAGAGATAAGTAAATTTCCTTTTACAATGTGTAACATGCCCAAATGAGTCTCCAAACTTTGACATTGACTCATTAGACTTTATGACTTGATGACATCCTAAAGGCTCACAATGGGAGCCATAACTAAAAATAAAATTCCTTGCTCATGAAACCCATGAGACAAGCTCTACAATAATAATTTTATTTTTCTTCTTTACATCAATTACATAAAATTATATTTACACATGTCATTATGAAGACCGAATCTAGTTACACTTTTCAACATATGTCCTCGCCCATAGTACTAAAACCGACAGGTCTTAACCAAAAACCGGTCAAATCGGCCGGTTCACTAGTTAAACGAGCTAGACCGGGCAAAAAACTAGGTCAGAGGGGCCATTTTGCCCTTTTTTCACAAAAACCGGGCCTAATTGGTCGGTTTATGATGAAATTGGGCGGTTTATGGGTAAATCTGCCAATTCCGTCATAAACTGGTCGGGGACCCACCGGGTGGCTTTTTTGCGGGTTTTGAGGTGGTTTGGAGGGAAACTAAGGGTTGTTCCCCTCCAAAAACACCCCCTCCAAGCCAATAAAAGGAGGTCTCCCCTCTCATTTTCCTCACACCTCTCATTTGGAGTTTTTGTGAGTTTCATTGGGAGCTTGGAGAGTGTTGAGTTTTTGCTGGAGTAGTCATCTTGGAGGGTTTGAGTTGGACTTGGAGTTATTTTGGAGATAGTTTGGAGCTGTTAGTAGACTTGACATCTTCAAGAGGAGGCTAAGGAAGGGTAGTTTGCGTTTCCAGGTAATGATTTTCACTTGAGAAAAAATCCATATTTCGCTGTTGTCCATGTATTTAATTTTTTTATGTGCTCTATGCTACATTGTTATCAAATCTCTAGTTCTATGATATCAAATTTTGTAAGCTAAATATGCCCATTTTTTCCCCAAATTTATCTTAGGTTTTCCATTTTTCTTATCTGCAATTTTTTTTAATTGGCAAATTTCTTTGCAAATTTCAAATGTTTCTAGCCACCATGCCTCCAAAAGCCAAGGATAGTGCATGGGCTCATTGTGATGTGATTGATGGAAAAATGGTATGCAATATATTGGAGGTGGGGGTATTCTCAGGTTGAAACAACATTTCGATGGGATAAGAGGCCAAGTAAAGCCATGTGACGCACCAAAGGAAGTGATAGGTCCTGTTAGGACAAAATATCTTGCTAAGTGTGAGAAGTTTGAGGAGAATAAGGCTAGGGAGAAGGCTATCCAAGAAGAAATTGCAAGGAAGAAGGAAATTTTACAAGCCAAGAAAGAGAGTGGGTATGATGATTACGAGATTCAAGACTCCTCTTCTATCCCTTCCACCAATGACTCCTTTCACTATGTTCCTCCTACTCTTGGGTTTTATCATGAAGGCCTACAATCTAAAGGAACAAAGAGGACGAACATCCAAAGTTATTTCTCATCTTCTGCCACCACTGCCTTTGCTAATCCCACTTCCTCCCAGCCAAGTCGTCAACCCACCTTGGATGGACATTGGAAAAAACAATGCAAAGAATCTTCTTTTCAATACATTGCTACATGGTGTTATGATGCAAATATCCCATTTAATGTTGCTCACTCACCTTATTTCCAAGCTATGTGGGATTCTGTTATAGCTACAAGAAAGGGCTTCAAAGGACTTGAGGGGATCTCTTTTGCAAAAGATATTTGTTCCATTGATGATTATTTGACCGAGGATAAAGAGTCATGGCTAAAAACTGGTTGTTCCATCATGTCAGATGGATGGACCGATGGAAATAACTGCACTATCATTAATTTCCTTGTTTCTTGCCCCGAAGGAACCATGTTTTTGAGATTAGTTGATGCATCTGATAAGGTGAAGGATGCAACCCTTCTATTTGAGCTTTTGGATGACATTATTCAGCAAGTGGGGGAGCAAAATGTTGTGCAGGTTATCACAAATAATGCCTCAAGCTATGTTCTTGCTGGAAAGATGCTTTAGTCCAAATATTAGACCATATTTTGGACTCCATATGCTGCACATTGCATATACCTCATGCTTGAGGACATAGGCAAAATGGAGTGGGTAAAAAACATTGTAGAGCATGCCAAGTGCATTACAAAATACATCTACAACCACTCATTGGTATTGAGCCTAATGAGGAAAAACACTGGGGGCAAAGAGTTTGTTAGGCCTGCAATTACGTGATTTGCAACTCACTTCCTCACATTGCAATGTCTCAATTCTCAACAAAAAAAACTTGCAGAAAATGTTTTCTTCTGATGATTGGACTTCATCTTGGTGGGCTCGTAGATAAGATGGCAAAGACACCAAAAATAATTTTTTTGACAGTTATTTTTGGAAAAAGTCTGCACAGCTTGTGAAAATTACAAAGCCCTTTGTTAAGGTGCTACGAATGGTGGATGGGTAAAAGTTGGCCATGGGCTACATTTATGAGGCTATGGATGAAGAAAAGGAGCAAATACTGGCAACTTACAAGGATAAGTTAGCTAAATATGGGCATATTGGGAGATCATTGATTACAAATGGAACAATCAACTCCATTGTCCTATACATGAAATTGAGTATTTTTTGAACCCAAAGTATCATTATAAAGCTCGGCTAGGAGATCTGCAGGTTGGGGAGGTCAGAGATGGATTGTATGATTGCTTGGAGCGCATGGTCTCTAACCATTTCGACCAGTTGGAGATACATAAACAACTTACTATTTTCAATATGGAAGCAGGTACCTTCGGAAAAAAACTTGGCAAAGATGGCAAGAGATGTGGATCAACCAGGGAAGCAATTCCAATTTGTTTTTCTTCTAAAGTTCAATTGTTTACAAATTTAAAATTCAAATTGTCTGTAAATACTTGTAAATAAGTAATGGAATGAACCAAGTTACTAATTAATGACTTTTTCTTTGCATCACATTGGTGGGAGTCATTTGGCGGCCAATGCCTTCAATTGCAAACTCACGAAGAAGAGAAACCGTTTGGAACAAAAACGGTTAAATGATCTTGTCTTCGTGCAATACAACCTTCGACTAAGGCGCAACCAAATGATGAACAGAAGACCCAATCTAGATCCCATTGTGTTGGATGATATTGATCCAACATCATAATGGTTGGAGGAGACTGAATATCTTGAGTTTGATATTGACATGGTGTTAGGGGGGAGGGGGGGTGCGGAGGGGGGAGGGTCATCCCAATGCAGATTTGGTAGCGGGGGTGGGGAGGGGGGGAGGGGTCATCCCAATGCAGATTTGGTAGCGCCATCGGAACCAAAATTAGTAGCCGCATCAAGCAAAGGCAAACAACCAATGGAAGACACTAGTCGTGCAACTCCACCAACTCATGCTTCCATTAGGTCCACTTCTATTGTTATTGGTGCTACTAATGAGGTTGCAGATGAGGCTGAGGCATCCTCAGGATCTGGTACAGATGATGTTTATGTAGTTCCTGTTGATGATCCTGTGTCTAGTAGTGGTGATGAGTTTGATCATGTTGATCACTGATATGTACTTGTAGACATGTAGTCTTGTAGTAGGCCAATGGTCCCATAGCTTGTAACATTTTTTTTTGGACTTTATAGGCCATTTAGAGCCTCATTGCTTATGTATTTTTTCGATGATATATATTTCTCTCGGTGCCATTTTGATATATTCACCTTTACATGATATATAAATGAAAAAACTTTGCATATTTTGTCTCTATTAGTTTGGGATCATGGTTTTAAATCTTAAAAACATTTTTTTTCATTAAAATTTAATTATTTCATGTATTTTTTAAAATTGGTTCATTGAGATCTTACCAGTCCCGGTTTGAAACCCGATTTATTAGGTGGACGGGTCCGGTCACCGGTTTCGTCTTTAAATACTATGCCTTTGCCAGACCATTTCTCCCTAATTCATGTCAATGTACTTGACACATGGATAACTTCCCTAATTTCGGTCAAAGTATTTGACATAGGGAGAATGTTAGTGCGTCAGACCATTCTTCCTAATTCAGGTCAATGTACTTGACACGGATAATTTCCCTAATTTAGGTCAATGTACTTAACACAACAAGAATGTTAGTCCATGATGCTATCTAATTTGTCAAACCATTCTCCCTAATTCAGGTCAGT
Organism: Pinus albicaulis; assembly: GCA_034641835.2. NCBI lineage: Eukaryota > Viridiplantae > Streptophyta > Pinopsida > Pinales > Pinaceae > Pinus > Pinus albicaulis. The sequence goes on along the minus strand of CM076576.1, from coordinate 527,619,358 downwards.
GTACTTGACACAGGGATAATTTCCCTAATTTAGGTCAAAATACTTAACACAGGGAGAACGTATATCCATGATGCAATCACATTAGCACTCCCTCTCAATGAGATGTGGGATAAGGTGATGTTTTGCTATCTTTCTCTCAGACAAATGTGGAATAAGGTGATCTTTGACTCAATCCATAATTATCCATTGTACCCTTGTTTCTTTTACCTCATGTAGGTCTAGGGCTGCTGGATCTGAAATTGGTGAAACAAATTTGGTGTTTATGAAGTTCCACAGTTTCTTCTCCTTGAAAAGGACTGTGATTTGAACCTTCCATTGAAGATAATTTGAGGATCTTTCCAATCTTTCTTTGTATCGAATGTTGGTAGCCATGGTGGAGTAAACCCTTAAACGATTGTGTGCTAAAGCCTCACACTCCTTTGAGCTAATTGTTGATTTTTGTGTAGCTTGGGAGGTACTCCAAGCCCTAGTGTTCGGGGTTTGGAGGGCAAAGCGCCACAAGTAAGCTTGTGGGCTTAGAACACAAGCTCGAGGTTTTGCACCCATCAATGTTTGGGCCAAAACCGTGACGAGTTTTCGACATGTGATGGATGAGGATGATAGCTCTCGGCGAGATGATTCTAATACAACGAGAATCATCTGATTTCGAGTTGTCGTTGAGGAGTTATGAATTTTTGAAGTTAGATGATGAGTTTGCACATGTGTATGTAGGTCGGCCTAAAGTGTTTTTAGGCTCATGACAGTTGGAAGACCCTCATTGTGATGTTTTAGGAAGTCCCTCATATGGATATAAATAGAGGGTGAGATGGAGGACTTAGAACATCCAAAAAGTGCAACGCAATACTCTAGAAGGGAACTCGTTGAGGGGAGAAGCCTGATCTAAGACGCAACAAGAAGGCTAGGGCAGAACAACGAGAAAGGAGGTTCGTTTAAGGGGTTATTGCAGGGTCCAAGTTGTTGTTTGGAGGTCGAGTGCTGCTAGTGGAAGGATCGAGGTCCCTTGGAGGAAGCCCCAGGTTGCTGTGGGTTAATGCAGGCTGGTTTAAGGGCATCCAAGATGCTGTTGAGAGGCCCACAACCCTGTTTGTGAAGGCTGCAGCCCTAAAAGGAGAAACGAGGAGGTTGTGGGCTGATTTGGAGGTGGACAGTCCTCCCAAGAGGCTTTGACAACCCTAGTTTGGGCGCTGAAGGGTGCCGTAGTCCTCTTAAGGAGACAATCCCATGTTTTGGGCTGTAAACTACCTTAGGAGAGCAACATAAAGGGAAAAAGTACTGGATGACAACCACAACAAAAGAGCAAATTCTGGGCTAGTTGTTGGGTGGTTAGGGACTGTGGTTAGTGCCCTAACCAGTCCCAGAATTGCAACAAATCAGAACAACAACGTTTGGAGGAGCATTGGGTCAAAGGTTTGACCAGTCGTTGGATCAGTCTACATTGCAGTTTGTTGGGATCCATTTGTTGGAATTGCCTTGGGCATGAAGGAACTCCAACTAGGAGCAGATCCCACTATGGAGTGATGTAGGTGTCCTAGTGTGGATAGAGTTGTTGCAGACTGTGGAAGCCAAGGAGGTAGGGTTAATGTGGCATGTTAGAAGCCCTAACCAGTGGGCAATTTCCATAGTGAAGATTGGTGCCTAGATTTGTGCTATAGCTCCTCTATTGCAGAGCAAAGGGCAAATTGGTGAAGTCTATTGGCAGCCGTGTGTAAGGGTCTCCTAGGTGTGAGTATGCCCTAGCTAGGTGCAGATGCTACAACATGGACTTGGTCACTCGTGAATTGTTGGAGGGCAGCGTGAGAGTGGACCAAGTGTGTATGTGGATTTGGCACTTATGGTCTGCAAGAGCACAGCTTGATAGTGTCCAAGTGGATCTCGGTGCACAACACCTTGGTGGACAAAGGTAGTTGCTAGAGTGATAGTTGTTGGAGCTCAAGTGTTTGATCAACTAGGAGCAGTTTTGAGTAGCTTGAGACTTGTGCGTGGAGAAGGATGTCTACCACAGATGATGGGCAGTCCTCCTAGCCCATGTTCATTGTGGGAGATGGACATCTTGCAGTGATAGGTGGCAGCCCTTCGTGCCCTATGTTGGTCTTCATTGGAGCAGCACAGGAAGACCATAGTGGGTTGAAGTCCCTCGGTAGCTGAGGAGTAGCAGTGGGCAGATTGAGAGTTGTTCACAAGTGGAACTGTGAACAACTCGACAAGAGTCTCGATGTGTTGATGCATTAATGGACAAACGATCAACTAGAGAACAGATTGATAGCCCAGGTTTAGTGGCCAAATGGACTTGGAGCCGAAGGACCGGGCAAGTATAGGGTACAACCGGGAGGCGCTAGGAGAGCACGCTATAGCCAGATGGTCAAAGTATCTTGTACTAGTGGATGTATGAGGGCCATTATCCTTGGTACGGGAGCCCTAGACTGTCGTATTATATGTTGTTTAATATAACAAAGTTGGGTTGAAAATTGTAAAAAGTTGTCTATATTCTGTGCATATGTGATTTACTGCTGTTTATATTCTGTTGTGCAAAGTAGTTATGTTGGGATTCTTGGTTTGGTAGCATCAGAGATTTTAAGACTCTATCCTAGACCCCAGGTCATGGAAATTCAACACTAATACCCTGTTTCAAATGCCCTCAGTTTTGTACTCAAAGACTACTGCTCTTATACCATGTTAGATTTCTTGAATCCATATTAGATTAAATGTTCAATAAGATTTTTCAGAACAAAAATAGAATTAATTTACTTAGATCTGAAATTTTATAACAAGAGATACTTTGGGTTCCTAACTCAGTATGCACAACAGAAATAAACAAACAGTAAACCAGGAAAGTGAAAATATTTGACACAGTTTTAACCTTGGAAACCCCAAGTGGGGAAAATCAGCAAACTTGGGCTCTTTATTCAGCTTCTGAAAATTGATTACAACAAATATTTTCTCAAGAATTACGGCAATTTACCCAAAAAATTTCAGCCCTTCGACCTAGAAAATAGTTGTATCACCCAGTGGAATTTGGCCTATATGACCCAACCAAATCGATCTGTACGGCTCACTGGAAATTGGCCTGTATGACCTAGTTAAATCGGCCAACAACTCGGCCCCCTTCAGCCCAATTGATTTTCCCAACTCGGCCTTGCCAATTTGGTCTATTTCTGCTCCTCTAAATCGATCTGTACGGCCTGGATAATTCAGCCTCCTCAAGCCTACTCGCTGCCCTTGAAATTTGCCTCTATGCTGATCACACTTTGCTGTAATTTCAAATCCCTGTCTTTGCTGAATGGCCAACTCTTGTGCCAAATCGAACTAAACTCTCCAATGACCCATTTCCTTCTTTTATAATTTTCTAACCTAATCTCTAAAGTGATGGACGGCTGAGATCGCACCTCCACACTTGAGACCAACCGTCACGATATAATCTTTTGTTGACCTCTTAAATTATTGATTCTATGCCTAAGGTCCAAATTTAAGAAATATTTAATTAATTCTGCTGTGAAGTAATTTTGGTGATTCACTGCATGTCATGGCACTTGACCAATGTGCAACCACCTTCCAAGCTACATTTTCAACATGGTCTTGCCAAATCATTTTCCAAGTTCACTTTGGCTACCATGCTCCCTAGTCATGGAGAGAATGTGGGTACCCAGGAATTGCCGAGTTAAATTTGAACCTTGAGTCTTACTGGAGTGAAATCAAAATCAAAGAAAATGTTCACATGATTGTCAATGACACTAGTGTGTGCCTAGTGCTCTTCATGCACATTGTCTGTGTGCTTTTCTTCTTAGCAAAACGTAGATCAGGATCATCAGATATCCTTCCTTTTTCCTACATGTGCTCGTAATAATTATGTTGATGTAGCAAACAAAATGAATGTTATGGGTCAGTCTGAATTTTGAAACAATTAGAGTATTTGTTATATTGGAGCCATCTGAAACCTATGCCTATCATGTGCAAGTATAATTCACGGCACAATTTTGGATAGGTAAATTTGTAATTTTTTAATTTATAATTAGTAAAATTTACTGGTTGATCTTATTTGCAGCTTGGTTGTGGGCATGGACTTCCTGCAATTTTTGCATGTCTGGAGGTATGACATTTGTTTTACTATAAAAGTTATTCCTTATATGTGTAGTTCTAGACTTTGGCCGTTGATACATATTTTGTAATTTTATGTCATGCAGAGTGCTTCAACTGTTCATTTTCAAGACTTCAATGTTGAAGTTTTAAGATGCCTAACTATACCAAATGTAACTTTAAACCTTGAGCGGGCCTGCAAACAACAGGCCTGTCATACTGATAATGCAGTGTTTCCAACAGAGGCAACTGCTTTGACACCAGATATCCATTTCTATGCTGGAGATTGGGGAGAGCTGCACACTTTGCTCTCTGTCGTAGCCACAGAGGAGGTTGATTTGGATGGAGAGGTTGAGAAAAGTTTGCTAGAGGAGGATGTGCTACCAGATGATTCTGGTTCTCAGGATGCGAGTTCTGCTGATCAGGAAATACCAGAAAGTTCCAATCGGATTGAGCAAGTCAGGTGTAACAGACGACATTCTGAACATCATGCTTGTAAGCGGGCCAGGGATAGTGACATTTCTGAAGGTGGTTATGATATTATTTTGATGGCAGAAACTGTCTATTCCATCTCCTCCTTTCAAAAATTGTATGGGATTATTAAAAAGGTCAGTATACATTTAGATATATTTTTCTATAAGGTTCCTTTCTTCCATTCGATTGCAAAAATGTTTTTCTGTGGTTGACATTCCTTGTGGAATAGTGGCAATGGTTGTTTATGCATTTTTTAAAGAGGATGATTCTCTAACTCACTCAATATATGTGATATTTGTTTTTTAACAGTGTTTGCGACCACCTAACGGTGTTGTATACTTGGCTGCTAAAAAACATTATTTTGGAGTAGGTGGCGGGACACGGCAATTCAAATCTTTGGTAGAAGAGGACGGTTAGTATAGAATCTAGATGTTAATATTAACAAGTCTGAGATTGGGTCTATATTTATTGATATCAATGCTTTGTGTCAGGGATGTTTGAATGGTTTGAAGGAATTTTAGAAGCATGACTGTAAATTTTTTCTACATAAATTCGTTTGCCTCAATAAATACTTTTCATTTACCTATTTTGATGAGTTTCAGAATTTTGAATGGTTAGTTGGAAATGGCTTTGTTTTCTATGCGACATTATTATTACATTGATAATGAAGAGATTACAGCTCAATTATTACACCAGATCTCTAAATGCTTCTCATAGCGGCTTTCTCATTCAACAGGGCAAGAAGAGCCAATATGTCAACCTTAGCTCTGAACTCCGGAGAAGTGATCTGTCTTGATGATGTCCAACTGAACTGTGATCTGAGCTGCTATGTCAGCCTTGAATATTTATACTTACCCCAAATTGAACTTGGAGGAGTTCACTCTTCAGAGGTGACTGACATTTCTTTATCTACGATAAGGAGAGATCTTTGAATCAAACAGTTTCCCAAATCTCCCTACCATGAATTTTGATCATCCAATTGTCCCCAAGAAGTGCTCCTTTCTGCTGAAGTGGGTCTCCATAGAACAGAGAGCAGAGATTACTATGCTGTGATCTAAAAGCCTGAATAGAGAAGCCACAGTACAATTCTGAAAGGCATGTTTCATTGTCTCCTTCTGACAAACAACACAAATTCTATATGACCATCCCTTGCTAGATAGAATAATGACCAATGTTAAGTTCAATTTCTACATAGACCTGGTGTTTATATAAGTCATAATGATTTTAGACTACTAAATAAAGCATCTGTGTTATATAGGGATTAAAAAAGGCTCTTATACTTTCGAGAGTTATGCTGTTGTATCCAGAGCAATATACACAAAGTCATCTTTGTTAATAAAATATTTGTCTTTGCATCAAACATAAGTTTCTCTTTTTCTTTAACTACTTTTCCCAACATGGTATCAAAGCAAAGGGTGACCTAGAGCCTGTTATATTGAAGACCTTTTTGGATCAGAAGAGGGGACTGAGGACATTGAGATCAAATTTAGAGACCAAGGACCCCAGACAAAGATTTTAAATTGCGTGAGGCTGTGAGCGGTAATTCTGCATCATGAGATAGAAGAAGAGGCAGTAAATAAAAAAGGCAAGTAAAAGTTTACTCAAAAGTGAATGCAAAATTTATTTAAAGGTCTAAAGTTTGGGAAATAGCAAAATTAAAGGATTAAAACAAAGAAAAATAAAATCAAATGGGAGGAAAGATGAGGGAAGTGTTAACCCCTAAATTTGGTAGCGAAACTAGGTGTTGGTTCCTAGAGAGACTAGTTAAAGGATTGATTCAGTGTGTTGACCACTCTGTGTCAACGACCCCATAACAATACACCCCCTTTTTTGCAAATGAGATTTATCATATTCGAGGTGTTCACGCCATTCAGATTTCATCACTAGTCGACAGTTTTTTAAATGATGTAAACCTAGTCTACATGTTTATAATGTAAATGCTCTTAGTAAGACCATCATGTATGTAACAACTTAGGTAAGCCTAGTATTTTGGTGATGATTTCTATCTTAGGAGGTTTTTCGTCTCACTGATTCATTTGTGTTTCTTGACACGAATGATCGGCAAAGTTTTCCCTTCCAGCCTCACCCGAAAGCTAGGGTGGATTTTGTCGTCAAAATACTAAGTGAGTTGTAGTGTTTTCTATCGAGTCTTTGTAAAAGTAATTTGAGAATAATCCTACCTAATTGGCTAGATTATTTTATTACAAATTACTTGGTCTACTAGATCATGTTTTGAGTCGCATAATTGGGTAGCTATTTGGGGGTTTATTCCAAATGGGTTTTCTCATTTCATGTGTCAAATTGTAATATCTTGTTTTAAAATATTTTAGTGCATGGTCCTTCACAATTAGACACCATGGCTAAAGTATTAGAGGGTTGGAAAAAATAATTAATCCCCTCACGAGTCAATTAATTAATTTTTTTTGACCAAATTAAATTAAAAATCCTAAGCCAGAAATTTAATTAATTTTATGTCCTAGGTAAATTTAAAAATTTCAAAGGCTAAATTCGTGGATCTATAAAAAATAAAATTTTAAAGGTCCCAGGCCAAGGGAATGTTGAAAAGTTTACGAAATTTTAGACCATTGGGCCTTGATAGTTAAGTCAAAGTCAATTTTTAAGGTAATTAATTCAAAAATATTATTTTTGAGTTAATTAAAAAGGAATTATTTGAAAAATTCGAAATTCCTCAAAAAATAATAATTTCGACGGACGAGATTAAAAGATAATCAAATACTTTTCGACTGTCGAGATTACTTTGAGAGGGATCAAGCGAACTAGCCGTTGGAGATTTTAATCTATAAATTAGAGGTCTTTGTCCATCATTTGCATCCAATCTTTGAATCGCGCACTTGCTCTGAGAAGCTCTTGTAAATTTTGCTGATAAATAAAATCGAAAGACTTTGGGGTTACAGACTTTGGTGTTCCTTTTCCAGATCTATGTGGAAATATTGTCTCTAAAACTCTGCTACTTTTATTGGTGTTTGTTGGTTACTAGCCTTTATGGATTGATTTGCATACAGGTATCTTATGCAGATTTCTAGGTTTTCTTAAATTTCCATTTTGATTTGATAGAAGTATCAGGTATCTATGTTTTTGGATGATCTTATGGTTATTTTTAAATCACTATTAATCTAAAATTCAGATCTGAGTGTGCAAAGGTCATTATTCAAGATTTGGGCGTTTGGGGAAATCTTCAGCTAGATCAACCGACTCTTAGATTTCAAAAGTTTTGAAAAATCCCACTGTCTTTTAATTTCTGAAGTTATCTTACGGAATATTTTTTGCAGGGTTTTCTTTGGCTTGGGCCTCTCTTTTAAATTCTTATTTCTAAAATATGCAAAAATGGTTAAATTTGGCCAAGAGGGCATTGATCTAATGGATCTGTAGAATAGCATTGTAGATTTGTAAGTATTGTTATTTTTTTTCTCACCGGGGTTTAGGGTTTTTATTTTCTGTACACGTGTTGGGTTTTTGAGTTCTTTGTTTCTAGGTTGCGGGGAAGCGTCCCCCCCCTCGTTCCCGTTTCCGAAACGTGCTCCGTGCGGGAGCGTTCGGAAACGCGCTCCTGAAAATGCTTCCTGAGGGGAGCGTTTTCGGGAGCGCGTTTCCGAACCTGTTAAAACGCTCCCTGCCTTTTCGGGAGCGTTTCCGGAAACGCTCGAGAGCGAACGCTCCCTGAGCGCTTCCGGTGTTTAAAAAACGCTCTCGAAGCGTTTTTTAAACGCCGGAAGCGCTCAGGGAGCGTTCGCTCCCGAACGCTCCCCGGAACAAAAAAACGCTTCCTGCTGGGCGGAAATTTTTTTCAATGAAAAAACGATTTGTTTAGGGCCAGAAATGGGTTTTAGGGCTGATGTGGAGGTAAGAGAAGCATTGACATTTCATGGTAATGTTAAATTCTTAAAGTAAAAGTGACATTTCCTTTATTTTTCATTTTCATCCTTTTACTTAAATTTTTAACATTACCATGAAATGACTCAAGATGTTTAAGAGTGGTTTCGACCTCATTGGATTTCATATGGAGAAACTAGAATTTTAGGTTTCACTCAAAATTCAGCAAACTTAATGGTTTTCAGGGTTTCATGGTTTGGGAATTTGCAATGTTTCCATTTGATTCTATCATGTGTAAGGGTATGATATTGGCATTTGATCAAGAGCATGAAGTCCTTTAAGAACTTTGATGTACCCTTCAATCAAAGGAAAACAACTAGTTAGACATGCTAATCTTTTTCTATCGCATTTTAAGGTTGAGGAAATGAACCCTTCACTCAAACCAAAATCATTGGTTAGGCATGTTAAACTTTTTCAATTTCTATCATGTTATAAGGTTGAGCAATCCAAGTCCGAAGACTTTGAGCTAGATGATGTTTATGTATCTCTTGTTGATGATCCCATTTCTAGTAGCGATGAATCAATGATGAGTTTCATGAGAGACCATGTTGCTCAGTGATTTGTAGTTTTGATGTCTATTTTTGTTACTACTACTACTACTAAAGTTGTAGAGGAGTTTTAGGAGTCCTCAAACTTTGAGCCATATTATTTATGTAGCTCATGTTGATGATCCCTTGTCTAGTAGTGGTGATGATTTTGTTCATGATGAGGAGTGATCATGTTGTTGATCACTAAGATGTAGTCTTGTATTAGGCCAATGGCCTCATAGCTTGTAGCATTGTTTTTGGACTTTATGGGCCATTTGGAGCCTCATTGCTTATGTATTTTTCGATGATATGTATTGCACTCGGTGACATTTTGATATATTCACCTTTGCATGGTATATGAATGAACAAACTTTGCATATTTTGTCTCTATTGGCTTGGAATCATGGTTGCAAATCTTAAAAATAGTTTTTTTTATTAAAAAATAATTATTTAATATATTTTTTTTAAAACCGGTTCATTGAGATCTGACCGCTCCCGGTTAGACTGGTTCCGGTTAGAAACCCAGTTCATTAGGTCCACCGGTCCGGTCACCGGTTCCGGTTTTAATAACTATGCTCACACAAATCCAGAAGTACAAGAGGGGTACATGAAGGCATTGAACAAGTTGGTACCTGACAGGGAGGAGTGTGCTAGATTGCGCCTTGAATTAGGCAAATACTTCAGTTGCACTGCTAACTTTGGTTCTTTCCATGCAATGGAAGACAAGGACAGATTTGATGCTATCACATGGTGGGAAGCATATGGCGGCATGGGACTTTTGCCAAAGTTGGCTAAAAAAGTTCTCTCACAGGTTGTGAACACTTCTTATGCAGAGAGGTGTTGGAGCACCTACAGCTTCATACACAATGTGAGAAGAAACAGGCTGAATGAAAACCGAGCTAAAAGCTTGGTTTATGTGCATTACAACTTGAGGTTGTTGAGCCATTACTGTGATCGGGCAAATGAGGATCAATCATACAGAGTCTGGGACAACAACCGAGAGGATGATAATTTGGAGGACGGCACGGTACATATGGAAGAATTGGAAGCAGAACTTTTTAGGGATGATGATGAAACATCAGCAGCACCGTCACACACAGGGCCAGTCCCACCATCTATTGGTAGCAGTGCGGGTGCCAGTGCCAGTGCTAGTGCCAGTTCTCGATATCACACTATTGTTCCTTTGCAGATCCAGCCTCCACCTTCTAGTCATGGTCGTGGTACTCCTGAGAGTACTAGAAGACCACCATTTCCTCGTGGCTCGCACAAATTAGACATTTCTCGTGGGCGTGGCAAGGGGCCAGCGAGTAGATAAAATAGATTTGTTGTTTACTAGTCTTTTCTAATTGTTGTTGACAGTTGAACAGTTAAAACTTGACTCTTTCATATATTTAATGACAATTTAAGTTTGAAGTTTGAATTTGAAAGGTGAAACTTTGAAGTTGGCATTTATAAGTTTACAAGTCATTATGAATTATGAATATGATGCTTCATGAAAGTTATATGGTGCTTCATGAAAGTTATATGGTGATCAATGAATCAATGATGATAAATGTTATATAATATCAATGATGATAAATGTTAAATATTGAATTTTGAAATCAATGAATCAATGATGATAAATGATATATATCAATGATGATAAATGTTATATATTTAAATTTGAAATCAATGAATCAATGACGATAAATGTTATATATCAATGATGATAAATGTATATTGAATTTTGAAATCAATGAATCAATGATGATAAATGTTACATATTGAAATTTGAAATCAATGATGATAAATGTTATATATTGAATTTTGAAAGCTTGAAACCTTCAGATTGATGATTCGCGAGACTCAAGAGTCAATATGTTGTATGCTTCCAACTTGTGGGCATGGTTGATGAAGATTATAACTTCTAGATGATTGATGTTATATGATTCAATCTATGTTTTTTATGTATAATTCATCATTCTACATGTTTTTGTTGACATATATGCATCAAAATATAAAAAATATAATATATATATATATATATATATATATATATATATATATATATATAAACGCTCCGGAAAATGCTCCGGACCGGAAGCTTCTAAAAATGGCGCTCCCCGCTCCCGCTCCTGCTCCGTGCTCCCGCTCCCGCTCCCAAGTAACCTTGCTTCGTTTCTGGTTTTGTGCAGGTTATATTGAGAGATCTCTAGATTTTTTTTTTTAGATTTGAGCCAGATCTAGGCCCTGGAGGGTAAGATCTGGTCTCAAGATTGAATTTGGTTGCAGCTCTGGGCAGCGTTGTGCCTCAAGGTTTATATAATTGTAGGTGCATTCATTTTAATCAAAATTTAGAAAAAAAATCTCTGATTTTGCTGGGTAAAAGGAGAAATTCGAAATTGGTGTGTGCTTGCAAATTTTCGCTGCCTGTGCGTAAGCTCTATCTCCTGCCTGGCTTTCCATATGCGTCTTTGTCCTGCCTCAATACCGTCCACGTTGCCCTCATTCTTCCTTGCGTTAATGTTTCTGCTCTCTGTCCATTCGATTTCCCTCATCCTTGCTACCTGCGTGAGCTGCTTCTATCTGCATCCCCTTATTACCTCTGCGCGCCCTCTTTCACGCTGCCTCTGTCCTGCAAACCCGTTCGTTGCCCTTTCCCTTTGCTATCCGCAGTTCCATTCCCGTGCTCCCTTCCTACGCGTCCATCCTGCTCCTACCGCAACCTTTCTTCTCCCTCCTCGCTACCCCTACACGCTGCTGCCATCTCTGCCATCATCCTCATCCTGCTGCAAATCTGCTGCATTTTTCTCCCTCTGTCGACAACTCCGCATCTGCTCTCATGCCCTTGCCATCCTTGCTGCCTTCCTCTGCGCTTGCCGTCCGCCGCCATATCCCTCAGCTCCTGCGTTCACCTCTCTTTTCTCCACTGCATAGTCCTCCTCGACTTCCATCCGTTGACTTGCATTCCATTAACATTACCCTTTAACTTGATTTTTTTCGATTTTGATTTTCTTTTGTTTAGGTTTAATCTTTTAACATTTTAATATTTTAAACTTTTCATTTTTTTTTTTTTTTTAAATTTTAGATTTGTTTAAATTTTTACTTTGTAATTTTCATTTACTTTCAATTTTGTGAAAAAATTTAAAAGAGTTTCAAAGCTTTAATTAATTTTTAACTTCAAAATTAAAAAAAAAAAGAATAAAAAAAAAAAAATTGAAAAAAAAAAAAAATTCTTTAACTTTTAACATTAGGAGTTTTTTTTTAAATTTTTTTTTTTTGATATACTTGAGAGTGGTCTTGGGCGAATCTAAATTTTTCTATAGTCAAAGGTGAAATTTTAAATTTACATATCTAAAGTTTGACTATAGGATAAATTTAAATTTTATGGATTGGAATTAGTAAGAAAATCATTCTTCGGAAATGCTTGAAGTGTTTAGCATTTGAATTCAATGTTTCTTTCATGATAATACCTTTCAAAATTTAAAGTGCTTAAATCTTGCATTTGGGTTTGAAAAATTTTCATCCTTAGCCTCTATTGGATTGATCGTCGTTTAAATTGGCTCTAACTGTGGTTTAATTACTTGAATTGATATTAATTACATATTAATTTTGAGAGATCTTCAAGTAATGATGAATTGCATGTCCTTCTTTCCTAGATTGAGTATCTTTAATGCATGATATTGAAGGATTATGAAAATGTCTTGTTCTCTTTGAGCTAGAATTGCATTGGAATTATGAGCTTATGTTTAACCGAAAAACAAATCACATTGTTGAAAAAGGCTTATCTTTCAGTTTGGTAAATTGAGCATTTATTTGAAAAATTGAATATTGTGGTTGTGGTTTAAGCATTTTTGCTCTCATCTCGTGCGTTCACATAACATGATAGTTGTCCTTTCTAGCAACAGTTATCTATCAGCTACTTGATCTTAATTTCATAATAGGATAATTGACTCTATAAGGCACTGGTTTCAAACTTTTAATTTAATCAAACCTGTTAAATCTCGTTAAATCTTAAACAAGTACTTGGTTGTTTGACTGTGTCTCCCGAATTGGTTGGTTTCCAACCAGTTCTCTTTCATTCTATTTCTATAGGGTCTACCCCCCTTAGTTTGCAGGGAGACAACTTAAATAGAGAGATTGGGGATTAGGGTGACAACCCTTGATCTGAGCCGTTGTCGCGGTGCCTAGATATTTTGTGCAACAACATTTTTTGGTGTCGTTGCTGGGGACCAATTTATTGGACTTTGGCTTTACAACATTCATATCTCTTTCCCTCTTCGTTTTTCATCTCAGGTATTTGAGTTAGATTCTTGTCCCAGTGGCGACTCCATTTTCTTCATTTTCTACAAGAATTTGTACTAGAAGACATCCAAGTAGCTTGGTTAATCCTACTCCAGATCCTGAAAAGGTTCTCAGAGTCTGATTACACAGGTTCTCTTCTCGCACACTTCTTGTTAATCTCGGGCAGGAAGCTCTCTCTGATATCCATTCTCTTTTCTGTGATCCTGTTCGACAAGATATCATGAATATCTGTGCCCCGTGTAACTTTGCTAACGTTCAGGGTTATCCCAAGATTTCCTTGAACATGGTATGGATGAGTTATCGAATTTTCAGGGAAATAATGCGGTTAGTGTCAAGGCTCACTTGTTCGCTTTCGCTTGTTGGTGGAATAAATGGGGGGCTATAAATAACGATTTCGAGGATGTGAAGATGAAGCTTTTTATTTTTACTTTTAAGCAAGATGCTATGGAATGGTTTACTGAAAAGCCTAATAATTCATTTGATTATTTTGAATCAATTCTTGATGCCTTTAAGGATAAGTTTGGTGGTAAAAGGGAATATAGGCATTTGGTGAAAGATATCAGTACCATAAAAAAGAAAGAAAATGAAACGATTGAAGAATTTAACGAGATTTAATGGTATTCTGAAGGAAATATCTCAAAATCATAGGTCTCCTGATGGATCTCTTCTGAATTTTTACATTGATGCTTTTAATTCTGATACTTCATATGAGCTAAGACGTGCTAAGACTACTTATAAGGCTTGCCAATCTTTAGCAGAAGAGCTCGAAAATGACAAAAGGGCATCAGGGAAGTCTGAAATTCCTGGTTTTGATAGGGCTGCAGCCTGCAACTAAATTGAAAGGGCCTAAAGGTAAAGAGGCTCAAGAATCTGATGATGACTCTATGAAAAAATTAATGCAAAAGTTTGAAAGCATGGAGCTTAACCAAGCGAAATTAATCTCTGACCATGCCAAGGAAATAAGCACTTTGCAGTCTAGGTTGATCTAAGTGGAAAGAGCTTAAGCGCAAAATTCCCAACCTAGGAATCATAATAATAATCGAGGTAATAATACTTGGCAGAAAAAAGGTCAGGCTAGTGAGCAGAGACCTCCTAATCCTCGAATCTACTAATCTGGTTGATGAAGCTCTGCCTTATTGTAGGGCTTGTGATGCTCTTCATGAGGAGGTTACTTGTCCCACTGTTAAAAGAATTATGAATAGTGGAATGTTTGGGGCAAGTAATCAGATAAATGTTGTTGGTAAAGAATTTTCTTTGTTTATGGAAGATTGGATGGAAGTCAAGGAAAATAGTCAAGATGTTAGGCCTTTCACATCTTCACATAGTATCACTAATTTTGGGCAAGAAAAAGATTTGATGATTGAATTATTTGGTGAAAAGCCTTCTCCAGATCAAGTTTTGGAAATTGCAAAGGACAAAGGATTAACTTATCAAAGGAGGGATAAAGATCAAGGTAATAATCAAACTGTTGTGAAACCAGCGCCAAAAAGAGAAGAAAAGAGATATCAACGCCTTAGAAATAAGCCACTTCGAGGGGGCAACCTCCAATACATTACATGAATGAACAATTCTTGGATGATACAATTTACAAAAACTCCTTTCTATATATAGGATTCCATGGGGCCATAATGTAATCCTAGTGGGCCACAATGTAATCCTAGCCGACCTAACAATAATAATTTAAGGGCACAATAATAACAAAATGGGGGTTACAAGGGTACAATAATAACAATAAGGGTTTTACACTAACAATAATAAGGGACTATACTAGTGATATAGGGACCTAACATGCCCCTCTCCTTCAAAAAAGTGTTTTCCTCAATGCTTGAGTAGCTCCGGGTGCTTCTGTATAAAATTCTCATCCTCCCATGTAGAATCTTCAGTGGGTAAGTTCTTCCACTTGATGAGATACTCTGAAATTGATCGATTCCGTAGCTGTCGAGTTCTTGTTTCCATGACCGCTTCAGGTTCCAATATGATTTTTCCTTCTTCATCAAGTTCTGGCAATATTGTTTGAACTGAAAGATTTTCACCTATAATCTTCTTTAAGCATGAAACATGGAAAACTGGATGTACTCGCGAAGAAGCAAGAAGCTCCAATTTGTATGCCATAGTACCAATCTTTTGCAACACCTTGTAAGGACCATAGTACTTTGGTGATAATTTATTATCCTTCTTAGCTTGCTTGAGGGACATTTGTTTATATGGTTGTAGCCGTAAAAATACCCAATCTCCTACATCAAAACTTCTCTCGCCGCGATGTTGATCTGCCTGTTGTTTCATTCGATTTTGTGCCAAATTCAGGTTATCCTTTAAGAGTTGGAGAACTTCTTGCTGATGCTCGATGTGATCTTCCACCGCTTGAACCTTCGAATTTTCCCTTAAAGATGATGTGATGGATGGTGGATGATATCCATAAAGTGCCATAAATGGGGTCATTTTTGCTGCAGGATGGAAGGAAGTGTTATACCACCATTCAGCAAGAGGTAACCACTTGACCCATTGTGTTTGTTTATCAGATACAAAACAACGAAGATATCCTTCCAAACATTTATTTACTATCTCAGCTTGACCATCAGATTGAGGATGATAAGATGAGCTATGAGCTAATTGAGTACCCAAACAAGAAAATAACTCTGTCCAAAAATTTCCAGTAAAAATGGGATCTCCGTCGCTCACAATAACCCTTGGGCTTCCATGTAGCTTTTGAATTCTATCCATAAATGTAGTAGCAACTGTACTTGCTTTAAATGGATGAGATAATGCACAAAAGTGTGCATACTTGGTAAGTCTATCAACTACCACCATGATGACATTCTTTCCTTCGGACTTAGGTAAACTCGTGATAAAATCCATTGAAATCTCCTCCCAACGTTGACTTGGAATGGATAAAGGTTGTAGAAGTCCCGGGGTCTTAATTGTCTCCACTTTATTCTGCTGGCAAACCAAACATTCCGCCACAAACTTTTGAATATCAGATTTAAGGCCATCCCAAAAAAAATCTTTCTTCACCCTTTGGTAAGTTTTTAAAAATCCTGAGTGTCCTCCTAAAGGAGAAGTGTGCAATTCCAGAAGAATCTTTTGTTTTAGTTGGGAATTCTTACAAAGATATAAGCGATCTTTGTACCATAAGGAATCATTTTTCCAACTAAATGTATCAGATGTAATAGGATCTTGCTGCAACTTTTGAATGAGTGTCCATACATCTTTTTCCTTCTTCCATTCATCTCTTGCTTCAGTTATCCAATCTGGTTGGATAATAGAAATGGCACAAAGCAATGCTTCCACTTCTTCATTCTTTCTTGAGAGTGCATCTGCAACAACATTAAGCTTTCCTTTATTGTAGATTATTTCAAAGTCATAACCCAACATCTTTGTGACCCATTTTTGCTGCTCTTCTGAAGATAGTCTTTGTTCCAAAAAGTGTTTAAGACTATCATGATCAGTTTTTACCTTGAAGTGTCTTCCCATTATGTAAGTTCGCCATTTCTTTAGTGCATGCAGTATTTCTAACATTCCTTTCTTATAAATAGGTTTCTGTAAATACTTTCCTTTGATTGGACGACTTTCAAAAGCAATGGGTCTTCCTTCCTGCATTAAAACTGCACCAATTCCATTTCCTGAGGCATCACATTCCACAATAAAGGTTTTTGTGAAGTCTGGCGTAGCTAAGACCGGTGCTAGGCACATAGCCTCTTTAAGATGTTCAAAGGCCTTAGTTGCTTCAGGAGTCCATGAAAATGAATCTTTCTTCAATAATGTTGTTAGAGGTGCTGCTATTCTCCCATAATTCTTAACAAACTTGCGATAATACCCTGTTAACCCAAGAAATCCTCGCAACTTCTTTATGGTTGTGGGGACTTTCCATTCCTTGATGGCTTTAATTTTGTTAGGGTCTACTTTAACACCCTCGTGAGATACAATATGACCCAGATATTCCACCTCTTGTACTCCAAAGAAACATTTGGATGTTTTTGCATATAATTGTTTCTCCCGCAATAGTTTGAGCACCCTGTCAACATGTTCAACATGATCCTTCCAAGACCTGCTGTAGATTAGTATATCATCAAAAAATACTAGCACAAATATTCTAAGGAAGGGTTTGAAAATGGAATTCATCAACCCTTGAAATGTAGAAGGTGCATTGGTAAGGCCAAAAGGCATGACCAAAAATTCATAATGACCCTCATGAGTTCGAAACGCTGTTTTTGGAATATCTTCAGTCTTCATTCTAATTTGATGATATCCCGAACGAAGATCCAACTTGGTAAAATAAATTGCTCCATGTAATTCATCCAATAATTCATCAATCACAGGAATGGGAAATTTGTCTTTAATGGTGAGCTTATTGAGCTCCCTATAATCTGGACACATTCGCCATGATCCATCTTTCTTGTGTACCAATACTACAGGAGCAGAGAAAGAACTTTGACTAGGTTGAATTATACCCGCCTCTAACATTTCTGCAATCATACGTTCAATTTCGCTCTTTTGGAAGTAAGGATATCTATAAGGCCTGATGTTTGGACGAACACTTCTCGGAATCAAGTGAATAGCATGATCATGATCACGAATAGGTGGGAGTCCTTTGGGAGTTTCAAACACCTTGGAATGATTGTCCAAGACTTGTGGGAGATCTGCAGAAATAGATGATTTTGATGTCGGAACTTCTAGTGAGCATAATTGTGCAATTACGCCTCGTTGTTCTTTCTTTAGAAGCTTTGTCATGACATTAGAACTTATTATCCTTCCCGGCTTCCCTTCAATACCCCGTAATTCGACTTCCTTTCCTTCTGAAAAAAAATTCAAGAAAAGTTCTTGAAAATTAAAAGCTACCGTCCCCAAAGATTGTAACCATTGTACTCCTAGTACAACGTCAGCACCTCCCATAGGAATGGCAAGCATTGGACTAGTCAATACATATTCCCCCCATGGTTAGCTTGATATTATGGCATTTTCCAGAGCAATTTATAGTTCCTCCATTTGCAACCATCACTTGACATTCTGGTGCTGGGTATAGGAAACAATTTAATTCCTTGGCTACCTTACAATGAATAAAATTATGGGTGCTACCTGAATCAATCAACACTATTACCTTTTTCTTCTTGATCCGTCCTTCTATCTTGAGAGTTTGAGGAGTGGTAATTCCTGCCAGTGCATTACATGATATGGTCGGATTCATTTCTTCCTCTTCTAGGGTTGGTTCCCGGTGTATATCCTCTTCTTGTTCATTTTCTTCTTCCTCTTCACAATCTATGTAAAATAATTTCTTCTCAGCACACTTATGACCTTTAGTGTATTTGCTATCACAACTGTAGCAAAGCCCTTTGCTCTTTTTTCTTCCAATTGTTGTGGTGTCAACCTTGTAGGTTGTGGAAATCTAGGCGTAGCAACACTTCCTTCTTTATAGAATTGAGTGGTAGGCTTCCTTGTCGCCATAATTTTACATTCAACTTTTCTTGCCAACCCGAATGCCTTCTCCAATGAATCAGGTTCCAAAACGCGAACTTCATGTTGGATGTTATCCTTTAAAGTGCCTATGAAGAGATCAATCCTGTGTTCCTCTAGAATATCAGTTACCCTTATATTCAATTTTTGGAAGTCCTCAATGTGCTGCCCCACTAAATCCTTTTGTTTGAGATTTATCAATTGGCTAAAGAAGGTGTTTCTCTTTGTATCCTCATAATGTGCTATCATTTCCTCTGTAAAAATTGACCAAGTGACAATTTTTTTACGGGAGCAAAGCCATCGATACCATACAAATGTATTTTGTTTTAAATGTAAAGTTGCAATGCGTACCTTTTGTGTGTTTTGCACGTTATGGAGATCAAAATATTGCTCCATCTGTAGTATCCATGTTACAGGATCCTTTCCATCAAACATCCTCATATCCATTTTTGGAATATGGTGGTTCTTCCCGCCAACATTAGAGTTTATGAAATCATGATTAACATTTATTTTGTTCTCATCATGAGGTTCTTCTACTATCTTTTCACCATTAGGAAATGTTTCTTGTATCAACTTTGTCAAACCTTCCATGTCTGCTTTTAGAACATTCTTCATGTTTTCCATTTTCTCATCGATCTTAGCTTCCATGTCATCCATCTTAGATTCCATGCCAGCCTCCATGCCATCTATCTTAGATTTCATGCCATCTATCTTAGATTCCACGCCTTTCTTCAAACCATCCATCTTAGTTTCCATCTCATTTTTTTTTGCTCTTTGCGAGAGCGAAATTTGTTGCACTTGCTCTTGTAATTTTGATATGTCATGTTGCCATTCTTCGTCTTCATGAGTCATAGTAGAGCTTTCCAAAGGCTTAATGGGTGTTGAATTCTTTTTAGGGGCCATTTTATAATCCAATACTGATATCTATTATACAATATGCCCTTGCAATCAATTCAACTTGATTCTTCAAACAAGACTTATGCAATTCGGAAAAAAATTACACACCTTTTACTTGCTTTTGAGGAGCTCGATATTGAAATTGGATTATCTCTGTGATTGCGGCTCTTCAATATCTGAAATTCAGCACTGAAGTAGCCCTCTAAATTCTCTTTTGAATGCCACAGGTCTGACTTGATTTGGATTCTCCAAGACAAAGTTATATCCAATCTCCCACAATGACCTAATTATGGACTGGTTCAGTATAGCGAACTTGTACGGCTTGCCACATGTCACTGTTTCGTCCTTCGCCTCTGAAATTGATAGCCAAGAAAGTACAGTCCGTGTACTTGCGACCACTTTTTACGGCACTCCAATCCGATGCTCAGAGAGGGTTATTGAAATTTTCCCACGATCACCTCTTTGAGATGAAATTCAGGAGCCTGAAAAAGCACTACCTTCCACAGATCATATCTCCAAAAATATTGTGAACCAAGCTCTGAAATTTTTTGATGCGTTTCCTTAGGATTTCAGCTTCGCACCATAAAAATTTCAGATTCTGAATCTCAGTAGAAAACAAGTTATAGCGCAAATGCAACGATGACCTGTTTAGGAGCCTGAAAAAAGACCTAACTTCCATAGATCATATCTTCGAAAATATTGTGAACCAAGCTCTGAAATTTTTAGACAATCTTCCTCAGGATTTAAGCTTCGCACCCTAAAAATTTCAGCTTCTGAAACTTCGTAGAAAAAAAGTTATAGCGAAAATGCCACGATGACATGTTTGGAGCAGCGAAACCCTATAATCCAAAGCTCTGATACCAAATGTTGTGAAACCAGCGCCAAAAAGAGAAGAAAAGAGATATCAATGCCTTAGAAATAAGCCACTTCGAGGGGGCAACCTCCAATACATTACATGAATGAACAATTCTTGGATGATACAATTTACAAAACCTCCTTTCTATATATAGGAGTCCATGGGGCCATAATGTAATCCTAGCGGGCCACAATGTAATCCTAGCCGACCTAACAATAATAATTTAAGGGCACAATAATAACAAAATGGGGGTTACAAGGGTACAATAATAACAATAAGGGGTTTACACTAACAATAATAAGGGACTATACTAGTGATATAGGGACCTAACACAAACTCCCCCTCGAATTTTTAATCCTAGTCCTGGTTTCAATATTGATTTGGGAGGATGGTTGAATAATGCAAAGATCTTGGTGCCTGTCACTGAGATATTTAAGCTTCCCGCTTAGAAGGCTAAGTTTTTAGATGCCGTCGGGGTTTCACATGTTAATGTTACTCAAGATAAGACTCCTGAAGTTTCTTATCAAGATGCCCCTATATATCTACAAAAAATGGAGTCAAATAACAAGGAGCATCAACCGTTTTTCGTTGCTTTGATGGTTAATGGTTATAAATTGAATAATTGTATGCTAGATTTTGGTGCTTCAATTTGTGTCATGACCAAGAGGGTCATGGAACAACTTAATTTAAGAGTTTCTAGACCATACTACAACATATGTGCCATGGATTCTAAGAAAATTGAAGTTCATGGGTTAATCAAGGATTTGCAAGTTCATTTATCTGTTTACCTTGACATAATGATTGCTATGGACATAGTTGTAGTTGATGTTCCAGATGCTTGGGGTATGTTGTTATCTAGAAAATGGGCCTCTGATCTAGGAGGAAGCATTCAGATGAATTGGTCTTATGCTATGATTCCTTCCCCTAGAGGCGAAGGGTTTGTGAAACTCAATAGAGAGCTTGAAAGAAGATTCCATGTGGAAGATCCTAAAAGACCTCATAATGAAATAATTAAAGAACAACCTGACATGGGAAATTATGCTATTATGTCTAATTTCATAGTTCCTTTAGATGATAAGGTTGATGAGAAGTTTGAGGACCTAAAGGATAAAGTTTGGTACATGCATTTTAATGGTGCATCGTCTAGGTATGGTAAAGGTGCTGGAATTGTATTAAAGTCTCCCCTTGGTCATATTTTCAAATTTTCCTATAGACTGGAGTTCGATGCAACCAACAATGTGGCTGAGTATGAAGCCTTGTTGTTGGGTCTTGAATTGGCAAAAGATTTAAGAATTAAGTTGCTTAATATTAAGGGAGACTCTGATTTAGTTATCATGCAAGTTAAGAATAATTTTACATGTAAAAATCAAAGGTTAAGGAATTATCGAAATGTCGTGTGGGAGGTTATGGAATACTTTGATGCCATTAACCTTGAAGCTATCCCAAGAGAAAAGAATAGCTTGGTGGATGAGCTTGCTGCGACTGCTTCTACTTTACAATTATCTAATGAATTAATCAAGGATAAGATAAAAATGGAAATTATTTTTAGATCTTCAGTTCCAGATAATTCAGAGCATTGGCAAGTTTTTAATGATGAGAAGCAGGTCATTCATTTTCTTAATAATTTGGTTGAGTTTGAAAATTTTCGGATATGTTCTAGGGAGGATGGATCTGATGATCATGATGGTATTATAAATCCTACTCCTAGGAATATTGTTGCTTTAGAACAACACTTTGATCGGCATGATGCCACAAAGATGAAAGAGGAAAATAAAATGGATCTGGGTGAATTCATTGAAGTAAATATTGGTACCTCGAAGGACCCTAAAATTGTCAAAATTGGTAATGGTACTAATGAAGAAGAAAGGAAAAAGTTGACTAATTTACTTCATGAATATAGGGATGTTTTAGCATTTTCGTATGATGAGTTAAAAAGATATAGGGAAGATGTCATGCAACATACTATCCCTTTAAAAGATGAAAATTTTAAACCTTTTCGTCAAAAGCTTAGGCAAATAAATCCTAAGTTAGCCCTTTTGGTTCATAAAGAGCTTTCAAAGATGCTCGCAGCTGGAATTATTGCCCAAACTAGACATTCAACATGGTGTTCCAACCTGGTGATTGTTAGGAAGACAAATGGTACCATTAGACTTTGTGTCGATTTTAGAAACCTTAATCTAGCATGTAAAAAGGATAATTACCCTTTGCCAAACATGGAGACTATGTTGCAAAGAGTAACGGGTCCAGAAATGATGTCATTTCTATATGGTTTTTTTAGATACAATCAAGTTTGGGTTAAGAAGGAAGATCGTCACAAAACTACATTCACCACACCATGGGGTACTTTCGAATATATTAGAATGCCTTTTGGGTTGAGTAATGCTGGGGCTACTTTTCAAAAGGCTATGGATTATGCTTTTAAAGGTTTAATTGGTAAAATTATTGAAATTTATGAGGAGATCTTATTGTTTTTTCTAAAGATGGTATTAGTCACATAGGTCATCTTAAGCAAGTTTTTGATAAGTGTAGAGAATTTGGGATTTTCTTGAATCCAGCTAGGTATGTTTTTGGAGTAATTGAAGGGAAATTACTTGGTCACATCATTTCCAAAGATGGGATCAAAATTGATCCTGAAAGAGTTGAGGCAATCCAAAAGATTCCCCTCCCTCATCCCTTCAGTCTTTTCTAAGAAAAACTAATTTTCTTAGAAGATTTATTCCAAATTACACAGAAATAGCTAAGCCTATTCAAAGTCTTCTGAAAAAGAATATAAATTTTTTATGGAAAGAAGTTGGCAAAAAGGCTTTTCAGGGAATTAAGGGTGCTATTGCCAAAACTCCTGTTTTGGCAAGTCCTGATTATTCAAAGGATTTCATGATTTTCTCTTTCGCTTCTGAAGATACCATTGCTGGTGTCTTATTAGAAAAGAATAAGGAAGGTCACGAACAACCTATTGCTTTCATGAGTAGAGTGCTTCAAAATTCTGAATTAAATTATACTACTATGGAAAAGCAAGCCTATGCCTTGGTTAAGTCTCTTAAGCATTTTAGGACTTATGTGGGTTACTCCAAAATCATTGCTTTTGTCCCACATTCTGCGATTAAAGATATCTTAACTCAAACTGACTGCTTAGGGACTTGTGCTAGGTGGGTTACTAAAATTCAAGAGTATGATTTAGAGATTAGACCCACCAAGTTAGTCAAGGCTCAAGGCTTGGCTGAAATGATGACCGAAGATAATGAGAAAGCTCTTGGTTTGATTTGTCTTAATGATGCATCTTCTCCTGAGCTGCAAAGATTAGGAGAACATGAATGGTACAAGGACATTGTTGGGCCTTAGTTTTGGTCTTATTTTGCTCAAAGAAATTTATTAATCCATCTATTTTCCATCCATTTTCCATTCATTTATTCCATTTTGACATATATTTGATATCTATTCAGGTATTTAATTTTAATTTTTCAAATTCTAAAGTTTTTATGAAAGTTTGATTTTTAGTGCAAAATTGGTTGATTCAGAAATTCCCGTAATAGCTATATGGTTGATGTGGTTGCAGGACACTTGGGCACGAATTGAATGCATGGATGAACAGCTTGGCAACTAGGACTAAGCCACCTATGCTTAGTTCGAACAGAACAAGCTTTATTAGGCCCATTTAGTTCTAGTCAATCATGACTAGTCATTCAGAAATCCCATAGAAATAGGGCAGTTTTGAGATTCTATGTGATTGGCCATATTTCTTGGGATAAGAATAATGAATTCGACTTAGATAGGTGGATGAGAAGTAGATGGGTTTGTTTGAGTAAAAATAGATCAGTTTGTTCATGAGACTTCTTATTTAAAGCCAAAGCTTTGATGGCTTATGGATTAGGATTATTATTGACTTATATACTTTTATATTGTGACACTTTTGGATTGAGGAGTTAATTTGAAGACTTGTGCTGTTATCATTTTGCTGTTCAATGTTATGGATGTGTGACTGAAGTTAAGCTTCTGAGATCATTTATCAAGTGTGCAAGGCAAGGGTGGAAGGGCCCATTCCAAGCTAAGTACACTTTCTTGTTAACTAGTTTTATTTCCTTGTAATTTGATGATTGTAGAACTGGTTTTTCAAAGCTTTATTTCAGATTGCTTCATGGTTCATGCATAATGATTGATGTCATTAGTTTATAGCTTATTCATCACTTTATCAAGTTGGAAAAACAGATGTATCAAGTTGAGCATCCCTTCTATGAAAATGATGAATTAAGATTGTTTTCTTTTGTTTGTGTGCAAGTAGTTTCTTGTTGAGAATATTGATATTAAGATGAATGAATTATAATGGAATACTTTACATGTCTCTTAAGTTAAGAGCTTCTTTCATTAATAATTTATCCATCTTAAGTTCTTGGTTTTAATCTCTAATTCATTAAGTGGTAATTGAGGTGAAAGCGGATTTCTTGAGTCAAGAACCATTTCGATACTATTCCTCTTTTTAAACTAATTGAGTTAGAGTTGTAGAATGTATTACTTTCAGCTTTTGAATAGCTTATCTTTCAAGGTTGATTATATCTGATCTTCACATATAGTGATCTTGCCTCAAAGCATAAACAACCCGGATTGATAATAAATAATTGTGTTAGTTTAGGTACATAAATTAGCTCATCAGACATTATTTATTATTTGTTAAATCTTACATGTCCTAACCATTTAGTTTCTGTAC
Organism: Pinus albicaulis; assembly: GCA_034641835.2. Lineage (NCBI taxonomy): Eukaryota > Viridiplantae > Streptophyta > Pinopsida > Pinales > Pinaceae > Pinus > Pinus albicaulis. The sequence goes on along the minus strand of CM076576.1, from coordinate 527,594,211 downwards.
ATGGGTTTCGTGAATTCGTGATTAAAACAAGTATAACCTCACATGATGATTTAGATGGAGAAATCTTTAGGCATCCTTAGGTAAATATGTTGAGTCCAAGCGATTTCGTTTCATTCGTGATTTTGTAAACGCAGCACGAACTACCACCCACAAAATTTTATCGTTATTATCGCTCTTTGATTTTTTCGTATGTGTACACTTGTTGTTGCCGCTCAACAACTCATCAACAAATTGTCACCGCTTACAACCTGGTGGTTACGAGGACTCTTTAACATCAAATCGACATCATCAGAAATCCCATGAAATTTCCCCAGCAATGGTTACCTGCGGATTCAATCGCGACCCATTATTTTTACTAATGGTTGAGGCTATTCTCAAGAACAATGAACAGCTATTATGGAACGCTGTTCCACCAGCTTAGTGTCTTTGGCGAGATTACCTACCGGCGATGCCGTTTATCGTCAAATTTTCATCTTTTTGTTTTAAGTGTGATATTGCATTATCTCATCCATCTAACTACTATCCTCAGTGTAATGGCCTAGCTGAGTCAAGTAATAAAAATCTCATAACCATTATCAAGAAAATAGTAGGAGATAATAAGCGATCTTGGGACAAAAAAATCAAGTATGCTTTGTGTGTAGATAGAATTTCTAAAAAGAAGGCTACTGGTAAAAGTCCTTTTGAATTAGTTTATGGCTTGGATGTAACTTTTCCTGTGCACCTTAAATTATCTACTTACCAACTCCTTCAACATTTTTCCACTGATAAAGATGTAGTTCAAAATAGAATTGATCAGATTGTGGAGTTGGATGAAACTCGTAGGAAATATTTTGATAATACGTGTCAAAATCAATTTGACATTAAGAAAAGCTTTGATAAATCATCTCAGTTTAGATCTTTGCAGGTTGGAGACATGGTATTACTTTGGGATCAAAAGAATGAAAAACCAGGAAAGCATAAGAAATTGGATAGTTTGTGGCTGGGACTTTACATTATTCGAGGCATTGCTGGACCAAACTCATTCCATTTGAGCACGTTGGAGGGCAAACCACTTCACTTACTTGCGAATGGCCAAATGCTCGAGTTGTTCTTCAGAGATGACATCTGATGCCATTGGGCATCCTTTGTATTGTATTTCTAACCTTACACCTTGTCCTTTCAACATTTCATTTTGTAGTTAGATTATATTTACTTTTCATGTTAAGTAGAATAATAAATGATAGAAGATTTTCTATTTTTCATGTGCTTAATGTTATATGATGATATTTGGATGGATGATACTTACGTAATTTTGTGTGTTGCTTGGATGCAGATTCTGGATTCTCACATTCCTTCAATGAAGCAACGTGTCCTCAAGTAGAGCCAGATGTTGACCACTCTGTGTCAACGACCCCATAGCAATACACCCCCATTTTTGCAAATGGGATTTATGATGTTCGAGGTGTTCACGCCATTCAGATTTCATCACCAGTCGACAATTTTTTAAATCATGTAAACCCATTCTGCATGTTTATAATGTAAATGATCTTAGTAAGACCATCATGTATGTAACAACCTAGGTAAGCCTAGTATTTTGGTGACGATTTCTATCCTAGGAGGTTTTTCATCTCACTGATTCATTTGTGTTTCTCGACAAGAATGATCAGCGGAGTTTTCCCCTCCAGCCCCACGTCAAAGCTAGGGTGGATTTTGTCGTCAAAATACTAAGTGAGTCCTAGTGTTTTCTATCGAGTCTTTGTAAAAGTAATTTGAGAATAATTCTAGCTAATTGGCTAGATTATTTTATTACAAATTACTTGGTCTACTAGATCATGTTTTGTGTCGCATAATTGAGTAGCTATTTGAGGGTCTATTCCAAATGGGTTTTCCCCTTTCATGTGTCAAATTGTAATACCTTGTTGTAAAATATTTTAGTGCATGGTCCTTCACAGTTAGACACCATGGCTAAAGTATTAGAGGGTTGGAAAAATAATTAATCCCCTCATGAGTCAATTAATTAATTTTTTTGGCCAAATTAAATTAAAAATCCTAAGCCAGAAATTTAATTAATTTTATGTCCTAGGTAAATTGAAAAATTTCAAAGGTTAAATTCGTGGATCTATAAAAAATAAAATTTTAAAGGTCCCAGGCCAAGGGAATATTGAAAAGTTTATGAAATTTTAGACCCTTGGGCCTTGATAATTAAGTCAAAGTCAATTTTTTGAGGTAATTAATTCAAAAATATTATTTATGAGTTAATTAAAAAGGAATTAATTGAAAAATTTGAAATTCTTCGAAAAATAATAATTTCGAAGGACGAGATTAAAAGATAATCAATTACTTTTCGACGTTCGAGATTACTTTGAGAGGGATCAAGCGAACTAGCCGTTGGAGATTTTAATCTATAAATTAGAGATCTTTGTCCATCATTTGCATCCAATCTTTGAATCGCGCACTTGCTCTGAGAAGCTCTTGTAACTTTTGCTGGTAAATAAAATCGAAAGACTTTTGGGTTACAGACTTTGGTGTTCCTTTTCCAGATCTATGTGGAAATATTGTCTCTAAAACTCTGCTACTTTTATTGGTGTTTGCTGGTTACTAGCCTTTATGGATTGATTTGCATACAGGTATCTTATGCAGATTTCTGGGTTTTCTTAAATTTCCATTTTGATTTGATAGAAGTATCAGGTATCTATGTTTCTGGATGATCTTATGGTTATTTCTAAATCACTATTAATCTAAAATTCAGATCTGAGTGTGCAGAGGTCATTATTCAAGATTTTGGCGTTTGGGGAAATCTTCAGTTAGATCAACCGACTCTCAGATTTCAAAAGATCTAAAAAAGCCCATTGTCTCTTAATTTCTGAAGTTATTTTACGGAATATTTTTTGCAGGGTTTTCTTCGGCTTATGCTTCTCTTTTAAATTCTTATTTCTAAATTATGCAAAAATGGTTAAATCTGGCCAAGAGGGCATTGATCTAATGGATTTGTAGAATAGCATTGTAGATTTGTAAACATTGTTATTTTTTTTTCTCACCAGGGTTTAGGGTTTTTATTTTTTGTACATGTGCTGCGTTTCTGGTTTTTTTGTTTCTGGTTTTGTGCAGGTTATATTGGGAGATCTCTAGAGAATATATATATATATATATATATATATTTTTAAAGATCTGATGTTTTTTAAGATCTGAGCCAGATCTAGGCCCTGGAGGGTAAGATCTGGTCTGAGGATCAAATTTGGTTACAGATCTGGGCAACATTGTGCCTCAAGGTTTATACAATTGCAGGTGCATTCATTTTAATCAAAATTTAGAGAAACAATCTCTGATTTTGCTGGGTAAAAGGAGAAATTCTAAATTGGTGTGTGCCTGCAAATTTTCGCTGCCTGTGCGTAAGCTCTATTCGCAGCCTGGCTTTCCATCTGCGTCTCAGTCTTGCCTCAATCTTGTCCATGTTGCCATCATTCTTCCCTGCGTTAACGTATCTGCTCCCTTTCCATCCGATTACCCTCATCCTTGCTGCCTGCGTGAGCTGCTTCTGTCCGCAACTCCTTATTACCTCTCCACGCCCTCCTTCACATTGCCTCTGTCCTGCAAACCCGTCCGCTGCCCTTTCCCTTTGTTATCTGCAACTCCATTCCCGTGCTCCGTTCCTGCGCGTCCATCCTGCTCCTGCGGCATTCTTTATTCTCCCTCCTCGCTGCCCCTGCACGTCGTTGCCATCTCTGCCATCGTCCTCATCCTGCCACAAATCCGCTGCATTTTTCTCCCTCCATTGACAGCTCTGCATCTGCTCTCACGCCCTTGCCATCCTCGCTGCCTTCCTCTGCGCTTGTCATCCACCGCCATATCCCTCAGCTCTGTGTTCACCTTTCTCTTTTCTCTGCTACGTAGTCCTCCTCGACTTCCATCCGCTGACCTGCATTCCATCAACATTACTCTTTAGCTTGATTTTCTTCAATTTTGATTTTCTTTTGTTTAGGTTTAATCTTTTAACATTTTAATTTTTTATTTTATTTCGAAATTTTAGATTTGTTTAAATTTTTACTTTGTAATTTTCATTTACTTTCAATTTTGTGAAATTTTTTAAAAAAGTTTCAAAGGTTTAATTAATTTTTAACTTAAAAAATTTCAAAAAAAAAAAGGAATAAAAAATAGAAAATTTCTTTAACTTTTAACATTAGGACTTTTTAAATTTTTTTTTGTTTGTTTATTTTTTATGTACTTGAGAGTGGTTTTGAGCGAATCTAAATTGTTCTATAGTCAAAGGCAAAATTTTAAATTTACATATCTAAAGTTTGACTATAGGATAAATTTAAATTTTCTGGATTGGAATTACTAAGAAAATCATTTTTCGGAAATGCTTGAAGTGTTTAGCATGTGAATTCAATGTTTCTTTCATGATAATATCTTTCGAAATTTAAAGTGCTTAAATCTTGCATCTAGGTTTGAAAATTTTCATGCTTACCATCTACTGGATTGATCGTCGTTTAAATTGGCTCTAACAGTGGGTTAATTACTTGAATTGAAATTAATTGCATATTAACTTTGAGAACTTCAAAGCTGCCCCGACCGAGATGCTTCACGATCGCGGTTTGCAAATGACACGGGCCCCTGGGGGCGACAAAGCTCTTCAAGTAATGATAAATTGCATGTCCTTCTTTCCTAGATTGAGTATATTTAATGCATGATATTGAAGGATTATGAAAATATTTTGTTCTCTTTGAGCTAGAATTGCATTGGAATTATAAGCTTATGTTTAACCGAAAAACAAATCACATTGTTGAAAAAAGCTTATCTTTCAGTTTGATAAATTGAGCATTTATTTGAAAAATTGAATATTATGGTTGTGGTTTAAGCGTTTCTACTCTCATCTCTTGCGTTCACATAACACGATAGTTGTCCTTTCTAGCAATAGTTATCTATCAACTACTTGATTCTAATTTCATAACGGGATAATTGACTCCATAAGGCACTAGTTTCAAACTTTTAATTTAATCAAATCTGTTAAATCTCGTTAAATCTTAAACAAGTATTTGGTCGTTTGATTGTGCCTCTCGAATTGGTTGGTTTCCAACTAGTTGTCTTTCATTCTATTTCTATAGGGTCTACCCCCCTTAGTCTGCAGGGAGACAACTTAAATAGAGAGATTGGGGATCAGGGTGACAACCCCTGATCTGAGCTGTTGTCGCGGTGCCTAGACATTCTGTGCGACAATGCAGTGGTAGTCTAGACATTTTTACACAGATTGGAGAGAGTTGCTATTTTTTGCAAGTTCCCTATTCTGTAGGAGACAGAGTTCCATGCATGCTACAACTTTACTGATCACATATTTGGAGTCATTATGAAGTCAGGATTCCAGTGAGGTTTTTTTGGGTGACATGCATAGCACTTTCTATTTTTAGTAGATTTTTCCGCGGGATTCATATGTTAGAGATAATGGTATATTTAGAATTCCTATGAGATTATGAGTCTGATGTAGAAATTTCAACTTAGACCCAACCCAGTTTCAAGTTTAGTGAAGTCTCATCATGTTTAATCATAATGACCAACCCACATTTTTATTTGCTGCTGCCATAAACATGAATATTCAAAAATTGAAACACGAGTCTAATCTACTTTTTTCCTTTTGCTAAGATTAAACACAAGTAAGTTCACAAAAAATTTACACAAGAATTTTTGGTCAATAGACCCTAGAAAATCCCTGAAGGGTAAACCAGTGAGACAGAGGAATTTCTTATTTTTTTCAGAGAAATATCACAACAATAAATGCAATAAACACAGTCAACTTATCTCCTTGAAATTCATGCCCAGAAGTTCCTTGGAAAATGTGCTGACAGTCCTTTGATTTTTGTGCCAGCTGTTGCTCCAAAAACTGTGTACTGTAGACCTCTACTCTGTTATCTGTTGGCACAACAATAATTGTTGTAGCAAAACTCTTTAAGACCATGCTCGTCCAATAGAAGCAACATTTTGGCCTTCTAGATACCAAAGTTGGAGGCTCCATCCAACTTGTCCTGATCTTTCAATCCTGCTGCAGCCATCTCTGGAAAATATGCGAACTCAAATAAATTGGATAAATTTATTAGGAAATCACTTTTCCCTCCAACAAATCAACATGGCTTCTTCTTTGTAGCTCGCACCCCTGTCCGCAATTCACACTAGCTAACTGGGCTGCACAACTCTGTTGTCGGGGAACTCGTACTGCCTCCAGAAACCTTTTTCAAAAATCTCACCGCTTGTTGCTCATTGAGACAACTTGCACTTCCTTCAGATCACTTCATTGGGCTGGAAATCAAACTGCTTCCTCTGAAACAAGCATTGACTGACTGGAAACACACATTGGCAATTTGCACTGCCTCCCTCTCCCTCTTTTGCTTGAAATTTTTGCCTCCCTTCCTAACACTGGAATGTTGGAGACCTCATGTGCTTTCTCTTCTTGTGCTCTGCTCTGATTTACTCTTGTAAAACCATTTTGCTGCAAACCCTCTACGTTTGACCTGTTTTTCAGGACACGGATCTATCTGATCTGCAGTAACTTCACTCAGATCTATATTAACCTTGCTTTGATACCATGTGAAATTTCCACGAATGCGGAAACTGGATATTTATCTTCTAACTTATGCAGTTTATTTTTCTTATGTAAATTAACTTACGACAAATAATGATAAATTCACTACTACAATTCTTCACCAATAAAAAAGCTGCGAAAAATAAAATACTGGAATTGAGAAATGATGCACACACACAAAATAATTTTGATACCAATATTTTTGGACAATCATCCCTGGAAAAAGCCCGTAGAGAAAACCAGTGCAATAGATGAGGGTTTTATCATTATAAATCTCCAACAATTTGAGAGTACAATGATCTGCTTGCCTGATATTGGCAAAGCTTTGACTAATAGTAAACTCCATTGGCAAAATAATTTGGAGATCCAAAATCTCCTCTGCAATCCAATTCAACCTCCTCCTAGCCACTCACATTTCCTCTTGGCACTCGCACAGTCTGCCTGAAATGCGCACTGCTGGCTTTGGATAATTTGCACAACCTCTGGGAACCCTTCCCTACAAGTCATTCTGCCTCCAACACTGATCTTGGTCCACTCGCTCTGCCTTCAGGTGATAGATTTGACTTTGGCTCACTGAAATGAGCTCCTCTACCACTCGCACTCGCTGAATCAACCTCCTCTATAGATAAATTCGTCCTCCTCTTCGTGTCACTTGAACACTGGAAAATATAAGGAAATCTCTTTCGGAATCATGCTCTCAAATTTCTACTGAAACCCCTTTGTTGGTGTCTCCCTATGCTTCAACTGCACCCTTGTTGATGTTAAATTGTGGGGAAACTTTGAGAAGAATTTCCCTTGATTTCCAAAGATGAAATTTGAAATGAATTAGCATTTTGAAAATAATGATGAAAGCAACTATTTGAATTAAAATTAATAAGTATCTCACGCCAACAATATTAAAAACCGGCCTTAATGTATTTGGAGGGAAAATATTTAAAAGTTTGACCAAGTTAGCTTCATTCTCAAGTCGGCTCCCTCCTAGGGTTGTGACTCTTCGGCATGTCAAACAACTTTAAATATACACTTGGGCCTTAAGTTAATCTCCAATGATGAAGATTCGGATGGTACATCTTGTGTAAGATTCATGGTGTATCTGAGGTCTTTCGTTTGACGTATTATCTTTTCACTCACTTATTGACTATAATGCTCTCATATTACTCTTCTTGCTCCTAGCACAAAATTTGCTCTTGGCTCAGATTTGACATCGCTCTTGTCTCACCTATTTTACAATAAGATAAATTTATTCTTTGACAAATAAATCCCAAAAAGGGTTTTTTACATTATGACATGGACAAGGACACTTGACATAAACCCCAGAAGCCTTCAATGGAGGCTTTGACCTAAAAAAAAATTGACCCAAGCATGAAACCCATGCTTTAATATGTCAATTTCTTTTAATAAAAACATTGCTTTTTTCTTTTTCTTTTGATAAATAAATTACATTATGACTTAAATAAAATTATGAAGACCGAACCTAGTTACATTCATCAACACTCCCTCTTAACTAGGGAGGTATTCATAATCACAACTATATAGGGGTACATGGAAGATCTCCAAAATGAACTACGAAGAGTTCTAGCACACTTAGTGCTCCAAACTATAAACCTGACTAGGTTATTCAATCCGGGTGGGACTAAGATGGACTTAAGCTTTTAGCCAGTAAAGGTACCATTAGGATTATTTGCTAACCATCAACCCAGGGATCTAGGTGCGTATCCAAGGTCAGAGCTCCATGACCAATGCCGCCCTCCCTCTTCAGGATCTAGACATCATAGGCCGACCATTAGATGCTTCAACTCTCTTTATCAAACTAGGTATATCCATTTGTCCATGCCTTCATAGTGTTCAACCTTTTTATGGAAAGATTTACTTGTACAAACACAAATTCCAATCAACAATAAAATTTCAAATATACATATAGGTAAACAAAAAGCTTCGAGGTCGTCATTCATTCGGATGCTGCTTTCATCATCAAGTTATACATATGCAATTTGTCGGAACTTTCTTCTTCTTTCAATTCTTCAACAACACCAAATACGTCTTCAATATATTGCAGATCTATTCATATTTCGATTTCTTCTACAAGGTATCCATCATAATATGCCCTCCCTCTCAATTGGGGAGATGTACTATTCTCTTCTAATCATGCTCCCTCTTAACTTAGGGAGATCAACAATTTCTTCTTTTCTTTCATGACTTTATTAAGGTCATCTTGATCATCATCTTTCTTATATCTTCCTTTCATCATGCTCATTGTTATAAACATCTTCAATCATGAACATCTTCGATATCTTGAATATCATATACCTGCAAAACTTTAATTGTAAGTATAATAAAGTACAAATATCGAATCATGAAGTTAACTAAATCATATTACTATAATGGAAGCATTCAAACATTCAAACTATAAACACCAAATACCTAAGCTTAGTTAGGTTCATATTCGATAAGAGACATACTAAACTTCAATTTCTATCTAGGGTTTTTGTCACAAACCCCTAGATTTTATCATCGAGACACACAGCCTTAGATATCGACAACTTAACAATCCAATCATAGTACTATACATTTAGGGCTTCAATATTATTTTCAGAATTGTATGACAGACTCTACTAGGGTTTGTTGCAAACCCTAGATTTTATCATCAAAGCAAATTCATATCAATAATTGAAAACAATATCATTATCTCTTAGAATATCAAGCTCTATGAGGGTTTTGTTACAAACCCTAGATTTCACAAACTAAAACATGAGCATCAATAATTAAGTTAGCATACTCACATATATCTAGGATATCATAACCATGTACTAGCATCTTACAACAATATCTACCAAGTAAATCCAATACACAAATATTAATACATCAAAGTTAGATATACAACAATTTTGACTAGAATAGGGTTTCGATTAGGCAGATGAATATGTGCCTAGGGTTTCATTCCTAGGATCTTACTATGACTATTCAAAGGCTTAGTTTATAAACCCTAATTTACCAAACCCTAAAATTCATTACTTAGACATTGACAACAAACCCTAAAGGGCTAGGGTTTCCATCATACCAATATCAAAATCCTAAACATCAATAGAATTAGATTACTGGACTTCATCAACAACCCTAAGTAGACTAGGTTTTCATAAATATAGACATACCCTTAGGTTAGGGTTTTATAGTGAACCTTTTTAGGGTTCTACAAGAATGATAATATAATGAGGGTAGATTCGATCTAATGATTAATCACCCTAACAAGATTCTCTTATGATTCAAAACCCTCGACATAACGATGTTAGTAATGTAAAGCAAATTTTCAAAGAAGAGTGATTGTACCTTTTGTATGAAGAGAACTTTATAACAAAGTTTATAGTCTAAGACATACCTTGTTGGAAAATCAGAAAGGCAGAAAGATTTTCTTATGATGATAATTACTTCTGAAGTTCTTATTTACTTAGTAACTTTCTTGTGTTTTTCTTTTATCTTTGTTCATCAAGCAATTACCAAAACAATAATACAAAGATCAAGGACATCATATGTAGGTGGACAACCAGGGAAAAACCCTTATCTAGGGGAAAACCCAGTCAACAACTCTTCCTTCAATAGTTTCATGAGATAATCCAAGACTCGACTTAGATACAAACTTCCTCCAATCACTAAGTCAACCTTTCCTTCTTTTGCAAATGATAACCTTCTAGTAATAACTTCGATCTTGAACTTTGACCTTACTGCAACAACTTCGACATGGCAGCAACAACTTTGACCTAGTAGTAGCAACTAAACTTTGACGTAGATGTAACACTTCAATCTTGAAGCAACACTTCGACCTTGAAGTAGTACTTTGACCTTGAAGCAACACTTCGATGCAACAATAACTTCGACCTTGATGCAACAACTTCGACCTACCAGCAAAAATTTCGATCTTCCAATACTAACCCAGTAAATTCACACGTGTGAGAGAGATGACCTAGAAAACTTCGATCTTGTGATCCTCCTCCTCCTGCAACTTCGAACTTTTTTGCTGCCTCTTCTTTGATATCGAACTTGTGAGTGTGAGTGTATCCTCAAATGAATCGAACTGCACTGTATATATACCCTTTTCTGGAGTTCGAATTACCTTCATGTAGTCCAACTTGAATAGGTAAGGGCTGACTTGGTGTGGAGGTTACAAATTACATGTTTGACTAAAAAATAATTCTTTTTACATGATTCAAAAGCCCAAGAAGGGTCTCATTAAATGTACAATGACTTTAATGACTCAATATAAATCCTAGGAGTCCTCAATGGGGACTTTGACCTAAAAGATGATGACCCAAGCATGAAACCCATGCTTTAATAAGTCATAATAATAATAATAAAATTTCCTTTTTCATTCTTTTGATAAGTAAATTTCGTAATGATTCAAATGGAGACTAAACCTAGTTACATTCTTCAACACTCCCTCTTAACTAGGGGGGTATTCATAATGACATATACAAGTACAAGGAAGATCTCAAAACACATGAACCATGAAGAGTTTAGGCACCACGATGCCATGGACTAGATTCATGACCAGGGCAATCTATCCAGGTCTTTGAACAGTTTAGGCACTCACGGTGCCATGGGCTTGATTCATCACCAGGGCTATCTATATGAGTGGGACTAAGATGTACTAAAGATTTCAGCCTCTCTAGGTAGCATCATGTGTACTTGCTAACCATCAATGCAGGGATCCAGGTGCGTAATGTAAGGTCATAGCTTTATGAACAATGCCACCCTCCCTACTTTGAGTATTGGACATCAACACATAGTGCCGGCCAGATGTCCTCCTAGACAATGTGTATCACACACAAAGCCTCAACACTCCCGATTATTCAAATCGATAGCAAATCCTTCCTAATCAAACCCGATTGGTAACAACAAATCTCTCCCAATCAAACAAATTGGTAACAACAAACATGGAAAACATGCTTCCAAAACTCTGAGAGATTTACTTATACAAACACAACCCCAATCAATAACAATCTTTCAATGCACATAAGTAAACACAAACCTTCGGGGTCTTTAGACATGTTGATGTTGCTTCTCAATTTACCACAGTAGGACTTAGAGGTTTCCCAAACAAATCTTGACAGAAGTTTCCTCAATCATACAACTTCCTTTCCTACTTCACATGCATCAACATATTCTACAATCGGATCTTGCTTTCCTTCTTTCAACAACACCTCGATATACATTCTCCAATTTCTTCTTCAAGGTATCCATCATGAATATAATATGCCCTTCCTCTCAACTTGGGAGATATGCCCTTTCTTTTATCCAAGCTCCTTCTTAACTTAGGGAGATCAACTACTTTCTATGACATCGGAGAATCTTTCATGGCTTCCATCCTTCTTGATCATTATAATTCATATAACTTCCTTTATCATGCTTGCCAATCAAGTCAATTTTACTTATGAATATCTTCAACACCTTGAAGATTATGTACCTGCACAACTTAAACAACAAGTACAACCAAATACACATATAGAAGCCATAAGTTAACTATATCATATTCATACAATAATGGAAGCATTAGACTTTAGACACCAAATACCTAAACTTAGTTAGGTTCATAATTAGCAAGAGACGCATACTTCTATACTTCAACTCCTTGCACAGGTTTTTGGTACAAACCCTACATGATAACTCAATCAAGAGATCAATCTTATTATATCTAGGGTTTCAATATTACTTTCCAAGATATGATAGATTCTTTTATGACATATTGCAAACCCTAGAAGCAATCCAAACAAGTAATGCATCTAACAACTTTTAGAATGCAAACCCTAGATTCCATTAATGAGATACTAAGCCTTAGATATCATCAAAACCAATCACAACGCAATCTAAGATTTCCAAAATATGACCAAACTTTTGTAAACACGAGACTTTATCATCACAACAATCATATCCTAGAATATCAAACTTCTACTAGGGCTTAGGTACAAACCCTAGAACTATGATTATCAACAGTATGCATATCTAGGATTTCATAATCATGCATATCACAACAAAATATATCAGACAAACCCAAGACACAAATATCAATCCATTAAAGTTAGGCATATAACAAACTTGATCAGGCTAGGGTTTTGATCAGACGCACAAACATACGCCTAGGGTTTCATTCCTAGGAACTTACTCCAGATAAGGGTTTTGCTCATAAACCCTAATTTACCACAATCTCTAGGATTACCGACATCACCATCCAATCCTAAAAGATTAGGGTTTCCATATACCAAAACTCCAAACATTAATATCAAAGGAATAACATTTTCTTAGACTTCACCAATAACCCTAAGTGGATTAGGGTTTTCACAGAAGCACCAACATACCCTTAAGTTAGGGTTTTATAGAGAACCTTTTTAGGGTTCCACAAAATGATGAATGATTTTAATGTGGGTATATTCAATCTAATGATTAATCACCCAAATAAGAATCTTTATGATTCAAGGGTCCTAGACATTACGATGTTAGTAATGTAGAACAAATTATTAAAAGGAATGAATATACCTTTATCACGGAGCGAACAAAGCTTATGATTTAAGTAATACCTTTGAGCTGTTTTCTAGACAAACCTTGTTGGACATCAATTCCAATGCTTTGTCTTGTGAGGTCTTCTCTATAACCCATGAGCAGATTAGCAGGCTTTCCTAAACAAAGAAAAATATAAAAGAAATGTAATCAACATCTAGTACAAACACACCTAGATAAGAATGGGAAACCAAATATAAAAAGGTAATACACGGAGTAAGATACTTATCTTTGGAAAATGGTGAGGGCTCCCTCTCAATCCAATCTCGAGGGATACCTATAACTTTATCAAAACAATTCAAAAATGTTTTTCCAAAGCATGTTAAACCTATAAATACTAGAAAACAAAGCATAAATGAAAGCAATAAAAAAATTAGAGTAGAAGGATATAAAGTTCCTAAGAGTCCCTGGAAAATAGGCCTTTGACTTCGGATCCTTCCATCTTGTTCTTCTTTGGTGAACTTTATTTGACAACATTTGCTTGATCCTGTTGATTTATGGTAGCATCGGATGTGCTCTAGCTTTGTAATTTTGTATATAGGCTAAGACACATGTATTCCATAATACCCAGAAAGGATTTTAGAAAATTCCACTTAGAGATGGTTTAATTAAATTAATTAATTGTTTTTTAATGTTTTCCGAAGTCTAAACTTAGGGAAATTGATTAATTAAAGGGTATTAATTAAATTAAGTGTGAATCTTCTAGATAAAGTCATGGATCACTTCCAAGTTAATCTTAGCGCTTGATTATGTTTTAATCTTGGCCATTGAAGGGTCAATTGAAGAATATAAGATTATGTTTTAATCTTGGCCGTTGAAGGGTCAACGGAAGAATATAAGGAGGGTGAGGGGCCTATGGAAAACACATTGAGCATATTGAGCATTTGGCATTTTCGAGCGTGTGAGAGAGACACAACTTTTTTGATCAAGACAGAATCACTAGGGCTAGTTTTGCTAAGTGATTTGATTTAGTGATCAATTTCAGAGAGGGGCAGATGCAGTAACTGGTCAGGAGGACTAGGAGTACATTTCAGAGAGAGGCAACAGTGACGCAGAGAGAGGCAATAGTGACACAAAGAGAGGTAGCGCAGACACCTGGAGGGGTGACGCAGTTCCTGAAGGGAAACACGCGAGAGTGATGCAGTGCTTTTTGTGGTCAGTCCGGAGATAGCTGGAAGCTAGGGTTTTTGAGCCAGGATGTCCAAAACTCAGTTTCTGATCAGCTTGATCATTTGCAGAGGAGAGGTGACGCAGTTCCAGAGTTTGCCCACGTAGGCTTACGCAGTTCCAGCGTAGGCATCACGCAGAGGAAGAGAGGGGCTTCACCAATGCTGTTCAGATCAGTTGAGGATTTGCAGAGTGAGGTATACCTCACAGTTCTTTTGTTGCCTAGATTTTCTCTGAAGGGTGAGCCATATATTGGCACCCTAGTTGTACTCAAGATTCTGCTGCTTAATAATACAAAACCCTTAGATCTGTTGCACCGGTTTTCCCAAGTTGGGTTTTTCCGGGGACTTAGTCCAAAAATAACTGTGTCAAATGTGGATGTTTTTCATTGTATTTTGTTCAGTTTGTTTCAACTCTTAGATTTATTCCGCAACATTATTTGTGTAGACTGCTTTAGTAATTACTTTGATATTTCACTATAATGAAATAATTATGAAAAATAAGAGAAGTAATTCAGATTTGTTGCAGTAGGAATCTAGATTTAGGATTTTTCACATGGTATCAGAGCTTATTCAAGCTAAAGTGCAGGAGAAACAAGAGTGAACCAGCAGATTAGCGCTTTAGAGACCGGGATTTGCGTAAGCATCAGCAGACCCTCCTAGAAATTACGCTGTCCAGGCTAGGAGGGCAATCCAGCGTAGAAAAGGCTCCCTAACAGAGGGGGATTTTTCAGTTGTAGAAGAGGCAGTGTAGCAGACCAGCGTAGCTAAAGGACGCAGTTACTGCACAACAGTAAGAGCTGGTGCATAAGCGTCAGAAGATTTCTGAAAAGCACAAATTGGAGATTTCTTGACCTTAGAGAGTTTTCTTACTCAATGAAACTCAATCTTTCCCGTGCAACAACAGAAGTAATGACTTACTCCTCAAGGAGTGCGTAAGTCTAGCTGAGAAGAGGGTTAGAGGAAGATATCAATAGTTGAGGAGATGGCCAACAACGGATTGCGTGACCAAGATAGATTGGAGGGTGCCTCCAACTATGTTATTTGGAAATCATGGATTCAGTTTCTCCTTGATGAGCATGATCTAAAGGCCCTCATAGACAACGCAGTTGCAGAACCACTAGATGCAACACATCTAAGAGCCTTCAAGAAGAACATGGCTAGGGCCAAACCATTGATCCTACATGGTGTGAAGGATCACGTCGTACCTCACATAGCAGCAAAGAACACTGCTAGAGAAATGTGGGTAGGGATAGAAAAGATATACCAAAGATCTTCCGAGCAGCGGAAGATGTATTTGGAGGAGAACATGCGTAATACCAAGATGAAGAAGGGAGAGCGTTTTAACTCCTTCCTGTCTAGAATTCAGGATAACCGAGACCAACTGTCAGCAGTGGGATCAACACCCAAAGACTTAGAGCTAGTAAGGCTCACTTTGAACTCTGTTTCAGAAGATTATCAGGTCTTTGTCCAAAGCATTTTGGGCAGAGAAAAGATTCCAGGATGGGAAGCGATGTGGGCAGCCTGGCAGCAAGAAGAGTTGAGGAGAGATCTCTTCAAAATCCATATTGAGGATGGCAGCAACGGTTTGAAAGTCAAGGAGGAGGAAGAAAACACAACCCTTGCATCAAAGGGGCAACACATGCAGAAGAAGAAAGATCTGTCCAAGATCAAGTGCTTCAGGTGTGGGGAAATAGGACATTATGCCACACAATGTCCTCTTAAGAAAAAGGATAAGGAGGAGAAGCAAGATCCTCAAGCCGGAGCTGCCAAGATTGAGGTAGAAGCTGATTGTGCTATGTTAGCTCATATTCCGAAAGGAGAGAAGTGGGTTGACTTGGAGTTGTAGATCCAAAATCTACAAATGGCAGGATCCTTGAGTATTTCCGAACTCTTGGATCACATGTGAGCTATGGCAGCCTTAAGACAGTAGCAGGATGGACAGTTGCAGCGGAAGATGAAGAGACAATGCAGTGGCTAGCAATACTAGAGCCTGATCAGCGCAGAGGAGGAGCAACAACAATGCAGTGCACAATGGTGCAGCGCAGTGCAGTGCACAGTGGTGCAACGCAGTGCAGTGCAGTGCTCACACAGTGCAGAGTAGCAGCAGCGCAACATATTCAGAGAGCTGGTGCAGAAGTTAGCAGTAGATAGTCTTATTATCCAAGATGCAGTTTTACTTGTCTAATTTCGGATGTTTTTCTGTTGCAATTAGCAACAATGCAGCAACAGCACAGTGCACAGTGGTGCAACGTAGTGCAGAGTAGTGTTTACGTAGTGTAGAGTAGTGCTCATGCAGTGTAGCAGCATGGTTGCAGAATTCAGAGGGAGTTGCAGTACAGTAGTAGTTGGCAGCAACATGTAGAGTCAACAACAATACAAATGCAACATTTTTTGTGCAGTGTTGGTGAGCAACATCAACAACACAACAGTAGATGTTACAGAAGTCAGAGCAACACATAGAGTTGTAGTGCTAGAGCACTTTCCTCGCTAAGAGGGAGTGTTGATTTATGGTAGCATCGGATGTGCTCTAGCCTTGCAATTTTGTATATAGGCTAAGACACATGTATTCCATAATACCCAGAAAGGATTTTGGAAAATTCCACTTAGAGATGGTTTAATTAAATTAATTAATCGTTTTTTAATGTTTTCCTAAGTCTAAACTTAGGGAAACTGATAAATTGAAGGGTATTAATTAAATTAAGTGTGAATCTTATAGATAAAGTCATGGATCACCTCCAAGTTAATCTTAGCCCTTGATTTTGTTTTAATCTTAGCCATTGAAGGGTCAACGGAAGAATATAAGAAGGAGGGTGAGGGGCCTATGGAAAACACATTGAGCACATTGAGCATTTGGCATTTTCGAGCTTGTGAGAGAGACACAACTTTTTTGATCAAGATCGAATCACTAGGGCTGGGTTTGCTAAGTGATTTGATTCAGTGACCAGTTTCAGAGAGGGGCAGATGCAGTAACTGGTTAGGAGGACGAAGAGTACATTTCATAGAGAGGCAACAGTGACGCAGAGAGAGGCAACAGTGATGTAGAGAGAGGCAACGCAGTCACCTGGAGGGGTGACGCAGTTCCTGAAGGGAGCCACGTAGAAGTGAAGCAGTGTTTTTTGTGATCAGTCCGGAGATAGCTGGACGTTGGGGTTTCTGAGCCAGGAGGTCCAAAACTCAGTTTTTGATCAGCTTGATCATTTGCAGAGGAGAGGTGACGCAGTTCCAGAGTTTTCCCACGCAGGCTTACGCAGTTCCAACGTAGGCATCACGCAGAGGCAGAGAGGGGCTTCACTAGCGCTGTTTAGATCAGCCGAGGATTTGCAGAGTGAGGTATACCTCACATTTCTTCTATTGCCTATATTTTCTCTGAAGGGTGAGCCAGATATTGGCACCCTAGTTGTACTCAAGATTCTGCTGCTTGATAATACAAAACCCTCAGATTTGCTGCATCGGTTTTCCTGAGTTGGGCTTTTCTGGGGACTTAGTCCAAAAATAACTGTCTCAAATGTGGATTTTTTGGTTGTATTTTGTTCAGTTTGTTTCAACACTTAGATTTACTCCACAACATTATTTGTGTATAATGCTTCAGTAATTACTTCAATATTTCATTGTAATAAAATAATTATGAAAAATAATAGGAGAAGTAATTCAGTTTTGTTGCAGTAGGAATCCAGATTTAGGATTTTTCACAGATCCCTGTTTCTCTTTTTATTCCTAGGATTGCCAGGGAATTCATTTTTATAGTGACCCATCTTGTGACAATGGTAGCATTCTATCTTGGATAGGCCTACCTTCCTCCTTGGCCCTTTAGACTTCTAGAAGGTTCCTTTCTTGTGATGAGCAGAGTAGGCATTTGAAACTTTCTCTTCTTATTCTCTTTGTTGGTTACTAATGAAATTCTCATTTCTTCTTGAGTACATGCATTCCATAATTGCTCGAATGTAGGAGTTTCCCTCCAACTATTGATCCTTGAAGCAAAGGCACTCCAAGAAGGTGGCAATCCTAGAAGTGTAGCAATCACGAGTTCTTTTTCAGGTACTATCTCATCTATGGCTTGGAGATCATCTCTAATTTTAGCTATCCTTACAAAGAAAGAAGCCACAATATCATCCTTCGTCATTTTCATGGTCCTTAGTTCATTCTTAAGACTTGCAACTTGACCAAGATTCTTGATGGTGAACAACTTTGATAAGGCTTCATACATCTCTTGGGCAGAGTCAATGTTGGAAATGTATGGGATAAGATTATCCTTTATACCATATACCATTAGGCTCATAGCCGATATTTCAGACTCTCTAAACTTAGCTTTATCCGCATCATTTGTTCCTTTTGTAGGTTTCTTCACTTTTCCTTTGACTAGATCCAGGACTTTATTCTTTTCGAGGATGAGATCTATCCTCTTCTTCCATGCCCTATAATTGGATGCTCCTTCTAATTTGTTCTCTCCCTTTATTGCGTTAGAGATTGTTCTTGAAGATAGTAAGCTTCTTTTGTTATATGATCCCCTTATTCAACTTCTTGAGATTCCTTATTGATCTTGAGGCTGCCTTTTTCCTTCTTCTTCACCTTAGCTCTGATGCCGTTTTGGAAAATAAAAAATGGAGAAAGATTTTCTTATGATGATAATTACTGGTGAAGTTCTTATTTACTTATTAACTTTCTTGTGTTCTTCTTTTATCTTAGTTCTTCAAGCAATTACCAAACAATAATATGAAGATCAAGGACACCAGATGTAGGTGGAAAGCCATGGAAAAACCCCTATCTAGGGGAAAACCTAGTCAACAACTCTTCCTTTTATAGTTTCACGAGATAATCTTAGACTCCTTGACCTAGACATAGGCTTCCTCCAATCACCAAGTCCGCCCTTCCTTCTTTTGCAAATGATAACCTTCTAGTAACAACTTCAATCTTGAACTTTGACCTCACTGCAACAACTTCGACCTGGCAACAACAACTGGCAGTGATAACTTCGACCTAGTAGTAGCAATTGAACTTCGACCTAGATGCAACACTTCAATCTTGAAGCAACACTTTGACCTTGAAGCATGTTAATTTTAGATAACAATGGTATGTTCTATGCTTTAGAGCAATATACTTCAATCTTTTCTTATTAGCCCAATATTAATTTCCAGATTAGCAATCACATTAACTTTGATAGTAAATGCAGATAGAACATAAAAAATAAGCAGAAGGCAAGCCAAGACAAGAGGACACAATGTTTTGCGGATGCCAGGGAAAAACAGTAAACCCCAATGTGGGGAAAACCCTTTGACCAAATCTTCTTATTATTCTTCAAAAGTTCAACAAAGAGATAGAGTACAATATACAAAATAAAGTTTCCCAATCACTATCAAAATAATCCAGTAAAACAATAGTCAACAGGATGCCGTAACCAAAAAGTCAACGTTGGTCAAACCATCATAATTACTCCTCCAAATCAGCTTGGTCAAACCCAGTCAATGTGACCTCCAAAGGTAGTCAATGTCAACCCAAAATAGATCTGAAAATCACAGTAAAACTCGGTCAACACAGAAGTCAACGCTGTGGTCAATGTAGGTCCACCTGCTCAGATTTTCTCGATTTTTGTGTCAGAAGATGCGGCCTAGGGAGAGCGAAGAAATTGCCTGAAAAACACAGCGAAAACAATGAAGTTGACCCTTGGTCAACATAGGTCAACGCTGCTGCAGTTAGCCGAAAAACAGATCTGCAATTTCAGAAATTTCTAGTCACCTTTGCCACACATGTGAAGAAGAAGAGAAGCTGCTCCTAGTTGTACAAACCAATGATGAGAGGAGAGAGAAATATGTATTGAGTGATGATGTCCAAAATGAGGAAGAGGTCTGTCATATTTATACAATTTGTTGAGAGTGGAGACACATTTGTTGGAGCTTATGAGCCTACATTAGACTTTTGGCCGACCTTGATAATTAACACGTGTGAGAGATTAAATTCAAAATCTCACTTCTGCTCATACAAACAAGATGATCTTTAGATCAATCTTGCACCTCTCGAAAGGAGGAATCCAATAAAAATATCATCTCCATCATATGAGCTGTCCTAGGTGGAGTTTGTCCCTAGTTGCCAATTTTAACACTCCCTCTCAGCTAGGGAGAAATCCAACTGTCGATCCATCTGTCAACCTGTACCATCTTGTCATCCCTGCACTGGTTTGCCCTGCTGAACTATGAAGAAATAATAAAGAAGAATTTGACCGAGAATGAGTCACAAGACCTTGCCACTCTCCACTGACCCAAAGTCAGTCTAGAAGTAAAAACCTCAACCAGACTTGATCCCAGATCAAGTTGTTGGACACAATGCATCCTAGCATAGAGAGTACGAGAATACACGATGCATCCATTGGTAGTGCTATGGTCTCTATCCTCATTTCCCAACTCATTGGCTAGATGAGAGGTACCTCCCATGAGTCCCAGACTACATGGGTAGGATGTATGCTGGGGCATCAACAAGAGAGGGTGAACCTGCTCATATATCAACCAACAAATGAGGTATCACAAGGGAAGGTGAACCATTCACCCTGTACATAGCACACCATCAGGGGAAGGTGAACCTCACCCTATGGTCGCTCATAGCTCCAAGAAGTACCCCCAAGCCTCCCGGAGCTCCCAGAGCTCAATGTTCGACTCAAGCGGGACCCTCATAGGAGGGTCTATCCACGACTCCAAGTCTGTCACAGAAGGTTAAGAATTTTACCTTCCCTAGGGGCTTCATGATAATATCTGCGACCTGCTCATCGGTCCCAATGTGATGGAGCCTTATAACTCTCTGTTGTACCATATCCCGCATAAAGTGGTACCTGATATCGATATGCTTGGAGTGGTCGTGGAACACGGGATTCTCTGAAGGGCAAATCCCACTTTGGTTGTCGCAGTAGATAACGGTGGTATCCAACACATGCCCAAACAACTCACTAAAGAGCTTTCTCAACCAAACAACTTCACAACTGTCAACAAGATATACTTGTTGTAATGTATTCGGCCTCAACGGTGCTCAAAGCAACTGATTTTTGCTTCCTACTCATCCAGGATATCAAAGCAGAATCTAGAGAGAAGCAACATGCAGATGTGCTCTTATGATCTACCACACTGCCAACCTAGTCAGCATGAGAATATCCATGGAGCCTCACATTCTTAACAGTGTATCTCAATCCATAGTTGATTGTGCCCTGGAGATATCTCAAAAGATTCTTGGTAGCAATCCAGTGTATGTGATGAGGCTCGACCATAATTTGACTCAACGTATTCACTGCAAAGCATATGTCCAGACAAGAGTTCACCAAGAACATCAGGGCCCCCACAAGTTGACGATACTCGGAAGGATTTCCCAAATTGGGCCCAACAACACTTCCACACAACTTCTTAATGTTGAGTTCCGTCGGAGTAGTCACGAACTTGTAGTCCACCATCCCAAATCTTTCAAGCAGCTTCACAATATATTTTCCTTGAGAAAGGAAAATCTCACCTAGCTTTTGCCAGACCGCCAAGCCTAGGAAGTAATGCATCAGTCCTAGGTCTTTCATCTCGAATTCAAAAGCCAAGTCCCTCTTACATTGATGAATGAGAGGGTCTGCACCTGTCAGAAAAAGATCGTCCACATAGAGCACCATGTTGACCACACTTTGTTAACGACCCCAGAGCAGTACACTCCCATTTTTTCAAATGGGATTCATCATGTTTGACATGTTCGCGCCATTCAGATTCCATCGACAGCCGACAGTTTTATGAACGATGTAAACCCATTTTGCATGTTTATGATGTAAATGATATAAGTAAGACCACCATGTATGTAACAACCTAGGTAAGTCTAATATGTTGGTGACAATTTCTATCCTAGGAGGTTTTTTGTCTCACTGATTTGCTTGTGTTTTTTGACACAAGTGATCGGCAGAGTTTTCCCCTCCAGCCTCACCCCAAAGCTAGGGTGGATTTTGTCATCAAGATGCTAAGTGAGTCCTAGTGTTTCTATCGAGTCTTTGTAAAAGTAGTTTGAGAATAATCTTAGCTAATTGGATAGATTATTTTATTACAAGCTGTTTGGTCTACTAGATCATGTTTTGAGTCGCAGAATTGAGTACCTATTTGAGGGTCTATACGAATGGGTATTCCCCCTTCATGTGTCTAAATGTATTTATCTTATGTAAAGAGGGTTGGAAAAAATAATTAAATCCCCTTTCACTCAATTAATTAAATATTCTGGCCAAATTAATTAAAAATCCTAAGCCAGAAATTTAATTAATTTTAGGTCCTAGGTGAGTTAAAATTCTTCAAAGGCAAAATTCGTGGGTTCTTAAAAAATAAATTTTTAAAGGTCCCAAACCAAGGGAATATTGAAAATTTCAAGAAATTTTGGATCCTTGGGACTTGGTGGTTAAATCAATGTCAAAATTTTGAGGTAATTAACTCAAAAATATTATTTTTGAGTTAATTAAAATGGAATTAAATGATAAATTCGAATTTCCTCGAATTTATAATTTTGACGGTCCAGATTAAAAGATGATTAAATCTTTTCGACGGTCGAGATTATTTTGACATGGATCAATTGAACTAGCTGTTGTAGATTTTATCTTATAAATTAGAGGTCTTTGTCAGTGTTTCATCATCCGATATTTGAATTGTGCACTTGTTCTTGGAAGCTCTTGTGATTTTTTGATGAATAAAGTATAAAGACTTTGGGGTTACAAAATTTGGTGTTCCTTTTCCAGATCTATGTGGTGATATTGTCTCTAAACTCTGCTACTTCTATTAGCTTTTGATGGTTGATTGCCTCTATGGATTAATCTGCATACAGGTATCTTGTGCAGTTTTCTGGGTTTCTAAATGTTGGGAATCACGATTCCCGTTAGACCAAAACCCGCAGGTGTTAGTCAACGATCGCATCACCAGAGATAAGGATCCACGAAAGGCGGTTAGTCTATGTCGCGAAACACAAGGGGAGCGTTGGTTTATCTAATGACCAACAATCTCCCCCTTAACGTGAGCCGGGTGTGTATCGAACTCGTGACCTACGCTTTGATACCACTTGTTGGGAATCACGATTGCCGTTAGACCAAAACCCACAGGTGTTAGTCAACGATCGCATCGCCAGAGATAAGGATCCACGAAAGGCGGTTAGTCCATGTCGCGAAGCACACGGGGAGCGTTGCTTTATCCAATGTCCAACACTAAAATAGCATTTTGATTTAACGGAAAGATTAGTTATCTATTTTTCTGAAAGGTCTCATGTTTATTTTTTAATCTTAATCAATCTTAAATTCGGATCTAAGTGTGCACAGATCGTTTTTTAAGGTTTGAGCGTTTGGAGAAGTCTTCAGTTAGACCAACTGATTCTTAGATTTCATAAATCTGAAAAAGCCCATTGTTTCCTAATTTCTAAGGTTATCTTACAGAATATTTTTTGCAGGGTCTTTCTAGTGCTTGTGCCTAAATAAAAAAATTTATCTTAATTTTTTTTTTTGAATTTAAAGTTAGATCTGGCTAGTAAGAGCCTTAGATCTTCAGATCTGGGAGTGAAGTCAGACTTATACTCCTCAGAGCTGATAGATCTGCAACTCTTGTGCATAGATCTGTAAATATATTGTATAGATCTGTAATTTACATGTGTAGATCTAAAGTTTTGTAACATAATTTTGATTTCTAACATTTTGATTTTTAGGATTTTTGCTATTTTTGTACATATTGGGTATTGGGTTTCTTTTTTTCACTTGTGCAGGATTAGATTTGAAAAATCAGCTAAGGAAATCTTCAGATCTGAAAAATCAGCCAAAGAAAATTTCAGATCTGAGCTAGATCTAGACCTTAGACGGCAAGATCTGGGCTCAATATTTGTTTGCAGGAATAGATCTGAAAAAATCAGCCAAGAAAAACTTTAGATCTGAGCCAGATCTAGACCCTTGAGGACGTATAGGCTTTTGAGGTTATTTTTACAGGATTTTGGTCTCCAAATTTTTAATTTTCAAGCGGCAACATTATTTCAAAATTTCAAGAATTTTCAACGGTGGGATCTTCAAAGCCTTGGGCTAAGGGTTTGATCTCTAAACCCTTATTTTCTGCAGATTTTATTACAACAAGCAAATCACAAATAACTAGGCTCTAAAAACACATTTTATATGGTCAAAATTGTTTAGAATTGCAAAATCTTCATTTTCAGAGTTTTTGACCATTTAGACATCTTTAAATTCGCCTAGATCTGATTTTGAAGATTGCTGGATGTTAATTTCAGCTCATGTTCTATGCCATTTCAGATTAAGGCACAATACTGAAGAAGATAGAACATACTAATAGATCGATAGAAGACAAGCCAAGACAGAGATAAGAAATGGTGGCGTTACGGCGATCAGCAGGATGCTTCTACCAGGACCAAAATCTCAATGAGTCTTGAGATGTTCAGTAGCGTGTCACATAACCCCGAACAACTAGAACAAAATACGCGGCTCAACGCCATCAAGAGAGAGAGAATTCCTCCACACCAATGTGTATCAAATGAACTCTAAGTCTCTCCAATATATATGAATCTTTGGGGGTGTGTGACACGTCCTTTAAGACATTTAAGTCAATATTTTATTCCAGGCCGACCTAGCACATAAGTGGAATAAATTCAAAATACATGTTCTGCTCATCCGATCGAGATGATCTTTAGATCAATCTTACACCTCTCCGAAAGAGGAATCCAATAAAAATATTGCGATCATCATCTGAGCAACACAACCGGAATTTGGACCTGGTTGTCCAATTTTAACACTCCCTCTCTTCTAGGAGAACTATAGTCCACTAGTGCAATCCAAACATACGTCCGTCATCATGGTAACTTGCTTTTATGCTTTGGCCTCTTTATTTGAACGAAGTGGTGAGTCACAAAGACATCATGAGGGTACGGAAGTTCAACCCGGAGTGGAAACCACACCATGGGACTCACAAGAGTTTCCTGCCAACCCGAAGTTGGTTCATCGACCCGAAGTGGAGGGGTCCCAGACCTCCACTAAACGATCCCCCAGATCAAGTGGTTGGACCGTGCCATCCTAGATAGAGAGTACGGCAAGTTCTGATGCGTCCATCAGTCTTTGCTACTAGTCTCTAGCCTTTCCCATCTCATTGGCCAAATGAGAGGTACTTCCCATGAGCCATGAACTCAATGGGTAGGATGCATACGGGGCACAGATAAATGAGAGGCGAACCAACTCAATAATCACAACGGTGGGGCAGAAGCACCATAAGTGCTTATAGCTCCAAGAAGCTATCCCCAAAACCCCCTTTGAGCTCTTGGAGCTCATCGTCCAACAGGACCCTCAGAATAGGGTCGTTCCATGATTCCAAGATTCTCACGAAAGGTTAGGAACATGACCTTCCCCAAGGGCATTGTGAGAATATCCGCGACCTGCTCATCAGTTCCTACATGATCGAGCCTTACGGCGCCTCGCTGTACCATATCCCAGATAAAGTGGTACCAGCCATCAACATACTTGGATCAATCGTGGAACCTGGGATTCTATGACAAATGAATCCCCCTCTGGTTATCACAAAGGATAACGGTGGCATCTAGCACATGCTCGAACAACTCACTGAAGAGCTTTCGCAACCAAGTGACTTCACAACGAGTCATACATGCTGCAATGTATTCGACCTCGGCGGTGCTCAAGGCTACCGACTTTAGATTCCTGCCTGAAGCAGATCTACCTGTGAAGTAGCATCCAAATGTTCTCTTGCGATCCACCACACTGCCAGCCCAATCGGCATCAATATATCCATGGAGTGTCATACTCCCGGCAGTGTATCTCAGCCCATGGTCTATCGTGCCTCAGAGATATCTCAAGAGTTTCTTGGCACCAACCCAGTGAATGTTATGATCAACCATGTGTTGACTCAAAGTGTTCACTGCACAACATCCGTAGAAACGGGTGTTCTGCATTAGAACATCGGGGGTCCACATAGGTTGACGATGCACAGTGGGATGGGCAGTATGGTTGCTACTCCAACTTCTTGGGATTTGGGTTGGTTTCGGTCCATCATACTAAAGCTTCATAATGTATTTTTCCTTGAGAAAGGAAAATCTGCTTGAATACCTTTAGACCTTCAAAGGCCTAGACATCGGTCCTAGGTCCTTCATCTTGAACTCGTGTGACTCCCTCTTGCAACGATGAATGAGAGGGATTAAACACACAATGGAAAGATTTTCTCGGCCTGAGAATGGAGAGGTTTCCCTTGACAATCTTGATAAGGGTTCGGATCGGCTTGTTACTTGAGTGAGCCAGAGCCGAAGAAGTAGCTATCTATCCTCTCGTACCAAGCTCAAGGTGCTTGTTTCAGCCCATAGAGGGCTTTCTTCAACCTGCAGACATGGGTGTCCCGATCCTGGACTTCCAACCCCAGAGGTTGCTCCACATATATCTCTTCCTTTATCACACCATGCAGAAAAATGCGGTCTTCACATCATCTGATGAAGACTCCATCCTTGCATAGCAGCAAGGGCTATAATAGATCGAATGGTGGTAGATCGGGCCACAGGTGCAAATATGTCATCATAGTCTATACCTTCCTCACAGGCAACGAATCTTGCCTTGAACTTTTCTGCACTTCTATCAGACCCATGCTTGATCTTGTAGAGCCATTTCGAGGTGACAACTGCTTTGTCCTATGGTCTTGGAACCACATCCTAGACATCATTCTTCATAATGGACTCATTCTCTTTGAGCATAACATCCTTCCAGACTTGATGCTTTACTACTTCCTCAAAGGATCCAAGGTCAGATTGTACAATAGTACCCATGGCTGCTAGATACCCTGTTATTTATATGGCTTCTTAGTTTTCCTTCGGAATTTCCCCCTCTGAAGCCATATGACCCTGAGCCATGAGGATCTTCTTTTGTTGAACAAAGGTATCCACTCAGGAGCATATACAGATATATCTCCCTCTTAATGTCAGCTTCTCTCTCGAGAGAAGACATCTATTTTAAATGAGGGCATCCCAGACACCAACTTGGAAATGGGACTTAATCTCCCATAGTCAAAGCCATCCAACAGGCTCTGCTGATCATGATTCAAGATTCCAACCATGTGACCAAAAACTGCACAAACTTCTCAGTTCACATTTAAGTTTACCATAACGCTCCAATGTAAGATACAGTCACATGCTTGCTGCTACATAGGTGTCTATCTATGTCACTGTCATACAGGGGGTACATATCAACAAGCCTCAGCTTGTGCTAGAAGTCCTTTCAGCCACTACCTGTTATTAAGCGAGTAGCTTCTTTAAACGACCTTCTAAGGTACGCTTGCAAACTGGTATCGATACCTTGGTTTATCTGCACGCAGGCACAACCTTGAATTCTTCGAGATAAGCACATTATGGTTATTTCGATGTAAACTGACTACGTAGAAATTTGAAAAATTTTGACCACCCATAGAATGACATAAGCCAAACATTCGGCAAACACATTTGTCTGTCTATGTCACTGTCATGATGACAGTGACATAGAATCACAGATTTAGAACTATCACACTCATCACTGCTTGCTGAATCACTGATCTGGCCAAGATTGCAGATCTCAGTTCTGCGATTTTTCTCCTGAATTTCACTGATTTAGGATCCAATCATACAGATTTTATACCCTTCTTCATGTCAGTCCATGCAGATCCGGCACAGACATAGTGGCACCCCTGCTCATCAATGTTTCAGCCCCAACCATCCAACAGGATAAATCAGGACAAGGCACTTCACTGGGGTCACAACCACTAGGTTGAGTTCAGTTACAACCACTGTCACTAGACAACAATATCATAATATTGTTCAATGAGGCACGGCACTGCCCCTCAAGTCATCAATATATGTGTTCCTTTGTTCATCAAAGTGACCTCATTAGAAGAAGGTATGACCATCTGCTCATAGTTGCAATATATATATATTGCCACCAAAACTGTCTCAGGCCTCCTGCACTCAGCCTCTTCATGTCCCAGCAACCGGTGATATATGTAACCACTAACACTTGTCTCATTTACAGCAAATGTCTTCATGGCTGCTTGCATACGATAAAAAAAAAACTCATATCCTGATTTAGCAATACTTGGACATATTTGGACCTAATGACTGCTGTCTGTCTCTCTCCAGTAAGAATCCAACACGAGACCTCAATCCAACCAGCAGCAAAACAGCTGCTGCTATATACATAATATGCAGAGCGTGCTTTGTAAACTCATGAAACAATTCCTCATGTGAACATGTGCCGCAGAGCTGCGGGAGGAGGCTCCATTTCTTTGGCTTCCTCAAATTCCTCCATCATCTTCCACCTGTAAGGCTTCTGTACTGTTCTCTAAATATGGTGATGGTGACTGCGGCGGCTCAGACACACATTCTTTTAAACAGTAAAAAAAACTTCGACGGCTTTTTCTAAAGGGCACCCTACAGATGCAGCGACACCCTACAGTTGCAGCGGCAACCTTAAATTTAATTGTGTCTTCCTTAAATCCACGATACAGGGTCCACAGCGTCAACAGTAAAAAAAAACTTCGACGGCTCTTTCTAATAGACGGGAATGTAAATAGAAAACATCCGCTGGGAAAGCCTCACGGCCTATCGGGACCAGGCTATCCACCGCTTTTAAGCCTGTTTGCATAGATTCGAGCACAGATTTACGTTCAATAATTCATGAATTGCTTCAAGACCACGACTACGCTCCGGCAACGACAACGACCATCGAGGAGCCATCGTCGGCCACGATGTTGGATAATACGCAGAACATCCCTAATCCACGCTAATTTCAAGCCAAAATTCCTCGAAACCCTGAATATACGCTCATAGCTGTACACATCCGGGCTCTGGTTAAAAGACGGAAAAACTCCAGAAATCGAAATTCCATTGTCGAAAACTCTCAGAATTCGACTGATTCCCTTTTTGCGGACGGCCACTCGTTCCAGCAGGCCTGACGGGGAACACCTTCCGATCCATTTGTAGGATCCTTGACCGCCCACGAACTTAGATCAATGGATATCAAACTGATGTTCGAGATCTTATTCCAGTTCTGCGGCCATATTTTTTTTTTTTTTTAAATCCATACGAGCGGTTACTGTAGCATCGAAAGCCTTATGGCGGTAACCAAAAAAAAATTTCCGCGTGATTTTCAACACGATTTTTTGCCCTGAGCATGAACCCAACTGCGACATGCTTGGTGTGTGCCTCATAGCAGGTCGATGGCGTTTGCCCAACATACTTCTTTCTCCAAACGCTCACAACACAGAGTTCAGAAACTTTAAAATCTATAAATGCATCATCCAAACCTGTGAAGTATCAGCCGAACCCCGCCTGTTCCTCATATATTATGAACAGGGGTTGTTACAAGCAACCGATTTGCTCTATAAAGAAGAACTGCAACACATGAAAAGCGTGCTTGCGGAATAGACCCCGTCTGCCCCCGAAATTTAGCGGTTCCGATAGTTTGAGAGTCGCAGGGAGGAGGGGCGAGACTGGGACTTCAAAAACGAGCAAAAAAGAAATAATCAGTACAGTCCACTCATGCTGTGAGTGCTGTCGGCCATACCGGAAACCGTCTATGGGATTCTCGGCAGCACTAGTGAACCGTCGATGGGATTCTCGGCAGCGGGGCCACCGGCTTTTCGATTCTTTCGCTTTTTTACGGGCGGTATAACTTTTAGTCAGGCAAATTTATTGGCTCCAACGAGGCTTGTATTTTGCTGCGGCAGAATGCCTCTAGGCCGGAATATGCTGTCACCTACGCAGTCTAGGGCACAGAAAAAAAACTGCTTCACCATGTCCTTTTCTAGAAGAAGCGTTGCACAAGATGATCAATAGATCGGGGATCAACACAAATGGGCATTGTCTTCCCCTTTAGCTCTGATACCATGTTAAATTCAGCTCATGTTCTATGCCATTTCAGATTAGGGCACAACACTGAAGAAGATAGAACATACTAATAGATCGATAGAAGACAAGCCAAGACAGAGATAAGAAATGGTGGCGTTACGGCGATCAGCAGGATGCTTCTACCAGCAAAGTCTCCAATAGGTCATTCAGCCAAGCGTGTCACACATAACCCCAGAACAACCCGAACAAAGAATACGCAGCTCCAACGCCATCAAGAGAGAGAGAATTCCTCCACACCAATGTGTATCAAATGAACTCCAAGTCTCTCCAATATATAGGAATCTTTGGGGGTGTGTGACACGTCCTTTAAGACTTTTAAGTCAATATTTTATTCCAGGCCGACCCAGCACATAAGTGGAATAAATTCAAAGTACATGTTCTGCTCATCCGATCGAGATGATCTTTAGATCAATCTTACACCTCTCCGAAAGAGGAATCCAATAAAAATATTGCGATCGTCATCTGAGTAGCACAACCCGGAGTTTGGACCTAGTTGTCCAATTTTAACACTGGAAATTCTGCATAACTGTGTAAAATCAGATCTGAACATTTTTTATGCATATCCTAAATAAGGTCTAAAAAATTTGAATTTTCAGTTTTTTTGACAAAACTTACTATTTTTAGACATTGTGGGGATCATTTTCAGTATTTTCAGTTTGCTGATCTGTTATCATTTTACTGCTGTTATAAATTTATCAGTTCTGGAAATTACTGAATCAAACTCTCTTAAAGCCTTAAAATTGAAATTTTCAAGTTTTAATATATTTTTGCTATTTATGGAAGTATTTGGCAGCTATTTTGGGTAGTTTTATCTTGCTGAGCTGTCACTGTTTCACTGCTGAAATAAAAAATATCAGATCTGAAATTTCACTTAATCAAGCCCTAAAAATTAATTTTTATTCAAGTTCATCAATTTTTACTATTTTTAGTCATTTTGGGCATTGGTGCCGGCATCGTTTGTTTGTTGATCTATGGTTTAAATTACTGCTACAATTTATATTTCAAATCTGAAATCTTGCTGAAGAATAAATTCTAAGTTTGACTATAGGTTTCTGAATTGGAATTATTTGGAATATCATAAATTTGGAAATATTGGAAATATCTGGCATTTAAATTTGATGGTACTCTCATGATAACATTTTTGTTTCAAATTTAAATGGTTGGTGATCATTGAGCTATCTTTAATTGTGCTTTTAAATTACTTGAAATCGGTAGTTAATTGTTTAAATCAACTTTGGGAATATTTCAAGTGATGATAATTGCGTAACTTTATCGAACATTGTTAATGCATAATTGTGAGGGTGTTTTATTGAATATCATTGTGGTTGATTGATTTTCATCGCAACAGTTACATATCAATTACTTGATCTTAAATTTATAACGGGATATTTTGACTCCATAAGGCACTGGTTTTAAAGTTCTGAATCTAATTGGATCTGTAAAATCTCGTAAATCTTAACAAGTATTTGATTATCTAGCTGTGTCTCCTGAATTGGTTGGTCTCCAACCAGTTCTCCTTCTTCATTTTAGTTAGGGTCTACCTCCCTTAGCTTGCAAGGAGACAACTTAGATAGAGAGATTGGAGAATAGGGTGACAGCCCCTGATCTGAGCCGTTGTCACGGTGCCTAGACATTCTGTGCAACAACACACCAAAATGAGAGGTTTGTCATTATCAACCTTAAAGTAAAGGTTCAGATCAACTTCACTTCTTGTAAATCCTAGCTTCATCAGATAGCTATCGATCCTCTCATACCAAGTCCTGAGGGCTTGCTTCAACCCACAGAGGGATTTCTTCAACCTGCAAACATGTGACTCTCGGTCCAAAACTTCAAACCCTTTGGGTTGTTCTACATAAACTTCTTTCTTAAGCGAGCCATGTAAGAAAGCAGTTTTGACATCCATTTGATGTAGATTCCATCCTTGTGAGGCAACAAGGACAATAATCGAACGGAAGGTGTTATAACAGGAAACCGGTGCAAATATCTCATCATAGTCTATACCTTCCTTTTGCGAGAAGCCTCGAGCAACAAACCTGGCCTTGAACTTTTAAGCACTCCCATAAGGTCCATGTTTGATTTTGTAAAGCCATTTCAAGGTGACAACAAACTTGTCCTTTGGTCTAGGGACCACATCCCAGACATCATTCTTCATGATCGACTCATACTCTTTGTTCATTGCATCCTTCCAAACTGGGTGCTTCACGACTTCTTCAAATGTACCAGGCTCAGATTGGACAATGGTGCTTATGGCTACTAAGTTCCCTTGGTACCTGTTCGACTTCTTACTTTCACGAAATGTCCCCCTCTATGCAATATGTCTCTTGACATCTTCGAGAGTATCTCTAAGCCATGAGGGTCTTCTTTTTGAAGAAGAGGGCTCACTAGGAGGTGGATCAATGGGATCCATCAGACCTTCAACATCGATTCATCCTTCGGTTCTCCCTGCTTTCCTGCATCTTCATCTTTGTCTTTCTTTGAAATAGGGAGATCTCTAACCTTCCCAAGGGAAACATCTTCGTCGAAGGTGACATCATGACTTATCTTCAGTTCCCTTTGACAAGGCACATAGATTCTATATGCCTTTGAAGTTTCACTGTAGCCCACAAATGTTCCCTTCTTTCCAGAAGAATCCAACTTGCTTCTCTTTTCTTTCGGTACATGAAAATATACGGGACTTCCAAAAATTCTGAAGTGAGAAACATGATGTTTCTTACCGGTGAAGATTTCTTCAGGAGTCTTGGAGTCCAATGCTTGATGTGGGCATCTATTTTGAACATACACGACAATGTTGGAAGCTTCTCCCCATAGGAACTTCGGTAGGCCTTGGTCATGAAGCATGGCACAAGTAGCTTGAATGATGGTTCGATTCTTTCTTTCGGCAACTCCATTTTGTTCAGGAGTATAAGAAGTGGTGGTCTCCCTCTTAATTCCAACTTCCCTACAATAGTCATTGAACTCATTTGACTCATATTCGGTTCCATTATCGGTCCTCAATACTTTGATCTTCTTCTCTGTTTGATTTTCAACCAAGGCTTTGAAAGAGCGGAACCACTTGAACACTTCGTCCTTTTTCTTCAAGAAGTATATCCAAGTCTTGCGAGAGAAGTCATCCACAAAAATAACATAATACAAATATCCTCCTAAGGATGTTACGGAAACATACCGGATAAATCAGAATGAATCAATTGAAGAATGTTAGTAGTCTTGCTATCACTTGAGGGGAATGGTCCCCTTGTATGTTTCCCTTTGGCACAACCCTGAAAAACACCTTCGTGATCAACTTTGAAATCAGACATACCTATGACCATCTTTTTAGCTTCGGAAAGAGATTTATAATGAAGGTGAGCAAACCTCCAGTGCCATAATTCGAATTGAAGAGAGGTGTTGCATGTCATGGATCCCAACAGACTTCCTCCAACCTGATAAAGAGTATCAACCCTGAAATCAAGAGTGAATGCTTCTTTGAAATTCCTTTTCCAAACACATACCTTTCCATCAATGAATGCCACCTTGAATCCTTTGTCTTCCGAAATAGATACTAAATTCTTCTTCAAGTTAGGTACATATAATATATCTTGTAGATGAAGGATTTGACCTTGATTTAAGTGAAGGTTAACAATCCCTTTCCCTTTCACGGGATAGGTGGTATTGTCTCCAAGTATGATTTCCAAATTGGTTTCATTTTCAATTAAATGTGAGAGGGCCTCTTTGTACCCGGTGAAGTACCTTGACACACCACTGTCAATCAACCAATTATCCAAGGTGTCCGAAGGAGAGGCAACAGAGAGGGAAGATATAAGAAGTATTTCTTTTTGCTTGTTATCTACAACATTAGATTCATCATACCTGGAATTTCTCGATCTGTTGGAAGGTTGACCATTTTCGTATCGTGAAATGGGAGCATCTCTCTTTCTTTTGTTATTGAACCTGTTGTTCCTTTGATTTCCATTTCCCTTGAAATTGTTGTTGTAATCATCATCTCGTGGTGTATCCCTTTTATTGGGACACTCTCTAGCATAGTGGCCAAACCTGTTGCAATTGAAACATCTACCTTTTCTTCCTTCTTTGAATCTCGGTCTTCCTTGACCTTGTTTACTTGGACGAACATTGTTCTTCCTTTTAGCATGAGTGAAGAATGCAGTAGGATTATTCCCATTTGAAGGCATGTCTCTCTCCATCATCCTTGTCTCTTCTTGAGTGCATCTAGTCAACAATTCATCAAAATTTGGATCTTGTCATTATTGAGGATAGTGGTATTGAATACATACCTTGCTTGGGGAAGACCTCCAAGGGAAATAAGAGTGAGCTCCTGGTTGGCAATAATCGCTCCAATAGATAGAAGATCATTTTTGATTTTGGTAATCCTCATGAAGTAGGATTGGATGGATTCCCCTCTATCCATTTTGATATCCTTCTGCTTGTTCTTGAGAAAGAGGATTTGATTTGCATTGCTAGCCCTAAACATGCTAACCAACTTTTCATACATCTCCTTAGATGTGCCCAACTTGGAGATGTAAGCAACCAAATGGTTTTGAATAGAATCCCTGATGATCTTCTTGGCTTTGACCTCTCCTTTATTGTATTTCGTCTTAGTGGCAGCTCATGCATTTGAAGGAGGCTCAACAATTTTTCCCTACACATAATCCATGACTTCACTTTCTTCCAAAGTCAAGTCAAGAGACATCTTCCATGCATGATAATCATTCTTATCATTGAGCTTGTCCTTAGATTTGAAATAAGATGAGGAAGCCATTGACCCTTGACCTTGTCTAATAAATCTCGTTGATTTCTCTTCTCACCCTTGCTTGGGCTTTGTCTTCACCTGAGCTTTGATACCATGTAAATTTTATATAACAATGGTATGTTCTCTGCTTTAGAGCAATTTACTTCAATCTTTTCTTATTAGCCCAATATTAATTTTCAGATTAACAATCACATTAACTTTGATAGTAAATGCAGATAGAACATAATTCGTAAGCATAAGACATGCCAAGACAAGAGGACACAATGTTTGGCGGATGCCAGGGAAAAACCCCAATGTGGGGAAAACCCTTTGATCAAATCTTCCTATTATTCTTCAAAATTTTAGCAGAGAGAGAGTACAGTATACAAAATACACTTCCCCAATCACTGTCAAAATAGTCCAGTCAAACAACAGTCAACAAGATGCCCTAACCAGAGAGTCAATGCTGGTCAAACTCAACCCAAAACAGATTCGAAAATCATAGTCAAACTCGGTCAACGCAGAAGTCAATGCTGTGGTCAAAGGTGTTGTAGTCAACGTAGGTCAAGCTACTAAGTTTTTCTCGATTTTCGTGCCAGAAGATGCCGCCTAGGGAGAGCGAAGAAATTGCCTGCAAAACGCAACAAAAATAGTGAAGTTGACCCTAGGTCAACGCTGCTGCAGTTAGCCCAAAAATAGATTCGCAATTTCAGAAATATCCAGTCACCCTTGCCACATGTGTGAAGAAGAAGAGAAGTTGCTCCTAGCTGTACGAAAGAGAGAAATATGTGTTGAGTGATGATGTCTGTTATCGCTTGCCACCTACACCTACCTACAGTTAGCGGGAAAAACCTTTAACCCCACAAGGTGTGGTTGGTGGCAAGGAACACAGAGAAGGGGTTGTCACCTATTCCCGACTCTCTCCGTTTAAGCTATCTCCTAGGTTAGCTATGGGGGGTGGTCCCTAAAGAAAAACTAAGTTAAAGATGTGAGTTTTCTAGGAGAATATTAGAGTGAGATTGGATTACTTTTGAAGATTCATGAGCAACTTTGAAATAACGACAAACCATTTAACCAGTGCCTTTACAAATAACGTGCTCAAAAGTAAAAGAAATGCTCAAAGAGATGAGAACATAGTAATCCTGAAATGGAAACAAAAGACTGTTAGCACAAGATATCAGAAATGCTCTCAAGATAAATAGATTTATGAATCAAAGCATGAGAAACTATCTTGCTCATAAGGAAACAATTAGTGTTATATTTTTGGAGAATGTAAATGAGATGATAGAAAAACTCAAATGTTAGACCAAGATCACAACATGCAATTAAATTTGCAACACC
This sequence comes from Pinus albicaulis, assembly GCA_034641835.2. Classification (NCBI taxonomy): domain Eukaryota; kingdom Viridiplantae; phylum Streptophyta; class Pinopsida; order Pinales; family Pinaceae; genus Pinus; species Pinus albicaulis. The sequence goes on along the minus strand of CM076576.1, from coordinate 527,558,003 downwards.
AAATAAGGGTACTTGCCAATGAAACGAGATATATCAATCATCCATAAGCATAATGATCATTAAAATGACAACATGCAATGAAGTTGCAAAGTAAGCAAATTTCCAAGTACCCATAGAATTTAACTTGTTGCAAAATTTAAGGAATTAAAATGCTTGCATCCAAAGTGCTTCTTGAGATAATATTTGCATGTGAATCTTTAAACCGTCATGATAGCAAAAAATTTAGGAATTTTGCAAGTAAATGTGATGAGATAGTGCTCTTGGTTTATTTTATTAATTAGTTCTAAAGCAAGGTTACAATTGAACTCTAATCCTCAGACCTCACCCTCACCCAAATATTTGGATCTCACAGTGAAGAGTCCATAGAGGTAGAGGGTCTCTAAAACGTCTATTCAACCAACTTAAGTTGGAGGTAAATTTTAGAGATGCAAGTCTAGTATGAAAATTGAAATGCCTAAATGATATGAAAGTGAGTTTGCAAGTGCTATGTAAAAGATGGAGATGATTCAATTAAATATGCTTCATAGTTAGAACAATAACTCAAGTTGCCATAAATTGAAAGCACTATGTAGTATATTCTGAAACTTATCCAAATGAGAAATGGATCACAAAACATAAGTAAGTGATGACAAATGAGATTGCAAATTAAGAAATTAAAGGACTGCGATTTGTGTTACTTTCCAATTAGAGCATGCATATGTGATGTGAAAGAAAACGGAAATGTCAAAACCACTAAGTCAATCCATCTACAAATTCTCTCATTTGAAATGGAGAGATAGGGATGCCAATGGGTAAAACCCATGCTCCCACAACAAAAGCATAAATTTTATTAATTTTACAAGAATGAAATGACCATCAGGGCTTTTCTAAACCAAGGAAAGTCTTTACAAATATTGAGACCATAGACTTTTCCTTAGTGAGAATTAAAAAAAAAAAATTACTCAAAAAAATTCAAACTTTACAAAAGGAGAAGAGAAGCTAAACCCCTTCAATTCCCACAACCAAAGAAGAGAGAGTTATCCTCCTCATTTGAAATTCGTAGCCCAAAGTTCCTGCAACAACATGTTAGTAATTTCCTGTAGTTGTCCACTCAAGCTGTCACAAGAAAAAGTTCGGAAAGAGGGCTACAAAACCAATCAAATATTAGATAGATAAAATTACAAAATATTGCACAACAATTTACAAAGGGCTAAGCCAAAGAGTTCGAGTAAACTCTCCTCTTTGCTTAGTCATCTTCAAACTCTTAGATAGCAAATGAAAGCAATGAAGTATAATGTTTTAAAAGATGTTCAAATTTAGAAGTATTCGGCTTGTATACAAACTATGTCCCAAAACCCCTGCAAAACCACTTTGTAAGATAAGACTATGAAGGTTCAAAGAACAAATGAGAACTCCTTTGAGAATGTATCAAGAGTGGGTTGGTCTCTCCAAATACTTGATTCTTTGATCCCAACAAGATGTTCCCTCTACAAAACTTCAATAAAAAATTAGTTCCATATAGATCTAAAAATAAACAATGATAAGAAACTCCAGAGATTTATTTGAAACCAACTAGAGCATTTTATACCTAGAGCATACTCCTAAATCAAATGTCAATGTAAGATAGCTCTACATTAACAAATCTACAAGAGCACATGGAAACAAATTAGATCAAAGCATGAATAAAATGAATTATACCAATGATCAACAATTCATCACATTCCAAAAGGAGGAACACCTCATGAATGAAACCCCAAAGTCTTTATTGATATTTCTGAAAGTGTATGTAATATCCCCAAAGGGAAATAACCAGTAATAAACAGAAATATGCCAGACAGATATAGAAAATATAATGCTGAACCAGATCATGGAACAATTACATATGGAATGCCAGAAAACTGAGCCATTTTATTAATCTGAAAGTACATAGAGAGGAGTACAAGAAAATCAGAATGAGTGCACCTATCCTTGCCCTAGGCAAGTGGAGACCCTCTCAGACAAATAATGGCTGCAACAAGGACAACGTCCTAGCTGCTCTGAAGACTGAAGCTGGACTGTGCTGGAACTATGAGCTGATGACTGAAAGATAGCTGATATCAATACTCCAAACCCTCACCAATGGAAAACGCTGTCTCTGCTAGTGACAGCGCTGAGACAGATGTAGTGCTGGATCACAAAACCCTCCAGATGAAAGAACCTTTACTCCTCGAGGCCAGACCATTGAAGCAGCTGTCAAGCCACGCTCACCCTGTCTGCTCATCAGTCAAGGCGTCCTCCCCGAGATGGATCGGCGTCTATGTATGCCAGTCTGTGCGGATGCGAAGCCTATCAATCAGTCTCACCGTCCTATCCCTCCGGCTGCGTCCTCCATGCTCAGATCTCTTCCTTATCTCTTCGGATGCTAGATACGCGATATCTCCTCGAATCGCAACCTCAAAGTGGATCCCGATGTTATCTCTTGAATCTAGAGGCTGGATATCACCAATATCTGAATGCATTCTCAATTGGATCCAATGCTACTCAGTCTGCCAACCTACGGGAACCCGGTCTGGGAAATGTCACCTTTCGGATCTACAATCTCCAAGGCTGGATCTATCAATGTGCCTTCAGATCTGCGTCCTCCTCTTCCTGTTGGAACAGCGTCCTCACTCCCAGACTGATCTGCGTCCTTCCTCCTCCTGGTACAGCGTTTTCCCTGCTCAGATCTGGACTGCGTCCTCCCTGGAACAACGTCCTCACTCTCCAAGGCTGATCAGCGTCCTCTTTCTCTTGGAACAGTGTCCTCTTCTTCTCAGATCTGCGCAGCCACAAGAGGCTTCTTCCTCTCCAATTCTCCTGCTGAAGATGCTACCAAGTCCCACTGAAACTGAAGGGTGTTACTCAGAAAATAACCTTACTAGGGCGGGCACTCGAAGTCCCCCGAAGCTAAGGGTGAAACCAGAAATAACCTTACCAGGGCAGGCACTCGAAGTCCCCAGAGGCTAAGGGTGAGATCTCCGACCGGAGACACTCGTGCACTAAACAGTGCTGCAGACCGACTAAACAACCGGCGTGCTGAAGCAGACAAAAGTCTAGCTCTCAATATCAATATCAAAATATGCATACCCAAATGAGGTGAGAACCCCTCCTTTTATAATGCCAAACTCCCTCCAAAACTTAACTCTCCTTTGACCTGCGCAGTTTACCTTGGGTCAGCCTGATGCCTCCCCCCATCATACTCATGTGGACCCCCAAGGCCCCCCTCTCTTAAGTTACAACGTCAATCTACTAGGAAAAGAACACTTTGTTATAAAGTGAGGTGACTAAAGTGAGGTGTCCCCTCTTATTTCTCACTTTATTTATTATGTCTAGCTAGAACGGCAAAATAAAGCAAAAAATGAAATATTCCAATTAGCAAGGCTAATTGGGAATAATCTGATCTCCCCGACAACGTTGCTCCTCCAAACATGGCGAAGGGATGGATCTTTGTAAGATCTCATCCTCCCAAGTGTGGCATCCTCATCGAGGCCAAATTCTTCCATCTCCACCCAAGAACTCTCGTTCTTCCTGCTCTTGTGATTTTCTTCTTACCGGTGTCAATAATGGCCTCCGGCTGTAACACCAAGTGCCCTTCATCATCTGTCGGCGGTAGCTCCCCAGTGGCTGTCACATGCTGACCCAGTGCCTTCTTCAGGCATGATACATGGAAGATGTTATGAATCCGGCTGCCTTGGGGCAGCTCCAACTCATATGCAACCTGTCCGATCCTCCGTATCACCCTGTACGGTCCATAAAAGCGAGGCTTAAGCTTCTCGGCCCCCTTCTGTTTGAGTGAAGACTGTCGGTATGGCTGTAACCGTAGGTAGACCAGGTCCCCTACCTCAAAGTGTCTCTCCACCCGACCCTTATCAGCATACAACTTCTGCTGATTTTGTGCTGTGGCTATGTTGTCCTTGAGAGTCCGGAGGATATCTTGGCTCTCTTGGATCCATAACTTGGCTCGCGGAGCCCTGCTAACACCAAACATCATGTCCACAAAAGATAGGGAATGATATCCATACAATGCATAGAAAGGTGTCATACCAATAGACATATGGTGGGTTGTGTTGTAGCAGTACTCGCCCAGATGTAGCCATTTCAGCCACGCTCTCTGCTGCTCGCTGACGTAGTTACGCAAATAGCCCTCTAGCCACTTGTTAACTATCTCCGTCTGCCCGTCCGTCTGGGGATGATAACTAGTGCTCGGTGTCAACTCGGTCCCCACTAGTCGGAAGAGCTCCTGCCAAAATCCACCCATACAACGGCTGTCCCTGTCACTAACAATGGTCTTGGGTAGACCATGCAATCTGAAAACCTCCCGGAAAAACAACTCTGCCACCTGTGCCGCTGTGTGATGTGCCGAAATGGCGAAAAAATGAGCATACTTCGTTAGCCGGTCAACCACTACGAAGATGCAGTCATTGCCCTGTACTGTGGGCAACCCCGTGATGAAGTCCATCGAAATACTCTCCCATTTCCCCTCCGGAATGGGAAGCGGCTGCAGCAGCCCTGCGGGATGGCTCATCTCTCCCTTGTTCCGCTGACAAACCTCGCACTCCCTGACATGCCGGAGTACGTCCTCCTTGAGGCCCTTCCATGCAAATCTCTCCTGGATGGCCCTGTACATCTTGGTGAACCCCTGATGGCCCGCCAATGGCGAATCATGTGAAGCCTGGAGTATCTTCTCCTTGAGCTGAGATCCCTCAGTCAAGAAGATCCTGTCCCTGTAATAGATGACCTCATCGGCCACCCTGTATCTGCTATCTGCTACCTGTCCATCCAGCACCTCGCATGCAAATCTATCTTTGGAGTACTCGACCAGTAGTCGAGCCTTCCAGTCAGCGTCCAAGCTCATGAGTGATAACGTGGCTGGTCTACGGGAAAGGGCATCAGCCACCACGTTATTCTTCCCCTTGACATACTCTATGTCAAAGTCGTAAGCCTGGATCTTGCTGATCCACTTCTGCTGTCTCTCCTGCAACTGCTTCTGCTCCAGAAAGTACTTCAGGCGGTTATGATCGGTCCTAACTCTGAATCTGCCACCTACCAGGTACTGCCGGAATTTGGCCAATGCATGCATGATGGCCAGCATCTCCTTATCATATATGGGATATAGCCTCTCGTGTGGAAGGAGCTTCCGGCTCTCGAACGCGATCGGATGACCCTCCTGCATCAATACTGCTCCAATCCCCTCTCCTGATGCATCGCACTCTAGGACAAAGGGCTGTGTAAAATCTGGCAATGCCAACACGGGACAGCTGCTCATCACCTCCTTGAGCTTATCAAAAGCTCGTTGTGCCGTATCCGACCAACTGAATGCCCCCTTCCTCGTCAACTCCGTGAGGGGTGCAGCAAGCTGAGAGAAGCCTTTGACGAACTTCCTGTAATAGGTGCAAATACCAATGAACCCTCGAAGTTCTGTTACATTCCGTGGCTCTGGCCAGTCCCTGATAGCTCGGATCTTCTCCTCGTGGACTCTCACCCCGTCCACTCCTATAATGTGTCCCAGATACAGCATCTCCGTCAATCCAAACTCACACTTGGAGAGCTTGGCAAAGAATTGCTGCTCCAAAATGTGCAAGACCGTCTCAATATGCTGGAGATGCTCCTCCCAAGTCCTGCTGTATATAAGGATATCGTCAAAGAAAACCAGCACAAACTTCCTCAGATGATCCCTGAAAATGTGGTTCATACAAGACTGAAAGGTAGCTGGTGCATTGGTCAACCCGAATGGCATGACCAAAAACTCAAAGTGCCCATAATGACACCTGAAAGCAGTCTTGGGAATGTCTTGTTCCCTCATGCGTATCTGATGGTACCCGGATCTCAAATCAATCTTTGAGAAGAGCAGTGCTCCTCTCAACTCATCCTTGGCTGGTCAGATCACATGATACAAGTTTTGTTCTTAGAAGTCTTCTTATTCAAGAGTACATAATCAATGCACATCGTGTCAAAGTCCTTCTTCTTCACCGGCCTCTTGAAGAGCGAAAGGGCTAGGGTTTGATCGAATGTGCGAAGAACAGAACTCTGATAACAGTTCTATCTCATCAGGTGGGCCTTGGGTTCAATATACGGGTCATGGTGATCTTTACTGTATTCCCTGCTCCAGCTCGATCGTGTGCTCAAACCCTCGATCTGGTGGCTGTCCTGGCGGGATGTCTCCAAAAACGACTGCATATCTGTCGAGAAGAGTCTGTAGATCAGGGTGCACTGTCCGTCCTGTATCTACTGCCTCCGAAGCCCGCAACTCTACTGCCCACTCTATATCTCCCTTGCGGAATGTCGCCTCCATGCTGTGTGCCGATACTGTCTGGGGTGGATATGTGTTCTGCCCTCGTATTTTCTCATGCTTCCCCGTCTTGGGATCATCCCACTCCATCTCTAAGGCCTTCCAATCCGTTGTGACCTTCCCCAGAGTAATAAGCCACTGAACCCCCAATATCACATTGGTGTCCGGGATGTCCACCACAAAGAAGTGATCGGTCAATGTATAGGTGCCCATCGTCACTGATAATTTTGGTACATATCGAGCACATGCCATGGTCTGATCTCCTGGTACCAAAACGGAAAACCCATCAAAGCCCTCCGTCGGTATGCCTCTCCGTGCAACCATCTGGGCATCAATGAAGTTGTGGGTGGCCCCACTGTCGACTAAGACCGAAACCCGCTGCCCGCGCACTGTCCCCCGTACGCGCAATGTGGTATGCCTCTCATTGCCACAACTGTCCAATAATGAAGTTAATGGGTAGCCCAACATCGACAAGGCAAGAACTCTCTCTGTGTCCAGCGCCTTTTGTCACCGCAGCGCAATGTGGGTCACGCCAGGGGACTCCTCGTAGCATTGCTAGAGCTCCCCGATGGCGCGGAGTGAGGCCCCTGCTCTCGGGTGGTGGAGGTGGTAGTCACTGGCTGCATAACATCCTCTGCTCTCCTCACTCGTCCCCCTCATCTCTTCTCTCCCACTCTGGAGAAGACCTCTACTCAATGTGCCTTCCCTACGTGCATGCTGCATTGCCCCATTCACTGGCGGTGGGAGCCTCTGTCGCACTAAATCTCAGCTCTCTCCTAGCCTCATCATCATACTGTCCTCGTCCGGGATTCGCCTTGGGAGGCGGAACCCTCGTGTCCTTACCCTTAGGCTGGAAAGCCTGTCTCTGGGGATAAGGTGGCTGAGTCCTAGGCAAGACATCTTGTAGGTCACGGGCCCTACTGATAGCATCCTGTAGTGTAGCCGGTTTGTTCGACCGGACTAGGCCACGAAGTGGTTCTGACAGCCCCTCTACAAACATCGTGATCATCCGAGTTGTTGATAAGTCAGGTACCATCACTGAAACCCTCAAGAAGTCTGAGATGTATGCTTCTGCACTCCCCGTCTGTCTGAGCTTGGTCAGCTCGAGGAAAGGCTGATCCGGGTCCTTCTTGTCAAAACGTTCCACCACTCTCTTGGTGAACTCGGCATATGTCGTCACTGCGGAATGTCCCAGTGTTGTCAACCCATGAAACCACCAGTTCTGGGCCTCACCCTCTAGATGTAATGCAGCCATCTTAATGGCCTCCCTCTCTGGCATCTGGTTAAGCTGAAAATAGAGATCTAGTTTCTCCACCCAAGACTTGGCCGTAGTCTTCTGTGAACCATCAAACATCGGCAAATGAAATTTGCTTGCTGCACGGTGACTATCACGGTGGGAGCCACGTCCCTTGTTTCGCTCCCGATCATAAGACTTGCCGCCACATCGGAACTGGATATAGCGATCAAAAGGAAAGCATCATGAATGCACGTCCCATGCTCAGCGATGCACAACAGCATGTTGAGTGGCACCCCATCTCTTGATGAGTTGGTTCTCTTCCTCGGAAAGGTAGGCATAAGTAGATCGCGTGGTGCGGAATCGACTATGCAATGGCTGTCTGATAGGAATGGCGTCTGGTATGTAGCTAGACACGCCCGATCCTTCTCCTACCTGGAAAACCCTAGGGGGTTCTCTCTGTGTTCCCTCTATAGCTGCAAATTTCTTGTTTACATCCTGCATGAATGTATCCATCTTCTCCGTCAACTTCATAACGATATCCTCCATTGGATTCCGCTGTTCTGTTTCTGAATCAGAATCACTTCCCCCGAAGAGACTCTTGTAGGGGTTATCCCTGGACGTCATAGACTGCTAGCACCACAGGCTGAGCCAGATCTATGCTCTGATACCACTGTAATATCCCCAAAGGGAAATAACCAGTAATAAACAGAAATATGCTAGACAGATATAGAAAATACAATGCTGAACCAGATCACTGAATAATGACACATAGAATTCCAGAAAACTGAGCCATTTTATTAATCTGAAAGTACATAGAGAGGAGCACAAGAAAATCAGAGTAAATGCACCTATCCTTGCCCTTGGCAAGTGGAGACCCTCTCAAATAGAATAATGGCTGCAACAAGGACAGCGTAATGTGCTGAAGCCCTGGAAAATGGCTGATCTCAAGCTGCAAACCCTCTCCAAATGAAAACGTTGTCTCTGCTAGTGACAGCGCAGAAATAGGTGAGGCACAAATCACCAAACCTCCAGACAAATAGATCAGCTACTGAATGCTAGGAAAACGCTGTTGAGCTCCCTCACACAAGCCTGCTCCTCAGATCTGCGTCCTACCTGATGGATCTGCCTCCTGAATGCTCAGATATGCTGGATCTGAAGCCTCCAATCAGATCTGCGTCCTATCCCTCCTGATCTGCGTCCTCCTATATCAGATCTGCTACCAAACCTTCAGATCTATGCTGGATCTGACAATATCTCTTCAGATCTGCAGCCTCCAGGGCTGGATCTGATGTTATCCCTTCAGATCTGGGCTAGATCTGCCAATATCTCCTCAGATATGCAATCTCCCAAGCTGGATCTAGTGCTATACCTTCAGATCTGCAACATACAAAACTAGATCTGCAATTATCTGCTCAGATCTACCCTCTCCAAGGCTGGATCTATCAATATGCCTTCAGATCTGCAACCTTCTCTTTAGAACTGGACAACGTCCTCACTCCCAGGCTGATCAGCGTCCTTCCTCCTCCTGGACAACGTTTTCTCTGCTCAGATCTGGACTGCGTCCTCCCTGGGACAGCGTCCTCACCCTCCTGGATTGATCAGCGTCCTCTCTCCTGATGAGACAACGTCCTTCCTTCTCTGAACTGCGCAGCCACAAGAGGGCTTCTCCCTCTCCAGATTTGCACCAGAATCTGCTGCTACTCTGCTACTGAAACTGAAAGATGTACTCAGAACGAACCTTACTAGGGCGGGCACTCGAAGTCCCCCGAAGCTAAGGGTGAAACTAGAACCTTACTAGGGCAGGCACTCGAAGTCCCCCGAGGCTAAGGGTGAGATCTTCGACCGGAGACACTCGTGCACTAAACAGTGCTGCAGACCGACTAAACAACCGGCGTGCTGAAGCAGACAGAAGTCCAGCTATCAATAATAATATCAAATCATGAATGGTCCAAATGAGGTGAGAACCTCTCCTTTTATAATGCCAAACTCCCTCCAAAACTTAACTCTCCTTTGACCTGCGCAGTTTACCTTGGGTCAGCCTGATGCCTCCCCCATCATACTCATGTGGACCCCCAAGGCCCCCTCTCTAAGTTACAACATCAATCTACTAGGAAAAGAACACTTTATTATAAAGTGAGGTGACTAAAGTGAGGTGCCCCCTCTTATTTCTCACTTTATTTATTATTTCTAGCTAAAGCGGCAAAATAAAGCAAAAATGCAATATTCCAATTAGCAAGGCTAATTGGGAATATTACAACTATAGAGCATGAAATATGGTAAATTGATTTCGTTTCCATCAATAAAATGCATAAACAACCAAGCAAGGTAGAAGAACATATTCTCAAACCTAACCTCACATTTTATAAACTTCTGAATGACTACTAAAAAATTTCTCCATTTACTTTCTAAAGTTGTCACTGGAATTCCATTCTTGAAAATGGAGATGTCCATACTTGGATTTGTAAGGAAGGTCTCCCACTCTTTTTCTTTGATTTTTCGATTTTTAAACCAAATTTCCCCATTTCTTGGTAATCTGGTAGTTTGCGTCATAAACAACACTTTCAAGACCAATTTGATATCTCCATTTTTTGCTTCTATCCCATCATAGGCCTAAGAAAATGATTTAGTAACCTTCTTTTAATACCCATCGAAATTTTCAAAGAATTGTAACCATTGTGCTTGCTGCAATTGATGCTTCACTTGTGGATATGCTTTAAGAAACTTGGTCCTATTCGACTCAGAACGCACAATAAATCCCATGTTGAGGAAGTTTCAGTGGCTAATTTCCCTTTTGAAAATATTATGGAGTTTTGGTAATAAGGATGAGAATTGGGTAGCGGTTAAGATGTTTTCGGCAAAGAAGAACAAAACAGAGCCGAAGGACGTGGGTTATAATGCAAAGGGAATGAGATAATATATATAATAAATGGGAAGACATAAGAAGGAAGGGAAATCAATTCGAATGATGGCAATATTTTAATGACTCATTCATAACTTGTGATAAGATATGATCATAAAAAATTTTGTAGATTGGATTGTGAACACCAATGTCGTGTAAGGATAATCATTATGTGAAATGGTGGAGGCAACGATCATTAGTTTTGAAATAATCATCTATTTATATCATAATTCAATGTTTATTTACATACTTTTTATTTTGCCTTATTGATTTGTTCTTTTGTAGGTTGCTCTGGCTACTATCTCCATTTAGGTTGCTTTGGCTCTTTCAAGTCAGTTGTGGAATTTCATGAGAGTTGCAAATTATTGAAAATTTTGTAGCTGTTTTATTTCTGCAAAGAAGGAATAAAAGAATTGGGACAAGAATAAGGAAATTAAAGAAAATTTGGACTACCAAGAATTCTTGGTTTTCAACTTAGATTTTCTGTATAAACATGCCAAAAATGTTGGTTTTCATGTTTATACAATTATTTTTTCTTTTATTTTTATATTATTATTATTATTATTAATTTTTTTTAAAGAAAATAGAAAGTAAATTGCAATCTAAGTTGGAGAAGGAGTAAAATCTTCCCTGACCAACTTCAAATCAAGATTATCTTGCATATTTCTAATAAACTCTTCCTTTGCCAATTGTTTATGATATATTCGTAATCTATGACCATTCAGAAAGAAAGTTACTTTTTCTTCATCAATGGTTTTAATTTTGATTGCTCCATTGTCAAAGACAGTTTCAATCTCATAAGGACCAAACCAATGAGTTTAAAACTTTCTTTGAAAATCTTTAAATTTAGAATAAAAAAGTAATGCCCAATCACCCGTTTGGAACCTCCTGTCTTTGATAAACTTATCATGCCATCTGGACCTTTGTTGTTAAGCTATGTTGGTTATGTCAAAAGCATCTTGTCGTATATAACCAAATTCATTCAATTTCTTCTTTCTTTGTTTTTGTGCTTCTGATAGATCAAGACTCAATTTGACTATTGTTTTGAAGGTATTTATTTGAAACTAAATATGAAACAAGAGTTGATTCCCATAGAAAGTTCATAAGGAGTATGCCTTGTTGTGTTTCTCCATGTGGTATGATATGCCCATAAATCTTCTGGAATTTTTTCTGCCCAACCCTTTCTATGTAGACGCACAATTTTGGTAAGAATTGCTTCAAGTACTTTATTAGTCACTTCAACTTGTCCATTTGCTTACAAATGATGTGGAGTGGATTTTCAACGTTTTATTTTGTATTCCTCCATTATCTTCTACACCAACGTGGATGTAAATTGAGTACCTTGATCTGTCACAATTTCCCTGGGGACACCAAAATAAGTAAAGATATCCTAAAAATAAATGAACTACAACATTTTTAGTAGCAAATGGAAGTGATTTAGCTTCTACCCATTTAGTAACATAATCTGTTCATAAAATAATGTACCTTTTTTGTCTTGATGGTGAATTAATTGTAACGCCAAAATCCAAAGCCCACTTTTCAAAAGGTTCAATTAGTACCTGTGGTTGTAGAGGAATCTCATCTGAAGGAACAAACTTTACCATTCTTTGACAACTATCAACGGAAAACTCTCGGCAAGTAGAAACTATCCAAAATATCTTTGACTCAGAATAGAGTAAGTTGTCAAGTCACAATTCCCATGCAAGATAGGGGTAGGCCCTGGTGCTGCTTGGGTTAACATCAATGACAACCATTGATCAACAATATCCCCCTTTGGAATTGATGGCAACACAAGTACTCCCCCTGTGATCATGACACCTCTTCCTACAATATTCTCTCCCCCTTTGTCATTAATGGCAAAGGGTAACACACCCTGAAAAACATCATCCCGCGGACTTGTACACACCTCAACTACCCTTTTTTTACTTAGTTACATAAGAGAAAGAGTCTAATGAGAACTTGGGAGAATCCCAAGCTTTAGGCGAAAATACTCAAATGCTTCACGAGGTAATGGTTTGGTAAAGATGTCAACAATTTTTTCCTTTGTGCCAACATATTCAAGCTTGATATTATTTTCGGTGACGTACTCTCTAACGAAATGATATTTGATTGGAATGTGCTTTTTTTTGGAATGCATCAAAGGATTGTTGGAGATACTGATGATACTGGTGTTATCGCAAAATATGGGAATAGGTTCATCAAACTTGATTTGAAGATATTGCAAAGTTTTCTTCATCCAGAGAATTTGAGTACAACAAGCTGTTGCCGCGATATACTCTGCTTTTGCTGTGGATAACGAGATTGCAAACTTCTTTTTACTTAACCATGAAACAAGGCAACCACCTAGATAGAATGCTGCTCCACTGGTACTCTCTCTATCATCAACACTTCCTGGAAAATCTGCATCTGTATAAGCTTGGATAACTAGATTATTTCCTTTGGGATACCATAAACCATATTCTGTTGTGCCCATAAGATATCAGAGAATTATTTTGATGACAATAATATGAGATTCTTTTGGTGTTGCTTGGAATCTTGCTACTTGTTCAATTTCCTGCATTACGTCTAGCTGAGAAGCCGTCACATATAGAAGACTGCCAATCATAGATCTATACAACCTCTGGTCCACATCCTTTGACGAATCTTCTAAACTTAACTTGCAACCTGTTACCATTGGGGTAAGGACAAGCTTGCAATCTTCCATCTTGAATTTATTTAGCATTTCCTTGATGTACTTGGTTTGATATATAAATATTCCCTTATCCTGCTGAGATATCTGAAGCGCTAAAAAGTATGTCAGCTCGCCAAGTAGAGACATTTCAAAATCACTTTGCATCTTTGTGGCAAAGTTTTTACTTTATATGTCATCATTGCTTCCAAAAATTATATCGTCCACATATACCTCGATAATTGTTAGGTTATCTTGATCCACTTTCACATAGAGATTGTTGTCGACGCTTCCTTTCTTGAATCCTTGTTGATGTAGATATCCATCAAGACGATCATACCAAGCTTTAGGAGCGTGCTTGAGACCATATAGTGCATTCTTTAATCTGCAGACATAGTCTTCCTTTTCAGATGGAAGAAAAATTTTAGGTTCTTCAATGTAAATTTCTTCTTCTAATTCACCATTTAGAAAGACTGACTTAACATCCATTTGGTAGACCTTTATTTTTCTCGAGCATGCATAAGCGAGAAAAATTATGATAGCTTCCATTCTGGCAACGAGAGCATAATGTTTCTTCACAATCAATTCCTTCAACTTGTGCATATCCTTTGCAGACTGATCTTGCCTTATTCTTGGTAACTTGTCCATCCTCATTCAATTTGTTTATGAAGGCCCATTTAGTTCCAATAACATTTTTATCCTTTGGTCGTGGAACCAATTCCCAAGTGTTGTTCTTCTCAATTTGATCCAGTTTTTCATTCATAGCTGCTACCCATTGTTCATCTTGACAAGCTTCCTCAAAATTGTAGGCTCAAAAGTTGCTAAAAAAGCAAGGTGGGCTTGTTGTGATGAACGAAGCTGTCAACTTCTTTTGGTTCCAATTCCTTCATTTATGTTGTTGATGATTTGATTTGACAGATGATTCTTTTGACACCATTCTTTTAAAGTTTTTGGAGAATTTTCTTATACATTCTGCTGATCATTTCTTATTTCCTCTTGGTTGACTGCTATTTCCTTATTTGATTGGTCTTGTTCTTGATCTTCTTCCTCATCCTTCACAAATTCTCCCTCAGATCCCTCATATTTTCTTGAAGGGACAATCTCATCATCATCCTTTGTAATGCAATCTTCATCAAAAGTAACATTTATGCTTTCCACTATTTTTTTTCGCCTCAGATTGTAGCATCTATAAGCCTTCCTTTTGCATGAATAATCAACGAAAATAACTTCATTGAAACGGGAATCGAACTTGCCCAATTTTTTATCTTCTCTTTTGATGTAGCATTTGCTTCCAAATATTTTGAAGTATTTTACGTTAGTCGGCCTTCCTTTCCATAATTTGTATGGAGTCATGTTACAATTGTTCCTTAGCAAACCTCTGTTTATAATGAATTCAACTGTATCGATTGCTTGAACCCAAAATTTATCATCTAATTTTTAGTCATTTAACATTGTTTTGGCCATTTCCTATATGGTTCTGTTTTTTCTTTTAGCAACTCCATTTTGCTGCGGTGTTCTGGCTATTGAGAATTGCCTTTTTATTCCATTTTCATCACAATATTGCTGAAATACCTTGTAAGTGAATTCTCTGCCATTATTTGATCTTCAAATCAGTTTCATTTTCGACCAATTCCTTGTAGATTCTAAAACACTCGAATGCCTCAGTATTTTTCTTTAAAAAGTCGACGACTGTCATTCTGGTGTAATTATCTATCATTAGCATAAAATACAATTCTCCATCTAAACCTTTTGTTCTCATAGGATAACATAGATCAATATGTACTAATTCAAATGGACGCGATGCAAAGTGTTCTTTTGACTTGAACTCAACTTTTGTCTTCTTTCTGTGTCGACAAGATTCACATATTGTATTGGTAGGTTTTGAAATTTTAGGCATTTCTCTTATTGCTTCCTTCTTGTTGATCCTGGCCAAATTGTCGAAATTTATATGTCCCATTCGTTTGTGCCATAACCAACTTTCATCTTCTTTTGCCAAAAAGAAACCTTTAGGTGTCTCATCCAAAATATATATGTTATTTGGCGCTCTGCTTGCTGTTAAATAACATCGTGTGTCCTTGATTGCACATTTGTCTAACATCGAGGAGATTGTGATTCATATTTTCAACCAACAACACATCTTTCGCTAATGCATTCTTGCTTCTAAGTGTGACTATACCTACTCCAATGACGTTTGAAGACCCGTCATTTCCAAAAGATAATGTTCCATCCTTTTCCTTCAAGGATATGAAATTAATCCTATCTCCAATCATATGAGTTGAGCAACCACTATCAACATACCCAAAGTTTCTATTTCTTTGAGCCTTGAGAGCGATAACACATTTTTTTGTCTTCTTTTTCCATATTGGTTCATCTGATTTTGCGAGAATTCTTTTGAAGAACTTTCAAGTTTGCAATCTTTAGCGAGGTGTCCAAAATTGTTATGTTTGTAACATTTGACATCATACGCAAATGATCAAATTTGTTAATATTATGCTGAGTTCCGAAATATCCATTTCTGAAAGATCTCCCGAAACTGTATTTATTCCAAACATATGTGCGACATTCTATATCTCTATGTCCAAACCTTCCACATGACTAACAATGACCATAGAAGATAAGTTGATACCTGGGAGGAAATATTCTTCGAGGAATTGTCTTCCATGGTTCTTCCTGTGAGTCTTGATCTCTTGAGTTGGCTAGGAGGTGTACCTACTTGTTAGATTTGGCATATCAATCGTCTTTTGTTGTCATTGAAGGACTTGGCTCCTTTTCAGACTTTTCTTTGTAACCAAGATCAGTCTTGTCACTCTTTAATCGCTGATTGTTGATGATTTCTTCCAATGCCTTGGAACTGTTGGTGTATTTTTGAAGATTTTTTCCATTTTTTACTTACTTTCGCAGAGAAAATATTTCAGCGTCCAAGGCTTCTCTTTCCATATTTCTTTCCTTTAATTCTTCCTTGAGCGATTCTTCAACTCGTTTATATTCTTCAACCTTGATTTTAAGATTTAGGACCTGTTCCCTTTCTATCTTTAATTCGTCTTCAAGAGTATTGACATGCTTCTTCTCGACATTGAGCTCTTTGATAACCCTTATCACATCGTTTTGAAATTCAACCTCAGTCATCTCTTCTTCTTCGTCAGATGCTTCTTGCTTATTATGCTTCGCCATAAACAATAATCTTCCATTGATTTCTTCTTCGTTATCACTATCTTGATCAAATGAGGAGCTATCTTCTTTGGATAAGAAACTCTTCTTAAACAAATTCTTCTTGCCTTTCTTGTTGAACTTCCTCGGACCTTTCTTTCCTTTCATAACAACCTCATTTTTGTGAGGACACTTGCCTGCAAAATGGCCAACCTCACCACAATCGGAACATATTAATGGAATTTTACCTTCGAATTTCCCCTTACCCGTTCTCATTTTTCGTGTGAAGTAGGCAAATTATTTATCTGAAAATTCTTCATCATCTTCTTCCTTTTCTTCTTCCTTACAACTACAAGCTTTCTCTTTCAGAGTATGCTTGTCCTTACTAGTTTTCTTGGATGCGGTGAATGCTATTTCTAGGTGAGATGTGTCGTCCTCTTCTTCAATCCTCATTTCATATGTCGTAAGCACTCCATGCAATTCATCTTTGCTGAGATTGGTTAGATTCGAACTATATTCCAAGACATAAAATTTTGGGTTCAATCTTTCTGACAAGGTTCTAAGGATCTTTCAGACAACAATTTTTGTGTCGAAAGGTTCTCCCAAATCTTCCAATGCATTTGTTATTTCATCAACAAGCTGTAAGTATGCATCAATATTTTCATCTTCCTTCTTTTTGAGTTGCTTAAATTTTCCCTATAAATTTGATGCTTTGCTTCTTTCACGTTTGAGTCACCTACATAGATATTCTCAAGCTTGCCCCATACTTCTTTAGCAATTTTGCAACTCAGTACCTTAAGATAAACAGATTCGATAAGCCCACTGATAATGAGATCTTTTGCCTTTGCATCATATACCATATTTTTCTTACCTTGTTCATCCTAGGTCGCTGTAAAACCTTTTTAAATGATTTTCCATACTTCTTATCCTTGCACCTACAAATGAACCTGCATTCTTCCACTCCAAAGTGCATAGTTATTTCCATTGAACAGAGGAACTCTATTCTTAGTATACTCCATGATCTCCTTCCAGTTGTTAGACTTCTATTGAAGGAACCAAGCTCTGTTACCAATTGTTGGAAATACTAAGAGGGGGACGAATCAATATTTCTTATCAATTAGCAATTTTAAATCTTTGAGAGCATTAGTTACTCTTCAATTATTCTTGATGTTTATCTAGTAAAAACAGTAAACAATAGAACACAATAGGCACACGAATTTTAGGTGGAAAACCCCCTCTAGTTCAAAAACCATTGAACATTTTTCTAATAAATTATTTAATCTTTAGCCCCAACTAAAATGAAAGGTACAACTTCCTAGAATTCTAGAAAAGCATTCTTCTCCAGCTCCCATTGGAAGGACACCCCAATGCCTTGGTTTTTTTAGTAGTTATCTGAATGGATGCCCCGACATCCTAGACCGACCAACCACCTTGAAGTGTTGACAGGCTCCAACCTGTAGGTGACTTCATGCACCAACCTAACACCTTGCTGCCACCCTATAATGATCAGAAATAAGACAAGAGTGTGGACTCCCGTACAAGGGACAATGATCCACGATACAATATGATTCACAATGATTTTATTGAACTAGACCAATCACCCACTCACACTATGACTTGCAACCCAACCATAACATTATCCAACACTATTGTTGTGCTTGCTTCAAGAATTAGTACTTTGGCGTTGCATTGTCCTTCTAGTATGTGTTTGAGTTGTCCTATTGTGTCCTCCTTCTTGCACATGCATTAATGAACAAGACCCAAACCAATATACAAACAAAATACTTACACTGTCTTGCAAACCATATGTCAGAGAAATATTCAAAATTCAAATGTAAATACATTCAACATTTATGAACAAAACCCAATCAAACATACATACAAAATACTTACACTGTCTTGCAAAAACACATGTCAGAGATGATATTCAAATTAAAATTCAAACACTAATCATACATAACTTGTTGTAGCAGACTTAACCTTGACTTTTGATGTGTTGTCCTTACTCCAGTGATCCTTGAATGCATATTTTTTTTTGCCTTCTAGAAGCTCAAAATTGAATCTGCTGTATCTATGAAATTTCGGATCTCCAAGGTCTGAAATTGCGCCCTGTGGTAGCCCTCTGAGTCCTCTTTCCAACCCTGCAGGTCTGATGAATATTGGATTCTTCAAGAAATATTTAAGCCCAATCTCATACGATGGCCTGATTATATACTAGTTCAGTAGAGCGAACTTGTATGAAGTGCCACGTGTCACTCTTTCAACCTTCAGTCCTGAAAACAATATCCAACAAATTACAGTTCGTCCTCTTTCCGTCACTTTTTACGAAATTTGAATCCAATGCTTAGGGAGAAAGTTATGATGATTTTCCCAAGGTCACCTGTTTGACATGAAATTCGAGAGCCTACAAAAACCCTAACTTCCTCAGATCATATCTTCGAAAATATAACGAACCAATATTTGAAATTCGGTCACGTGCTTCATCAGGATTTCAGCTCAAATGGGTTTTTTTCAGCATTTGAAGCTTCGCAGAAATTTTTTTATAGCGATAATGCCACGATGACCTATTTTAAGTAGCGAAATCCTTGCATCAAGAGGATATGAGGGTCACAATTTATATAAATTCTTAGGTTGAGAGGGTCTTCAACAAATGAACGTTGGAGGGATTTTAGGAGTTTAAAAAATTATTAATTACTGACTATTCAATGACCACAACCAATGGTTAGTGTCATGCCACAACCCCATGGGGTTTTAGCCCACTAACTACAGTTACTAACTTCAAACACGAATATCTCTCAAACCGTGAAGAAATACATGGTATGCCATATATCAACAGAAACATCTTGACACGTATAAACCATCCAAAATATCCTTGACTCAGAATAGAATAAGTTGTCAAGTCAAAATTCCCATGCAAGATTGGGGTAGCCCCTGGTGCTGCTCTGGTAGACATCAATGCTAACCACTGATCAACAAGGGCCACATTCTCTCCCTCTTCCTTATTGATCTTCTAACCGTTGTTGCTGCCGCCCTCAAGTTGACACTTGAGTAAGTCTCTCCGCACATTTTCTTGCTGAAGAGCTGCCCACATTGACTCCTAGTCCGACAAGTTTTCTCTACCCAAGATTCTCTGGACAAAAACTTGATAATCCTCAGAAACTGATTTGAATCCTACTGCAACAACTGATGGAAAGTCTTCTATTTTTTATTTACTTAACAAATTATTTACTGTGTTCTACAAGAAAAAACTGTAGTCCATTCATTACATCCTACATAAATAAACTGCGAAAGAAATAGAAGTGCGGAAACAAATTTGAACAAATATAGATCACATAACCATTCAACATAGTTATTTTTGGACCAATGTCCCCGGAAAAACCCAATGTGGGAAAATCGACAAAGAAGATTCGAGGGTTTATATATTATGCAGTAAATATTTCTAAATATAAACTGGATGCCTTTCTGGCTATCCTCACAGAGAGTCTAACTGACAAGAAAGATGGTGAGATTACCTCACACCCTGACACTGGAAGCTCAACTGGTCAAAACACCGGGTGACAAGCCCCTCACTGCCTCTGCGACGTCTCTGTGTCACTCTGTGTGGGGACTGCGTGGTTTCTGCGTTTTGACACTTTTGTTGGCTGGATTTGACCCTCTGGTCCTTTCCAGGTTCACACTCCAGCTCTTCGACACTAGACCTGATTGATCCTTAGCTGATCAACGAGCTTCCTTAAGACTGCAGCGCTGCTTCTATGTGGCACTGTGTTGTCTCTGCATAACTGTGCGCTGTCACTGCGTAGCTGCCTCTCTTGGTGCTGCTTTTTGTATCCTATGTCTTTGTATTCTCTGGCTCAAGAAACCTTCCAATTGGAACTACTGCCCCTCTTTGAAAAATATCTCTAGATCGAAGTTTCCCCAAGAGCACTGCTCACTTAGGAAATTGATCACTTGATCTCTCTGCCAAATGTCTCTGAATGCATTTTCCAAATGACCCCTCAAGCCAATCTTATAGTCTTCTCATTGAGACTTCAACAACTCATATTAGATCTCTAATCAATAGATAAGATTAGCTTTTGAATTGATCCGTTTATTCTAGATCCTTCTCACTCATATTCTATTAATTCACTTTAATTATTTTATTTTCCTAAGTTTAGACTTAGGGTCCCTTTAAAAATAATTAATTATTTCTATAGAATACAATTTCTAGGTTATCTGGAATACATTTGTCTAAGCCTCTCCACAAAATTTGAGACTTAGAGCACATTTGATGCTACCCCAAATCAACAACTTGTACTTGTTTATTGCTTGAAAATGATGAGCATACTGGAAGGAGGGAACTAAATCATAAAGGGAGAATTGATTATGAGTGTGCTTGATTACATGAATATAACAAAGTCGGTCAACATCAAGTATAGTCTCTCGAAGAAAAGAAGTTAACCTTGATAATCAAGCTCGATCCTTGGGCACTCTGATACATGAAAGAATATTCATGTGGAGATGGATCATAAGGATGGTGATGCTTTCATGAGAAGGTCATCATGACGAGGAATATATAAAGAATGTTGACGCAAACTCAACATATTTGACAGCAATGAAGACAAGATGTGTTCATCTTGGGATTAAAAGGTAGTAGTGAAAGAAGATAGATAACCTGAAGGTCAAGTTCATATAACAACAAGGAGATCACTTTCATAAGGAAGTTATCATCAACCTGAAGTTTGAAAAGGGCCAATATAATCCCTTCATTAATGATGCCAAGATGAATTTGACGTGCAAGATTGATGACCTAAACCCATTCCTAAGTGTTAGAGAATAACTCCATGATGTAACGGAAGGTTGAAGTTCTCTGATGACATGATGATGCTAAAGGAGCTTGTGTAGATACTACTACTATAATCTCCACCGGAAGAACAAAGTAGCTGATATTGGACACATCTCCCTAGTTGAGAGGGAGCTTGAATATATTCCCATTATGTGTGAAAGAATGTGTATATCCTCCCTGGTTGAGAGGGAGTGATGACGGATATGAATCTCTACTTCATGTATCATGCACTAGGTTAGGACTAACAATTGTATGTCCAGTGAAGGCCATGAGGAGAAAATGGGGACCTAAGGATTGGATAAGCATCTGAGAATCGTACTCGTTGAAGATATATGTTCCTAGAAGTTTGATCATGATGATGAGTTGTTGTACCTTAGTCTAAACAAGCCCGTATGATGGTACTTAGGGTTAGTATCTTGGCAGGTAGCATAGATGATACCTAGATCCCTGTTAGGGTTGGTACCTTAACAGGTGGCCTAGATGGTTCCTAAATCCCTATTGGTGTCTTGGCATGAAGCCTATATGACACGTCGATCCTTGTTGAGTTCGTGTCTTGGAAGGTAGCCTAGATGACTCGTGGATCCTTATTGAGTTGGTGTCTTATTGGGTAGCCTTGATGACGCATGGATCCTTGTTGAGTTCATGTCTTGGTAGGTAGCCTAGATGACACATGGATACTTGTTGAGTTGGTGTTTTCATAGGTAGCAAAGATGACACCTAGATCCTTGTTGAGTTCATGTCTTGGCAGGTAGCCTAGATGAGACATGGATCCTCATTCAGTTCGTGTCTTGGAAGGTAGCCTATATGACACGTGGATCCTTGTTTAGTTAATGTCTTCGCAGGTAGCCTAGATGACACTTGGATCATTGTTAAGTTGGTGTTTTGGTAGATAGCCTAGATGACACCTAGATCACTATTGGTTTGTTACCTTGGTAGGTAACCTAGATGGTACCTAGATCCCTTGATGGGTTGATACCTTGGTAGATAGCCTAGATGGTAACAAGATATCTAGCATTGTATATGTTGATTGTGATACTCTTCTTAGAACATTTTAACTTGAGGTCATCCTCATACCACTTTACAATTATGAATACCTCCCTAGTTAAGAGGGAGTGTTGAAAGATGTCTCTAGTTTCAATTTTCATAATTGTATCTCAATGTATTTTATGTAAAAAGCAAAAAAGAGAAAGAAAAAATATTTTCAAGCATGGGTTTCATGTTCAAAATAATAATAATAATAATTTGTTAGATAAGCATGTTCTCCATGCTTTTAGGTTTTGTTGAGTCAAAGAGCCAGTGTCCTATTTGGACCTCTTAAAAGGAAAAAGGAGAAAGGAAAAAGGATTTGATAATGTAATTTTGGGTCAAAATCTCCTCTAGATGCCAAGTCGACCTACATGACAAGTCGACCCTGCCCCAATGGACATGTCCTGTTCGAACCCCTCTAGATAGTATAAATAGAAGATGATATGAGCTCATTTGGACAGACAGTTGGAGGTGTTTTTGGTTTGAAATTTTGCAGAAGAAGAGAGATGAAGTGGAGGGACGATATCTAAAATGGAAAAAGTGTTTCTTCTTGAAATGGAATATGTGAAAATTCTGCCTTTGTAGAAGTGGAAGTTCTTTTGTGGTCATGGGTCTTGGATGTCTAACTTTGAGCTGATTTATAGGAAGAATTTTTGACTGAGTTTTCCCCTAGGAGAGGGTTTTTTCCCTGGCTGAGAGCCTATATTCTGTGTTCTTTTGTTTATGTGATCTTCATGTTTTGCATTTAATAATTATTTGATGATGAACATAATTAATTTAAAAGATGCCAACGAAATTCACAAATAATTATCAACAAAAGAGAAATATAATAATTATTGTAAGCCTCCCGATTTCTCAACAAAAAGCTACATAAGTCCTACAATGTGGTCAAGAAAGAGTTAAATATAAATTTGCCTAAAGAAATGAACAAAGAAAAAAAAAATCTTTAACCAGTAATTCCAAAGAAAGATGATACTTTTCACACCTAAAGTGGGAGAACACAATGATAAAATAGACTCTCCTACACCTTTTAAGGGGGGAGGGCCGAGGGGGATAAATTGATAAATTGAAGATGGTTAGTGGTAACCCATGAACCACCACATTATTCAAATCAAAGTAGTATGGTTAGTGGTCGTCCAAAAACCACCACCTAATTCAAAGAAGATTGGTTAGTGGTCATCCAGAAACCACCACACTATTCAAAATAGTCTAGTTTGTGGTAAACCTTAAACCACTAGTTTCCATGGAAAATGGTTAGTGGTCAGCCAGAAAAACCACTACCTAAAGAATCCAAAGCCCCAGCTTAGATCGTTTTAAGAATCAACTATTGAAAAACTTCTCCCCATGCACCTAATAAGGGGAAAACATTAGATATCAAGTTTCAAGTTTCGAAGTCTTAACAACATTCAGTCAACAATTGGGAATTCCATCATAGCCACTGATCTCTTCAACAATCATTTTAACAAAAATGTTCAGACACAACAACGAATCACTTCTATACATTTAGATATTGGTGGTTTTTCAAACATATCTTCATCGAAACTCAATTCAACAGTTTCAGATTGAAGATGACAAAAGTTATTGGTGAAGTTATTCAGACTTGGGCGGGGGAGGGGCGGGTGGGATTTTAGACTGTAAGTCCATAGAAAATCACGAAGTCTGAGAATATAATTGTCATTCTTATCTTGAAAAAGTGTCATGATCCATTTATGAGTTGTCAGTATGATCTAGATATAGATCTAGAAGATCTAGAAGGTCCATTGATGTATTATAAATTAAAATATTGAGATGAATAGAATACAACATAAAAGATTCACGTCGTTTATGTCAATTTGCTTGCTTGTCTCATCTCGCTCATGTTAATTATTAACAACTCATTAGTAATATGCTTATTTTTGGACTCTCTAGGCCATTTAGAGCCTCTTGTATTTGGCTCAAAACTATATTGCACTTTGCTATTTTGGTTATATGCACTCTAGCTATATAGAAGAGAAACAATGCATATTTGCATATAAATGGTTTGTTTTCATGTTGATTCACATGAATATATATGTTTTTTTTTTTCAAAATTTGAATATTTTCTGTATTTTTTGACCAATTATGATATAATAAGAGTGTTTACATTACTAAGATGAAACCAATGTAGCACGACTCTTATAAGACCCGCGAGTACCTGTGGATCTTGACGAGTTTTATAGTGAGACGAGTCATTCGCATACACCCTACGGTTTCTACCCGTACACACCAAAACCCACATAAAACTCGGCTACCCGCATTGAACCCGTGAAGAACCGCATATGGCCCACATAAGACCCAGGTAGACCCTCAAAATTCGTGTTTTATTTTTATTTTTATTTTTAAAATTTTATTTTGGAGATCATGTGGAGGGAAAATGAAAATGGAGGGAAAGTTTTGCTGAGCCTTGTACAGGTCGCCAAGTCAATAGCCAGTCTTACATAAGTATGAGTCGTGAAACATTGGATGAAACCTTAGCCTTGTGTTGTTGATTTTATTCCACTTTGATGTTAAACCACAAACTCATCGAGAGAGTTCTATGTTGTTTTCATTAAGCCTATTGATTATGTATTTAACAATGGGCTGTAAGACCTTAACTTTTTTTCCCTACATTGTATGAGTAAAAAGCAAAAGGTTGAGCAATCTTTATTAGTTAGTTGCTATGAGGCGATGAATTATAACCATTTTGTGCTAACCATTAAAATCTCTTATGACTAAACAAACATATTGGATTTTGTATATCACAGAGCCTTAACGCCTAAACAGGCATTTGGCAGTGACTTGTCTCAATGTGTTTTGGTGCAAGAAGTTGAATCATGATTTGATGCAACTACTTCAGCGAGAACTATGAGAAGTCTTCTAGATGTTAATTTAGATACTAGTGGGTAATTTTTGATACACCAATCATTTTGTAAATGTAATATCAATTACAAGGACTATAAGGACTCACATTTTAAATGAAACAATTTTTATTATTAAGAAATCTCCATGACAATTATTACTCTTTCTGTTTAATTGATATAGAATTACATTTCTCTCCAGAGTACTATGAAAGTACGAAATCCCTTGTGCATTCTTGAGTGTAACAATAATCTTTTGCATTAACTGCGTTCAATTATTGCTGTAATATCAATCCACACTTTGAACAACATTGCCAGTCATGAAATGGGCATGTAACACATTGGCAGAGCAGCTCACCAGCCAAGGGCAGGTCTTAGGTTTGATCACTAGCCAGTATAAGGCTTTCAGATGGTGTTAGAACTATGTGTGGTCAAGTGGCTAGGAATTCCAAAATATGTAATCCAAGTGTGGCTTGGAAGGGGCTTATTGGGATATTAGTCCATACTACGAACAAAGTTGCCTGTCATGAGTGGTGGAACAGCTCATCGGTCAAAAGTAGGTCTTGTGTTCGACTCCTTACATGCAAGTTTCATAAATTCAAAAGAAGATAGTGACAAAAATGTCACTTCCATCTTGAAAAAATATGAATTTCAAATTGCTTGCATCAAGCATGATAATCAAGTGAAAGATTTTATTAGAACGAATCACTAGGAAATGAATAAAAAAGTCACTTTGCACACCAGTGAACTGCATTCTCCGTTGTACCATATTTACACAATCTGCTGAGATTACCATTAAATGATGCTCAGATGGTTACCGACTAATCCATGTCAAAGGAAACCCTGGAGTGGTAGCAGAGCGCAAATTTGGGACAAGACTTTCTGCTGAGTATACCATTAAATGATGCTCTGTGGTTACTGACTAATCCTAGTCACAGGAAATCCCTGGAAAAGTAGCAGAGTGCAAATTTGGGACAAGACTTTTGACCCAAAAACATGAACAGCTTGAGGCATTGGAACCTTATATTTGACACTAAAATATTGCACTGTGCTTCTTGCTTTGAATTATTGCTATTAAAGCTTCAATAAACAGTGTCCAAACCATTCATTCTCTTACTTCAACTACATCACCATCTTTCAAATTTGTAGTAGGTGGTGCAAGTTGACCATTGATACATACAAAATGTCCATCCAATCCTAATCTTGTAGCAACATCAGCAGCAGTACTTCCAAGTTCCATTCGCATAATTTCACCTGCTGGCCACTGGATAATGGCCACCTCTGTCAGTACTGCAGAATTTGGATGGCCAGGAAGCATTGCATTGGACATGCCAAAAAGAGCTTCATGACGCAACTGCTGCTCCCATTGAAGCATTGTTCTCAGGAAGCGCACCTGTATTTCCAACAATATAAATTTCAAAAATGTTAAACAACATTCTGGGATTCAGTGCCCAACGTTTCCCTACTGCAAACATGCCTAATCTGTCAATTTGCAACAGCTAGCTGAGAAAATAATATTTGGCCTCTGTAGCTAAGGACACTAATTTCACTTGCCTTGTTATTGAGATGTACTGTTGTTGAAACATCAGAAGTGGATTTACTGACAGTTGACCTCTCAGAGTAGTTAGAAGACAGTGAATCTGCATCAACTTCCCTTCCTTCAAGGACTGCAGACATGACTTGCCAATATTCCTCTTTCTCTTCTTTGTTGAGATCAATAACCTGTATAAAGGTCGGAAGTAAGCGTTGAAATTGGTCTTGCTGCATACGACAAACACAAAACATAAGTGACATTGAGAGTCTTTCACTTTGAGCATAACAAGTTAAAGATATCAGAATATGCATCAAACATTTTGAAAAAAAATCTAAAGGGTATTGTGTGCAAGAGACTTTGAAGATAACTAAGAATTTTCCTAAAAGCAATAAAGAGAGAATTTTGCGGCAGCAAAAATGAAACTAGACATGGTAAATATCAGTTTCCAAATTCAAAGCGCACAGTAGATGCAAAAAGTTTGAAGGTACAGGTGTGTCGAGAGGGTGATTCTCTACAGATGCAATTACAAGCAACACATCCAATGGATAAGAAAACTTATTATAATTATCGTTTGGAGTCCTGGAAAGTTTGTCAAGTAGAAACAAAGATTTTCTACCTTTTTTTAACTAGATTTCTCTTATCACAATGAGGCTAACATGTCCAGATATAGCATTATGGTAGAACCATTAGCACCATTCAATTTGGTTACCTTTGGCTAAGGGACCTTAGGGGAAATCTATTTTCCAAAAGTAGCCAAGAACTTACACCTGCCCCAATCACTGTTGCATACATTGGTATGCGCCCACAAGCCATAGCACAAGCAATGGCATGTCACTTGGTAGCACTTGAACTTTGGTGGGGGATATAAAGCTCGCCACTTTCACAATTCAGCAAGTCACTGTTGACAAGACCCTCAACTCTCACCAAGATATATTGCGACGAGTGAATTTTGTGGCACAATAGAAGCTCATAAAAAGGAAGCTCAAGAGAATTTCCAAGAGAATGCACATCTATTCAATACACTTCAATACTTAATTTTGTAACAGATAAAGCCAATGCATACTCTCCGAAGATGAAGCACCACAACCATTTTTTGGAGATCTTTTTACCATTTCACAATGTTTCATCTGTACTCAATCAGCACTCCAGAAAGCTCATGCAACTAAAATAGCATCATCACATACATTTCAATGACATTTTTTATCCTGAATGATGTTAGAGATAGACCAAGTCCATGGCTGGATGAGTTGCGCTGAACAGAAATTTACCCTAGTAGATTGTCAAAAGTATGATCATGTGCTACAAAGATCATTTTTGGCATGCCTTAGAGTGGAAATTGGGGTTGAGTTATGAACACATTTATATCTTCTCACTTTGTTCCCAATTCATGGAATTTTTTTACCATTTCACATTGTTTCATCTGTACTCAATGTTCAGCACTCCACAAGTTCATGCAACTAAAATAGCAGCACCACAGCAATTTTAATCCCAAATGGAGTTAGATATCGACTAAGTCCATGGCTAAAGGAGTTGTGCTAAAGAGAATATTGTCTAAACTTTAAAGTATGTGTTACCACAAAATCTAGCAGGCCCTAAGGAGGGAAAGCCTATGGGACAAAGAGCTAGACTAAGTGATAACAGTGGGAAAATGGCCAACTGTGAAAAAGGTCCCCTGCCCTTTACGGGATTTTACCGATGGGAGGAGTTCTAGTAGGAAGGAGATCACTTAGAAAGTTAGAACATATATGCAATGCATAGGGCATGAAGTGATCAAGCTAGAGTTCATTCAAAAGAGAGGCTCAATAAAGGTACAAGGCTTCAAAGAAGCAAATTGCCCTCTAAGAAGAGCCCTAGAAAGAAGGCTCAAGACCTAGGTGTTATGTTAGGTGTTTTGAGGTTTTTCAATGGTAATAGGTATTCACAAGGTCAAGGCCCGAGAGAAAAGGCTTCTTGTGATCTACTTCAACAAGTACCGAGATCATACAACCTTCAAGGAAGTCCTCAAGTTGAGGGAGAACCTAGGGTTTCCCTCTTGGAGCTATTACCACTCAAATCAACAAGGGACCTAAGAGGGACTCCTAAGAAGGCAACTGCTAGGTTAAGGGCAACAATGGAGACATAGCCCACTGTCACCACAACTAAGACTTCCTACTCTTTACAGACTTTCACTGATGGGAGGAGACTCGGTATTAGGAAGTCACTTATAAAGGGTAGATCAACAAATATATATGAAGTGACCTTAAAGACCCCTTTCCCTAGAATAGGATATAGAATGGAGCTTGCTTTCTCTTTAAACAAGGTACAAGACTTTCTAGGAAAGGAGGTGAGGACTTGAGGGTTAGGGTGAAGGAATATGACTTGAGACGGAGTTTCCCAATCCTTAAAATCCTTATAAAACTTGGATTCTTGAGTTGTCTTTGATAAGAAATGAGACCTAGCCTAGGTTAAGGGGAGGGAGTTTGGCAACCGATGATAATCTTAACCTAAACAAGGCAGGGGAAAGGATCAATACATGAATTTTCACTTAAAGGTGTCAGTTTGATACTGTGAGGTGCTAGCCTTGGGAACACTAGGGCAAAGTTTGATCTCAGACCTAGGGCTTTGGATATCTCACAATCCCACCATTGAAATTTCTTCAAATTTAGAGGAGACCTTGAGGAGACACCAGTGCAGTAGCAGCTAGGAGATCGAACTTTTTCTAGGGCTATTTTGTTGAGAAATTGATGCCCTATGTGGCCCAACGTTGCTAGACATAGGAGAGAGAGAAAAAGGTGAATAAAATAGGTTTAAAGAGACCACCTTTTGATGGATTAGTGCCTAATTCCTCTTGGGGATATGGAATCAAGGAGAACTATGAAGATGGATCTCATTTCTTGTTCAAGGAGGCTCTCAAAGTCAACTTCGTCCAATGTTAAGGGCAAGAGAAGAAAAGTGACCTTAAAAGCATTTATACTTCGTTGCAAATGGAGAAGGCTTGTCAAGGTAACTTCGACCTCTAGGACAATTCGTTCATCAAACATCGCCCATACATAGAGATAAGCTATATAGAAATATAATTCCGCGTTGATGTCGTAAATGCATGCATCAACTAACCCTAAAATAGCGAAAATCTCATGATCAATGTATGCAGCAAAGTAAAAGACAATAGCATCAAAATTGTACTTACATGTAAGAGAATACATCCAACCATCAACACGTTTGCAAAATAAGAAGCTCCAAGATAAGAAGACTCAATCCACACAAAAATTCATCCATGATCCAAAAATATCCTCCAAGAAAAAATGTGAAGTTCTCAAGAGAGAGAATGATCCAAATCAAGCGATGATACAAAATGAATTCATCTAACTCCTATTTATAAACTCATTAGGAGTTGGAATTACCTAATTGGGCCTATATTACCCCTAAAATAAAATAATGTGCACATTAACTAACTTTTGGAGAGAAACCCACCAAACTAGCTCACAAATAAAATAATAAGCCTCTCAAGACGTCAAATAATAATCTTTGCATGTTGTAGGGCCCTCCAAGAGGCTTGATGAGGTCCGTAAGTGCCGTGATGATGAATAGGACTCTCAAAAGTGATGGACAAGGGGGTGGTCCCTTGTTCTCCAAACAATAAACCTGTGGTGCTCCCAGTGGGTGTAGGGGCACACTAATGACCTCATGGGTTTTCAAGTAAGTCGAAGATTCCTATAAACCATCTGTAAGGGCTCAAATGATCGAATGAATGATGCCACATCAACGTACAAATCCTGGATCCCCTGCCAAGTGTATGGTGAAACTGTGGGGTTGACTAGACATGGTGTACTAGGTGCATCTTTCTTGTCTAACAGGTTGATCTCGAGCAATATTTGAACATCTCTGCGGATCCATGGAGTGCTATCTACTATTGTGGAGGCCCATGGCTCTCTACACACACCCTACATGTGCCAATGTAGCCCTTTGGAGAGTTAGGACCTCGTATAGGGAGACCAAACTCAGGATGGGATCCATCTGCAATCCAACATACGATCCAATGCGTCCTCTAGCCTTCCAGTACAACAAGTCATTAAAATAATCGGGTAAAAGAGCTTACAAACCATGGACAACAAGTGGACACTCCATAATGGCATGCCCTTCCATAGTGGGCCTTGGCATGTGCTAATGTCTCCAAGCTCCAAAGGGGGTTAGCCAAGTACTTTATTAGGTGGTTTCTTTCTTTAGAGGGGATAGTATGTCCAAGGTACGTCTCTCAGATGGTGGCAGCATGTAATAAAGAGGTGAATGGAATAGGGAATGAGAGGGGCAATCCTGGGCCACATATCAGGGTACAAGGGTAGCTAAAAGAAGGGAAGCCCACACCTAGGTATATAATGTATAGGAGGGAGAAATTGTGGTACATGAGGTGCCCTGACCTTGATTTTCCACCCTTCTTTATATGCCTTTTTCCTTTTATGATTTTTCTTTGATTAACTGTTAAGGGCTCTCAGGATAAGAGCATGATGTATAAGATATAGCAGTGGATACCCCCTTCTTGGTGGGGCAGGTCATTGCCCTCTAGGGGTTGGGACAATTAGGGGTTCCTGAATAATAAAGGAGGCTCATCTAGGGCCTATGGAACTAGGGTGATGGCCATGGGTTTGAGCTCATGCATTGGATTTTTCCCACGTGCTAAATATGTTTGTCCCGATTATCTTTTGCATCTTGTGGTACATTTTCCTATTGAATGTGGCCATTTATGCTTTTACTTTTCTTTTTTAGTTGCTTCAACCTTCGGGGCATCGTTCCAAGCTTGATCCATGGTGGGGGCAAGGGAATGGGGAGGCTAAGCCTATGTGGACCCAGTGAGGAAATGTTGACCCAGGTGGGAGAGATAACGAATGAGGGTACAGTGAGTGGAAGGGGAGTGATATTTGTGGATAAGGGAGTTGGACCATGCAACCAAAGTTGGGGTTTCCCAAGTAGTACCACCCTAAAACCAAATGGTCAGTAAAGGAGACCCCATGGGACTAAAATCCAAGGGTAACATCCAAAAGAGGTCAAGGGGACAAAAGCACAAACTAAGCCCACTCTTTCTGTCGAATCCCCCCATTAATCCATGCCCAAAAGTGTCCATGATAAGTGAACCCAATAACTCAATTACCAAATGAAAAGACATACCTTTAGGTTCGAGAGGCCCACCTTCAAACATATGATCAATAGAGATGGGTGAGGGACCACATGGCTAGCTCAGGTGGCCAAGAAATGGCACAACGAGTTAGTTGAGGGCTACAAGGGGTTGTTCACTACCAATTGAGGACCAAATGGAGAAAAATTACTCCTAGGGATATCACCCACAAAGTGGTGAGTAAGAGGAGCAACACCTAGGGCAAGAAATTTTATGGATGAAACTCGAGTAGATGCCCACCAAACTTGGAGCATAGGTAGCCTAGACCCTAAACTTGATGTTTAGGCTCTCAAATTCTTGAAAAATATCCAACCTAAAATTTCGTTGCAAGCCCTAGATTTTTGCCCTGCCTTGTAAGGACCGAATTTTAAGAGGAAGAGTTATTGATGAAAATTAGAGATGACCACCAAAGACTTGGATTAGTTCCTTGTCCTTTGGGAATATGGAGACTTAGGATGTTCAAGATGAGTTAAATCGTCCCTAAGGATGCTCAAAATTGATGCTGTTAAGTCCCTATAATACTAGTATATTCCCCTTATTGTTATTGTTAGTGTAGCCCCTATTGTTATTATTGTGCGCATGTATCCCCCATGTTGTTATTGTTGTGCCCTTACATTATTATTGATATGTAGGCTCTGATTATATTGTGACCCCTTAGACTGCTATATATACCAAGGAGGTCTTATCATTTGTATCATCCAAGATTTTTTCATTCAAGTAATGTAAAGGAGGTTTCCCCCTCGAAAAAGATAATTTCTAAGTCGTTGATCTATCTTTTCTTCTATTTTGTGAGTTGGTTGCATAACATTTGGTATTAGAGCTTTGGATTCTAGGGTTTCTCTTCTTCAAACAGGTCATCATGGAATTTTCACTATAAACTTTTTCTACGAGGCATCAGAAGCTGAAATTGCAACCATGGAGAGCCGAAATATTGGTGAACTTCGGGTATGAATTTCAGATCTTGGTTCGTTATATTTTCTGAGATATGATCCGAGGAAATTAGGGTTTTTACAGGCTCCAAAATTCAATCTCAAACAAGTGACCTGGGGAAAATCGTCACAACTTTCTCTCCGAGCATCGGATTTGAATTTTGTAAAAAATGGTTGAACATGCACAAACTGTAGTTTCTCGTGTATCATTTTCAGGGTTGAAGGTCAAAATAGTGACACGTGGCAGTCCGTACAAGTTCGCTCTACTGAACCAGTTAATAATTAGGTCATCGTGGGAAATTGGGAATAACTATTTCTTGAAGAATCCAATCTCGATCTCACTTGTGGGGTTGGAAAGAAGACTCAGAGGGCTACCATAGGACGAAAGTCCAGACGTTGAGATCCGAAATTACATGGATACAAAAGTTTCAATATCGAGCTCCTAAAACTCAAGAAAAATGTGTGTATCTTTTAATTTTGCATAAATTTTGTTTGAAAAATCAGTTTGAAGTGATTCAAAGGGCATATTGAAGCATAGATATCAGTATTTGGTTCTAAAATGTCTCCCAAACAAATAATTCTACACCCATTAAACCCTTAGAAAACTCTATTATGACGCATGAAGAGGAAGAATTGCAACATGATATATCAAAATTACAGGACTAAGTGCAAATTGCAACAAATTTCGCGCTCACAAAGAACAGCCAAGGATGACATGGATGGTATGAAAGGAAACATGGAGGTTTTTAAAGTAGACATGGATGCAATGAATGTCAAGTTGGAAGGGTTGACAAAGTTGTTGCAAGAAAGGCTTCCCGGTGGTGACAAGGTAATCCATGAAAATCATGATGAGGAAAAAAGGAATATGAATTATGATTTTAGGGACTCCAATGTGGGGTTTAAGAACCACCACATTCCAAAGATAGATATGAGGAAGTTTGATGGCAAGAATCCAGTAACATGGATTCTACAGATGGAGCAATATTTTGATCTACAGGATGTGAAACCATCATAAAAGGGACGTATTTCATCTTTATATTTAGCACCCAATTTGTCTGTATGGTATAGATGGCTTTGTTCTTGTAAATCACTTGTCATTGGTCAATTTTTACAGAGGAAATGATAGCACATTATGAAGATACAAAGAGCAACACCTTCTTTAGCCAATTGATAAATATCAAACAAAAGGGTTCAATGGCGGAGCACATTGAAGACTTCCAAA
Organism: Pinus albicaulis; assembly: GCA_034641835.2. Taxonomy (NCBI): domain Eukaryota; kingdom Viridiplantae; phylum Streptophyta; class Pinopsida; order Pinales; family Pinaceae; genus Pinus; species Pinus albicaulis. Next base: position 527,524,232 of record CM076576.1, on the reverse strand, counting down.
AATTGAATATTAAGGTAAATGACATTCCAGAGGAGCATAGGATTGATGTCTTCATAGGGACTTTAAAAGATAATATCCAACATGAGGTTCGCCTTTGGGAACCTAATTCATTGGAGAAGGCATTTAGGGTGGCAAGAAAAGTTGAAAGCAAAATAATGGCAACAAGGAAGTCTACCACTCACAACTATAAAGACGGAAATGTTGTTGATCCTAGTCTTCCACAACCTATAAGGTTGACACCACAACAATTGTGTAGAAATTTTAACCCAACCCCAGTTATCAGTTTCTCCTTATTTCTCCCATGTAGTTAAATGCCCATTCCCATACCCATACATTCAACAAGCTGGAAATAGTAAATATTTTCTGAAAACACAAATTCTGGAAATTTCAAAGTGCTGAAAATGCAAAAATAAAAACTCAGAAAATATATCAGCCACACACACAGAAAATGACATGTTGATTTTTGGTCAACATGACCCTGGAAAAACCCCCTACAACTCTTGGGAAAACCAGTTCGAAAGCTCTTCTTTATTTCTGGAAAATGCTTTTACAGAGAAGTGAAATATACAGAAAAATTTCCAGCAAACAATGCACAGACTTATCTCGTTTTTCGTGCTTGCCTCCACCTCGAAAAATGTGCCAAATCAGCAAAATAGTTATAACAAAAATTTATTACAGCAGGAGATAATCAACATTTAATGCTGTACGTCCTCCTCGAAAACCGTGCCAAAAATTCTGTACTACTGTACGAACTATACGGAAATCACAACACCCTCTTTCAACCTCGAAAACTGTGCCAACTCAGCCTCGGAATACGTGCTGCTCACTGCTACTTCTCCTCCTCGAAATCTATGCTTCCTTGTTGCTGTACGAACCTCAAAAAACATGCCCACTGCTGTTGTACGGAAATCTGCCTCGAAAAATGTGCTAGTTTAATGTTGTACAGACTACTGCCTCGAAATGCGTGTAGCCTCTAGTTGCTGTATGACTTGCTGAACTGCTCCTCTCCTTCACTTTCTCGAATCCAGAAATTTCTCCAGCTCTCTTCTCCTCCTCCTCTCAATCTGCTCATGAAAGACTGAACGATCTTTTCTCTTCTTTTCCTCCTTTAACCTAACGCTAAGTGACTTTTGGGGAATACCTAAATCCAATGGCTGAGATAGCTTTAGATCTAGGGCTGAGATTAAATGTGCATTTAAATCTCACTTTCTATTTTTTAATTCACCCCACTTTAATAAAGACCCTCTTAGTCATTTATTTCCAAAGTCACTTTTCACTTTCTAATATCACAATGACTTTATTTAAGTCACTTTAAATTTAGACTTAGTAACTTTATCACTTAAAGTCACATTTAAATTAAATTTGACTTTACAACTTATAAAGTCACTTTAGGAGAAAAAGTTAAATTCTTTTGGACACTTTTCCCTAGGCCAAAGATCAAAGCCTTAGAGAACCACTTGTCCTCTGGTACCCAAATTTTAACACTCCCTCTTACTGAGGAAAGTGTTCCTCGCCACACCCATCTTGTCTTTGAAGTAGACATGTTTGCCCCCTGGTAAGGCTTTGGTGAATATATTTACTACTTGCTCATTAGTGGGAATATACTCAAGCTTCACAGCTCCTTTTTGAACAGTCTCTGATGAAATGATATCTGATCCCGATATGCTTTGACCTGTCATGAAATACTGGATTCTCCATGAGTTTAATGCAACTCTGATTATCATAGGAAATCATTGAAGGTCTCAACGGTTGACCAAATAAGCCAAACAACATCTTGCGAAGCCATATGGCCTCACAACTAGCTAAACTAGTTGCCATGTACTCTGCTTCCACTGAGCTCAATGTTATAACTGCTGCTTTCGGCTGAACCACGACACAACTGCCGAACCCAATCCAAAACAACACCCTGAAGTGCTCTTCCTACCAGAAGCACAACCTACCCAATTAGAATCAGTGTACCCTGCTAATCTCACTACATCTCCCTATCTATAATCCAGACCATAATCCACTGTCCCTTGCAAGTACTGCAAAATGTGTTTTGCATCAACCTAGTGCACTCTCCTAGGCTCACACATGAACTGGTTCATCGTGTTGATTGCAAAACATATATCTGGTCTAGTGTTGACCAAATACATCAAGGAACCAATCAGTTGTCTATACAATGTGGGATCCACCAACTCGGAATCTGAAGCGTGAAGCTTCTTCTAGTTAGTGATCATAGGTGTCGACATGGGTCTACAATCCTCCATGTACAATTTGCTATGGATGTCCACAATATACTTCCCCTGTCCCAGGAAGAAATGCCCCTCCTCCTGCCAGACCTCCAAACCCAAAAAGTAATGCATCAAGCCAATGTCCTTCATCTTGAACTTTGAAGCAAGATCTCTCTTGCAGCCCTCTATGAGTCTCTCTGCACCCGTAATGACCAAGTCATCCACATATAGCACCAGAATGAGAGGCTCCTCACCTATCACAATAAAGCATAGGTTCGGATTTGCATCACTTTTTGTGAAACCCATCTCCTGCAAGTACGTATCAATCTTGGAGTACCAAGCTCTAGGAGCTTGCTCCAAACCATAAAGTGCCTTCTTCAGTCTGCATACATGGGACTCCTTCCCATGTACCTCAAAGCCATGCTGCTGCTCAATGTACACCTCCACCTGTATGAAGCCATTGAGAAATGCGGTCTTCACATCCATCTGGCAGATCTACCAACCCATCTCTGCTGCTATTGATATAATGGAGCGAATGGAAGTCTATCGAGCCACGGGAGTGAAGGTCTCCTCATAGTCTACTCCCTCTACTTGGGAGAACCCTCTAGCCACAAACCTAGCCCTGAACTTCTCAATGCTGCCATCTGCAGTGTGCTTTACCTTGTAAAGCCATCTGGAAGTAACCACGAATTTGCCCTCAGTTCTCGACACCACCTCCCAAACATCATTCTTCATGATAGAAGAATACTTCCCCTGCATGGCCTCTCTCTAGACTTGTTGGCTAGCTACCTCCTCATAGCTAGAAGGCTCAGAGTCAATGATGTTGGCAACCATTTCCATATAGCTACAAAACCGCTCAGGTGGTCTACTCTCTCTGACCGGTCTCTTCAGCCCAGCAACAGATGTGGCCTCTCTCAAGGTATCCTGAAGCCACTTGGGCTTCCTCTTCCCTAAGCACACTTCTCCCACCGGAGAGTGAAACTCCTCATCCTCATTAGAAGCCTAAACTCCTGAATGTATGTTTGCTGTCCTCCTACCTGAACCTTTACCTATAGATGTTGAAGTACCGTGTGAATTGTCCATCAGTGGACTGCTTAGTGAACTGCTCTGCGGATTGCTTTGCATGTTGCCCGAAGCATCACCCCTCTGACTTTGCGAGCCACTGCTCACTGATGGACCTGACACCGTAATCGATGTACCTCTTGATCCCTGCCCATTGGATCCCTATGACTTACTCAGCTGCTCCTGAGGGTCTGGCTGATCCAGATACTCTAACTCCCGTGACCTCCTTAAAGCCCTGTCCTCCTCAAACTTCACATCCTGCTTGACAACAACTGTCCTCTGTGCAGGAATATAAATCCGAAAGGCTTTCGAGATATCACTGTAGCCCACAAAGATACCCTTCTCTGCGATGGGCTCTAGCTTGGTCCTCTTCTCCTTTGGTACGTAGGAGTATGCAATACACCCAAAGATACGAAAATGACCAACATCAGGCTTCTTCCCAGAAAAAGCCTCCTCCGGAGTCACATGCCCCAAGTCCTGATGTGGACTCCTGTTCTGCAAATACACAAAAGTGTTGCAGGCCTCTGCCCACAAAAACAACGACAACCCCTGATCATGTAGCATGGCTTTGGCAACCCCAACGATAGATCTGTTCTTCCTCTTGGCAACCCCGTTCTGCTGGGGGTTGTAAGGAACTGTGAACTCCCTCCTAATGCCTGCCTCCGCACGATAATCAACAAACTCACCAAGGGTGTACTCCCCTCCATTGTCCGACTTGAGGGACTTGATCTTCCGACCTGTCTGAGTCTCCACAAGAGCTCTGAACTCCTGAAACTGCTTGAAGACCTCACTCTTGGTCTTCAAGAAATAAATCCAAGTCTTCCTGGAGTGATTATCAATGAATAAAACATAGTACTCATATCCACTCAAGGAAACATGAGACATCCGACTGCTCACATCGGTATGAGTCAAATCAAGAATCCCAGTCGATCTGCTATCACTGCTAGGAAAAGGGGATTTGGCAAAATTCCCCATAACACATCCTCTGCGTGTATCAATGTAATCAAAACTGAAATTTGGCACACCTGTAGTGATCTCCCGCAATGTCCTCAAGGCCCCATGATACATGTGCCCCATCCTGCGGTGCCAAATCTCGCACAGCTCTGAACTGCTAGCTCTGCTGCTGGTACTACTGCTCAATGCCAAAAGGGGCTGAAGCGCAAACTTGTACACCTTGGCATGGCGTACACCAATCACTCTAGCTGAATCAACTGGAGCGCCCCTAGGATATATAAGCACCTACCCTCTCCTAGAAAATACCTCATACCCTTTGTCCTCCAACGCTGATATGGATATAAGGTTCTTCCTCATCCTTGGCACATATAGAACATCTGACACTTTCAAGGGAGGTTTGGGTTCCCTATCAAATGTCAATGTCCCCACACCAACTGCTCTAACAATGCTGTCATCTCCGAGTTCTACCTCTATATCAGTGCCACTCTCTGAAAGCTCTGAGAAGTACTCACAGACTCCTGTCATATGACGTGAAGCCCCACTGTCAACATACCAAATACCTGAAGATGCTTCGCTAGTGGAGGGAAATGCACACTCCCTCTCAACCTCTGTGGCAGGTGATCCTGCACTAGTGGACTCACAAGCAATGAACCCAAACTCTCGGTCAAAGCTCTCCGAAAAGTCCTTTATCTTTGCTGATGCTGCCATGGTCTTGTCCTTTCCCTTCTTCTTCTTCTCCAGACACACAACTGCATAGTGTCCCATCTTCTGAAAATTCCAACACTTTACCTTGGAATAGTCCTTCTGTGTGTTCACCTGTTTACCTTTACCTTTGCCTTTGCCTCCACCACCACTTGTGGAAGCTTGCTTCTTTCCCTTGCCCTTCTTGCCTCCTACTAATAGTGCTACATTGTCATCCTCCTCAACTGGTTTGGCTGCCCCAAGCTGGTTCTTTCTGATTTCATTCTGTATGCAATCATCCCACAACCTCTCCCAAGTGGGAAGGATCTCCCGTGCAACAATCCCATCAGCAAAATTTAGCCAAGTACTGAGAAGGCCATTCACTGTAATCCATAGAAACTCAGTGCGTGGAATGACCTTTCCAACTACTGCCAACTCATCTCTCACATTAGTGATCTTTGTGAGGTATGTAGTAACACTATCAATCTTTGCCACCTTAATGGCCTTTAACTTCTCCCTTAGGACCATTTTTCTGTTCTCATTGGTACTTTGGTAGAGATTGGTCAAGGCTGTCCACATATCATGAGCAAGTCTCTTTCCTCTCACATGAAGAATGCAATGGTCTTTAATACCATCCAAAATTAGTCTCTTTCCCTTATTATTCTTCTTATTAAAATCTGCCAACTGAATAGGGTCAACAAGCATATTAACAGGGCGTTGTTGGGTATGCACCATTATACCCCAGACTTCTACCTCCTCAAAGATGCTTTGCATTCTCTCCTTCCATGCACTGTAGTTGCTATGCCCATCCAACCTATCCTCCACCCTCAAGTCCAAAGATATGCTTTCTGTCCTAACAAACTGAAAATTTCACTGCTGTGGTAAAGGTTCAGTTTTTTGTGTGAAATATAAGCTTGCTGTAATTTTTCAATTGCTGTCCCAAACTGCACTTTTCAGCCAACCTAGCTCCGATACCATGTAGAAATTTTAGCCCAACCCCAGTTATCAGTCTCTCCTTATTACTCCCATGTAGTTAAATGCCCATTCCCATAACTATACATTCAACAAGCTGGAAATAATAAATATTTTCTGAAAACACAATTTCTGGAAATTTCAAAGTGCTGAACAAATAAAAACTCAGAAAATATATCAGCCACACACAGAAAATGACACTCTGATTTTTGGTCAACATGACCCTGGAAAAACCCCCTACAACTCTTGGGGAAAACCAGTTCAAAAGCTCTTCTTTATTTCTGGAAAATGCTTTTACAGAGAAGTGAAATATACAGAAAAAATTCCAGCAAACAATGTGCAGACTTATGTCGTTTTCTGTGCTTGCCTCCACCTCGGAAAATGTGCCAAATCAGCAAAACAATAATAACAGAAATTTATTACAGCAAGAGATAATCAACATTTAATGTTGTACGTCCTCCTCGAAAATCGTGCCAGAAATTCTGTACTGTTGTACGGAAATCACAACAGCCTCTTTCAACCTCGAAAATTGTGCCAACTCAGCCTCGGAATGCATGCTGCCCACTGTTGCTTCTCCTCGAAATTTGTGCTTCCTTGCTGCTGTATGAACCTCGAAAAATGTGCCCACTGCTGCTATATAGAAATCTGCCTAAAAAACTGCACTGATTTAAAGCTGTAAATACTGCTGCCTCGAAATGCGTGCAACCTCTAGCTGTTGTACGAATTTGTTGAACTGCTCCTCTCTTTCACTTTCTTGAACCCATAAATTTCTCCAGCTCTCTTCTCCTCCTCTCAATCTGCTCATGAAAAACTGGATGATCTTTTCTTTTCTTTTCCTCCTTTAACCTAACCCTAAGTGACTTTTGGGGAATCCCTAAATCCAATGGCTAAGATAGCTTTAGATCTAGGGCTGAGATTAAATGTGCATTTAAATCTCACTTTCTATTTTTTAATTCACCCCACTTTAATAAAGACCCTTTTAGTCATTTATTTCCAAAGCCACTTTTCACTTTATAATTTCACATTGACTTTATTAAAGTCACTTTAAAATCATACTTGGTAACTTTATCACTTAAAGTCACTTTTAAATTAGATTTGACTTTACAACTTATAAAGTCACTTTAGGAGAAAAAGTTAAATTCTTTTGGACACTTTTCCCTAGGCCAAAGATCAAAGCCTTAGGGAACCACTTGTCCTCTAGTACCCAAATTTTAACAAATCGGAGGAAAAAAGAACAAAAGGGATTTGTTATAGTTGTGATAGCATATACACTAAAGGTCATAAGTGCACTGAGAAGAAATTATTCTACATAGATCGTCAAGAGAAGGAAGAAAAGGAACAAGAAACATCAAAATTGGAGGATATACACGAAGAAGCAACCCCAGAGAAAGAAGAAATGAATCTGACCATATCTTGTAATATATTGGTAGGAATTACCACTCAAACTCTCAAGATAAAATGATATATGAAGAAGAAAAAGGTAATAGTTCTGATTGATTCGAGTAGTACCCATAATTTTATTCATTGTAAGATAGCCAAGGAATTGAATTGCTTCCTATATCCAGCATTAGAGTGTGTAATATCCCAAATTGGGAACAAACAACAATATAAAGCACATGACTAAAAACTACAACAAAATAAAAATAACATCAGGACACACAGATCGGAGCCAGTAATAGATGCTGAGCCATTTTATTAATCGATCGAAAATAGTCAATAGAGGTGCCACGAAAGGTAGCACCCGGGCCTGCTCTAGGCATGCTGAAGAGCAGCTATGAAACCAACCAATAATTCTGCTGAAAATAGACTCTGCGTGGCTCTCCCTCTGCGCTGCTAGTGCTAGGACTGTTGCTGTTGGCTGGAAATGATCTGCTGGTTGGGCTTGCTCCAATGCTCAGAAAATTTTGGGATTAAAATCCCGGGCTCTACTCACAAGACCCACACCCGCGAAGGGTTTCTAGAAATGCCGAACCTACAAAGTAGCCCCTTTGGGCTTGGCATGCTGCTCTGCAGGGTGAATCAGTGTTCTGGCTGGAATGCTGGAAAGTGCCTTTGAAATCCTACTCCAAATCCCTGGTAGGAGGTGGCTAACCTCCCCTTCAAACTTCCGGATGCAATTTTTTCTTCCTCCCTGTTGAAGAGTGTAACTAGGATCGGCCTTCATATTGACTATGTAATTATGTAAAGAAGAAGACAAAGATAATAAAAATGCATTTTTGTTATGCTTGCTTCTATTAGGTTTTGTCTTCTGATTGTAAATGTACTCAAGAGTCATATATATATGAAGTGTCTAGTCATAAGGATATGCTCCAAATACCTTGTCATATAGATGTGAAAGCATGGCTCGAGAATGGTGTAAATACTCTTCAAGACAACCTACAATATGCTGGAAGAACTCCTCTACAAGTCGGCCTATAAATAACTAGCAAGTCGGCTCATGAACCGTCACATCTCTTCATGGTCAGGTCAAGTTATTACAAGACCTGACCACTATAAATAGCCTACTGTGTTGCGCATAATAGAACACAATCTTGGACTCTTCTGTAATTTTCAGTCAAGATTTCAGTGATAAGATTACGGTGAATTCAGGAATAGTTCTGTGATTAAATACGAAGGAAGGACAAAAATACAAGTGAGGAATTAAAAGTGGAACAACGAAGTATTCAAGGGTGAATCTATCTGCAATAAGTGTGAGTTTGGGACTGCGTAAAAGAGAGACAAGCAAAGGAAGAAGGCTGTCACATGTACAAGGTTTGGGAATAAGTATCTTGGACTACATCACTGTAAGCCAAGAAGTAACAGAAGTGTGTAATACAATAAGTCTACTTAGCACAGAAGAATTAAGGAGAATCATCTTTGTCATAGAGAAAGGATATCATTATAGCATGGACTGAGATAGGATGTGTGTACAATTGAAGAACATAACCAGCAAGATCAAGTGGAGATGCAAGGTGTGCATAGGATTGTCCAAGTCAAGGTGTTGATATCTTAGTAGGGATCACACACGGCCGAAGTAGGGAAATACAACGAGAGAGATTGAGATCTCCTGTCCTGGTGCAGAAAGGTGCAGGATGGTGCAGAAAAGAAGGATCAGTCCAAGGAGTTAATGAAGAAGCAGTGACAAGGTCTTGGAGGCATACAAGGTTCAAGGGTCTGTGTCATGGTCATGGTACTTGTCAATTGAAAGTCTATAAGAAGAATTTCTGGTGGGTTTTCCTCTCCAAGAGGGAGAGGTTTTGGCCCAGCCTAAATTTGAGTCTCTTGTGTTTTGGTAATTGACTTGATGAAAGACATAATAAGCTAAAAAGAGAAGACATAAGTAAACGAAGTAAGCTCACAAGTAATTATCAAGAAGAGAATTTGAATTAAACCTAGCCCTACCTAATTCTCAACATGGAATCAGAGCTAAGCTGCTGAACACAAGGGCTACTTGACAAGAAGACACTCCAGGAAGAAAAGATCAAAGTCTGGGTTGAAAAGTCAAATCATTTTGCAAAGAAGACTCTCAAGTTATTTCAAGAAAGATCTTCAATCTCATTCAAAGGATCAACTCATCAAAAAAATAAGCTTTGTCATCAAAGATTTACATTCAAAATATTGTTGGAAGAAACATCATCCTTTGAAGATATCCTTTATCATCAAGGATCCAAGAACACCTACATTGAAGATTTCAATCTTAGAAGAAGCTCTTGACTTCATCTTCATCATCATCAAGGAAGCTGCAACTCACTCTACTCAAGTAAGTATCTATGACCTTATTTAAATCTGTCAAGATGACTTACTGTAAAGAGAGCAACAAACTGGTTGGGTCATCAAACTTTAGTGCATGGAAGAAGAGGACAGATTTGAATCTAATTGAAGATGCAGTTATGAACTACATCGAAGGATCTACAATTCAACCCTCAAAAGAAGATGCTCCAACTCATGCCAAGTACATGAAGGGAGAAATCAGAGCCCAGATGATTCTCATAGAATCCAATTAAGGACTCACTCATTCCCTATGTATCAAAACTAAAGTCTGCAAAAGAAATATATGAGAAACTGGTGGAGCTATTCTCTACGAGAACTGCAGGAGAAGCAATCTCTCTGAGACAAGAACTTTATAAAATAAAATTGTCAAGAGAAGAAGGAATCACTTCATACTTTATGAGGATTTCTGAAATAAGAGACCAACTGCAGGAATTGGTAGAAGTAATGTTTGACACTGAGATGGCCACATTGGTGCTAAATGCTCTATCAGAAGAATGGGGAAACTTCACCTCAAGTTTATATGGGAAGAAATCAGCCACACCATTCCATGATTTATGGTCTCTATGTAAAATAGAGGAAACAAGAATGAAAGCCAAAGATGATACAGGATCAAGTGAAGGGAATCAAGCCTTTGCAGCCATATCCAGGAAGAAAGGAAGATTCAGAAAATTTGGTTCTCAGAATAAAAGAAGAAATATGGACAAGTATGATGCTTTGGATGCAATGAACTTGGGCATTATAAAAGAGATTGTCCTAAATCTGGAAAGGACAAGAGGAGAAAGGAAGAAGCCCATGTCACAGATATGAGGGAAGACCCTGATGCAAAGAAATCTAAGAAAGAAGAAGCGAGAGATCTCTATTATGATTGAGATCATCTTCCTCTTTAAGCGATTTTTGTTGGTTGTAAAATAGTATGATAGGAAGCATGGTAGGAGCTCTTGGTGAAACAGCTCCTGGAAAACCTCACTGATAACAATACTGAAGGAAGGCATTCATCAAGATCAAGGGTCATCATGGAAATAGGTGCTAATAGTTTCTAATGGAATTCTTTATGAATTCACTGGTTAGAAAGAAAGAAAAAAGGTTTCATCAAAGAATTCAATGATACAGAATTCTGGGATTAGGATGTGATGACATATTGATGAAGCAGGTCAATAGGAATGAAGTTCCTCATTCTAGTAAAATTGCTACAGGATGTCTCAAAGGAAAAAGGTATGAGGTATATATATATGCTGACACTGGATGCTGTGTAGTCATGTCATATGGTTGCAGGCAATGAACTTTAGAAGTATGATCTGTCACGGTGCACAAACATATGAAATTAACATAATATGTCCTCATATGGAATATGTGGTGGTTATCTATGAACAAGGAACTGGAAATTGGAATTTCCTGGGAATGAAGATGTGTAGAAAGGAAGAGATCATGAAGTGCAACCATGTCAAGAGGCAGTAATCATCCGGAAGCCAAGAATATGTGACTAGAATATCTCCTGGAAGGATATGTAGACTCTGATAGAAGTCTGGTAAAGAAGAAGATACTTGACAAAACGTATCATTAGGAGATGTGTCAATTTGAATAAAGGATGTCGATGCCTACAGGAAGATGTCATGGTGAAAGATCATCACTAAGGTAACTTTTGATTTAAAAGTTCATATGTATATGTTTTGTGAAAATTCTATAATGTAGAATCCTACTACAACTGCTGATTATATTTCTTCTATTGCATTCTTAACACAATTATTTAACATTTCATTGTGTTAAATATCAAAATAAAATATGCTGCAGACTTCACGATAAATAAACAACATGAAAGAAATAGCACAATTATTCACACATATACACCGTTATTTTTGGACAATTGTCCCTGGAACAACCCAACTCGCGAAAATCGGTGCAGTAGATCTGAGGGTTTCTTTATTATGCAGAAGTTTTGAGTACAAATGTGTGATTGTGATTCTCAATCAATCACATGAAGAAATATGATAAGAACAAACTAGTGAGACAATTCTCACTCTACCACGAAGTTCCGACACTGACCTGCACCCACACTAAGTAGCTCTGTGTCTCCCATGCTGGCACTGCGTCACTGCTGCTGCTGCTGGTTGTGTCTGCTTCAATGCTCACTGCTGGGTGAGACTAGAGTATCTTCCCCTTCTAGAAATGTCCTCCAGAGACTAGATGAATCCTCAGCTGCCTCTCCAACTAAAATCGGAACTCCCTCTGCTGCTTTGCACTGACCCAATGTAACTGCTGCTTGGCTATCACTATGCTGTTGCTTGTGGCTCCCTCCTTCCTTCTCTTCCTGTACTCTCTCGGCTTCAGAAACTCTTCCTCTTGAAGATTTCACCTTCCCCTCTTTGCAATTGAGAATCACTTTGATTCTTCCTTCAACTAGAAGAAATCAAACTCTAGATTCTTTCTCCCTCTGATGTATTTCCCAAATGCCCATCAAGCTCTCCTTTATAATATTTCACTGACCCATCAATGGCCAAGATTAAATCATAATCAAGGGCTAAGATTAACTGAGAGTTGATCTGTGCCTTTATCTAGAAGATTCTCACTTGATTCAACTAATACACTCTAACTAATCAATTCCCCTAAGTTTAGACTTAGGAAACCATTGAAAAATAGGATTAATTAATTTAATTAAATCATTTCTGAAAGGAATCTTCGAAAACACTTTCTGGGTATTGTGGAATACACGAGTCATAGCCTATATGTAAAATCTCAAGGCTAGAACACACCTGATGCTACCATAAATCAACACTCCCTCTTAGCGAGGAAAGTGTTCTAGCATACAACACAATGTACTGCTCTGGATACTGTAATATCTACTACTGAGTTGCTGATGTCTGACACTGTTGTCCACCAACACTGCTCAAATGTTGCATCTGAACTGTTGCTGACCCTGCATGCTGCTGCCAACTGCCACTGTACTGCAACTCCCGCTTTCAACTGCGCTGAAGACCCATTGACTATTGAAATGGATTTTCAGTCATACCCAATTGTTCTCTGAACCGAGTGAACTTAATCCTCCCCAGAGCTTTAGTGAGTATATCTACTGTCTGTTCTCCTGTGGGAATGTACTGGAGATGTATTACTCCATGCTGAACACAGTCTCTGATAAAATGAAACTCGATGTCAATATGATTGGACCGATCATGAAATACTGGATTTTCAGAGAGTTTGATACAACTTTGATTCTCACAGTAAATGCTAGTTGGCTCCATCCTGCTCCTGAATAGACTCATAAGAAGTTTCCGAAGCCAGATGGATTCACATGTAGTTGTACTAGCTGTCATGTACTCTGCTTCAGCTATGCTCAATGCTACTGACTTCTGTTTCCTGTTGCATCAGGACACCATTCCTGATCCAACGTTGAAACAGTACCCAGAGGTACTTTTCTTGTCCACTGAGCTTCCTGCCCAGTTTGCGTCTGTGAATCCACCGAGTCTGACATCCTCTCTTCGGCATACCTTATACCAAATCCCACTGTTCCTCGCACATACCTCAAGATGTGCCTTGTTGCTACCTAATGCACTCTTTTGGGTTCCACCATGAATTGACTAAGAGTGTTGACAACAAAGCAAATGTCTGGTCTGGTGTTAACCAGATACATTATGACCCGATGAGTTGTCTATATAAGGTGGGGTCTACTTCTGCGTCTTCTGATGCATCTATCTTTTTCCAAATGGTGATCATGGGCGTGGCCATGGGCCTGCAATCCTGCATTCTAAACCTCTTCATAATTTCCATGGCATACCTCTCCTGTCCCATGAAGATATCTCCATTCTTCTGACAGACCTCCAATCCTAGGAAGTAATGCATCAGCCCCAAATCCTTCATGTCGAATTCTACTTCTAGATTCCATTTGCAATCCTTGATGAGCCTAGATGATCCAGTGAGAAACAGATCATCTACATATAGTACTAATACTAATGGCTCATCCTCTACCAACAAATAGTAAAGATGTGGATCTACGTCACTCTTGACAAACCCCATCTTTTGCAAATAGCTATCTATTCGACCATACCATGCTCTCGGAGCCTACTTGAGCCCGTACAAAGCCTTCTTCAATCTGCATACATGAGACTTCCTTTCATGAGTCTCAAAACCCTCTGGCTGTTTGATATATACATCTTCTTCAATCTCTCCATTTAAGAACGTTGTCTTGACATCCATTTGATGCATCTCCCATCCCATCTATGCTGCTAAGGATACGACAGTCTGGATGGAGGTATATCTGGTAATTGGTGCGAAGGTCTCTTCATAGTCAATAACTTCCTTCTGAGTATACCCTTTTGCCACGAACCTAGCCTTATATTTCTCTACGTTACCATCTACAGCGTACTTGATCTTGTAGATCCATCGTGATCCAACAACTGATCTGCTCTGAGGTATGGGCACAACTTCCCAGACATCATTTGTCATGATAGAAGCATACTCCTCTATCATGGCATCTACCCATACCTGGTGTTGAACAACTTCTTGGAAGCTGGAGGGTTCCTCTACTTGAGCAACCAAAGCTTGGTACCTGTCAAGTAGTCTACGCTGTCTCTTCCCACTCTTGGGAGTCCCAATGAAGTTTTTTGCATCCCTCAGTATTTGCTGAGCTTCCCTACTGATCCAACCACTGGTGGAAGGATGCTCTCTCAACTCTTCCTCCTCATCTAGCTGTTCCTCAGACTGAGTATCCTTCGGATCTTCTTCTATGGAAATGTCAGTACCTGTATTGGGTACTAAAGTCTGTCTTTCTATCTGTTCTTCTTGGTGCCCTTGCTGTTCTTGGACCAAGGGAACTTCTATAGTTTTATCCTCTGTCGACATATCATGCGATTTCTGAAAAACTCTATCCTACATGAACTTAACATTGCGTCTTATCACAACCTTCTTGCTGCTAGGAATATAGATCCTATATGCCGTGGAGGTTTCATTGTATCCTACAAGATACCCCCTTTCTGTAGTTTGATCAAGCTTACTTCTCTTCTCGCTTGGTACATGACAGTATGCCATGCTACCAAATATCCGAAGGTGCCCTACCTCTGGTTTCTTCCATGTGAAAACTTCTTCAGGAGTCTTCCTAAATGCTCTATGAGGAGTTCTGTTCTGGATGTACACTGCCGTGTTGCAGGCTTCTGCCCATAAATATCTAGGCAATCCAAGGTCGAATAACATGCCTTGGCTGCGCCTACAATTGTCCTATTTTTCTGTTCTGCCACACCATTCTATTCGGGATTGTATGGTGCAGTGCACTCCTTCCTGATGCCCTCCTTTGCGCAGAAATATGTGAAGTCTCCATCTATGTATTCTCCACCATTATCTAAATGCAATGTCTTGATTTTCTTCCCCATCATATTTTCAAAAAGAGCCTTGACTTCTTTGATCTTTTCAAAGACTTCATTTTTTGTCTTCAGGAAGTAGATCCAGGTCTTCCTGGAGTGATCATCAATGAATGTGACAAAATATTTGCCACCCTTGAGAGCGTTAGTGGACATTGGTCCATAGATATTTGAGTGTATCAGTCCTAATATGCTTGCTACCCAGTTCTCACTTCTGGGAAAGGCTGCCTTAGCATACTTCCCAAGTACACATCCTCGGCATACATCATCATGCTCCGTGCTGAGAACAGGTACCCCAACAACTGTCTCTCTGAGCATATTCAATGCACCATGGTGCAAGTGCCCCATTCTTCTATGCCAAAGTTTGTTCAATCCTTTCTTGTCTTCAAGATTACTACCAATTAGTGCCATCGGAGATTCAAGCTGTAACCTGTATAGTCTGTTGCTCTTAACTCCGATCTGCTTTGTTTGCTTCCAGCTTGGGTGCTTGACATATGCCTTCTTTCCGATAAAGTGTACGTCATACCCTTTGTCCTGCAGCTGGGATACTGAGATTAAATTCATCCTAAGCCCCGACACATGTAGTACATCTGTGACCTTGACGTTGATTCCGACTTTCGTCTAAAACACTACGGTTCCTCTCCCAACTGGAGTGCATTTCGTGCAATTCCCCATAGTGATTTGGAAGTTCATCTGCTCCTCCCTATAGCTCGAGAAATATTCTCGTACTCCAGTCATATGAGTTGAAGCCTCGCCATCAATATACCATATTCCTGCAGATGTTGAACTTAACAAGCATGCATAATCCTCTTCTAACCTAGAGGATAAAACATCTAAGTCTGCCATACTTATAGTTCCCCCTATAGGTTGGACTATATTGAGGATGCGAAAACAAGGACTACGGGCACAATATGGAACACTAGTGTCTTAAAAAGGACATAAGGAATGGCATAACAAACCCTTACAACAAAAAAACTTTTAGTGAGGAGCATTAATGTTAAAAGTATAATTAAAGGCTAGCCAAGAAGATTAAGAAGCTATGACTACTATCGATTTGCATTGCCACCATGAAAGTAAGTCAAAGTTTACCAACAAACTCACATCTTCGATCCATCTTCTTTAGAACAAGACATGCCTAGATTCATTGTGGAAAATTTTTAGCCTAAAAAACTGAAAATGAGGAGGTAACAATGTTGAAGTCAAATGGTCATTTCTCGTGTAAATTTGGTCTCAATTTGAAGCTCAAATAGTCAAATGTTTATTGGATGAATTGAATGACAAGGTATTATTACTTGAATTGAATTTTAAGTTGATTCCAAATTTGTTTCAAGCTAATTATGGAATGCCGAATTTTCTTGTACTTCAATTCACTTTGAATTCCCCTACACAACAAATTACTAGAAATTCTTTGACCAAAAGTCTCTCAAAAGAAGAAAATTATGGAACACGAACAATACAACTCCATAAAAATAATTTCTTGTTTTCAACCCTCTTACCCACCACTTTGTGGGTGATATCCTTAGGAGAATTTTTTCTCCATAATGGACCTCAGCGAGCAGCCCTCACATCCTTCAACTAACTCATTGTGCCATTTCTGTGCCACCTGAGCCAACCATGTGGTCCCTCACCCATCTGTATTGATCATATGTTTGAAGGTGAGCCTCCCGAATTTGAAGGTATGTCTTGTCATTTCGTAATTGAGTATTGGATTTACTTATCATCGATACTTATGGGCATGGATTAATGGGGGGATTTGGCGCAAAGAGTAGGCTTAGTTTAAGCTCCTGTCCACTTGAACTCTTTTGGATGCTACCCTTGGATCTTAGACCCATGGGATCTCCTTTATTGACTATTTGGTTCTAGGGTGGTACTACTTGGGAAACCTCGACTTTTGATGCATGGTCCTGCTCCTTCATCTACATATATTACTCCCTTTCCACTTACTATACTCCCATTCATTATTTCTACCACTTGGATCCACATTGCCTCTCTAGGTCCACATAGGGTCAGCCTCCCTATCCCCTTGTCCCCACTTCGGGTCAGGCCTGAAATGATGCCTTGGAGGTTGAAGCAGCTTAAAGAAAAGGTACAAGCATAAATGGCCACATTCAATAGGAAATTGTACAACAAAATGCAAAAGATGACCGAGACAAAAATAATTAGCACGTGGGCAAAAGCCAATACATGAGCTCTACCCCATACCCATGGTCATCACCCTGGTTAAATAGGTCCTAGATGAGCCTCTGTTATCATCCAGGTGTAGAAATTTTGAGCACAACCCCGGTTATCAGTTTCTCCTTATTACTCCCATGTAATTAAATGCCTGTTCCCATAAACATACATTCAATAAGCTGGAAATAATAAATATTTCTGAAAGCACAAATTCTAGAAATTTCACAGTGCTAGAAAATGTAGAAATAAAACTCAGAAAATATTTCAGCCACACACAAAAAATGACACGCTGATTTTTGGTAAATATGACCCTGGAAAAACCCCCTACAACTCTTGGGAAAAACTAGTTCGAAAACTCTTCTTTATTTCTGGAAAATGCTCTTACAGAGAAATGAAATATACATAAAAATTTCAGCAACCATAACAACAGACATATCTCGTTTTCTGTGCTTGTCTCTGCCTCGGAAAATGTGTCAAATCGGCAAGTCCAAATATAAATTTATTACAACAAGAGATAACAACATTTGATGTTGTACGTCCTTCAAATCCGTGCCAGAAATTTCGTACTGCTGTATGAACTGTATGGAAATGATAGCAGCCTCTTTCAGCCTCGGAATGCATGCTGCCCACTATTGTTTGTTCCCCTAGAAATCTGCATTGTATGGACCTCGAAAGTCGTGCCCACTGCTGTTGTACGGATTTTTTGTCTCGAAAACTGTGCCAATAAATGTTGTACACACTGCTGCCTCGAAAAGCGTGCAACCTCTAACTGCTGTACGGATTTGCTGAACTGTTCCTCCCTTTCACTTTCTCACGCCCAGAAATTTCTCCAACTCTCTCTTTCTCCTCTCTCATTCTGCTCATGAAAGACTGAATGACCTTTTCTCTTCTTTTCATCCTTTAACCTAACCCTAAGTGACTTTTGGAGAATCCCAAAATCGAATGGCTGAGATAGCTTTAGATCTAGGGCTGAGATTAAATGTGCATTTAATTCTCACTTTCTATTTTTCAATTCACCCCACTTAAATAAAGATCCACTTAGCCTTTTATTCCTATAGTCACTTTTCACTTTCAAATTTCACATTGACTTTAATAAAGTCACTTTAAAATTAGACTTAGTAGCTTTATCACTTATAAAGTCACTTTTAAATTAGATTTGACTTTACCACTTATAAAGTCACTTTAGGAGAAAAATTTAAATACATTTGGACACTTTTCCCTAGGCAAAAGATCAAAGCCTTAGGGAACCACTTGTCCTCTAGTACCCAAATTTTAACACTCCCTCTTATCGAGGAAGTGTTCCTCACCACACCCATCTTGTCTCTGAAGTAGACATCCTTGCCACGTGGTAAGGCTTTGGTGAATATGTCGGCTACCTGCTCATCTGTGGGAATATACTCAAGCTTCACAATTCTCTTCTGAACATAGTCTCTGATGAAATGATATATGATCCCGATATGCTTTGACCTGTCATGAAATACTGGATTCTTCGTGAGTTTAATGCAACTCTGATTATCACAGTAAATCACTGAAGGTCTCAACGCTTGACCAAATAAGCCAAACAACATCTTGCGAAGCCATATGACCTCACAACTAGCCAAACTGACTGCCATGTACTCTGCCTCTGCTAAACTCAATGCTACTGACTGTTGCTTTCGGCTGAACCACGACACAACTGCCGAACCCAACCAAAGACAACACCCTGAAGTGCTCTTCCTATCAGAAGCACAACCTGCCAAATCAGAATCAGTGTACCTTGCCAATCTCACTCCATCTCCCTGTTTATAATCCAAACCATAATCCACTGTCCCCTGCAAGTAACGCAAAATGTGTTTGCAGCAACCCAGTGCACTCTCCTGGGCTCACACATGAATTGGCTCATTGTGTTGGCTGCAAAACATATATCTGGTCTAGTGTTGACCAAATACATCAAGGAACAAATCAGCTTCCAATACAAAGTAGGATCCACCAACTCAGAATCTGAAGCATGAAGCTTCTTCCAGTTAGTGATCATAGGTGTCGACATGGGTTTGCAATCCTCCATGTGAAATCTGCTAAGAATGTCCACAATATACTTCCCCTGGCCTAGGAAGAAATGCCCCTCCTCTTGCCACACTTCCAATCCCAAAAAGTAATGCATCAAGCCAATGTCCTTCATCTCGAACTCCGAAGCAAGATCTCTCTTGCAGCCCTCTATGATTCTCTCTACACCCGTAATGACCAAGTCATCCACATACATCACCAGAATGAGAGGCTCCTCACCTACCACAATAAAGTATAAGTTTGGATCTGTATCACTCTTTGTGAAACCCATCTCCTGCAAGTACGTATCAATCCTGGAGTACCAAGCTCTAGGAGCTTGCTTCAAGCCATAAAGTGCCTTCTTCAGTCTGCATACATGGGACTCCTTCCCATGCACCTCAAAGCCCTGCGGCTACTCAATGTACACTTCCTCCTGTATGAAGCCATTGAGAAATGCAGTCTTCACATCCATCTGGTGGATCTTCCAACCCATCTTTGATGCTATCGATATAATAGTCTCATCATAGTCTACTCCCTCTACTTTGATGAACCCTCTAGCCACAAATCTAGCCTTGAACTTTTCGATGCTGCCATCTGCAACATGCTTTATATTGTAAAGCCATCTGGAAGTAACCACAGATTTTTCCTCAGGCCTCAGTACCACCTCCCAAACATTATTCTTCATGATAGAAGAATACTCCTCTTGCATGGCGTCTCTCCAGACTTGTTGGCTAGCTGCCTCCTCATAGCTAGAAGGCTCAGAGTCAACGATGCTGGCAACCAATGCCATATAGATACATAACCACTCAGGTGGTCTGCTCTCTCTAACCTATCTCTTCGGCAGAGCAATAGATGTGGCCTCTCTCAAGGTGTCCTAAATCCACTTGGGCTTCCTCTTCCCCGAGCACACATCTCCCACCAGAGTGAAAGAATCCTCATCCTCCTCAAAAGCCTAAACTCCTGAATGTTTGTCCGTTGATCTCCTGCCTGAACCTGTGCCTGTAGATGCTGAAGTACCGTGTGAACTGTCCATCAATGAACTACCTAGTGAACTGCTCTACGGACTACTCTACATGTTGCCCAAAGCACCACCCCTCTGACTCTGTGAGCCACTGCTCACTGATGGACCTGACACCGTAATCGATCTACCTCTTGATCCTTGTCCACTAGATCCCTGTGACTGGCTCAGCTGCTCCTGAGGGTTTGGTGAATCCAGATACTCTAACTCCTGTGACCTCCTGAAAGCCCTGCCCTCCTTGAACTTCACATCCTGCTTAACAACAACTCTCCTCCGTGCAGGAATATAAATCTGAAAGGTTTTCGAGGTCTCACTGTAGCCCACAAATATGCCCTTCTCTGCAGTGGGATCTAGCTTGGTCCTCTTCTCTTTGGGTACCATAGGAGTATGCAATACACCCAAAGATACGGAAGTGACCAACATCAGGATTCTTCCCAAAAAAATCCTCCTCCAGAGTCACATGCCCCAAGGCACGATGTGGACCCCTGTTCGGCAAGTACACAATAGTGTTGCAGGCCTCTGCACACAAAAACAACAGTAACCCATGATCATGTAGCATTGCTTTGGCAGCCCCAATGATGGATCTGTTCTTCCTCTCCGCAACCCCTTGTCTTGTTTTGGTCACCAACTTGCGCTTTCTTCTTAAGTTCCTCATTTTCCTTTTTCAAACTGTTAATCTCTTCCATGGAAACCATAAGTTTATTCAGGAGATCTTCAAAGTCTTCTTTGTTCTCTTCATCGTCCAGGTCTTCTTTAGCCTTGTTGTCATCTCTCTTATCTTCAACTTCATTGATGGATTATGAACTTCTTTCTTGTTTTCCGTCATCGTCTTAACTAGAGATCATTGTCAATGCCCCTTTTGAGTGAAAATCATGAAGTTTGTCCTATATGACTTTTGTTGACGAACATTTTTCAAAATTGGCCTTCACAGAATTTGGTAACCCATTCAAAATTGCCTTCATTGCTTTTGTATTGTACTCCTTGGATTCCTCGTCTATCGTGTCATTAGTAATCACGGATTTCCAAACTTCAATTCCTTGAGTCTTCAAGAAATTCCTCATTCTTGCCTCCCATATATAAAAATTTCCATTGAACAATGGAGCCTTCGCAAATTGATTGACTTCAATTTCGATGGTTGAGGAAGACACATCTTTAGGAGGATTGGAGATTTTCTTCTTTGGCTTTGCCATTTGTGTCCTAATGATCAACCTTCAAGTTGTTAGGCTTTGAGTGAAGGTACCGGCTCTGATACCAATTGTTGGAAATACTGAGAGGGGGGTGAATCAGTATTTCTTTTCAATTGTTAATTTTACCAGTTAGATCACTTATATTTAGAACAGAAAATGAACAATGATGGAATAGATACTTTTATTAATTTCTTCTTTACAATAAGTAAAGTACAATAATGATATAGGGCTCCAACCCTAGATGAAGACTCCAATATTCTAGGCTCTAACCTGTATTGTGCCAAGCACCGACTTGTTCTTTCCAAGGCTCCAACCCTATCTTCCAAGGCACCAACCTTGTGTCTATGAGGCTCCAACCTCCTGCTTCATTTCGTCAAGATATATTTGGTTATACTTCACGGCTCCCAATGTATTCTTCAATGAGCCCTGACAATCTTCAGCTTACCCTTCACTGTAGTCTACACATCACGTCATCAATGACAACCTTTCCTTCTTAGAAGGTGTCACCACTGCTCTTCATCGTACCCAAACAATTTCCCCAAATCACCTCATGATGACATCAACAATGCATCATGTTCTTCAAGGATGTCTCCAAGGGTGTCTTAGAAGTCCTTCAAACGTCTTCAAGAATCTTTCAAGGTATCTCCACGAGGGTCTTCAATAGGTCTGCACACCACTCTTACAATACCCTTCAACAAGCTGCTTCAATAAGACTTCAAGGGGTCGTTTTTCAACATCACACCATCAGGGCTTTAGTTGTGCATCATGTCACCTCACAAACTTCTACAATGTTCCAGCTATCAAGCTTGCTCAACCACTGTCCTCAATAGATTTGCACAATCCCAAAAAGGTCTACAGTAATCCCAATACTGTATCTTCAACAAAGGCAATAAATACTTCACTATAGAATGATCCCAATACAGTGCGTCCAACAAGATTCTGTAATTTTCAAAGTCTTCAAAGGGTATCACTATAACTCCACTATAAGATCTGCTCCAAAATCTGCTAACAGTTCTTTCAATGCTGCTCCAGCCAGCATACAAAATTTTGCTAAAAATGAACCACAAATTCGTGGTCCTATGCTACATATAAGGATTGATAAGATGCTCCAAAGATATTCTCAACTCTGTCACAAGGTTGTTCCAACAATTCCCAAAAAACGTGCCCTTTATCAATGCCCAAAATTGTTAATGAATTGTCATGCTGATCCAAATCCACAGTTCTGAAGTGTAATCACTGGTTTGCAAGTCTGAGGCACCACCACAGGTTTGAGTTAATACATTGTCCACTGTCCGAGGTGAAATATCACATATCTGGGCTTAAACTAGGCCTTACTGTTGACAGTATGAACCTCCACTAACTGATCCGAGAATCTGAATTTTTCAGTGCATTTTAGTGACCCAAACAGAATACACTTAACTTGCTGTTCTACTTAGTCCGAGGTCTATATTTTAAATTTGAAGCTGTCCCAATATTGAAGTATGCCCAAACTTCTCTCTTCAACCTTCAATATTTTCCTTGTTGCTGTAAAAAATATTCCTGTAATGGTTGACCGAAATTTTGTGATTGAAACGAGGTTCTACGGTTTTATATTTATAATAGTTTATAAAATTTGAATGGTCACATTTGTTTGGAGGGAAGTCGACATGAGTGACTGAGTGTAGGTCGGCTCAAGGACAGATTTATTTTCTTTAACTTGAAAAATTCATATCTCCCAAACCACTTGGAGTTTCAGGCCAAGTAATAGCTCATTGGAAAGCTTAAATTATGCTCTAAAGGATGGTGAAGGGCCAAGTAAATTATGCTCTCAAGTCACTTCTTTATTTCTCCCTCCTGAAGCACCAATAATTCCAGACAGTCTTAATCTTCAGGAAGAAAGACCCATGGTAGCTTTTGGCCCACATGTCGAGGAGATAGACCCCTCTACTCCTCCTTTCTATGTGTCTCTAGTTATTCATGACCTGCTGTTACACAATTGTATGTTAGCTTCTGGAGCTTCCCATAATCTTATGCCTCTAGCAGTCATGGAACAACTAGGATTACAAATCACTCGTCCATATAAAGACTTATATTCATTTGATTCCAAAAGAGTTAAATGCTTGGGAATGATTAAATATTTAGTGGTCAACCTGGCCCAAATTCTAGCAAAAAGTGTAGTAATGGACATTGTGGTGGCTGACATCCCAGCTTGCTTTGGCATGCTGTTGTCAAGGTCCCGGGGAACAAAAATTGGTGGGTCACTCAAACTAGACTTAACATATGCCAATATTCCAGTTTTTGGTGGCCAGGAGAGGAGGTTATACAGAGAAACCATATTTGTCAAGATGGTTACAAAAGCTGACAACTCAAAGAATTCACCAGTCTACAGCGAGGGAGGAGATTTCTCATGTTTGATGTTAGAAGAAGATCAAAATTTTGCTCATGAACCTTCCTTCTGTCAAATCAAGACTGAGTAGCCTTCAGAAATTTATGAAGCAGGAATATGGACGTTACATTTTGATGGAGCAAATTCAAGAGAAGGAAATGGGGCTGGAGTATTATTAATCTCCCCTACAGAAAAATGGGTGCCACTGTCTTTTAAATTGGAATATGAGGCTACTAATAATGTGGCTGAATATGAAGCGCTACTATTGGGATTGCAGACAGCCAAGAGCATGGGTATACAGAGTTTAAAAGTTCTGGGAGATTCGGAGCTAGTGGTCAGACAAGTCAGAAATCAGTGTCAAACCAAACATCCTCGGCTGAGAGCTTATAGAAATGAAGTATGGGACATGGTGGAGAACTTCTTCTCAACATTCAATATCCAGTTCATGCCTCGAGAGCAGAACATAATGGCAGATTCTCTTGCTGTAGCTGCCAGTACATTTCCTCCTCCTCAGAACCCTCTCTTGAGGTATGAAATCGAGGTACGTTACAAGCCATCTATCCCAGATAATATCAAGCATTGGCAGGTATTTGAAGATGATGAACAGATGAAGAGATTCCTGGAAACAATGGGAGAATTCTCCAACATGGAGATTGATGATTGTGAAGAAGATGAGGCTGAAGATATTTCAGAAAATAAATGGGAAGAGAAAATGGCAGGAAGTAAAGTGCTGCAGTTGAAAGGAAACATTATGCCTAGAGGGCTGGTGCCTCTAGAAAGATTATTTGACAAGAATGATATCTCATTGCAGCCGAGAAAAATAGTAGAAGAAAATCAGGTAGAAGATCTAAATCTGGGCATTGAGGCTGATCCTAAAATTGTAAAATTATCCAAGAAGGTCCCAGAGGAGTATAAAGGAAAATACCTGAAATTATTTCAATCTTACAAAGATGTGTTTGCATGGTCCTATCAGGACCTAAAAACTTTTGACATTAGTATAATGCAGCATAAAATTCCTCTGAGGGAAGATGAAAAACCTTATAAGCAGAAGCTTAGACAGATAAATCCACTGCTGCTTCCCTCCATTGAAAAAGAAATCAAGAAGCTGCTAAAAGCCAAAATAATTGTGCCATTAAGGTACTCAGAATGGGTTGCAAACTTGGTCCCTGTCAGAAAGAAAAATGGAGAAATAAGGCTATTGTGGACTTCAGGAATTTAAACAGAGCATCTTTAAAAGAAAATTATCCACTGCCCAAGATGGACCACATCCTGCAGAAAGTGGTGGGAGCCTCTAGAATGTCAATGATGGATGGTTTCTCTGGTTATAATCAGGTGGTTGTGATTCCAGAAGACCAGAAGAAAACTGCTTTCACCACACCATGGGGAACATTCATGTATGCTAGGATGCCTTTTGGACTGATTAATGCAGGAGCCACTTTCCAAAGGGCCATGGACATAGCCTTTGTCGGGGAGCAAGATAAATTTCTGGTGGTGTACCTTGATGATATAATAGTGTTTTCAAAAAATGACAATGAGCACATTGAACATTTACGAAGAAATTTTGAAAAATGCAGAAGGTATGGCCTTTCTCTCAATCCACAAAAGTATTTATTTGCATTAGAGGAAGGCAAGATTTTGGGGCATATTGTAACTAAAGATGGGGTGAGAATAGATCCTAAAAGAGTAGAGGTGATAAATAGTATTCCTCTCCCCAGAAATAAGAAAGAGGTGCAAGTGTTTTTGGGACAAATAAATTTTCTGAGAAGATTCATCCCTAACTATGCTGAGATAGTTAGGCATATAACTGATATGCTAAAAAAGAATAATGAAGTAAAATGGTCTCTGGAATCTAGGGAGGCATTCACCAGGATAAAACATGCATTTGCTGAAGCTTCTGTGCTGGCTGGCCCAGATTATACAAAACCTTTTATGATCTTTTCATTTGCTTCACCTCATACAGTAGCTGGAGTTTTGTTGTAGAAAAATGAAGATGGATATGAGCAGCCTATTGCCTTTTTCAGCCAAGTTCTCCATGATGCAGAATTGAAATATAACATATTAGAAAAACAG
Organism: Pinus albicaulis; assembly: GCA_034641835.2. Taxonomy (NCBI): domain Eukaryota; kingdom Viridiplantae; phylum Streptophyta; class Pinopsida; order Pinales; family Pinaceae; genus Pinus; species Pinus albicaulis. The sequence continues at coordinate 527,498,424 of CM076576.1, read as the reverse complement.
GCATATGCTCTAGTAAAGTCCCTTAAAGCATTTAGAAAATATGTTTTGCAGTCTCACATTACTGCATATGTCCCTACAGCAGCTGTCAAAGACATTCTCATTCAGGGAGATAGTGAAGGAAAAATAGGGAGATGGATTGCTAAAATACATGAGTATGATCTAGATATCCATCCTACTAAGTTGATAAAAGGACAGGGGCTTGGAAAAATCCTATCTGAATCAAATTATCAAGCTCTGGGCATAAATTTGTCTATGATTTCTAATGAAGAGTCTGAGAATGAAAAAGAGCAGAAAGGACTGGAGGTAGCCACTCAAAAAGCACATATAAAATATCTTACTAGTCCTTGGTACAAAGAAATAGTTGAATACCTCCTAACACTCAGTTGTCCACCCAACTGTGATAAATCAAAATACAAAGCTTTGAGGCTGAAGTCACAAAAGTATATAGTAGCTAATGGACAACTGTATTGGAGGGACCCTTCAGGCATTTTACTCTTGTGCCTTACAGAAGATGAAGTAGAGAGTATAATGATAGAATTTCATGAAGGAATCTGTGGAGGACACTACAACTGGAGGGCCACAGCTCATAAAATCCTAAAGGCTGGTTTCTACTGGCCAAAATTATTTGGAGATGTTTTTACTTGGGTCAGAGCATGTGATAAGTTTCAGAAATTTGCTGAGAAACAGAAGTTAGCAGCTTTTCCCTTGATTCCAGTTCATGTGAATGAGCCATTTCAACAATGGGGAATATATTTTATTGGAGAAATACATCCCCCATCAAGTGGACAGCATAAATGGATATTAACAGCCACAGATTACTTTACAAAATGGGTGGAAGCCATACCTGCAAGGAATGCTACTGACACTGTCATCATAAAGTTCATGGAAGAAAACATTATATCCAGGTTTGGCTGTCCTGCTAGGATAGTGACTGATAACGCACAGGCCTTCAAATCTGCAAAATTCGTGAATTTCTGTCAACAGTATAATATTGCACTTAATCATTCCACAACATACTATCCACAGGGGAATGGTTTGGCAGAATCTTCTAATAAAACTTTGGTGAGGGCCTTGAAGAAAACTATAAATGAAAATCAGAAGAATTGGGATTCCCAATTGAAATTTGCTCTATGGGCGAGTAGAATCACCAGTAAGATAGCAACTAGGAAATCTCCATATGAGTTGGTATACGGACGAGCAGCAGTGTTTCCTGTGCAGCTAGCTTTACCAGTGGCTCGTTTCATGCAAGAAAGTCAGGAGGAGCCTGATGATATGGTCAGGAGAATTAATCAATTGGTAGAGTTAGAGGAAACATTGGACCAAGTGAATAAGAGATTAACAGAATATCAAGAGAGAATGAAACACATATTTGATCGGCATGCAAAAGATAGAAAATTGCAGATTGGAGATCTAGTTCTCAGATGGGATGTCCGGAGGGCTGAAAAAGGAAAACATGGCAAGTTCGATCCACTCTGGTTTGGCCCATTCAAAATTGTGGAACAAGGAGGCAATAATATGTTCACATTGGAGGATTTACAGGGTGACCTGTTGGATGCCCCTGTAAATGGCCAATTTCTTAAGCCATACTTTCAGTTTTGATTCAGGCCGAAGCAGCTTGATGTGCTATATTGTATAATAGTTCACTTTTGTGTTTGAATAAATAAGGTGTGAGCTGACATGTTACAGAGTAAAATGCAGAGGGACAAAGTAGCAGAGCCACCTAAAAGAATATCTAAAGGTCTGCAGAGTTCTTGACACGTCCAGGGATGAACATGCCATCCCCAGTTGGAGCCGATGTTGACCATATCAGCCCCTCCATTCAAATTTTCGGCCAATAGTCCCATTTGAATCCTTTTAAATCCTCTTACGTGGCCTAAGACCTACATATCCTGCCTATCGCTACCATTCCCACCCACGAAATACATCGGAAAAAGGCTAAAATCCGCACTTTAAAATATATTGGGCCTAGCCCCTTCAGTCTTAGCCCCAACACCTATTCCTCCCACACGACCCGGCCCTGAGACCAAACGCCAAATCCGAAGGCGCTTGCTGTATACAACTATCGGGCGTGTTCTTAGCCATACGATCACTCGTAGATCGGACGGTCTGCATCTCTCCCGCCTTGTGGTCCCCGCGCCCTAAAAACCACCGTTTAAACAAGCTGTTTTCCCCGCACCACTTTCGAAGGGCTGGCGGTTTTCTGCAAATCGCAGTGATTCCATACGCTGGTCGCCGTGAGTCCCTCTGTACGGTCCTAAAACCGCTCCATTTCGCGCGTTATCATCTGGTCGTGGACATGCAGCGAAATTGACGTGAGCTGTTAGATTTGTGGGTCTTCATCCGACGGTTATCATCCTTCGGAGCTGCACAGAGTTTAGTCCCCATATAAATCGTCCCGGGCCTGCCAACTCATTGCTTTCCCATGCATTCCCGACCGTTGATCTGGTTTCAAGATTGTATGGTCCAGAATTGTTCACACATCCCGTTGATTGACCAAGTCCGCCTCCACGTCTTCCCTCCCACTTGAATTTTCGTACGCCCACGTGTCATCTGTGTTTTCCCCCACCATCCATATACTCCGTTTACGTGTCATATTACAGTGTTTATGTTACGTATCTCCGCCTCGTGCATTCGTTTGTCACCCCACTGTATTTTTCATTGCCACCTTTCATTCCTCTGTCACCCTACATCTCCTCATCGTTTCACTCAATCCACATCACCATTTCGTGGTCACTACCGCATCCATTACCCTTGTGTCCAGTTTTCTTTAACATGTTTGTGGGTTTTGCAGGTTGCAACGACGAGGAAATGGCCATTACTCATGACCACCATTACAGAAGCCGAGAACGCGTGATAGGACCATATTTTAGGAGCAAAAATTATGAAAAAAGATCTGGGAGCTGCTATGATATGGCCACCATTAAAGAAAATGAGGATTTAAATCTATTAAACCCTCCAGGGTCATTCAAATGCACAGGTTGAGCAGATGAAGAATTAATGGCGCAAATAGAGAATATCGGTGAAGAGCAGGGGATTAAAGAAATGTATTTAAGGACTTTGGGGCTTTTACATAACCTTTTGGAGGCAAAGTACCAAATCGAAATCCCTGCAGATCACTAGAAATATCTTTTTATAGAAAACAATGCCCTCAAGGTTTATTTCAGCCGAATTTTCCTCAGGAAGGTACAAGAATGTTACATATTTTATTCTTCATGTATTATCCCTGGAGAAATTTGCACCTACAACATTTACTTCATGGAGCCGGCCTTAGAGTACCTATAGCACAGCATATTAATTAAGCAACATAGGTGCGAATGTTTCCGCCATTTTGTTCAAATTAAACAATTAATTGTTTTCACCTACTTCTTTTATTAGTTTCTCCTCTCCTTCCTCTATAAAAAGGAGAAAGAGAAACATTGTAAGGGTTCCAGATTTTTATCAGAGAATTGTGCTGTGAAAGGCATTTTTGTATACATTCTGTATAAGCTCTTGTGTGAAGGCTCAGAGCCTGTAGGGTCTCAGTGAGGAGGAGTTCTATCTGTAATGAGGATTCTGGTCTTTGGTATTTCACAGTATGTAACTTTCTCTTATGTGTTTAATATAACATTTCATTTCATCCACTTTCTTGTATCATGTTTTGGAATGCGAGTGGCTCATTGGTTTGGTAAGGATTCATCCTAGTTGATGCCCATACTTAAATCAGTCAAGCGCTTTAAATATGGCTCATGCATGATATACTGTTCCATATTCATCTCAACCATCTTTCTGCTATATTAGTTGCTTTGGGAGGGTGCTTTTAAAATTCCATTGTCATGTATGGATTCTTAGATTGATAAGCCCATATATGGTTCTGTTGTGTATCTGGGTATCAGCCCAATGTTGACTAGTATCTTCTTAACTTTTCTTTCACTGCATTCACTTTCTGATATTTGATTTCTGTGGCATATTACTTGAACCGGCCCTCTTTGCAGTAGATTGTCTCTTAATTGTCTGATGCTTTAATATTGGAGCTTTGCATTGTGCCTCTACAACATTACTTTCCCTGTGACAGTTTCTGTGATTTCTGGTTCCATTTAAATCAATTTCCTTGTTTTACAAGAGATAGGAGGAGAGCCTTTGGATTGACACCCCAGATTTATTATATGCTCCTTGCTATGCTAAGATGTCCTAGGAACTGGTCTATGGCAACTCTAGATTGTCTCTAGGGGAGACAACAATTGTCGACAACAAGAGGCATCATTAATAAAAATAATTTTGAGGATGAGTTGGTACATTTTGTTTGTTCAGTTTTGGAGATCTCTCTCAATTCTCTCTCTCTCACTCTTGGACACTTAGATTTTTCTTGGAGCACTCTAGCATTGGATCAAGGAAAGCAAAGGAAGCACCAAGAAGGCAAAAGGAAATAAAATATCAAGCAAGGAATATCAAGATCAAGCAGCTACAATAGGTTTACTTATATATCAATTTTCATGTGTCACTTCTTTGCTAGATTTGGCATGCATGGTACATGCATATGTGTATTTGGTTCTCTTGATGTCATTGGCATGTAATTTTCCAGGTGTGACATTGTTCTTCAGCCTAGCCTTTCCTTTTTCGGATAGCCATGCTGTGATGGGTTCTCTTATATTTGGTTAAGTTGGATTTCCAAATGGTTTTGAAACTGATTGATGTGGTCTCTAAAAGAAAGAACACATGTCCTAGGAATCCTTGAACCAGACTGGGATTGTGGTAAAGATATATTTTTGTGCCTCGGTAGGCCTATGAATTCTTGACTGGTGAATGAAGAGAGAGAAGGGAAATCCTATAAGTGTGTGCCCTCAATCAGTCCTAGGAATCCCCAACTGGTGTATGGTGAGATATACAATAAATCTTGGAGGGTGGGGTCTCGATTAGGCCTAGGAATTCTAGACCAATGAATGACAAGATATACGGTAAAGCCTGGAGACTAGGAGGTAGGAAAATTCCTCACGGTGTAAGTGGAGAAATATTGTGGCATCCATACTTGTTTAAGGCCTAGTGATTAGGTAAGGATTGTGGTAAAGACTGAGGAAACATAGTTTGGTTTGGTTTTGAGTCCCACATTGATGCTTGGAATATGGCACGGGGGTGATTGGATGAAAGAAAATTTTGGTTCAGTCAATCTATGGTCGGGTGGTTCATGGAACTCCCAAACCTGGTTGGTTTTTGGCATTCATTAATAAGAGTTTCTTCTCCTTCGTATTTAAAATGTAAATGTACAAGTTTATATGTGGATTTTATGGATGTTATATCCTTGTTATTTCTGTTGGTTATATGTTGGATATGAGTATGTTTTATGACAGACTTGATGTATGGTTTTTATCATGTTTTTATTTGCAAATGAATGTGCAAAGTATATACGTCCTAATAGATGATAATGAAACTATTGTGATATGGAAACAATTCATCTTTATGATTCTCAGATAAGCATGAGACCCCTATTATCAGTATTATCAAATTCAATTTTATGACCTGTAGATTACATATTAGTGACATGTTTGACAGAATTCCTATCATGGATAGTAGGGGTTAGATCAATTATTTGTATCAAAGTTTTCTTAGTATCCTTGTGCCCATGTTGTTTATAATTTTTGACATTTTCATGAAGTTTTGGGCAATGGCCTAAGTCTTGGCCCTTAAAAAGTGGCACAAAATTCGGGGACATTGGCACAAAACTAACTATAAAATTCCACAGTTGTTGGCATGCCTTACTGTGGGAGCGACTAGAAGGCCTCAGTCACTTGTAGGGCTTGCCATGGGGGTGAATGAGGGTCCATTTCAGTCAAATGATGATTTGTCTCAAGGGTTGACCACCTGAAAGGGTTGGTTGGCTCCTAAAAGTTCTGTAATATGCATGGAAGGTTATATTGGTTGTGTTATGTCAGTTCCACTTCCTTAAGGTGACCTACGAGGTTGAATCACATCATAATAGCCTCTAGTCACATTTTTACCCTAATGGACTAGTTAGCTTGGGTAAATGTGGGATGAGGGTGTTACAATGTGGTATCAGAGCATGGTTCACCCCTTGGATTAGATGAGCAGTGTGTTGGTCATGCATACATTTCGATTGCATATGTGTTTTGTATGCTTGTTTTCTATGTGCTTGTTGTTTATGCATGGTGATGGTCATGGTTGCAATTGTGTCGCCACATGGAAGTTGATGGTGTTGATGATTTGATATGTTTATCATGAGTGTATGTCAATTAGGAATTGGTTATGCATGTTAATTTTTATATGTTTTTATGCATCTGTTGACGTGGTGATAATTTTCATGCATGAGGTCATGGTATGTGGTCGATATGGTCATGCACTGGTAATTGGATAATGGTTGAAATGGTGTTTATTACTGTTAAGATTATAATTATACATGTATCATGCTAATCTGGTTGATCTTGCATATGAAATATCCTCCCCTGAACCATATTGAGGTATGTTGATTATGTTATGTTTGGTTTAGTTGATATGGTATACTTGTAGGAAGAATATCAAAGATGACTAGCAGTATGGTAGACTAAAATTCACGAGATTCTCCCTATGTATCAAATGAGCAATGTGGTGGTGGGAATTATTCTAACTTAACAGGCACATTGAGAATATTGAGGGAAAAAATAAGGAGTTGTAAGGTAGATAATGATATAATCATGCATGAATAGGAGAAACAAGCAGAAATTAATGCAGTAATCCTTCAAAGTTTGTCAGAATTGCAAAGACAAGGACCATTTCAGATTAGCCATGGACAGGAGGACCAGACTAATGGGGCATATGGCAATAGGTATCATATTGCGAACTAGTCAGATAGAGATGACACAATCAGAGATGGAAGGCCCTTGGATACTCCAAATAGGAGAGGTGATGGAAAAAAATTTTACTCTATTTTTGGTTCTAACAGGCACTGTGATAATCATTATTATCATCCTTACAGGAGGAGTGACAAGGGATATTTTCCAAAAATGTTCAAGAAAGCAAGGACACCTAACTTTTATGGGGACTTCAAGAAACAAGTAGATGATGAGGCATGGTTACTTGGGATGAATAAATTATTTGAGTTTCATGAGTACACACAGAAAATGAAGGCCATAATAGTTATCTTCAGCTTGAAAGGGAAATCAAACATTTGGTGGGAAGATGTGAAGTAGGTTAGATACATCAGGACAAAAGAGTTGAGTTGGCACGAATTCAAGGGACTCTTTAGGAAGAAATAATTATCAGAGAGGTACTAATACAACAAAGCTAAGGAATTATATGAGCTAAAGATGGGATCGATGAAAGATATGTATACGACCAAGTTCCAAGAGATATTTAGGTATGTACCGTATCTTAAGGATGAAAATGATAAATTTCTGAGGTTTGTTAGTGGATTACCATTAACATTTAGAGATATGATTGAGTATGATGAGCCTCAATCACTTGAGGAAGTTATTGGGAAATTGAAGAAATGTTATGAGAAGTAAAAGTGTAAGACAAAATCTCATCAAGGTGGAAATGGAAAGACAAAGATAAAGGTAAATGGCAACCGAAAATAACAAGACCTTAGGATGTAGAAGAGAAAGAAAAATTTGCACCTAACAAGAACTTCAATGTAGTTAAACAGGGACATGGGTCGAAAAAATATAATAGAGGTGATGGTACATGATAATTACAATGTTGGACATGTAGTAAGGAGCAACTTAAGAGAGATTTCCGTAGAATTAGGATCGCCAAGGATCATGATTTTTTTATGTTGATGTTTATATGTATAAATGTATGTATGTATGCTATTGTCTGACAGGGTCGTCAGGGATCGCGATTATTTTATGATAATGTTTATATGTGTATATGCATGTATATATGTCATTGTTTGACAAGTCTCTCACAGATCATGCTTGTGGAGGAATGATTGCTTATGCAGGTGAATGACATGAAGAGGCTCTTGGTTTATGAGGAACCAAGTGGGAATAAGAGCCTTGAAAAATATATGAGGTCAGTATCACATGGATATGCATTGATATTATGTGTTTATATTATGCCTATGTTTCTTCTATGATAGGTAATGTTGAGGGATACATCAGTGCAAGGAAAGCAGTGTGATATGCGACATGCTAGGAAAAACATGGATGGTGGAAATACACTAGAAGCAAGGTGTTGGTAATTTAATTGATCTCAAATTAATTCATAAATTATCGAGTAGGGATTGTAAACAAATGAATCATATGTGTGCCATTTTTACTAGGATTCCTTATTATGTGAGTAAATTTCAAATTGAATTATGATGTTTTTATGCACATGTTTTATCTAAGAATCACTCAAAGCAAAAATATTGTCACTTTGAAAGGAAAATATCACAATGAAAAAATAAAGCTAAGTTTAAATGCAAAAATAAATATCACACTAACAAAATCAAATCTAATTCACACTATCATAAATGAAAATAATCTTTAAGCGCAGAAAATTATCACACTAGAAAATCTAAGTCTATTTCACATTGACATAAATAAAGCCTCGAAAGAAATTATACTTCTAATTGCAAATTCTAAATCAGATGATTCTACTTTTTATGTAAATCAATCACAATTTACATGTGCATAATAAATCCCTTTGATTATTTTCTTCATTCTTCACACAACAAGATGAAAATTATGAAAGAAATTCTACAAAAAGGAATTGTATAGAAAGTTATATTACAAATTCTACAACAAACTCTACTTTAACTATCACAATATTTCTTTGAATATCAAAGTTATAATCACCGTGATAAATTAATCCTATGAAACATAAAGCTTAACTAAAAGCAAGAATGAAGCCTTACAACTCCCGGGGGGCCCTCCCATGAGTGCAGGTAGACAGAGCTCAATAGAAACTAATCACAAATCTATATGCACAACACAATGGAATAAGAATTTTGATTAAATGAATGCAAAGAGTTTTTAAAACAATAACTAATCGTGTGTATCATCGTGTCGAAAGGTAGGTTTTATAACCTCCTTGGTTAAAATGTTTAGATATTTCTAAGCCTATATTTCTCCAAAAAAATTTCTTAAAATAACGTCTTTTAAATAAAATAACGATTCTTCATGATTTACTATTGAAGAAGCAAATAATAAGGCAAAATATCAACTTCAATCAATGATATTCTCGCTAGCCTGATCTTTTTTCAGGATTTATACTGGGTTGACTTCCACGTTAACCTACTCCTACAACGTCCTTATCACTTTTCTAGATCATAGGGATAGGTGGATATCATTATGACAATTTTCAACTACCTGTTCATAAACTTCATTCCCCCACTAGTGTTTTAGAACCAATATATTCTTTAAGTAAGATGCATAATCGATTATTAGTTGCATAATTCATGAAATCCAATAGCTGTGCAAATATTAAATAAAATAATAAAGAAATTGTTAGCACAGTTCTTTGCTAAGTCATGAGTCCATTATAAATTTTTGTTTTTAGGATTAGACTTTGAATATTTCAAAAAAAATTTGGTCACTACCAAAATTTCTAGAAGCACCTGTTTTAGTCTTTTCAGACAGTCTGTTATATTTCTGTTTCTATCTTTTTTTCCTTTTATTCCGATGCTACCAAAAATTCAAGAACCATACTCCGTTTTTAAAAATAAACGAAAAAGTGCATTAGATTTTGTCAAGCCACATGTTGTAGTGTAAATATGTTTCAATATTTATTTTATTTTATTTTAAATATTTCATATCTCATGATAGGTGTCGAATGCGGTCAGTCTAGTTGAAGTCAAGTCATGGTATACGTTAATGCTTGTGTGTCAACCCACAGTAATACACTTAACCTTTAATCTCGTCCTACCTGTGAACCCTAAGTTAGTTAATCATACGTCTAAGTATGTGTTTTTATGAACGAAGGAGATCATGGTCATCAAACTTAACACAATGACCATTTGGCTCGTCGCACAACAGTGCTGCCAGAAATTTCAGCCAATAATTAACAAGACAACAAAGGTGACTACCAGTCATAGATCTGTTTATTTCAAGCCATATGGAGCTTTCCATATGAATATACACATCCAAATGAAGGTAATAATGGCTATCACATGGTGCACACCACGATGGGGAATATATGCTATAATGAAAGTCGATTAAATTGCATGGGGTGATGAACCATAGTTTTTGTTTTAAAACCACCGAAAAAGAAGGAGCATGATCATTTGAGAGTTTAGTTGTTGGAGATCGAATTTCTTAGAGTTGTAGTTTGAGGAGGAGTCTGGATTTCAGATAGGATTTCAAAGGAGAATACAAGCAACACTTGTAAGGTGAAACTCCTCCAACTCCGCCACCTATTAGTTTCAAGAGATATAGTCATTAATTTATGAATATCACTAAAACAAGTGGGAAAATAAATCGAATTGAGCCACATGGTGCAGACCTGGTGGATGAAAGTTCTAGGGTAAGAAGCCTGTTTGTCTAGGTAGGGTGGTAATCTCTGTGCACCAGGTTAGGGAGCTTTCACTCATGAGTAGCTCAAGAGTTTGAAAACTCTTTTAATGGACAAGAAGACACAATTTATGGTCTTACATTGTAGGTTTCAGAAGACTCCATTACTAAAGTATTTAACCTTCCATGGGAAGGAGAGAGGTGGCTTAAAGGTTAGGTTATCACAGGAGGAGACCTCAATGGTTTCCTCAAGGATGCACACAAAGATCCAAATTGGGCCAAGGGAATTCCAAACAGTTATCTTAAGAATGATTGGGTAGAAGTTGTTAAGCTTATCAAGATATACCTCCCTTGTGAAAGGAGGTATATAGTTGTGTTCCTCTATCACATGAGGTTTCTTTTTCATGTTGCAGGTATGAAGACATTAAATTTGCCATAATTCTTGCTAAAGAGTCCGAAAAAGATGTCAGAAAGGGTCCAAACTCACACTGATGTCTCAGATTATAGCTTGTATCATCAAGCTCTCATCAAGGTTCTATTTGAAGAAGAGTTAAGGAAAATAAATCAAACTTGGGATCAATTTTTGTTTTAGAGGGCAGACCAACCTGCACCTACAGCTCCAGTTTCACAACCACTTCCTCAACCTACAAAAAGAAGAACAAAGAGAAAGGCCAAAAAATAAAATATCCATAAAAAGGCCAAGAGAAAGAAAGAAAATGTTTCTGTAGTCAAGGATGAGAGAAATTTTGAAAAAGGAGAGAGTTCCTCAACAAGTAAACCCAAATGTATGAGAGAGTTCTTGTTCCTACTTTTCCTAATGTCTACACCAGAGCTCGAAGAGGAATGTCTGCAACTGTAGATAAATCAAAAGTGCGGATGCTACCGGAAATTTCGGAAGCACATATTAAGTAGACGATGCAGAAAGAGTATCATCCTACAAAATCAGATGAAGAACTCCTCAAGGATGCTGGATATGACATCAACAGTAAGAAAAAGAAATAAGAGGCCAGACCTGTTGTTGGTACCAGAAAGAGGCATACCAGAGACAAGAACAAGTTTAGGCTTAATTCTGAGGCTCTACAAAATCCAAGATTGATGAAAAAATTCATTGATATTGAAGGTAAATCTGAATGGTCAAAGATAGAGAAATCCATGAAGAAAAACAAAAACAAAACCCCTTCAGAGCAGCGCTCACAGCCCTCAAAGAGAATAAACATACAAAAGGGTTATAAGGAGGAGAAAGCCAATATCAAGGAAGCAACCACAAGAACAACTAGATCCAAATCAGCTGCTGACAACAAGATATACTTGGATAAGCTTGCTAAAGCTGCAACCCACATAGAAGGAAGGTAAAAATGTTTTTTGATACAAATACCTTGTTTACTTATTAGTCACAATTTTGAACAGAAGCTTAGATGTCAAGGAATATAAGTTTGCACAGGATTTTCAACATTTTATGTATATTTTTGAAAAAGAAACAGAGTGCTACCAAAAATTCCAGTAGCATTCTAGTTTTTGCGCAGTTACAAGTCTTTACCAGAATTTCCGGTAGCGCTTGTTTTAACTAAATTTTGACACGAGCCAACAAACTTTCTAAGCCAATTAAGGATGGATAAGAACCCATAACCAAATGGATATAACAAGTGATGGTGAAAGGTGGTTATGAGGTTGTTAGAGGTCTTATTAAATGGAGATACATGGTTATTTAAAGACCAAAGACACAAGGAGACAAATCAGCAGAAAAATGCGCAGCATGACAACACACTCAACATTTCACCCAGAATTCTTCTCTTATTTCTTCTACATATTTTATTTCAGTTAGATTTCGATGGGATATGGTTGTAATGTATTTTGACACCTATGTAATGTTAGGAGTAATGTTTCCTTCTTTTTAGAAGAGATGGAGTTGGTGCCTCTCTTGCTATATATACCATTTGTAAATACCATTTCAAGGTTGGATGTTGGTCTACCTAAAGACTGAATATAATAAAAAGTATTTTTTACTTCATGCTGGAGGATTTTGTGACTCAAGGAACATAGAATGTATGTCATGTCTCTTTCTTTGTTAATTTCTTCTAAAATATGAATTGCATCAACTAGTAAGGTGTGAGTGAGAAACTGTTAAAGGATTTAACAATAAATTATTTGCTTTCAGTTTTCTACAAATTATATGTGTGTTATAGAACATGTCAGTGAAGATTTCATAAAGGTTTTTTGGAATACTTTATACATGCAATCTATTTTCTAAATGCTGTTTACTTTGCATAAACAAATTTTGTGTAGAGAGCCATCATCATAGCTGTGTGATTGATTTAGGATAAGAATATTTCCTAGAAGAGGTACCAGCTATCCATCTTCTCCATTTGTTACATTATGCTCCCTATACAACCAATTTACCCATACAATTTATACTTACCATAGCTTTCCAAATGCATGAAAGTTTTAAAGAATCTAAAAAATCATTTCGAAATCTTTGAGAAGCCATCTCACCACTCAAACAATAAGGCTTACTCCTTATGCAGTCAAGGAGTGACTCCTTGCACTAACAGAAACAATGAAACTATGAATAAAAGATGACTAAATATGTATTTTTTCCAATAACCTTGCAAGCTGACACTTAATTGGAGTTATTATGGTAAGAAAAGGAGAGTGGAGTTTAAAGAGGGTGTCAAAAAGGAATAATTTTGGTTTTCAACATTCCCCCACCTGGAAGATATTGCATGTCCTCATGCAAAAAAATTAAAAATTTTGTAACCCATTGTGTGACTAAGCTATCTCCCAGGCTTAAGCAAGAACATCTATATTAGTACTCCTTGATTTTCTGGCACTGGTTTCCATCCTTGGTTTCTTCATTAAAATCTTGCACTGTAAACTTTTGACCTTGCTCTTAAAAAGTTTATTTTTAGCTTTTAACTTCTTATTTTTCTTGTACTAGTGGAAAATATATAGGATAATATTATCATTTTGAGTTCTTTGGATGTCATTTTGTATCTTCATTGCTTCATGTTCCCACTTTAGATTCTTATTTAACACTTCCAATTCAAAAATTTCCTATTTAAGAGTATATTCAATTCTAGATTCTCTTGGAGGATTGAAATGAATTTCTTCATTTATAATCTCTTCTTGATTTGAAGATGAATCAACAAATTTTCCTTTGGATTTTTGTTCAAGAGACTTTATATACTCATAGATTTATTGTTGGACAAGGTCGATTTTTGGGGTCTTTCTTGTTGGACTTGCAATTGGTGATGGTATTCTTGGTTCTTTTTCTACTTCTTCTAATTCAAAAAAACCTCGATACTGTTCAATGGTTGATTTCATAAGTCGTGCACTTCTTCTTAATTTTCCCGGCGACTTTTCATTAGTGAGAGCATGATTTTTCTTGATTTTTTCCATCTTTCAATGGCCCTTCATCTATATTAACATATTTATTCTTTCTAACATTATTTTGTTTAATAATTTCTAAATCATTTGCAAGAAGGGTTTCATCATCAAAATCCTTCTATGTATGCTTATCTTGTTGTATTTATTGTAGAGGTAAATCTTCATTTTGAAGCTTAGGGTTTGAGGGAAGTTTCTGTCGACTCCTTCTTATCTTAAAACTAGATTCACCTTGCTCAACTTCTTTAAAATGATTTAGAACGAGAAAATCTTCCCAATTATCCTCTTTGCTTCTCAAATGAGCTTTGATCAGAATTTTTACTAACCCATGATGATATAGAGCATTATCAATAAACTGTATTTTCCTTTGGATGTTAGCATTCATTTTTCTTAAACCATAGAGCAGGAAATATGGTAAATTGATTTCGTTTCTAGTAATAAAATGCATCAACAACCGAGCATGGTAGAAGAACATATTCCAAAACCTACCCTCACAGGTTATAAAATTTTGAATGAATAATAACAAATTTATCCATTTAATTTTTAAAGTTGTTACTATAATTCCTTTCTTGGAAATGGATATGTCCATACCTGGGTTTTTAAGGATGGTCTCCCACTCTTTTTCTTTTATTTTTTGGTTTTTAAACCAACTTTACCCATTTCTTAGTAGTCCGGTAGCTTATGCCATAAACGACTCTGTCAAGTCCATTTTGATATCTCCAATTTCTACTTCTATCCCATCATAAGCCCGATCAAACGATTTAGTGACCTCATTTTCATACCCATCAAAATTTTCAAAGAACTATAACCATTGTGCCTATTGCAATTTATGGTTCACTTGTGGATAGGCTTCAAGAAACGTGGTCCCATTTGGCTCAGAACACACAATAACTCCCATGTTGAGGAAGTTTGAGTCCTTAATTTCCCTTTTGACTGGATTAGAGAGGTTTGGTAACAAGGATGAGATTTGGGTAGCGGTTAAGATGTTTTTGACAAAGAAGAACAAAAAAAAACCGAAGGAAGTGGGCTATATTGCAAAGGGAATGAGATAGTATACAGAAGAAATGGAATGATATACGAAGGAAGGGAAATAAATTCGAATGATGACAAGTGAGTGTGATAAGAAATGATCATAAAAAAATTCTAAGATTGGATTGTGAGCACCAATGTCGTATAAGGATAATCATTATGTGAAATGGTGGAGGAAACAGTCATTAGTTTTGAAATAATCATCTATTTATCTCATAATTCAATGTTTTTTAATATTTGACTAATATTTACATACCTTTATTTTGCCTTACTGATTTGTTATTTTCTAGGTTGCTTAGGTTTCTCTGGCTACTATATCCATTCAAGTTACTTTGGTTTTAATTTGTCAAGTCAGCTACAGAATTTCATGAGAGCTGCAGATTATTGACAATTTTGTAGATATTTTATTTCTGCAAAATAGGAATAAAATAAATGGGACAAGAATAGGGAAATTAAATAAAATCTTGGCTGCCAAGAATTCTTGGTTTTCAACTTAGATTTTTTGCATAAACATGCCAACAATGTTGGTTTTTAGGTTTATAAAATTACTTTTCCTTTTCTTTATATATATATTAATTATTATTATTATTATTATTATTTTAAGAAATTAGAAAGTAGATTGCAATCTAAGTTGGAGAGGGAGTAGAATCTTCCCTGACCAACTTCAAATCAAGATTATCTTGCAAATTTCTAATAAACTCTTCATTTGTCAATGGTTTATGATATAGTCGTAATATATGACCATTCACAAGGAAAATTACTTTTTCTTCATCATTAGTTTTAATTATGTCTGCTCCATTGTCAAAGAAAATTTCAATCTCATAAGGACCAAGCTAATGAGTTTGAAATTTCCCTTGAAAATATTTAAATTTAGAATAAAAAAGTAATGTCCAATCACCCGGTTGGAACCTTCTTACTTTGATAAAATTATCATGCCATATGGACCTTTGATGTTGAACTATGTTGGTCTTGTGAATAACATCTAGTTGTATCTCATTAAGTTCATTCACTTGCTTCATTCTTTGTTTTTGTGCTTTTGATAGGTTAAGACCCAATTTGACTACTGTTTTGAAGGTATTTATTTGAAACTCAATAGGAAACATGAATTTCTTCCCATAAACAAGTTCATAAGGAGTATGAAATGTTGTGTTTCTCCATGTTGAACGATATGCCCATAAAGCTTTTGGAATATTTTCTACGCAATCCTTTCTATGTAGACGTACAATTTTGGTAAGAATTTCTTCAAGTAATTTATTAGTTGCTTCAACTTATCCATTTTATTTCGGATAATATGGAGTGGATTTTCGATGTTTGATTTTATATTACTCCATTATCTTCTGCACCAACTTGGATGTAAATTGAGTACCTTGATATGTCACAATTTCCTTTGGGACACCAAAACAAGTAAAGATATCCACAAAAATAAATGAAACTACAACATTTTCAGTAGAAAAAGAAAGTGTTCTAGCTTATACCCATTTCATTACATAATATGTACAAACAAGAATATACCTTTTTTGTCTTGATGGTGGATTAATTGGACCAAAAAAATCCAAAACCCGCTTTTCAAAATGTTCAATAAGTACTTGGGGTTATAGAGGCATCTCCTCTGAAGGAACATTATTTCCCATTATTTGAAAACCATCACATCTCTTAACATATTATTTGGCATCTCTAAAGGACAAGGCCCATAATATCCTACGAGAATGATTTTCTAGGCATTCTTTTTATTAACAAATTTTTTCTCCACATGGTTCATCATGAAAATCCTTTAATATTTTTGGTACATCATCCTCTCCGACACATCTTCGAATGATTAAATTAGGTCCTGTTTTGTACAATTCTCCATTTATCCAAGAATAAGATGCACTAGTTTGAATAACTTTCCTTTTTTCTCGAGGAGACAGATAAGAAGGTAACTTACCTATGGCTAAATAGCTAGCAATATCTAAATACCAAATAGATTTAATAGATATTGCAAAGAGATATTCTTCTGGAAAATTATCCTTTACAGGAACTGTTGAAAAGTGTAACGAGGATCGGTCTTCATATTGACTATGTAATTATGAAAAGAAGAAGACAGAGATAATAAAATGTATTTTGTGTTTCATGAGCAAGTTATTATTATAGGTTAAATAGAATTCTTCTTGATGTATATCTAGGGTTTTGTCTTCTAGGTAAAAATGTAATTTAGTGTCATATGTGTATGAAGAATCTAGTCTAGTATATGCTCCAAGACCTTTTAAAAGAAATCATGGAAGGATTATTTATTCAGCTCTCAATACATGCTGGAAGATAAGCTACAATGCTGGGTTATAGTTGGCCTAAAGCACAATATTGAAGTCGAACTTCAACAACAAGATAAGTCAGTTTTCAAACTAAAGGTATGGTCAGCCTCAAGACAGTGAATCTGTCTCTATAAATACTACTATTCTGCGGACCATTCTAACACAAAATTTTCGGTCATCTCTGAAGTTTAATGCGGATAACAATACGAGTTTAAAGCGGATTTTGGACAGGATTTAGTGTAGATATTTTACAATTTACATGCCTGTTTAAGAGATATACATTCCGGTGATATCTTAATGTAATAAATGCCACGACTAATTGAAATGAGAGTGCGGATTATCCACCAGATGAAGTGCATATTATACTGAAGAATTTATAGTGAGAAAAACGTTAAATCAAGAATAGTGTTTATATATATTGAAGTGTGGATCTAGTTCTATATTGAAGTGCAGATTTGCAACAACATTGTTGAAGTGCGGATCTACCAAGTGCATGAGCATGAGCATTATATCATTGTTAAATATGTTTCTTTCCAAATATAGTTTGCAGACTCGAAGCTGTTAGGATAGTGGTCTGCAAAGAAGAAGCAGTTGGAAAGTGAAAGAAACGAGGAAAGTAAATATGAGATTTACTTTCCTAACTACAACCTATATATATCTCAAGAAACTGAAGATTTAACTGAAGGAAGTACTGGTGCCAAACAGTGCAACTTGGTGAAGAGAAGAAGGATCAACATTGAAGGATATTAAAGAAGGACAAGGTCTTGGATGCATTCTGGGTCATGGTATTTGTCATCTGAAATCTATAAGAAGAATTTCTCGTCGGTTTTCCTCTCCAAGAGGGAGAGGTTTTTCCCAGGCTCTAGGAGCCTAATTCTTGTGTATTGTGTCGTTTGATAATTGAAATAATGAAAGTTTTAATAAGATAACGAAGGAAAGACATAAGTAACTCTAGTAACCTTAGAAGTAATTATCAAGAAGAGAATTTTGTATTAACCTACAAACCTCCAAATTCTCAACATGGTATCAGAGCTAAGGTGCTGAACACAAGGGCTGCTTGTCATGAAAGACACTCAAGGAAGCGTAGATCTAGGTTTAGTTTGGAAAGTCAAATCAGTCTACAAAGAAGACTATATAGCTACTTCAAACATCCTCTACCATCAAGAATTCAAGAACACATATATTGAGGAATTCTATCTTAAAATAAATTCTTAACCTCTTCGTTATCATCAAGAAAGCTGTTGCAAAATAAAGTCACTCTCTCAAGTAAGCATTCATGACCCTGTCTATCAAGATGCCTTATTGTAAAGAAAGTAATAAGCTGGTTGGGTCATCAAACTTTAGTGCATGGAAGAAGAGAACATACTTGAATTTAATTGAAGACAAAGTAATGTACTATATCGAAGGATCTACTGTTCAACCTCCAAAAGAAGATACTTCAGACCATTGCAAGTACATGAAGGGAGAAATTAGAGCCCAAAAGATTCTCATAGAATCCATCAAAGACTCTCTCATTCTCTATGTATAAAAACTAAAGAGTGCAAAACAAATATATGAGAAATTGGTGGAGCTATTCTTTGTGAGTACTGCTGGAGAAGCAATCTCTCTGAGAAAAGAAATATACAAAATGAAATTATCAAGGGAAGCAGGAATTGCTCCATACTTTATGAGGATTTTTGAAATAAGAGATCAACTGCAGGAACTAGGAGAATTGATGTCTGACACTGAGATGACACAAGTGGTGTTGAATTCTCTACCAGAGGAATGGGGAAGCTTCACTTCTAGTCTATATGGGAAGAAAGAGGCCACTCCATTCCATGATTTATGGTCTCTATGTAAAATAGAGGAAACAAGACTAAAGGCCAAAGCTGATACAGGACCAAATGAAGAGAATCATACCTTTGCAGCCTCATATAAGAAGAAAGGAAGATTCGAAAAATTTGGCCCTCAGAATAAAATAAGAAATATGGACAACGTGCGATGCTTTGGGTGTGATGAGCTTGGACATTATAAAAGAGATTGTCCTAAATATGGAAATGGCAAGAGGAAAAAGGAAGAAGCCCATGTCACTTATGAAAGAGAAGAACCTGTTGCTAAAATATCTAAGAAGGAGGAAGCAAGAGATCTCTATTATGATTGAGATCATCTTCCCCTGTAAGTGATCTTCGATTAGTTGTAAAATTGTATGATAGCATGTACATTAAGAAGCATCTCGATAAAAGCATGGAAGTAGACCTCGATGAAAAAACTTCTGCAAAACCTCTCTACTAAAAGTAAAGCAGTCATCAGATCAAGGGTCATCATGGAGACATAATTTTGGGATGTGATGACATATTGTTGAAGAAGGCCAAAGGAATGAAGCTCTTCATTCAAGAGAAATTGCTACTGGATGAATTAAGGGAAAAATGTATGAGGTATGTATATATTTATATGCTGACAATGAATGCTGTGAATTCATGTCATATGGTTGCAGGTAATGGGATTCTGTATTTAGAAGTATGATCTATGGAGGAGTATCTCTCGATGCATGGAAAGATGAAATGAACATAATATGTCCTCATGAAATATGAGGTGGCTATATATGAACGAGGAACTGGAAAATGTGTAAGTTCCTGGGAATGGAGAATGCGCAGAAAGGAAGAGATCATGAAATGCAACCATGTCAAGAGGAAATTATCATCCGAAAGCCAAGGAGATGTGACTAGGGGATCTGTTAGGAGGATATGTAGACTCTGATAAAAGTATGGTAAAGAAGAAGACCCTTGAAAAAACATATCATTAGGAGATGTGTCAATTTGAATGAAGGATGCCGATGCCTACAATAAGATGTCATGGTGAAAAATCATCACTAAGGTAACTTTTGTTTCAAAAGTTCATATGTATATGTTTATCTGGATGAATTGGTGCAGGGCTGCTAATCATGAGTAAGGATGTATGATCCTTGAAGATGATTCGAAGGAAAGAAGCATGGCATAATGGTGGACCAGATGAGAAAGACTGATGAATAATTTTATGATAGTGGACATGACTCGTGAATGAAAGTGATGGATGATCTGTGCCCTATGAAGCCAAAAGTTGAATATTCCTCAATATAGAAATCCATGACATCGAGGGGAGGAATTCTTCATGAGTAGCTGGATTGCTGTTGCAGGACCCTGGTTGAGAGGGAGCTTGGTGGTAAGTTTCTTGCTTGGAAGAAACTTGGAGTATGTCCCTCCTGTGTTAAGAGGGAGTGACGCATGTGTTTCTCTATTAAATGTGTCATGCACTAAACCAGGACTAATAGCCGCAAGTCTTAGTGAAGGCCATGTGAAGAGAATGGACAGACACATCATTCTGGTCTTCACCTGGAAGACAGAATGGAGGATTGGGTAATCATCTGGCATTCAATACTCTTTGAGAATGAGATAGGGCATTCAAGATAAGAGTAGTCGTGGACTGATATTCTTTGAGGGCTGGCTACCCAAGAGAAGAAAATTCCAAGAAGGTCATACTCTGGGAACACCTAGGTGGGGTATGTACCTTGGAGAGACAATGACTATGGTGTCTATTAGTCATGTGTCTCGCCAACATTGTAGCCCATTGTCTCGTTGAGAGATGGGGCTGTTAGTCAAGGCCTTATACTAGGAAAATGCTGGTTGATATGATGCTATACAAATTCGATTACCAATCTGATTCTTCTTATGAGATTATTCAGTTTGAAAGTGACCATGTATCTATATGAATACCTCCCTAGTTAAGAGGGAGTGTTGAAAAGTGTAACTAGGACCGGTCTTCATGTTGACTATGTAATTATGAAAAGAAGAAGTCAAAGATAATAAAATGTATTTTCTACTTCATGAGAAATATTTTATTATAGGTTAAATAGACTTCTTCTTGATGTCTATCTAGGGTTTTTTCTTCTAGGTAAAAATGTGATTTAGTGTCATATGTGTATGAAGAACCTTGTCTAGTATATGCTCCAAGACCTTGTCAAAGAAATCAAGGAAGGATGATTTATTCAACTCTCAATACATGCTGGAAGATAAGCTACAATGCTGGGTTATAGTCGGCCTAAAGCACAATATTGAAGTCGGCCTTCAACAACAAGATAATTCAGTTTTCAAGCTAAAGGTATGGTCGGCCTCAAGACAGTGAATCTGTCTCTATAAATACTACTGTTCTGCGGACCATTCTAACACACAAGTTTTGGTAATCTCTAAAGTTTAATGCATATAACAGTAAGAGTTTAAAGTAGATTTTGGACAGGGTTTAGTGCAGATATTTGACAAGTTACATGCCTATTTAAGAGATATACATTCCGGTGATATCTTACTGTAATAAGTGCCACGACTAATTGAAATGATAGTGCGGATTATCCACCAGATGAAGTGCGTATTATACTGAAGAATTTACAATGAGAAAAAGGTTAGATCGAGAACAATGTTTATATATATTGAAGTGTAGATCTGCAACAACATTTTTGAAGTGCGGATCTACCAAGTGCATGAGCATGAGCATTATATCATTGTGAATTATGTTTCTTTCCAAAGATAGTTTGCAAACTTGAAGCTATTAGGATAGTGGTCTGCAAAGAAGAAGCAGTCAAAAATTAAAAGAAAGGAGGAAATTAAATCTAAGATTTACTTTCCTAACTACAACCTATATATATCTCAAGCAACTGAAGATTCAACTGAAGGAAGTACTGGTGCTGAACAGTGCAACTTGGTGAAGAGAAGAAGGATCAACATTGAAGGATATTTGATGTCGGGGCTTACCCCTGCTTACCCACATTTTCATCTCTCTCTGCATCTAAAATGCGTGCACTCAATTTAATGCTCAATCCAATTTCCAATCTGGGCAAAATTTTAAAATATATCTGGAGCTTTAATATCTCAAATCTGAGATTTGAGATATTAAATTAAAATTCTCTTATGGTGGTAAAACCACACCCCTCAACCCAGGTTATAATCTATATGCAGAAGCTCCTTTTCTTTTCAAATGAAAACCTTATTATAAGCCCCCTTTATGGGAATATTGAATAAGCATTCGACTTTATAACTCAGGGTCAACAACCATTATATAATTGGGCTACGCGGGAATTCAACTTAAAGATAGTATCTTGGTTAAACCCCCAATGCACTATATCCTTTTGACTTTGGATTAGAACTTAAGTGCACATATAAGTCCGAACTTCACATAACAATACCTGGCCCACAATATATTTTAGCTTACCTCTCCATCCATCGATATGCATTGCCATATTAACGCTCTAACTTGGTTTTAAACCCAAATATCAACATAATTGATATGGAGCCTTCACGCCTTAATTAGTCGCCAACACATATGAATATTCGCTCATATATAACTCTGACTTTGATTAAAAATAAACCGCCTACAATAAAAAACATTTGGGCCCACGCAACTAATGCGCCTTTCCATCTAACGATGGACATTCATCACACTCAATAACTTCAGTGATCAACGAATATCGCGTAACCAATCAGCACGAGGGTTAATCTTCAAAAATTACGCGATGAAAATGGTTTTATCATTACCGCCTTTACCACGTGTTGAACGAAGACCAATATCATGTTCGAAAAGCGAAACCCACTTACCATTCAAGAAGGTGCACGATACTGCTAGTTTTCTGTCTCAAAATCCGCCTTTACTGTTTTCGCTCATGGTTCCGCTCCTTATCCTCATGGTTTCGCCTTAACTCTACTTCATTCACTTGCACGCATTCACTTCCAATTTTTCACCATTAGTCACGACCTTACTATTCACGTTGATATTAATCCTCATGTGCCTTCACTTGGCTTTCATGAACCCAGATTTCACCATACCTTATCTCACGATCCAGCTTCCATTTTTCTGCATTTGTTCCTCATACACAACATTCTTCCTTTGCCTCTGATTTTAACTTCGATTCATTACGATTTCTCATAAATGAGAAATCCTTTCATACTTGTTAACCCAGGTTTTCCCAATTTGTTATGAGGGTCTGAGCAATTGTTAAACCCTCCATTTTACAACTTTCAATTTCGACTCTTTGAACAGAGCCATCGCATCTTATTATCTGCCTTCAATAGTTTCAAATGGGTCTTAAAAGCCTCTGTCTCACTTCTTCAATTCGCTGGCTTCCAATTCACAAAAAGCCCAGATACGATTTATTGGTCATATCTTGTTGCATCGGTTGGTTCACAACATAATGCTTAATCCCGGAATACATATACAATATCAGTTAAATGATTACAATAGAGCACCATCTAAAACTCTATTCCAGAGTCTTATTCATACCTAGTTCACATAGATTCAAGATGTTCTCACACAGAATTTAAATCAATTAAACTCATGTAGTACTGAAACAAATCCTTTCATATTTGCAATTGAATTCACTTACAAAACTCCTTCTCGTCTTTTGGTCTGATCTTCAATTTGATGGCCCTTATACCTTACTACTCTTCCTCTCTAGATCTCCAGCCCCTCTCTGCCTAATGCCTACGAGGCTTTTTTATACAAATTAATAATAAATTGATTCAGTTCCCTTAACGCTCAACAAAACTCTTGGAATTCTCAAAGTCCTAATTTTAGCCTAAATTTGAGCTGTCTCTTCATATTCCCAGCTAATCAAATTCCCTCATGTTCTCCAATCATTTGGGAACATTTACAATTTCTCTCCATATTTATTCAAAATACTAATAATTACATAAGAAATTAGAAACATCAAACCCCCCTATGTCTACTTAAATACAAAGTATTTTATTGCGCCTAATGCTTCTGCATCAATATTAAAGAAGGACAAGGTCTTGGAGGCATTCTGGGTCATGGTACTTATCATCTAAAATTTGAGTGTTCTAGGTAGGTTTTCTATAAGAGAAGGTTGTGGAGAAAGGTTTAATAAGACAACAAAGGAAAGACATAAGTAAAATTAGCAACCTCACAAGTAATTATCAAGAAGAGAATTTCGTATTAACCTACAACCCCCCAAATTCTCAATAATAACATCCTTATTATCATTTTTGATTCTAGAGAGAAAATTAGAAACTCTATTTTCCTTTCTAGGCCTATCCAAAATAGTAATATTGAATTATTGTAGTAACAGTAACCATATTGTAAATATGCCATTAGTAATTGATTTATTCATTAAATATATAATTGTAGGGTGATCTGTGTAAATAAAAGTTTCACAACCAGTGATATAATGTCAAAACTTATTAATTGCATGTACAATAGTGAAAAAATACTTTTCTGTTATAGTATAATTCAACTCTACAGGAGTCAAAATTTTACTTGTATAATAAATGGCATAAGGAGTCAAATATTTTTGTCCCAATACAATTCCTAAGGTTGTATCTGAAGCATCAGTTGAAATTTGAAAAGGGAGATTCCAATTTGGTCCTCTTAAAATGGGTGCTTCACAAATATTTTCTTTCAATGTTTCAAAAGATTTTTTCCAGTCATAATTCCAGATGAATTAACAATATTTTGTAAGAAATTTGAAAAGTGGAGAGGCTATCTTTGTGAATTTTTTTATGAATCTTTTGTAATGACTAGTAAAACCAATAAAACTTTTAACATCTCTTTGACAAGTAGGAACTGATAATTTGGAAATAAATTTTACTTTAGATGCATCCACTTTAATTCCATCTCCTAAAATATGGTGGCCTAAAAAAATTCCTTCAACGAACATCATAAAAAAAATTTCATGACTTAATGAGAGATTTGTTTCTTTACATCTAATGAGAACTTTTTCCAAATTTTTGAGAGCTTCTTCAAAATAATTACCATAGACAGTAAAATCATCTATGTAAACTTCCACAAAATAATAATAATAAAAATTCCTAGAACTTCCCTTTGGAATGTTGTAGGTGCATTACGATCCAAAGGGAAGTACTCTATAAGCATAAGTTTCCCATGGACAAGTGGAAGTTGTTTTGTCTTGATCTTCTAGAGCTACTTGGATTTGGCTATATCAACTAAAACCACCCAAGAATGAAAATACTTTTTCCATGCCAATGTATCAAGGACTTGATCTATAAAGGGAAGAAAAAAATGATATTTTAAGGTAGCTTTATTCAATTCCCTATAATCGATGCATACTATCCGTTTTCCATTTTTCTTTGGAACAATTACTAATGGTGACACCCACTGACTATCTGATACTAGATAAATGAAATCCACATTCAATGCTTTTTATAGCTCCTCTTTAACGATTTCCATTAGATTTGGATTCATCCTCTTCTAAGGTTGTCAAATTGGTCTAGAATTTTCTTCAATATAAATATGACACATACAAGTGTTAGGATCATTTCCTTTCATATCAGTGTATTCCCATGCATAGGCAGAGGAATGTTCTTGTAACATATTTATCAATTCTTTCTTTTGGATTCTTCCAGATTATTATTAATATTCAAAGTTTTCCCCAGAAATATTTCTATTAAATAATTGCCAAATTTTTCCATAGAATTTAAAGCCATTTGATGAGATGATAAATATTCAACATTGCATTGTTCTTGAAAACCTTGCTCTTGTTCACAATATGAGTAAGAATCAATATTATTCATTAAATTTAAAATATGATTTTCTTCATCTATTTCCGAAGTAGAAAATATTGGTTGTATATCAAAGTCTTGATTATCTTCATCTATCCAAGATTCACTTTCTACTTCTATTGTTGTTTTTGCAGGGGGATATAGTATGAATTTCTTATTAGAGATTCCATCATAGATAAACATATCACCATATCTACAACTTATGAAAGCATCAGTTGTAGCTAAACATGATTTGCCTAGAATCAATGGATGTCCTCCTACATTATTCTTGGGAGTTCAAATTATAAAATCAACAAGATTTTCCAAAGAATCTAAGGAGATAAATACATATTCTAACACACCATATGGTTTGATAACATATCTGTCTTATAACTGTAGTAATGTTAATGTGTATTGAAGATTGGAAAGTTTTAATTGATCCATAGTTTGTTTAATCATGATATTGATAATTACTCCTAAATCGATGAATGTGTTTGGAATCTCGATGACATTAATGTGTGTTTTTACAATGGGACTACCTGGATCTTGATATTTCTATACTGCTGGTTTTCCCATCATAATACCTGCAATTTTCTCAACTAACGATTTTTTTAAACTTCTCTTCTTTTTATTCCTAGGTTTTTAATGCTTAACTTCATGATTGTCATTGAAAATATTGGTATTTACTTTATAGCTTGTAACAAAGGAATTTTAATGCAAACATTATTTAGTTCATCCAACATGTCATATTCAGACAACACAATTTGTTTTTCTATTCCTTTGTAAATTTTTAGCCTTTTAGGAAAAGGTGGATTTTGAACATAAACATAAGGTTGTTATTCAACGAGAGTTGAGTTTATTTAAGTATCATTAGAATGTACACGGGTATTTTATTTCTGAGGAATTTCCTCTTGATTAAGAGATGTTTCTTTCTAAAGAATTTCATCCTCTCTGGATTCATAAATAACAACAGATGGTAACTTCTTTTCCAAAAATCTACCAGATCTAAGTTGGACATTATTTAGATCTAATGGAGTTATCATGCAAGCTTGGAAATTCTAACCTTCAATATTGTAAACATGTTGTGAATTTTTATTATTTGGATTTGGAAGTGCCTGAGCATGTAGTTTATTGTTTTTTTCGGGTTATGATGTGGGTGGCAATGGACATGGTTGATTAGAAGGATGCGTTTGAATATGAGATTGTGGAAAGGAATTTGATTGAGGAGGATAATATGGAGGTTCATGTGGAATAAATAGTTGTTGAAACTGATTATACTGAGGATTTCTAGGAGGGTACTGCCAACCTTGTGTCTATAATGGATTTTGAGGTGACCAATTTTTCCAAGGCATTGGGGTACTCCAATTGTTCTGAGGTTATACTTCATGTCTCCCAATGTATTCTTCAATGAGCCCTAAAAAACTTTGAACAATGCCTTCACTTTAGTCTCCATGCCATGTCCTTGATCTCCTCCTTGATCTCTCATGAAGGTGTCTCCACTTGCTCTTCATGTCACCCAAATGACCTCTAAGGTCACCTCATGATGGCTTCATCAATGCATCATCAATCACTTGACATATTCATAAGTTTAGCATCTTCATTAATGGCATCCCTTATCACTGAGGATTGCATAATAGGTTCATTGACATCACAAGAATATTT
Organism: Pinus albicaulis; assembly: GCA_034641835.2. Classification (NCBI taxonomy): domain Eukaryota; kingdom Viridiplantae; phylum Streptophyta; class Pinopsida; order Pinales; family Pinaceae; genus Pinus; species Pinus albicaulis. The sequence continues at coordinate 527,471,154 of CM076576.1, read as the reverse complement.
TCCATCTCGGCTAATGCCAATTGAAATCAATGACAACATTGACTAGAAATCTTCCCCTTTTTCATTGATGGCAATATTCTTCAACTTTCTCTCCCCCTTTGACATCAATGGAAAAAGGGGTGCTCAAGTACTCCCCCTATCAATCTGCTTCTCTTTATCATATTTTCTTCATCAATAATAGTTCTTCATATGTACGATGCTTCCCCTGTCATGGTGCTCTTATTTTTGGCAATGTGGTCCATGATAGATGTGTTTACATTTCTCCATGAATGAACCAAATCCCCCTGTCTGCATAAGCCCTTATAGCTTCTTTAGACAAGAAAGATGACTGCCTTGTGATCAAGTGGAAGAAATCTTCACAATTTCATTATTTTCTTCAATGGAGTTACTCCCGAGAGATGATATGTCAAGATTGTCCAAGTTTGACTCATCATGGATTTCATAGCACCTTTTCACGGATTACTTTTGCAAGAATAGTCATGAGTCACCGACTCCCCCTAACAGTATGCACAGTCTCCTTTTTGGCAGAGTCTCCCCATCAAACACTTGAAATATCATATATTCTAAGGATGTCTTCATAAAATCAACAACATGTGTTGTTGGCTGGAGTGTTCAAGAGACTTTCAGATCCATTTTTCTTCCTTTTCCACACTTGTGTAACTTTCTTCTCTAGCTTGGTTGTCATAGTTTTAGCTTGTTTAGGGACACAAGTCAAGTTACAATAACGAGCCATATGTCCAATTTTATGGCAATTGAAGCATTCCATTATGATCATAAATGAGGATTCATGATTTCTTCTTGCAAAGTTGCTTCTAGGAGATTGACAGGGACCATTAAATTTGTCCTTGTGGTATGCCCTACAATCCTTTTCCATATGCCCAAAGTTTGTACAAGAATAACAATAACCAAGAAATATACTTTTGTACCTGGGTGATGAAGATTTCCTTGATGTACTTCGGGAGTCCTTTTGCCTTGGGACTCTTTGATGATATTCATTGTCTTTTGTATTCTTGACATCATTTGCAAGTCTCCTTGGAGTAGGATTTATTCCATTGTTGTCTTGAATCTTCTCCTTGCCTTTGCTGGAACTGGGAGCATCAATATTTCTTCCTGGCTTCCTCACATCCTTGTTTTTTTAAACATTATCATTCTTGCTTGAGGATTCACCTTCATAGCCAAGTCTTTATTTATCAAGGGGAGACCTTTGATGACTTAGGATTTCATCTAGGGTTTGAGAGCTTTTCAAGTTCTTATTCAGCAAGTCAACTTCCTTTTTAAGGAAGACAATTTCTCCTTTCAACTTTTCACTATCTTCATCTTTCATAACTAGTTTCTTCTTCATTTCTTTCATCATCCTTGTTGCTTCATGTGCTTTGATTTTAAGGGAGATGATATTTGATTTCACTATGAAGACTTATTCATTCTCCTTTGCTAGACTGCTCTCCATTTCTTCTTTTATTCTTGTAGCTTCACATGTTTCGGCCTTGAGAAGATTGATGTCTGATTTTAGTTTGAGGATTTCTTCATCCTTTTGTTCTAGTTGGAATATTATGGTGTTTTCTCCTTTTCTGCTTCATCAACTTGTCCTTATATGCATGCCAAAGTTTCCATCACCTTCTCGGCTCCTTGCACTTGTTTCATTGCTTCTTCTAGTTGAGATCTAAGAGAGGAGACCTCTTCCTTGTATTGACCAATCTATGCTTCAAGATTGTTCAAGCTCTTAAGTCATTGTTCGAGGTGGCTTGACAAAGCTTCTTCCCTTTCCTTTGCCTTATCTAATTGATTTTTCATAGATATGACTTCTTCATGATGCTTTCTTTTGTTTTGATGAAATTCCTCCTTAAGTTTGGCCAGCTCCTCATTTCTTTCTTGTACTTGAAGCTTGAAAAGGTCAACTTCCTTCCTTGTCTTGTCTTAGTCACCATCTTGCGCTTTCCTCTTAAGTTCCTCATTTCCCTTTTTCAAACTGTTAATCTCTTCCAGGGCATCTATAAGCTTAGTCAAGAGATCTTCTTCAAGGTCTTATTTGCTTTCTTCTTCTTGTAGGTCTTCTTTGGCCTTGATGTCATCATTCTTATTTTCAACTTCCTTGATGGGTTTTGGATTTCATTCTTTCTTTCCATCATCTTCTTGACTAGAGGTCATGGTCAATGCTCCTTTTGAGTGAAGATCATGAATTTTGTCCCATATGCCTTTTTCTGACGAACATTTTTCCAAATTGGCCTTCATAGAATCAGGTAGCCCATTCAAGATTGCTTTCATTACTGTTGTATTATACTCCTTGGATTCTTCTTCCATCATGCTATCAGTAATCACTTATTTCCAAACTTCAATGCCTTGAGTCTTTAATAAATTTCTCATTCATGCCTCCCATATATCAAAGTTTCCATTGAACAATGGGGCCTTTGCAAATTGATTGACTTCAATTTCGATGGTTGAGGAAGACACATCTTTAGGAGGTTTGGAGACTTTCTTCCCTGGATTTTCCATTTGTGTTCTAATGATCAACCTTCAAGCTATAAGGCTTTGAGTGAAGGTACTGTCTCTAAAACCAATTGTTGGAAATAATGAGATGGGGGTGAATCAGTATTTCTTTTCAATTGTAAATTTTACCAGTTAGATCACTTATATTTAGAACACAAAATGAACAATGATGGAATATATACTTTTATTAATTTCTTCTTTACAATAAGTAAAGTAAAATAATGATATAAGGCTCCAACCTAGATGAAGACTCCAATCTTCCAGGCTCGACTGTATTGTTCCAAGCATCGACTTGGTCTTTCCAAGGCTCCAGCAAGGTTCTTGAGGAATCCAATCCTCTGGGGCTCCAACCCTATCTTCCAAGGCACCAACCTTGTCTCTATGAGGCTCCAACCTCCTGCTTCATTTCGTCAAGATATATTTGGTTATACTTCACGGCTCCCAATGTATTCTTCAACAAGCCCTCACAATCTTCAGCTTACTGTTCACTGTAGTCTACACATGACATCATCAATGATAACCTTTTCTTCTTAGAAGGTGTCACCACTGATCTTCATCGTACCCAAACTATTTCTCCAAGTTACCTCATGATGGCTTCATCGATGCATCATCGTCGCTTGACATCTTCATAAAGGTTAGGCAACCTTAGCATGCTTCATTAATGGCATCCTTAGCACCTAGGGATTGCAAGAGTTCATTGAAATCAAAATAATATTTTCCATCTCGGATAATTCCCATATTGACATCGATTACAACCTTGACTATGAGGGTCTCTTGGATTTTTCTCGGTTCTACCCTTACCTCTTGAAATATGTGTACACAATTCACAAATTTCTCTAAATGATAGCGAGAAACATCTCATTTTCCCCATTAAATTGAGAAGATCTACCCACTCATCTCTAATGGATTTAAACAAAGGAGATTTCAAAGTTTCATCATATAGATTATGTATTTTATCCCTTTTAAGATTGTAAGAAAATATTTCAACCAAATTTTCAATATTTTCATCCTCTTTTTGCATCATTTTAAAGACTTCATCTGTAAGGTTATGAGGCATACAATAATCTTTGTATGTTTCTAAGAAAACATCTTTCATGTCTTCCAATGTTCTTATGATATGTGTTCCTAATCCCATAAACCATTTAAGTGCTTCGTCTTTAAGAGTGGTTGGAAACAATTTCAAATTTTGATAATCAAGCAAGTAATCATAAGACCTACAGAAGACTTCAAACTCAAAAATAAATGTTTCAGGATCCTCATGCCTTACTCCATGGAAATTAGGGAGGATTGAGAGTGAGATATTCTTCATTGTGGCTGTGGTATCTTCATCTAAGATGGGAAATCCAAAAGGTTATGGTTCTCCTCTACCACCTCTTATACCTCTTCCTCCACCACCTCCTCTATTTCCTCCTCTACCTGTTCCTCCTCCAACCCTAAGTTCACTATTCACATTATGTACTTCTCCTTCCCCTTCTCTCGCCATTGTAGGTTCCTCAAAGCTAATGTAAGGTTCTATAATTGGATTTTCTAGTTCCTCCTCTGGTTCTTCTACCAATGGAATGTTAAAATAAGTCTCTCCTTCCTCTTCCCTAGGGACTTCCAATTCTTGTCCTAGAAATTGTTCTCCAGCTGAAGATATAAATATTACTCCTTTGTTTGGGGATGTAGGTTATTCTACTATAGCTTCAATAGAGGAACTTGGTGAATCCCTAGGTTAGTCTCAGATCTACGTACCTCGGGAAGTCTATGTCTACCTACAAATGATGGAATACAAGTTCCAGTAAATGGTGTGACACTACGGGGTCTTGGTGCAGTGGGTGGTGATGTTGGAATTGAACTCCTACCTCTATTTGTAAATCTATCCCTAGAACCTCTTTCCCTATATATACATATGTTTTTATCATTTTTTTCAAAAAAAAATTAAATCAAAATAATCCTATATACACTTCCATGGCAACGACGCCAAAATTTTGGTAATTTAATTGATCTTAAATTACTTCATAAATTATCGACCAAGGCTTGTAAACTGATGAAGTATATGTGCACCATTTGTGCTAGTATTCCTTATTATGTGAGTAACTTTCAAATTGAATTAGGATGTTTGTATGCACATGTTTTATCTAAGAATAACTCAGAGTAAAATATTGTCACTCTGAAAGTAAAATATCACACTCACATAAATAAAGCTAACTTTAAATGAAAAAATAAATATCACAGTAACAAAATCAAGTCTACTTCACACTCACAGAAATGAAACTAATCTTTAAGTGCAGAAAAATATCACAGTGGAAAAATTAAATCCAAATCTATTTCACACTTACAGAAATAAAGCCTTGAAAGAAATTATACTTCTAACTGCAAATTCTAAATCAAATGATTCTACTTTATATCTAAATCAATCACAATTTACATGTGCATAATAAATCCCTTTGATTATTTTCTTCATTCTTCATACAACGAGATTAAATTTTTGAAAGAAACTCTACAAAAAGGAATTGTATAGCAAGTTCTATTACGAATTCTACAACAAACTCTATTTTAAATGTCACGGGCGTTCTTTGAAATTCAAAGTTATAATCAATGTGATAAGTTAATCCTATGAAACATAAAGATTAACTAGAAGTAAAAATGAAACCTTACAGCTTCGAAGGGGCCCTCCCATGAGTGCGGGTACACAGAGCTCAATAGAAACTAATCACGCATCTATACGCACAACACAGTGGAATAAGAAGCTTGATTAAATGATTGCAAAGAGTTTTTAAAACAATAACCAGTTATGTGCATCATTATGCCAAGAGGCGGGTTTTATAACCTCCTTGGTCAAATTTTTTGGAGATTTCTAAACCTATCCTTCTTAACAAAATGTCTTAAAATATTTTTTTTAAATAGAATAATGATTCTTCATGATTTTCTATTGAATAAGCAAATCATGAGGCAAAATATCAGCTTCACTTAACAATCTTCACCCTCACTTGATCTGTCTTCGGGCTTTCTGTTGGGTTGATTTCCACGTTGACCTGCTCCTACGATTTCCTTATCACTTTGATAGATCATTGGTATAGGTGTATATTGTTATGTCGATTGTCGGCTACTGTTCATATGCGTCATTCTGTTGGTGTTTCAGAACCTATAGATTCTTCAAGTAAGCTACATAGGCAATTATTAGCCACAAAATTGATGCAATTTGGTAGTTTGTGCAAATATTAAATTAAATAATAAAGAAACAATGAAACTATGAATAAAATATGATTAAATACCTGTTTTGTCAATAACCTTGCAATATGACACTTAATTGGAGTTATTATGGTAAAAAAGGAAGAGAATGGAGTTAAAAAGGGTGTCAAAAAGGAACAATTTTGGTCTTCAACATTCCCCCACATGAAAGATATTGGATGTCCTCATGCACAAAATTAATTTTTTTTTAACACATTGTGTGACTAAGCTATCTTCAAGGCTTGGGCAAGAAAATCTAAATTATTACTCCTTTATTTTCTGGTACTGGTTGGCATCCTTGGTGTCTTCATTACAATCTTACATTATAAACTTTTGACCTTGCTCCTGAGAAGTTTATTTTTAGCTTTTAACTTCTTGTTTTATTGTACCAGTGGCAAAGATGTAGGAGAATATTATCATTTTTAGTTGTTTGGATGTCATTTTGTGTCTTCATTGATTCTTGTTCCTGCTTTAGATGCTTATTTAACATTTCTAGTTCAAAAATTTCTTGTTTAAGAGTATCTTGAATTCTAGATTCTTTTGGAGGATTGAAATGAATTTCTTCATTTAGAATTTCTTCTTGATTTGAATATGAATCAACATCTTTGGCTTTGTATTTTTGTTCAAGAGACTTTATATAATCATAGATTTCTTATTGGACAAGGTTGATATATGGGGTCTTTCTTGTTGGACTTGCAATTGGTGATGGTATTCTTAGTTATTATTATTCTCCTAAATCAACAAAACCTGGAGATTGTTCAATGGCTGATTTCATAAGTCATGCACTTATTTTTAATTTTTCTAGTGGCTTTTTAGAAGTGAGAGCATGCTTTTTCTTATGAGATTTTCCTTTCTCTGTTCCTTCTTTCAATGGGCCTTCATCTTTATTAATGGATTTATTCTTCCTAACATTATTTTGCTTAAGGTTTTCTAAAACATTTGCAAGAGGGGTTTCATCATCAAAATCCTTTTGTGTATGTTTATCTTGTTGTATTTCTTGTGCAAGAAAATCTTGGTTTTGAAGCTTAGGGCTTGAGGGAAATTTTTGTCGACTCTTTCTTATCTTAGAACTGGATTAACCTTGCTCAACTTATTTAAAATGATTTTGAACCAAAAAATCCTCCCAATTATCTCCTTGAATTCTCAAATCAACTTCAATCAGAATTTTTACTAACCCATGATGATACGAAGAATTATTAATCAACTATATTTTCCTTTGGATGTTAGCAACCATTTTTATTAAAATACATAGCAGGAAATATGGTAAATTGATTTCGTTGCCATTAATAAAACACATCAACAACCAAGAATAGTAAAAGAAAATATTCACAAGCCTACCCTCAGAGGTTATAAACTTCTGAATGACTAATAAAAAATTCTCCATTTACTTTTTAAAGTTGTTACTCGAATTCCTTTCTTGAAAATGGAGATGTCCATACCTTGGTTTTTAAGGAAGGTCCCCCACTTTTTTTCTTTGATGTTTTGTTTTTAAACCAGCTATCCCTAATTCTTGGTAATATGGTAGCTTCCACCATAAATGACTCTGTCAAGAACAATTTGATATATCCAATTTTTTCTTTTATCCCATCATAGACCCAAGAAAATTATTTAGTGACCTCCTTTTCATACCCATCGAAATTTTCAAAGAATTGTAACCATTGTGCTTGCTGCAATTGATGCTTCACTTGTGGATAGGATTCTATAAACTTGGTCCTATTCGGCTTAGAATGCACAATAAATCCCATGTTGAGGAAGTTTCGGTCCTTAATTTCCCTTTTGAAAATATTATGGAGTTTTGGTAACAATGATGAGAATTGGGTAGCGGTTAAGATGTTTTCGGCAAAGAAGAACGAAACAGAGCTAAAGGAAGTGGGTTATAATGCAAAGGGAATGAGATAATATATATAATAAATGGGAAGATATAAGAAGGAAGGGAAATCAATTCGAATTATGGCAATATTTTAACGACTCATTCATATCTTGTGATAAGATATGATCATCAAAATTTTTGTAGATTGGATCATGAGCACCAATGTCGTGTAAAGATAATCATTATGTGAAATGGTGGAGGCAACGATCATTAGTTTTGAAATAATCATATATTTATATCATAATTCAATGTTTATTTACATACTTTTATTACGCATATGCGGTTGTTCTTTTGTAGGTTGCTAAACTCTTATCTCCATTCAAGTTGCTTTGTTTGTAATTCATCGAGTCGGTTGTGGAATTTCATGAGGTAAAATTATTGACAATTTTGTAGCTGTTTTATTTCTACAAAGAAGGAATAAAAGAATTGGGGACAGAATAAAATTAAAGAAAATATGGGCTATTTAGAATTCTGGGTTTCGACTTAGATTTTCTTATTTTCTTGTACCAATGGAAAATATGTAGGAGAATATTATCATTTTGAGTTCTTTGAATGTCATTTTGTATCTTCATTGCTTCATGTTCCATCTTCAAATATTTATTTAACACTTCCAGTTCATAAATTTCTTGTTTAAAAGTATCTTTAATTCTAGATTCTTCTCAAGGGCTGAAATGAATTTATTCATTTATAATTTCTTCTTGTTTTGAAGATGAATAAAACACTTTCCCTTTGCCTTTTTGTTCAAGATACTCTATATAATCATAGATTTCTTATAGGACAGGGTCGATTTTTGGGGTCTTTCTTGCCAGCCTTGCAATTGGTGATGGTATTCTTGGTTCTTCTTCTTCTTCTAAATCAAAAAAACCTGGGTATTTTTCAATGGTTTATTTCGTAAGTCTTACACTTATTCTTACTTTTACTGGTGGCTTTTCAACAGTGAGATCATGTTTTTTCTTGCTCTATTCCTTCTTTCGATTGGCCTTCATTTGTATTTATGGATTTCTTCTTTCTAACATTTTTTGGTTTAAGATTTTCTAAAAAATAGTAAGAGGGTTTTAATCATCAAAAACCTTTTATGTACACCTATCTTGTGGTATTTCTTATGAAGGTAAACCTTGGTTTTGAAGCTTAGGGTTTGAGGGAAATTTTCGTCGACTCCTTATTTTAGAATTGGATTCACCATGGTCAACTTCTTTAAAATTATTTCGAACTAGAAAATACTCCCAATTATCCCCTTTACTCCTCAAATGAGTTTGAGTCATAATTTTTACTAATCCATGATGATATAGAGAAATATAAATAAACTATATTTTCCTTTCGAATATTAGCGATCATTTTTATTAAACTGCAGAGAAGGAAATATGGTAAATTGATTTTGTTGCCATCAATAAAATGCATCAACAACCGAGCATTGTAGAAGAACATATTCCCAAACCTACCCTCACAGGTTATAAACTTCTAAATTATTAATAATGAATTTCTCCATTTAATTTTTAAAGTTGTTACTGGAATTCCTTTATTGAAAATGGAGATGTCCATACCTAGGTTTTTAAGGAAGGTCTCCCACTCTTTTTCATTTATTTTCCAGCTTTTAAACCAACTTTCCCCATTTCTTCGTAATCTTGTAGCTTCCGCCATAAATGATTTTGTCGAGACCAATTTGATATCTTCAATTTCTTCTTCTATTCCATCATAGGCCCGAGAAAATGACCTTTTGACCTCCTTTTCATACCCAACGAACTTCTCAAAGAACTATAACCATTATGACTACTACAATTGCTACTTCACTTGTGGATAGGCTTCAAGAAAATTGGTACCATTCATCTCAGAATGCACAATAACTTCCATGTTGAGGAAGTTTTAGTCCTTAATTACCCTTTTGACATAATTATGGAGTTTGGTAACAAGGATGAGATTTGGGTAGCGGTTGAGATGGTTTTTTCAAATAAGAAAGAGACAAAGCCGAAGGAAATGGGATATAATGTGAAGGAAATTATATAGTATATGGGATAAATGGGATGATATACAAAGGAAGTGGAATAAATTCGAATGATGGCAAGGTTTTAATGACTCATTCATATCTTGTGATAAGATATGATCATCAAAAATTTCGTATATTGGATCGTGACAACCAATGTCGTGCCATAACAAGGATAATCATTATGTGAAATGGTGGAGGTAACGATCATTAGTTTTGAAACAATCATCTATTTATATCATAATTAAATGTTTTTTTATTTTATTTTACTAATATTTACATACCTTATTTTATGCCTTACTGATTTTTTCTTTTATATGTTGCTTAGGTTTCTATGGCTCACTATATTTTTATATCCATTCAAGTTACTTTGGTTGTAATTTATTAATTAATTCATGAGAATTCATGAGAGCTCAGTTAAATGGGACAAGAATGAAATTAAATAAAATAGTACCAGAATTCTGGTTTCAACTTAGATTTTTTGTATAAATATTTTAACAATGTTGGTTTTCATGTTTATACAATTAATTTTCACTCTATTTTATATATATATATATATATATATATATATATATATATATATATATATATATATATATATATATATATATATATATATATATATATATATATATTAAGGAATTAGAAAGTAGATTGCAATCTAAGTTGGAGAGGGAGTAGAATCTCCCTTGACCAAATTCAAATCAAGATTATCTTGCAGATTTCTAATAAACTCTTCATTTGTCAATGGTTTATGATATAGTCGTAATATATGACCATTCACAAGGAAAATTACTTTTTATTCATCAATAGTTTTAATTATGTCTGCTCCATTGTCAAAGAAAATTTCAATCTCATAAGGACCAAGCTAATGAGTTTGAAATTTCCCTTGAAAATCTTTAAATTTAAAATAAAAAAGTAATGCCCAATCACCCGATTGGAACCTTCTTTCTTTGATAAAATTATCATGCCATCTGGACCTTTGATGTTGAACTATGTTGGTCTTGTGAATAACATCTTGTCGTATCCATTAAGTTCATTCAATTGCTTCATTCTTTGTTTTTGAGCTTCTGATAGGTCAAGACCCAGTTTGACTACTGTTTTGAAGGTATTTATTTGAAACTCAATAGGAAAAATGAATTTCTTCCCATAAACAAGTTCATAAGGAGTATGACCTGTTGTGTTTCTCCATGTTGTACGATATGCCCATAAAGCTTCTGGAATATTTTCTACGCAATCCTTTCTATGTAGATGTAAAATTTTGGTAAGAATTGCTTCAAGTAATTTATTAGTTGCTTCAAATTATCCATTTTCTTTCGGATAATATGGAATGGATTTTCGATGTTTGATTTTATATTACTCCATTATCTTCTGAACCAACTTCGATGTAAATTGAGTACCTTGATATGTCACAATTTCCTTTGGGACACCAAAACAAGTAAAGATATCCACAAAAAGAAATGAAACTACAACATTTTCAGTAGAAAAATAAAGTGTTCTAGCTTATACCCATTTTGTTACATAATATGTATAGACAAGAATATACCTTTTTTGTCTTGATGGTGGATTAATTGGACCAAAAAAATCCAAAACCCACTTTTCAAAAGGTTCAATAATTACTTGGGGTTATAGAGGCATCTCCTCTGAAGGAACATTATTGCCCATTATTTGAAAACCATCACATCTCTTAACATATTATTTGGCATCTCTAAAGGACAAGGCCAGTAATATCCTACGAGAATGATTTTATAGGCATTCTTTTTATTAACAAAATTTTTCTCCACATGGTTCATCATGACAATCCTTTAATATTATTGTTGAAAAGTGTAACTAGGATCGGTCTTCATATTGACTATGTAATTATGAAAAGAAGAAGACAAAGATAATAAAATGTATTTTTTGCTTCATGAGCAAGATTTTATTATAGGTTAAATAGACTTCTTCTTGATGTCTATCTAGGGTTTTGTCTTCTAGGTAAAAATGTGATTTAGTGTCATATGTGTATGAAGAATCTAGTCTAGTATATGCTCCAAGACATTATCAAAGAAATCATGGAAGGATGATTTATTCAGCTCTCAATACACGCTGGAAGATAAGCTGCAATGTTGGGTTATAGTCAGCCTAAAGCACAGTATTGAAGTCGGCCTTCAACAACAAGATAAGTCAGTTTTCAAACTAAAGGTATGGTTGGCATCAAGACAGTGAATCTGTCTCTATAAATACTACTATTCTGCGAACCATTCTAACACACAAGTTTCGATCATCTCTGAAGTTTAATGCGGATAATAGTACGAGTTTAAAGCGGATTTTGGACAGGCTTTATTGTATATCTTTGACAAGTTACATGCTTGTTTAAGAGATATACATTCTGGTGATATATTACTGTAATAAGAGCTACGACTAATTGAAATGAGAGTGTGTATTATCCACCAGATGAAGTACGTATTATACTGAAGAATTTACAGTGAGAAAAAGGTTAAATCAAGAATAGTGTTTATATATATTGAAGTGCGGATCTAGTTCTATATTGAAGTGCAGATCTGCAACAACATTGTTCAAATGCGGATCTACCAAGTGCATGACCATTATATCATCACGAAGAATTTTTCTTTCCAAATATAGTTTGTAGACTCGAAGATGTTAGGATAGTGGTATGCAAAGAATAAGATATTGGAAAGTGAAAGAAATGAGGAAATTGAATTTGAGGTTTACTTTCCTAACAACAACCTATATATATCTCAAGCAACTAAATATTCAATTGAAGGAAGTACTAGTGCCGAATAGTGCAACTTGGTGAAGAGAAGAAGGATCAACATTGAAGGATATTAAAGAAGGACAAGGTCTTGGATGCATTTTGGGTCATGGTACTTGTCATCTGAAATCTATAATAATAAATTCTCGTGGGTTTTCCTCTCCAAGAGGGAGACGTTTTGCCCAGGCTCTAGGAGCCTAATTCTTGTGTATTGTGTCGTTTGATAATTGAAATGATGAAATATTTAATAAGATAACGAAGGAAAGACATAAGTAACTCTAGTAACCTCAGAAGTAATTATCAAGAAGAGAATTTTGTATTAACCTACAAACCTCCAAATTCTCAACATGGTATCAGAGCTAAGGTACTGAACATAAGGGCTTCTTGTCATCAAAAACACTCAAGGAAGCGCAGATCTAGGTTTGGGTTGGAAAGTCAAATCATTCTACAAAGAAGACTATCTAGCTACTTCAAACATCCTCTACCATCAAGAATTCAAGATCACCTAGATTGAAAAATTCTATCTTAAAATAAATTCTTAACCTCGTCGTTATCATCAAGAAATTTGTTGCAAAAGAAGTTCACCCTCTCAAGTAAGCATTCATGACCCTATCTATCAAGATCCCTTATTGTAAAGAAAGTAACAAGCTGGTGGGGTCATCAAAATTTAGTGCATGGAAGAAGAGAACAGACTTGAATTTAATTGAAGACGAAGTAATGGACTATATCGAAGGATCTACTATTCAACCTCCAAAATAAGATACTTCAGACCATGCCAAGTACATGAAGGGAGAATTTAGAGCCCAAAGGATTCTCATAGAATCCATCAAAGACTCTCTCATTCTCTATGTATAAGAAATAAAGACTGCAAAACAAATATATGAGAAATTGGTGGAGCTATTCTCTGTGAGTACTGCTAGAGAAGCAATCTCTTTGAGACAAGAAATATACAAAATGAAATTATCAAGGGAAGCAGGAATCACTCCATACTTTATGAGGATTTCTGAAATAAGAGATCAACTGCAGGAATTAGGAGAAGTGATGTCTGACACTGAGATGACACTAGTGGTGTTGAATGCGCTACCAGAGGAATGGGGAAGCTTCACTTCTAGTCTATATGGGAAGAAAGAAGCCACTCCATTCCATGATTTATGGTCTCTATGTAAAATAGAGGAAACAAGAATAAAGGCCAAAGCTGATACAGGACCAAATGAAGAGAATCATACCTTTGCAGCCTCATACAGGAAGAAAGGAAGATTCAAAAAAATTGGCCCTCAGAATAAAAGAAGAAATATGGACAACGTGCGATGCTTTGGGTGTGATGAGCTTGGACATTATAAAAGATATTGTCCTAAATCTGGAAATGGCAAGAGGAAAAAAGAAGAAGCCCATGTCACTTATGAAAGAGAAGAACCCGATGCTAAAATATCTAAGAAGGAGGAAGCAAGAGATCTCTATTATGATTGAGATCACCTTCCCCTGTAAGTGATCTTCGATTAGTTGTAAAATTGTATGATAGCATGTACATTAAGAAGCATCTCGATAAAAGCATGGAAGGAGCTCTCGGTGAAAAAGCTTCTGGAAAACCTCTCTACTGAAAGTAAAGCAGTCATCAGATCAAGGGTCATCATGTAGACAAAATTTTGGTATGTGATGACATATTGTTGAAGCAGGCCAAAGGAATAAAGCTCTTCATTCAAGAGAAATTGCTACAGGATGACTCAAGGGAAAAAGGTATGAGGTATGTATATATTTATATGCTGACATTGGATTCTGTGAAGTCATGCCATATGGTTGCAGGTAATGGACTTCTGTATTTAGAAGTATGATATATGGAGGAGTATCTCTCAATGCACAAACAGATGAAATCAACATAATATGTCCTCATGAAATATGAGGTGGCTGTATATGAACGAGGAAATGGAAAATGTGTAAGTTCTTGGGAATGGAGAATGCACAGAAAGGAAGAGATCATGAAATGCAACCATGTCAAGAGGTAATTATCATCCGAAAACCAAGAAGATGTGACTAGGAGATCTCCTAGGAGGATATGTAGACTCTGACAAAAATTTGGTAAAGAAGAAGACCCTTGAAAAAACATATCATTAGGAGATGTGTCAATCTGAATGAAGGATGCCGATGCCTATAGTAAGATGTCATGGTGAAAAATCATCACTGAGGTAACTTTTGTTTCAAAAGTTCATATGCATATGTTTATTTGGATGAATTGGTGCAGGGCTACTAATCATGAGTAAGGATGTATGATCCTTGAAGATGATTCGAAGGAAAGCAACATGGCATAATGATGGACCAGATGAGAAAGAATAAATAATCAATTTCTGATAGTGGACATGAATCGTGAATGAAAGTGATGGATGATCTGTGCCCTATGAAGCCAAAAGTTGAATATTCCTCAATATCGAAATCCATGACATCGAGGGGAGGAATTCTTCATGAGTAGCTGGATTGCTGTTGCAGGACCCTAGTTGAGAGGGAGCCTGGTGGTAAGTTTCTTGCTTGGAAGAAACTTGGAGTATGTCCTTCCTGTGTTAAGAGGGAGTGACGTATGTGATTCTCTATTAAATGTGTCATGCACTAGACCAGGACTAATAGCCGTAAGTCATAGTGAAGGCCATGTGAAGAGAATGGACAGACACATCATTCTAGTCTTCACCTGGAAGACAAAATGGAGGATTGGGTAATCATCTAGCATTCGATACTCTTTGAGAATGAGATAGGGCATTCAAGATAAGAGTAGTCGTGGACTGATATTCTTTGAGGGTTGGCTACCCAAGAGAAGAACAGTCCAAGAAGGTCATACTCTGGGAACACCTAGGTGGGGTATATACCTTGGAGAGACAATGAATATGGTGTCTATTAGTCATGTGTCTCGCCAACATTGTAGCCCATTGTATCGTTGAGAGATGGGGCTGTTAGTCAAGGCCTTGCACTAGGACAATGCTGGTTGATATGATGCTATACAGATTCGATTACCAATCCGATTCTTCTTATGAGATTATTCAGTTTGAAAGTGACCATGTATCTATATGAATACCTCCCTAGTTAAGAGGGAGTGTTGAAAAGTGTAACTAGGATCGGTCTTCATGTTGACTATGTAATTATGAAAATAAGTCAAAGATAATAAAATATATTTTGTACTTCATGAGCAAGCTTTTATTATAAGTTAAATAGACTTCTTCTTGATGTCTGTCTAGGGTTTTGTCTTGTAGGTAAAAATGTAATTTAGTGTCATATTTGTATGAAGAATCTAGTCTAGTATATGCTCCAAGACCTTGTCAAAGAAATCATGGAAGGATGATTTATTTAGCTCTCAATACATGCTGGAAGATAAGCTACAATGCTGGGTTATATTCGGCCTAAAGCACAATATTGAAGTCGGCCTTCAACAACAAGATAAGTCAGTTTTCAAACTAAAGGTATGGTCAGCCTCAAGATAGTGAATCTGTCTTTATAAATACTACTGTTCTGCTGACCATTCTAACACACAAATTTTGGTAATATCTAAAGTTTAATGCAATAACATTAAGAGTTTAAAGCAGATTTTGGACAGGGTTTAGTGCAGATATTTGACAAGTTACATGCTTGTTTAAGAGATATACATTCCGATGATATATTATTGTAATAAGTGCCACGACTAATTGAAATGAGAGTGCGGATTATCCACCAAATGAAGTGCATATTATACTGAAGAATTTACAATGAGAAAAAGGTTAAATCGAGAACAATGTTTATATATATTGAAGTGCAGATCTACCAAGTGCATGAGCATGAGCATTATATCATAGTGAGTTATGTTTCTTTCCAAAGATAGTTTGCAGACTTGAAGCTGTTAGGATAGTGGTCTGCAAAGAAGAAGCAGTCAAAAAGTGAAAGAAAGGAGGAAATTAAATCTAAGATTTACTTTCCTAACTACAACCTATATATATCTCAAGCAACTGAAGATTCGACTGAAGGAAGTACTAGTGCCAAACAGTGCAACTTGGTGAAGAGAAGAAGGATCAACATTGAAGGATATTAAAGAAGGACAAGGTCTTGGATGCATTCTGGGTCATGGTACTTGTCATCTAAAATATATAAGAAGAATTTCTCGTGGGTTTTCCTCTCCAAGAGGGAGAGGTTTTGCCCTGGCTCTAGGAGCCTAATTCTTGTGTATCGTGTCATTTGATAATTGACTTGGTGAAAGATTTAATAAGATAATGAAGGAAAGACATAAGTAACACTAGTAACCTCACAAGTAATTATCAAGAAGAGAATTTTGTATTAACCTACAATCCTCCAAATTCTCAATAGGAACATCCTTATTATCATTTTTTATTCTAGATAGAAAATGAGAAACTTTATTTTCCTTTCGAGGGCTACCAGAAATGGTAATATTGAATTCTTGTAATAACAGTAACCATCTTGTAACTCTGCCATTAGTAATTGATTTATTCATTCAATATATAATTGTAGGGTGATCTGTGTAAATAAAAGTTTCACAACCAGTGATATAATGTCAAAACTTATTAATTGCATGTACAACAGTTAAAAAATCCTTTTCTGTTACAGTATAATTCAACTCTATAGGAGTCAAATTTTTACTTGTATAATAAATGACATAAGGAGTCAAATATTTTTGTCCCAATACAACTGCTAAGGTTGTATCTGAAGCATCAGTTGAAATATGAAACAGAAGATTCCAATTTGGTCCTCTTTAAATGGGTGCTTCACAAATATTTTCTTTCAATGTTTCAAAAGTTTTTTGCCAGTCATAATTCCAAATGAATTAACAATCTTTTGTAAGCAATTTGAAAGGTGGAGAGGCCATCTTTGTGAAGTTTTTTATGAATCTTTTGTAATGACTAGTAAAACCAATAAAAATT
This sequence comes from Pinus albicaulis, assembly GCA_034641835.2. NCBI lineage: Eukaryota > Viridiplantae > Streptophyta > Pinopsida > Pinales > Pinaceae > Pinus > Pinus albicaulis. Next base: position 527,453,974 of record CM076576.1, on the reverse strand, counting down.
TTAACATCTCTTTGACAAGTAGGAACTGATAATTTGGAAATAAATTTTACTTTAGATGCATCCACTTTAATTCCATCTCCTGAAATATGGTGGCCTAAAACAATTCCTTCAATGAACATCATAAAACATTTTTCATGACTTAATGAGAGATTTGTTTCTTTACATCTAACGAGAGAACTTTTTCCAAATTTTTGAGAGCTTCTTCAAAATAATTCCCATAGACAGTAAAATCATCCATGTAAACTTCCACAAAATAAAAAAAAAATGCCTAGAACTTCCCTTTGGAATGTTGCAGGTGCATTACAATCCAAAGGGAAGTACTTTGTAAGCATACGTTTCCCATGGACAAGTGGAAGTTGTTTGTTTTGATCTTCTAGAGCTACTTGGATTTGGTTATATCAACTAAAACCACCCAAGAATGAAAATACTTTTTCCCTACCAATGTATCAAGGACTTGATCTATATAGGGAAGCGAAAAATGATATTTTAAGGTAGCTTTATTCAATTCCCTATAATCGATGCATACTCTCCGTTTTCCATTTTTCTTTGAAAAAATTACTAATGGTGACACCCACTGACTATCTGATACTGGATAAATGAAATCCACATTCAATGGTTTTTGTAACTCCTCTTTAAATATTTCCATTAGATTTGGATTCATCCTCCTCTAAGGTTGTTGAATTGGTCTGGAATTTTCTTCAATATAAATATGACACATACAAGTGTTAGGATCATTTCCTTTCATATCAGTGTATTCCCATGCATAGGCAGAGGAATGTTCTTGTCACATATTTACCAATTATTTCTTTTGGATTCTTCCAGATTATTATTAATATTCAAAGTTTTCCCCGGAAAGATTTCTGTTAAATAATTGCCAAATTTTTCCATAGAATTTAAAGCCATTTGATGAGATGATAAATATTCAACATTGCATTGTTCTTGAAAACCCTTCTCTTGTTCACAATATGAGGGAGAATAATTATTATTCAGTAAATTTAAAATATGATTTTCTTCATGTCTTTATGAAGTAGAAAATATTGGTTGTATATCAAAGTCTTCATTATCTTCATCTATCCAAGCTTCACTTTCTACTTCTATTGTTGTTTTTGCAAGGGGATATAGTGTGAATTTCTTATTAGAGATTCCATCAGAGATAAACATATCACCATATCTACAACTTATGAAAGCATCAGTTGTAGCTAACCATGATTTGGCTAGAATCAATGGATGTCCTCGTACATTATTCTTGGGAGTTCAAATCATAAAATCAACAGGATTTTCCAAAGAATCTAAGCAGACAAATACACATTCTAACACACCATATGGTTTGATAACATATATGTCTTATAACTGTAGTAATGTTGGTGTGTATTGAAGATTGGAAAGTTTTAATTGATCCATAGTTTGTTTAATCATGATATTGATAATTAATCCTAAATCGATCAACGTGTTTGGAATCTCGATGCCATTAATGTGTGTTTTTACAATGGGACTACCTGGATCTTGATATTTCTGAACTGTTGGTTTTCCCATCATAATATTTGCAATTTTCTCGACTAATGATTTTTTTAACTTCTCTTTGATTGAGACCGTGTAATAAATTTGGTTTTTGTGGTTTCCATGGTCTTTTACTAATAAAACAAAGTGACTCAGCTTGGTTTGTTTCAACTTGATTTTGAAAGACTGCTTTAAGTCCAAGGATTGAAGGGAATTATTTTGTGCCATGCTTTTCTGCACAGATAACACATATTTCTACATTATCAAGAGGAAATTCTCTTAGATCATGTTTCTTTCTGCATCTAGGACAAAAAATTGACAATGCAACATTTTTCGTCTTTTGCTTGTTTTGGATCTTAAGGGTATCTAGTTGTTCACTAAGACTACCTAAAATATCTATTTTGAAGTTGTCAAGCATATTTTCTATTTCAGCTCTACTTATTGTTCTAGTTGCATATTTATTGATCGTAGACATTACAGGGTTGTTGGAAATACTGAGAGGGGGGGTGAATCAATATTTATTTTCATTTGTTAATTTTACCAGTTAGATCACTTATATTTAGAACAAAAAATGAAAAATGATGGAATAGATACTTTTATTAATTTATTCTTTACAATAAGTAAAGTACAATAATGATATAGGGCTCCAAACCTACATGAATACTCCAATCTTCCAGGCTCCAACCTGTATTGTGCCAAGCACCTACTTGGTATTTCCAAGGCTCCAACCTTGCCAATTTGAGGCACAAACCTCTAGGGCTTCAACCCTATCTCTGGTACAGGCTTTGACCTAGTTTCTTGAGGACTTCAATCCTCTAAGGCTCTAACCCTATCTTCCAAGGCACCAACCTTGTCTCTATGAGGCTCCAACCTCCTACTTCAATTCATCAATATATATTTGGTTATACTTCACGTCTCCCAATGTATTCTTCAACTAGCCCTGACAATCTTCAACAATGCCTTCACTTTAGTATCCACGCCATGTCATCAACGACAACCTTGATCTCTCATGAAGGTGTCTCCACTGCTCTTCATGTCACCCAAATTATCTCCAAGGTCACCTCATGATGGCTTCATCAATGCATTATTAATCACTTGACATCTTCATAAGGTTAGAGCAACCTTAACATCTTCATTAATGGCATCCTTATCACCTAGGGATTGCATGAGGTTCATTGACATCACAAGAATATTTTCCATCTCAGCTAATGCCATATTGACATCAATGACAACATTGACTAAAAATCTCCCCCTTTGTCATTGATGGCAATATTCTTTCCCTTCAACATTCTCTCCCGCTTTGACATCAATGACAAAATGGGTGCTCAAGTACTCCCCATATCAAGTTGCTTCTCTTTAACATATTTTCTTCGTCAATAATAGTTCTTCATAGGTACGATGCTCCCCCTATCATGGTTCTCTTCTTTATGGAAATGTGGTCCATGATAGATGTGTTTACATTTCTCCATGGATGAACCAACTCCCCCTGCCTGCATAAGATCTTCTAGCTTATTTAGACAAGAAAGATTGCTTCCTTGTCATCAAGTGGAAGAAATATTCAAAATTTCATTGTTTTATTCAAAGGAGTTACTCCCGAGAGATGATATGTCAATATTGTCTAAGTGTGACTCATCATGGATTTCATAGCACCTTTTCACGGATGACTTCTACAAGAATAGCCATGAGATACCAGCTCCCCTAAAAGTATGTTTGGTCTCCTTTTTGGCAGAGTCTCATTATCAAACACTTGAAATATCACATCTGCCAAGGATGTCTTCATCAAAACACCATGCATTGTTGGCTGGAGTGTTCAAGAGACTTTCGGATCCAATTTGCTTCCTTTTCCATAGTTGTGTAACTTTCTTCTCTAGCTTGGTTTTCATAGTTTTAGCTTGTTTAGGGACCCAAGTCAAGTTATAATCATGAGCCATATGCCCGATTTGATGGCAATTGAAGCATTCTCTTCTGCTCATAAATGAGGATGCATGATTTCTTCTTGCAAAGCTTCTTCTAGGAGATTGACGGGGACCATTAAATTTTTCCTTGTGGTATGCCCTACAATCCTTTGCCATATGCCCAAATTTTGTACAAGAATAGCAATAACCAAAAAATGTACTTTGGTACCTGGGAGATGAAGATTTCCTTGATGTACTTGTGGAGTCCTTTTGCCTTGGGATTCTTTGATGATATTCATTTTATTTTGTATTCTTGACATCATTTGCAAGTCTCCTTGGAGTAGGATTTCATCCATTTTTGTCTTGAATCTTCTCCTTGCCTTTGTTGGAACTTGGGGCATCAAAATTTCCTCCTGGCTTCCTCACATCCTTATTTTTTGAAACATTATCATTCTTGCTTGAGGATTCACCTACATAGGCAAGCCCTGATTTATCAAGGGGAGACCTTTGATGACTTAGGATGTCATCTAGGGTTTGACAAATTTTCAAGTTCTTATTCAGCAAGTCAACTTCCTTTTTAAGAAATACAATTTCTCCTTTCAACTTTTCACAATCTTCATCTTTCATAACTAGTTGCTTCTTCATTTCTTCCATCATCCTTGTTGCTTCGTGTGCTTTGATTTTAAGGGAGATGATATTTGATTTCATTATGAAGACTTCTTCATTATCCTTTGCTAGAATGCTCTCCATTTCTTCTTTTATTCTTGTAGTTTCACATGTTTCAGCCTTGTGAAGATTGATGTGTGATTTTAGTTTGAAAATTTCTTCATCCTTTTCTTCTAGTTGGCATATCATGTTGTTTATTTCTTTTTCTTCTTCATCAACTTGTCTTTCTATGAATTCCAAAGTTTCCATCACCTTCTCAGCTCCTTGCACTTGTTTCCTTGCTTCTTCTAGTTGAGATCTAAGAGAGGATACCTCTTCCTTGTATTGACCAATCTCTATTTCAAGATTGTTCAAGCTCTTAAGTCTTTGTTCAAGGTGGCTTGACAAATCTTCTTCCCTTTTCTTTGCCTTATCCAATTGATTTTTTATAGATATGACTTCTTCATGATGCTTTCTTTTTTTTTGATGAAATTCCTCCTTAAGTTTGGCAAGCTCCTCATTTATTTCTTGTACTTGAAGCTTGAAAAGGTCAACTTCCTTCCTTGTATTGTGCCGGTCACCATCTTGCGCTTTCCTCTTAAGTTCCTCATTTTCCCTTTTCAAACTATTAATCTCTTCCATGGCATCTATAAGCTTAGTCAGGAGATCTTCTTCAACGTCTTCTTTGATTTCTTCTTCTTCTAGGTCTTCTTTGGCCTTCAATGTCATCATTATTATTTTCAACTTCCTTTATGGGATTTAGATTTCCTTCTTGCTTTGCATCATCTTATTGACTAGAGGTCATGGTCAATGTTCATTTTGGGTTAAATCATGAAGTTTGTCCCATATGAATTTTGCTGATGAACATTTTTCAAAATTGGCCTTCACAGAATTTGGTAACCCATTCAAAATTGCCTTTGTTGCTCTTGTATTATACTCCTTGGATTCTTCGTCCACCGTGTCATTAGTAATCACTGATTTCCAAACTTCAATTCCTTGAGTCTTCAAGAAATTCCTCATTCTTGCCTCCAATATATCAAAATTTCCATTGAACAATGGAGCCTTCGCAAATTGATTGACTTCAATTTTGATGGTTGAGGAAGACACATCTTTAGGTGGATTGGAGAATTTCTTCCTTGGATTTTCCATTTGTGTTCTAATGATCAACCTTCAAGTTGTTAGGCTTTGAGTGAAGGTATTGACTCTGATACCAACTGTTGGAAACACTGAGAGGGTGGTGAATCAATATTTATTTTCAATTGTTAATTTTACCAGTTAGATCATTTATATTTAGAACACAAAATGAACAATGATGGAATAGATAATTTTATTAATTTCT